>CM077820.1:4590899-5286120 GCA_039720395.1 Liquidambar formosana | reverse complement strand
AATTCCCTAAATATTTTTTTATAAAAAATGGACAAAATTAAAGTTTCACATAATTCTTCATTAAATTATGCTCATGAATTTATGGATTGTTATAAATACATTAATCATATCACTCCATGAGTTCAAAATTTACCCCAAAAAAAAAGGGGACAAATCATGGAATTGAAATTCAAGGATCTCAAATCATGTGATTTGTTGAATCCCACAATTTCTAAATGGGTCCTGTTATTACAACTCCAAAATTTTGTTTGTATACCTCATTAATTTTGATTTTTAAAAGTCTTAGAAATATATAAAAGGTTTTTATAAAAAGTGTTCAGGTAGTTCACTTGAAAACATCATTTTAAACAGTTTTATTCTTTGAACAACTTTGTAAAATAAAGTTTTTTCAAAATTTATAGTTTAAGTTGATTTTTTAGCCAAAAAATGAAACAAAGATAGTAAATAGTCAAAAGATCCACTTAAATGATAGATTTTTAGAAAACTTCATTATACAAAGTTGTTCAAAATGATGTTTCCTAATGAACATTGAAGCCAATTTTCATAAAAATCATATATATATATATTTTAAATATTAAAAAAATTAAAATTAATGAGATGTATAAATAAAATTTTGGGGTTGCAATATCGTCTCCCTTTTTAAATTTATGTCACAAGAACATAGAGAATTTCTTGCAATTGTTAGGAAAAATTACCCAAGTAATTGGGATTTTTGTAATTTGGCGAGTGAAGGAAGGCAAGAAGAAGGGCAAGTGGAAATGGGATGCGTGGACGGTGGAACGACCAACACATGTCAGACTGAGAGGGGGATTGTGAGGCGGATGGGCAGCCGCAGGATTGCGGAGGCGACGACAGCGAATCACGTTGTTTGGCGGAATTTGCAAAAAATCATGATATCAGCACCCCTACCCCCTCCACATTTTTGGATGTTTCCTTTAAAATACTTACTCGCTCAATAATGGTGACACGTTGCCTTTAATACAGTCTCTCGTTATCACTCACTCACTAGTCACCAGTGACAGGTCATCATTTTTAAGGTTGTTATTATTGTTTAATTCATGCCACTAAGGCACAAAAGTGAGACGCGTGTCACATTTGAAATCGTGTGAGGTGCCCACCTAGCATGACGTGGCCCCCATGGTCCCATGGGATTGCAATATGGTTTGACATGTCGGGTCAAGCTTGCCACTTGGCCGATGGGTTTGGGTTTGGGTTTGTGTGTTTTCCTTGGTTGGAACACCTTAGAAGAGCACACACTTCTTTGGATGTGCACTTATGGACACGATACTTAGTGCCTGTTTGGATCCACTTCTGGGCAGCCCAAACGTGCTTCTGGGCTGTCAAACGGGCTTTTAGATGTGTTTGGGTAAAATAGGGAGAAGAGCTTATTGGGTTAGAAGCACGTTTGGGCTAAAGTGGGGAGACCCCTGCTTTTCCAAAAACACAGCCCGGAAGCCCAATTGCTGGGTTAATGAACATTTGGAAATACCTCAAATGCCCTTACCTTTTTAACATGATAAAACTTAAATGCCTGATGTATCCTGACTCCTCCTTCAACGTTGAGGGAAACATTTCTCTCTCCCATCTCTCCCATCTGGGTTTAGCTCTTTAATTTGGGTTTTGTCCACGTAGGTCCTATTCTATATAGTCCATATCATTCTCCAGCTTGAAATATTTTTCTTTTATTTTTTTCTTTGGTAGATAGTTTGATATAACCAATTACCTGCTCCAAAACCGTGCCTTGAAATTGAATACTCAGAATAGTGCTTGGTTTGCATAATTGTGGCCTGACTTATACCAATTAGGCAATCATGTTGCATTCTTGTAATAGTGCAAGCTTTCTTGAACTTAATGGTTCTGCTCAAAATAAGACCCCTCATCCAAACTTTTATCATAAATTAAATATGTCATGGAGTTACTCTTAGAAGAAGAGTTAAATAAAAAAAATAAAAAAATAAAAAAAGAAGAAGAGTTTGTTCTTGGTTTTCTTGGTTCAACTGAGTGGGCACTTTGTTGTTGTGTTTGAAATGTCATATAATTGTATTAGTATTTTATTATTAGTATTATTATTTTAATTTTATATATATATATATATTTATTTATTTATTTATTGTGAAAAGACAACTCCAAACTATGGTAATTTTCAACAAAATATTTGACTTGTAGTTTTGACGTAATCCTCTTTTAAAATTATACACTTTAATAAAATTAGAGTAAAAGCACTTTTATTACCAAATAGCCTAAATAAGCACTTATGATAAGGGTAATAGTGTCATTTCAGGATTACAAGTCACTTCAGGACTTTACTTGCCAAACAGGTAGAAAAACACTTTCAACATCCAACAGCACTTTTGAAATACAATTCTCAAACGCAATTCAGTAGTCAATTAGAAGTACTAGCTTCCACTTCTCTTCTTCTACAGCAAAAGCTCTAAAAGCCACAGCGTTCCCAAACGGGCCCTTAGACATAGGGCTGCACATGAATTGAATTGTTTGTGAGCAATTCTTGAACAAGTTCAATAAAAATTTGTTTGAATTCGTTCAATTAATAAATTAACCAAATTTGAGCTTAAATATTAGGCTCATTTATTAAATGAGCTAAGTTTGAGCAAACTATAGTTCGGCTTGTTTACGTTCGTGAACAAACTTGTTAAGGGCTCGTGAACAAACTCGCAAATAGATTCTTTAAAAGACTCATGAAATAGCTATTAGTAGGCTTATTAAGATGCTTGTATAAATACCCTAGACTTGGTAATAGTCTTTTGGATTATTGGACTAAATTTTATTTATTTAAAGTTTGATTTTAGACTTTCTTTAAATTCATTTTTTCAACGGATGCATTTTCAGATTCATATTATTTTGTAGTGAGGTTTACGTTATTATCATTTATGAATGGAAGTATCTTAATTCTTTATGTTTAAAACTCACATTCATGAGCTCAAACCAATCTTGAACACGAGTTCAAATTCGAACTCGAGCTTTTCTAAATCTTATTGAGGTGAGTTTGAGCACAATAAATTAAGCTCATTTAAAACTCGGCTTGTTTATAAATAAATAAGCTTTTGACTGAGCCGAGCTTGAACACTCCAAAGCTTGGTTTGGCTCAGCTTGTTTGCAGCTCTATAGTTAGACATACTTGTGATACATCTCTTTTTTCATTTTTTGATATGGTCTTTTTATTTTTGTAGGAGAAATTTTAGATTGGTCTGGCTACCAAGAAAATATATTATATATATATATATATATATGATTAGTAGTCCTTATTAGTCAAGTTAGTAGTCATTTATTAAAAAATTAATAGAAATTTGTACTGAATTAGTAATTCTTTTCTTATAACCTGACCAATTTAAAAATGACTATTTATAGTGGTTTGACCACTGTCACATCAGTTGGACAAGTAAATTTTGACAAAACAAAAAATTGAGCTTTTTAATATAATACTTGATGTAGAAATAGATATTTGATTAATGTGGTATTCTTGTTGTGTTTATATATTATTCTGATTCACTTATGTGACGTGAAGCCGAGTACAACAGATTTAAGCCATCAATGATTGTGTGTGATTATCAAAAGCAACTCAAATCGCCATGCGATGTGCATTGCATTGGGTCCATGATCAAATTTGTATGTGTGTATATATATATATATATATAGATAGATATTTTGTGTGTGTGTGTGTGTGTGTTTGTGGTGGTGGTGGTGGTGGTGGTGGTGGTGGTGGTGGTGGGGGGGGGGGGGGGGAGGGAAGAGTGTGTGTGTGTGTGTGTGTGGTGGGGGGCGGAGGGTGTTGGGGGAAGTGGGTTGGTTTGGTTTGGTTTGGTTTGGACACGGAGTTCACATTATGAGTTTTCATTGGTGGTGGCGGTGGGAGGGGGAATCCACATAAAAGAAGGCCTATCATATAGCTCCACGTTATACATTCACATGGTTGGCACGTGATAGTTTTTGAAGGACCACACGGTTGCACACGTGACAAATTTTGATGTAGACACCAAAATAAGTGATTCTTGGCATGGTTGATTGGAGACCAGTGGAAGACATTCTCAAACTCGGGACTTAGATTTTGTGCAGTTTTGCACTTTAATTGTACTATGCACTGGTTATCGGATGAGAGAAATATTGTAAGGGGAATGCAAGAACGGTTGGGATTTGTTCCATTAGCAGTTAACGGCGTTGTGCAGCTCACGCAGCAAATTCCTCTCTCAAATCCCAGTCGTTCCTGTCTTCCTCTTACAATGTATCGCTCATCTGATAGTTACTACACGATGCAGTTAAAGTGCAAAACTGCACCAAATCCAAATCCCTCAAACTCAATCATTAGCAAGGCCCTTGTCATTTCACTTTTTGATAATTGGGCTTCAAATGGGTTGTACTCGGTCTTAAGCTAGATTCTAAAGTTGCTCAACCCCTCAATTTTATTTGCACCTTCATTTATTTTAGGATTTTAATGTTTTATAAATACTATAAAATATTTTTATGAAAATTGGTTGTAGAATTTACTAAAAAACATTATTTTGAACAACTTTATAAAATAAAGTTTTTTCAAAAGATTTCGTTTAAGTGTATTTTTTTTTACCATTTATGGTCTCTGTTTCATTTTTGGCAACAAAGTCCTGTTAAACGACAAATTTTGAGAAATTTTAAGTATCATTTAAACAATAGTCTTCTTACATTTAGCCTGCAGAATCACTAATTAAGTTAGTATAATCAAGATTTTTACCATATCATTTTCAATGGATAATATAGCTAAGAGGGAGGGTATTGCGACTACATAAAGTACTATATGCCCTCCACTTAGTTTACACATTTTAAGGTTTTATAAAAAAAATAAAAGGTTTCTATGAAAACTAGTCATGTCGTCTACTAGAAAACATCATTATGAACAACTTTATAGAAGAAATTTTTTCCAAAATCTATTGTTTAAGTGGACTTTTTGGCAATTTACAATCTTTGTTTTATTTTTATAAAATGTTCCATGAAAAATGACAAAAACTCCATTTAAACTATAGATTTTGGAAAAATTTTCTTTCTTCTACAAAGTTGTTTAGAATGATGTTTTCTAATTGACTATGCAACTAGTTTTTTGTAGAAACTTTTATATTTTTCATAAAACCTCAAAAAATGTAAACTAAGTAGGGGCTTAGAGTACTTTATGTGGTGGCAATAGCTTAGCACTATAACTAATCCAGTCAATCATTTTCAATAGGCTATTATCTATGGATTTGATTTAGGACCTACTTGAGGCCCTTAGATTTGGATTGGGGCCTTTACTAATCTAGGTATTAAAATAAATGTGTTTTTTTTTTTTTTTTTAGACCTACTACAAAGATAACAACTAAGTTGGGGCCCTATTTTTTATTAAAATTTCAGGAGCCTTAGGCGGCTGCCTAAGTAGCCTAACCCAAGGCCGGCCTGAACATCACAACCAGTTTTCATGAAAACCTTTTATTTATTTATTTTTTCAAAAAACCTAAAGTAAGTGGGGGTGTATATAAAATTGAGGGGTGGGACAATAACCGGACCCAAAGTTGGTTCTCCAAAGCCCAAATATACAATCGTAAGTTAGACTTGTGGCCAGCCCAATTTAGTCAGATCATATGTGGTTTGAATAGGTAACAGATCCTAATCGTGGCAACAACATGATAATTAAATGTGTTAATTCACGTAAAATGGGTTAGGCTTGTTCACTTCAAATTGACTTGTATATTATGAGTCCAACACGATTAAAGTAAAACGAACCCGCTAACTTCATGTCGGATTTGAGTCATGGTCACAGATTGTGTTGGGCTTTGCCACTCCTATGCGGCATTCTAATGCATTTTTCTTTTTCCTTTTTCCTTTTTCCCTTGTTGTTTTTGGGACATAAAAAATTTATTAATGCACGAAAGCTAATTTTCACCTGAAAGTTTAGCAATTTACCCATCTCTATTCACAGTGCCTACATAAAAAAATCCTTGCACTTAAAAGACCTAAGAGCTTCACTACAAAGCACTTCACTTGGAAGGCGAGGCAGACATTTTGTGCAAATTCTGTGGGCTGGGATGAGGGCAGTCAACATAAACTCAGCCTCAGCAGTAGAACCCCAGTCCAAACTCGGCCAGAGACCTCTCAGCCCAATGCTTCTAGCCCAGCTCTCTATGTACATAACACGTGTACCATTTCTGTTCACCTATTCATTTTATAAGGGTAAGGACAGAAGTGTTAGTATTGGTTGCAAGAATCGACACTCTTACTCTTCTTTAGACATAACACGTGTTTCATTTTTGTCAATGTGTTCATTTTATAAGGGCGTGAAACCCTCACAAACTGAAAAAAAAAAAAAAAAAAAAAAAAAAAAAAAAAAAAAATCAATCATCTTTATAAGGAATATGTATCGTGTGATCGTGTTCATGGAAAGAAGATTAATTAGCCGCTAGCTGCGGTTTACTGTACACTCACGCAACTAATATTCTTCTTCTCCTTTGGGCAGAACGATAGAAAATCAGTGATAGGTAAACAAGCAAAATCAGAAAAGACCACCAAGAAAGAAAGGTCTCAACAACGAAGCCTAGACCAAAAGAACCTAATCTGGCTGGCTACAACATCAGCCCCACTGGCCACTGGCCGGATCACCTACCAAACAACAAAATCAAGACAAGCAGAAGACTACAACCACTTACTATAAACAGAAAACCAGCTAACAAAAGCGTAAAACAAACACCAACTGACTGAAATTCAAGCTTTAAAAAAAGGGGAATAAAAAAAAGTAGCTTTCTTTATGGTGGCTCTTGGAGTTTTGAAAAGCTGAAGAAAGCCTTATTCAAAATGTCATATCTAAAGGTTTGGTAGCAGTAACCGATCAATTAGTAAAATTACTACTCTCTCCGACAAAGATTGGCTAAAGTTGACAAAACACGCATTTTGAAAAAAATACATCATTATATTGATTTATCATTTTTTATCTTCTATTTTTCCAAAAACACCCTTTCATATTTGGTATTGAGTTATGTGTAGAAAGTAATTATTGAAATAATAAACGGTAGTATAGCAAAGTTATTAAAAAAAAATTATTTGACTTTTCAAAATAAACAAACATTTTGGGACAAAAAAAAGAAAAAGAAAAACAAATATGACCTATCTTTGTGGGATAAAGGGAGTAATATATTATATAATAGTTCTGATCTTGTAAGGGATTCATGATACAAGTTTTATATAGACTTTCAATTTCTAACCTTTAATCCAATTAATGGATAACCAAAATGTTACATATTTGGTAACCCCATTTTTTTAAGTCCAACTATATTTTAATCCTTGGATGAAGAATAAAGCATGCGCTGAAATTAAAAAGGGAAATGCTAGTTAGCCACACACTTTGCCCTACTATAAGAGAATAAGGGGGTAAAGTTGTGGGACTCACTGATATAATTAAATCCTAAAAAATGAAACTACCTTTATTCTCTTGTAGTAGGACAAAGTGTGTGGCTAACTAGCATTTCCTTTCATTAAAATCAGCATGTAACTTGCATCCGAAATAGGGCTAGGTTCAGGTAGGAGCTGAGCTGATATCCCAAATTTAGTCCAACCCAAACTAGGCTCTACCCACTTCTCAATATATTAATTAAAGTAGGACAGCCTATTCTCATGCATTCTAAGAGAAATTAATGACTTAAAAGTGCCAATGGATATCTTTGTTATAATATTAATGCATATGAATGGGCTTTCTGACCTAATCATGGTGAATGGACGTGAAAGGCCTTAATCCTCTTTCTGTGATCCAAACAGAACCATAGGAGCTGGTCAGGGTTAGGTTATAATAGAACATGGGCAAGAAAAAACACAATGAAATTGACAGACATGCAAATGGGAATAGCTTAATGCGCCATTTGATTGTGGATTACTTATTTCTGTAGAACCAATAAATGGAACCTAATATACTTGACAAACACAATAAAAACATGTTTTCACGTCTTTTGGCAATCAAATGGAGCCTCATGGGGTGCATGGACTTGCCCAAAAATTAATCAAGTTCTGGTCATTCAAATGCATGAACCAAGCAATTAGTGGCTGCTGATTCCTACTTCGTATGTTCTGATATCAAAGCTAGCTGCATCGCCCAAGACTAATAAAACATAATAATCGGAAAAGGAGAAATGCTAGAGGATTCAAGCTGTTCCATTTTGTCCTTAATTATGAGCATTGGTAAATTTGACTGTTTTTTTGTTTGAAATTTTTTAAATTAAAATTTTTTTTTCCCTTTTTTTTCCCTTTTTTTTTTTTTTTTTTTGAGTTGACTAGCTTGATGCGACTAAAGTCATACAACCAGCATCCATTGCTTATTCAATTGAGTCGACAATGCAAGGCCATTTTCAAAGTTAAAGTGTAGTTTACTAGTATTGGGGTCTAGATCAAGAACCATTTTTCTTGTTTGTTTGTTCCTAGAATCAAGGCTTTTTTTCTTTTTTTTTTTTCAGTGGCCACAGAAACCATATATATATATAGTGTCTTCCAGCACCCAAGGCTAGTGGCTGGTACACAACGCGCCAAACTAGACCTAGCTAGCAATTTGTGTTACTAAAAGACTGAGATCATATCATAAATTTAACCACCATGAATTTTCATGGTGCTTAGATAAATTTTCCATTGTTCCATTGTAGATGATGGTGTAAAGTCAGGAAGGCAATGATAATATATATATATGTGGATGATGATCAGGTAAGCACGTGTTGATATAACTTATATCAACACCCCCATTTGGGAGTTATATTTTGTGCATTAATGAGAAACGAAGTACATTGGACTAATGCAAATGGTACAACCTAGGGGTGTTTGTGGTTCGGTTTGGTTCGGTTTTAGGATAGATTTCAAACCAAACCATTATATTTTGGTTTTTTTTTTCCCAAACCAAACCAAAACCAAACCATACTATAAAAAAACCAAACCAAACCAAACCATAAAATTTCGGTTTGGTTTCGGTTCGGTTTTGGTTTTATTATATCAAGTAGCAACAAATAATTGAAAATGGAAAAAATGACAAGCCTAACTCAAAATAAAAATATTTTTAATAAAATCATTACATTAGCAACTAAAAAAAGCATTAAACATTATATCAAAATGAAAGAGTATTGACTTATGTAAATCCAAGTTCAAATCTTTAATATAATATGTGCCAATATCTCACATAACATTAATAGCTAGTTTAATACATGCCAATCTAACAAAGGAAAAACAATAAGAAAGTTAAAATCTACAAAAATAAGTCTATTCCAAATGTCCTTCTTCCAATAGTCTACTATTATTTTGAATCTATTATCTATTCTACCTTTAGTAGAATAGAAAATTTACAAACTAAGTTTATTTTTAATCTATTACCTATTTTTCCCTTATTAGAATAAAAAATTTACAAAATAAGTTTAATATGTAATATTAAAATTATATATATATATATATACACAATATTTTTTTGGTTTGGTTTGGTTTTTTAAACATGGAAACCAAAACCAAACCAATTTAATTTGATTTTCTAAAATTGGAACCAAAACCAAACCAAATGATAAAAAAACCAAACCAAACTAAACCAAACCGATCGGTTTGATTTGGTTCGGTTCGGTTTGATTTTCGGTTCGGTTCGGTTTGATTTTCGGTTTTAACCAAAACCATGAACACCTATATATATATATATATATATAAAGTACATTATCATTATGCCATGGAAAATTTTATTTCTTGTTAACCACATATGGAAAGTCCAGCAAAAGCTAATTAAGAACAACACAAGATACCTAGGACCCGCTATGAGGGAGCTAGATGCTCATGTCTTATCCATATGAAAAAGCTTAAAGAGAATATCTAAGCAAACATTGGTTTATGTGGCATTTTTTTTGGCCTCATAAATCCCCTTTTGATTAAACCTTGTTTGGCTCCTCCTCTCGACCTTTTTTTCTTTATGCATGTGTGAAAAATACAATTCACTGAGGGGTCCAAGTGCAGTACTAGTAGGTCAATCAAACTTCGCTTTCTCCCGACAATTACAGATAAGCTCACAAAATTAATGGATTCTCTTTCTCTTTTAAAGATGACCCAGGACACTAATTAATCCCACATCCTTTAATCTCTCAATTTGTTGATGTGAGTATTGTCGTGCTAATACAACTTTACGAAAGCTTTGATGCATGTGTTCCTACCCATGGATCATCTTTCCTATAAATTCATCCACATGAATGTAAATGCATACATGATTGTATATCAATTGTACACCTCTTCTTGATGTGAGTATTGCCGTGCTAATACAACTTCACAAATTACTAGACTAATATATGGAAAAATGCTAAACTTTTCAATGTTTTTTCAGAATTATTAATTTTTTCCCATATGATGTGACAGCTGATATAATGATGCAACATTAAGTGGCGGAAAATTGCCATGTCAAATGGAAACCAAGCTGGGACTTGTAGCATTCCTCTAATATACCATCAATGATGCACGTACATATCTACATATCCACATCCACTATATATATTTGAGTAGTTCCCTGTTGCTACAATGAAAAAGGATCATAATAATTAGGGCAACCATGAGTAGAGGTGGAAGCGCCGGTGGCGGGCAGAGTTCATTGAATTACCTATTTGGTTCCAATCAGCAGCCAAGCCAACCTCCGGTCTCTCCGCAAGCTACCAAGGCACCATGGGATGATGATAATAGCACAAAGAAACCCCTCGAGAGTCCTTCACAGAAACCAAGTGTCTCCAACAATTACCACAGGGCTCAAGGCCAAAACCTAGGCAACTTCATCACTGTGAGTTATAACCCATGGTGTTCCATTCAATTGACAAAAAATCATAGAAAAAGAAAAGATACTTGTAATCTAGGATTACTTCAACTTCAACCTCTTATATTTTTCCAAGTTTTATTTGTGTTTTCTTGGAAATCAAATAGAGCTGAAGTTCAAGTACTATACATAGAATTACTAACTTCTGAAAATTCTGCAACTTATTTCTTGAGAGAAATTTTAATTTTTCGTCTTCTTTCTCAGGATCGTCCAACGACAAAGGTTCACTCGGCGCCAGGTGGAGACTCATCCCTTGGGTACTTGTTTGGAGACAACTCAGACAAATGATGCTTTCTTTCTCCCAAATTACTTTGTCCATGATAAGGACTAATATATTCATGGACAAAGTAGTAGGTTTGTGATGTAGGTTTCCCGTTGAATCAATAAATTAATAAGGGCTTCTGTTCCCATTAGAGGGGTTCAAGAGTATGATCTTGGTGTGTAATTTGTGAATGGATTTAACTGATAAAATATGGCTATTGTTAGGGTTTCTGATATGGTTTTAGGGTTTTAAAGTGGATGCAGTTCACAATAGTGTGTTGATGGTCAGTTATATTATTATTAAATAGGTTCTTAGTTTTTGCATTTTGTTTTTTTTTTCTTTCTTTTCTTTTCCTCCTTTTATATATAAAGGTGAAAGTTTTCAAATTAGAATTTTGGACTCTTGCTCTCATTCCTCTTCCATAGGTGATTCTTTTCCACCTTTTTGATTTCCAGAATTGATTGAGTTCTAACATGCTAGTGTATTGAAAATCACAGCCAGCCAGATAATGAAAATCGATCAGCCTGATATTTTTTTCTGGCCTGGTTCACCCATGTTTCCCTTTTGTTGTTAATTTCATTAAAACCCTCTTATATTCTTTCTGATCTTTCATTTCTTTCAGAATCAGGGGCCACAGGTCACACATGTTTCACATGGCTTGTGAACTGGTTGGTTTCATCTCTATAACTATCCCTTGCTTTTTAATTGTGTTAAAATATGTATCAGGTTTTGGCGGAAAAAGGAAGATTAAAAAAAATAAAAAGAGGAAGAAGAAGAAGAAAGAAATGGTGTTGAAACCCTAAATATGCCTAACACATCTTCTCGATCTAAATATAATAATTACTATTATAATTAAAATAAAAGAGTACATGAATTAGTTGAATTAGTTCTTTTGAAGATTTGAAATCCTTGATTGTGTTCCTTTCTAAATTTTTTATTTTTGAGTTTCTTTTTAATTAATATTAATCAGTGAACCATGAACAGGCTTCTTCTTGGTTTCATTCCCCACTCTTTTTGGGTCTATATATATCTCACTTTTATTTTTAATGTATTTGGATGAAGTTAATATATTAAATATAGTCTTCAACATATTCAAAAGTTTTCTTTGACTTTGGGTCTATATCTCCTTTTTATTTTCAATGTGTTCGGATGAAGTTAATATATTAGATATAGTCTTCAACATACTCAACATTAGAGCAAAATATTGTTAATTAGCTCCACTTTTGAGGAGTGAGGAATGAGTTTCCCTAATGCTCCGTTCGGTAGACAAGTAGATGGTAGAAAGAAAACAAAGAGAAATTATATAAATCATCCATTATAACATTCCAAATATTAGTGTAAAGTCAATTAATCATTTTGTACATAAGTATACCCATATTGGATTTCTTTGCCATTTAGTGTGTTGCTGTCATTCCATATGGCCCTTGATCACTCACCACCCGTGGCATGTATCTATTTCTCAATAGCTCAGCTTGGAGCATTATACTCACAGTGCAATATTAATACAATTAAAATTTGTTGTATATATATACATAGGTTATGTGCCCAAATTAAGTGACAAACAAGTCAAGAGGGAAAAGTTTTTATTTTCTTGTTCTCTAAGAGACCTCACTGCTTTTGTGCACTTTCCATTTAAGCTCATGGTTTTGAATTTTCTCGTATTCGATAAAAACAATGTTATGGAATAAGTAATTAAATACATAGCATGCTCAAATTTTGAATTTTCTTACCCACGATTGGCTCTAGTAATTTTTTATTTTCTTTCAAATGTTGAAGGAGAAAAGTGTATTTGACCCCCCCCCCCCTTTTTTTTTTAAAAAAATATTTGAAAAATTCAGGTTGGGTATGTTCTTAAGAAGTTTTAACCAATCCAATCAATCAGCACTCTTTACAATTGCAACGAGCTAGGATTTGAATTTCCTTTGCTCATGTAGTTCAACACGATTCCACTCCGGAGTTAGTTGACATTCGATCATATGGGTATGGGAATGAAAAGTCTTTTAAGTTTTGAAGCAAATGAAAAAAAAAAAAAAGAAAAAAAAAAGAAAAAAGGAGGAATGAAAAAAGAAAGAAATAAAACCATGCTTGTAACAAGTTCCTCGTGCGTGTAATGTTTTCTCATATCGTATGTCTTTGTTTATACGGCTGTGATTCTGTGAAAGTATGTGGGTGTTGACAGAGGGAGGGATGGGCAAGGTGTAAGCCACAAGAAGCTTGTCAAAAAAGTCATGGAGAAGGCCATGACTACTTCTCTTTCTTTCTTCTTCCCTTTTTTATTTTATTTTATTTTATTTTTGGGTTTTGACGGTGAGGGTGTCCATGCCAATATGCCATGACTACTTTCTAGCATGCCTTGATTATCACTTGATTAACACCCTTATTGGGTATGTAACCAATTTGGACATCCCTGATTACATTTTTTTTTTTTTTTTGGCTAAAGAAAAAGCGAAGGGTGCACGTTTGTCCAAATTGGTTACATAATGGGGTGCTCATGGTTCGGTTTGGATCGGGTTTGGGGTTCATCCGCAATCCACCCATAACTCATCGGATGAACTAAATTTCCACCCACATCCGCCCATATGATTGGGCGGTTTTAACCCACAAACCATGCGGATTGGTGGGTGGGTTGCGGACGGATTGATGGATTTAAGTTTAACTAGACTTTGCTTTACTTTTTAAAAATCCGTCCATTCTATTTTGAATTTTTGAGGGTTTTCATACTGCATTTCAATTATTATAAATATTGTTTTGGTCAAAACAAGCCATACATATTACAAAAGAACAAATAACTTGGGAAAAAAATAAAATTAAACAAGCATAAATATAAAAACAAAAAGATAAAAGACTTCACAATGCAAAAAATTAATTCAATATCGGTAAGAGATAAGGTCATCCTCTATTTGCCATGTGTCCAATGTAATATGAAGAACCAATGAGATACTGTCACGTGTATAATATAATAAAGTATAAAATATGCAGCCGGGTGGGTTTTAGTCGGTTTTTATATTTCAAAACCGCAACCACCCATGAAACCACAAAAAAATAAAATTCTAAACCGCTACCCGCCCACCCTATCGGTTGAAACTGCCCAATGCCTTCGGGTTGGGTCGGATTGAGCGGTTTTTGCGGGTCTAGCGGGTGAGTGAGCACCCCTATTACATACCCAATAAGGGTGCTATCAGATAGGCTGTGAACTCGAATTAATGGGCTTATTTCCCTAAATGGTAGGTTTTTAAGACTTTATTCAAACTTTGGTGTGATTTTAAACTTCATTCCCAGACACCGATAAATCGTGAACCACGATTTATCGGTGTCTGGAAATAAAGTTTAAAATCGTGGTTGTATACCCAAAGCTAACAACCACGATTAATCGCTGTTTAGGAATAAAGTTTAAAATCACACCAAAGTTGGAATAAAGTCTAAAAAACTTACCATTTAGGGAAAAGAGCCGAATTAATGCCAAAGTGATATATATATATATATATATATATATATATATATATATATACACACTTCACTATTCTCCCTTGAAGAGTGGCCTTCTTGGCATTCCTTCTTAATTTCCACTTTGATCGTTTTCATAATTTTCAATTTTTTTTTTTTTTGAAAAAATGACAAAATGATAGGTCAAAATAAAAGTAATCCTTAAAAAAGGGTTAAAGCTCTCCTATTCCTTTCAAAGTGGCAATAATAAATTTTAATTCCAACAATAAGGGATTTAGGGTCAAATGTCTATTATAGCATTTTAGTAAAAAATTTTCCTTTTTTACCTCACCCAAATCTTATAGACCATTCTCCCTTCTCCTTATTAAATAAAATTGAACCAATATTTCTACTTTGTGTCGAGGAAAAGAAAAAAAAATGATTCTCTTTTTTTTTTAATATTTTTTGTTGTTGTTTATAGAAAAGCATGATTTAAATAATGTAATACACTTACACTCATGTATTAGTATTTCTCTAAAAATAAAGTATGTAATAATGGCCGTCAAGATTATATGAAGAGGGCTGTTAAAGCTATACGAAGGAGACCAAACGTGGTCACAAAATTACCCATTTACACTTTTTGCACCATAATTGGATGAAGATTATTGTTGAAAAAAAAAAAAAAGATTTGATCACAAAAATTGCCCATTTACACTTTCTACACCATAGTTGGATGAAGATTGTTGAAAAAAAAATAAAAATAAAAATAAAAACCCACCACTGCTTGATTTTCGTTATCTTTAGACCAATTTATAATTATTGTTTTACTAAAAAAATTGATGTTTTCCTAGTACAAGGAGAAAAGGGATGGGTTTAATGTGAGAACTAGTAGTGAACCTGTGCAATGCACGGAATAATAAATAAAAGAAAAATAAATAAATATACATATAAGGATAACAAATAATAATAAATTTAACTTCAAAATTAGTTATAAATTTAAGAGTACTTAAAATTTTATCTTATAAAACACTTTTGTCTTTTGAATTATAAAACACTTTATGTAGTTCCATTTATTCTTTTTCTTTTGTATTCTCATTCCAAGTTGCTCACAGATGGATTTTTTATAAAATTTGTAAAAACATATAAATGTAAAAATTTAAAAAAAAAAGAAAAAAAAAAAGAAAAAGGCATGAGAGAAACGGTGTGAGCATGATAAATAACTACCAAAAAGTTATATGAAGATGGGGTCTGTTTAGATATAATTTTTTTAGAAAAATAAAAAAAGAGCCTCGTGGTCACATAAAGAAGCGCCACATGGCTAGCTTATAAAATTTAAATTAAAAATTAATGGTGAATAAAAGAATTTAAATATTTTTAAAATTAATTTTAGAACAAACTAATCATTTATCCAAACATTTTAGGATTATGATGATGCCTTTATTATTATTATTATTATTACTGAGTTAAAAACAATAATTTGATGATGAATTACTTGAATCACTTAATATGCATGTTTTTACCCACCATGAAGGGGTTCAAAATTTTGTATGCTAAGTTGCTAACACATGAAGGTTATGATTTGTGATTGATACTTGGAAGTTGGAACAACAAATAACATGAATGCTCTTCACAAAAGCAGAGAGTTCAAAGTGCATGCCTCATAAAGACGATAATAACTTCTTTGGTTTCGTTTCATTTTCATTTGAATGAATCTGCCTTTAAATTCATGTACAATCGGTGGCATGAGGGATAAAAAATTCAAACAAACTTTTCTTCTCTGCAACCAAAGGACCATGGAATTGTCATCCGTGGGTCCCACACTCTTTGTGTAGCATGGTATAATCCCTTTGTGTAGCATACCTGTGAATATTTGTTTGAGTGGGAACCTAAGAAGCACGGACACGGTAGTATTTTATACGACACGGCCCATTTGATGAGGAAAAGACTATTTTCCCCATTTTAAAATCAATATTACCAACCGTAGCTTTTGTACTGTTTTGTTATATATTTTGTTTGTTGAAACCAAACAAACATTTAACATGTTTTTAGTATGTTTTACTTTAATCATTATATCTATCTAGCTTAGTTGTTAGAATGCATATATATTACTTTGGTTATTCACCCGTTGTGTATTTTACATGCATTTCATATTTTGCTTGATATAAAAAAAAAAAAAAAAAAAAAAAAAAAAAAAAAAAAGCTTAAGGTCCTGTACTACTGAGCGTAGTTTGTTAATGGTATCAGAGCGTCAGTAGTTTGTTAATTTATAGCTTTTTATTGTAATCTGTTTGAGCCTGTTGTTAGTTTATTTATTCTTGTTTATTTGTTAAGTGTTTTAGTTGTTAGTTAAGTTATTTTTATTTATCTATAAACCTTAAGGCAACTTTGATTAGGGAGTACCGAGGCCTTGACTTTGTTGAAAGGTAGCCAGTTGAGCTTGTGTCCTTTCGTTTGAGTCGGCAACTTTGTAGGAAAACCTAGTCATGGAAGAATTAGGGTGCGTAGGTAAGAAAAATAATCAGACTAATGATTATAAACATTTAGCACATGTACAAGATAAAGATGCTAATGTAGGCAATATTAGTAGAACATTAAATTATGTTGTAGATAATCTATCTGGTATGTTTAGTAAATTAGTAAATATTGAGAAAAATCAAGAAAAAATATATGATAAAGTTAATATGTTAAGTGAAATCCAGAATATAGACCTAAAGGATGAAACAAAAAGTTTAATCCAAAGTCTAGAAAATAATCTGAAAAATAATTCGGATAATTTACTTGTACTAAAAGAAAATACTTGTGAAGAAATTCCAAGATTATATTTTGGAACTGAAATAATGATGTTTAAAACTGATAAACATCGAAAAGACTTTGAAGCTATCAAAGAAATTTTAGAATATTGGAAAACCCGATATATAAAAGAAGAAAATTACGAAGAACGTAATAAACTTCTAAAACAGATGCAAGATTTATATTCAGCAAATGAAAAATTAATGACTGAATATAATTATGACTTAGCCCTTCAACTAGAAGAGTCAAGTGAATCAGATAAAGAATCTGATATAACTTTTATGCCAAACAGTGTTCAAGAAGAAAGTTCAGATGACGAACCAGAACCAGAAGGTAGAAAATTTGGTTTATCATCAAGTGATAACAATACTGGAAGTACAAGCAGTACTTCAGTTGATGAAGAAATAATCATTGAAAAAGAAAACAATGATGATATAAATAACAATGATGACCCTCAAGACTCTAGAAAAAGAAAAGAGATTGAGACGGATGAGGAAGAAAAAATCATTCCTAGAGGTCAAAGGTATAACTTTGAATCACCTATATTTGATGTCTATGATGACCTAGATGATGATGACTCAATGCAAGTTGAAGATTTAAAACCTTTAAAAGATGAAGGTTCTACATCAGAACCTGCACCCACAACAAGCATAAGGACTGATTTAAACAAAATCAATGTCACTACGGGAGGAGTTTATCTCGACTTAAAAAATGTCGAATTTAAAAATTATGATCAAGCATTAAGAGAATGGGCACAATCAATGTCTATTGTCATAAATACATATAAAAGTAGTTGGTCTAAAGAAAGATTTTTAGACTACATCTGTGCAACTCTCCAAGGAGATTGCTTAAACTTCCTTAGAAGATGGGAAGCTTCTGATGAAGGTAAACATGAAAAAGCAAGTTTACTTAATGAATTTAATTCATTTGATAAAATATTAAATGAATTTGCACAAATTCTAAGAAAAGAATTTTGTGGAATTAAATTCGAAGAACAGGAAGAAATTTACAATGAGTATATGCTAACAAAATGCAGAATATGCAATATTTGTGAATTTAAATCCTTTGCAAAATTTTATCAGGAATATTACCATAAACTTAACCCACCAAAAACTGAGTTTTGGTTAAGTCAATTTTTCCATAAGTTACCCTCACCATGGGATGAACTTTGTAATGATGGATATAAAGAATTCTTGAGTAGTTCTAATGGTGGAAAAGACACGTTAGGAGCAAGAATTCAATATGCTGAAAGAATTGTAACTAAACACTGCATAACACAAAAAGCTGTTAAGCAAGTGAAAAATCAACTTAATGATAAATGTTGTAGCAAAGTAATGCGACAACAATGGGAATTTGGTTGTAAAAAATCGACCCCTTATAAGAAAAAGAGAAAATTTAGAAAATATAAATTTGTCAAATGGAAAGGTAAAAAACCTAATCCTAATAAAAAATATGTCAGAAAAAGAAACAAAAATAGAAACACTACGTTTAGAAGAAAATCTAAATGTAAATGTTATATCTGTAATGAAGAAGGTCATATAGCACCACAATGCCCTAAGAAAGGAAAGAGTGGAAGACAAATGATAAAATTTCTAGAAGAAAAACAACTAGAAATTTTAGTTGGAGAAGAAGTCTCTGACAATGACTCTATAATATATGAGGTTCAATCAGAATCTGAAACTGAAAGTGAAAGTGAAGATGAATCAGAAATGATTTTCATGATGTCTGAAAGAAATGAAAATAAAGAAATTTTTGAAGCAATTCCAAACGAGGAATTACAACTCATAAAATTAGGAGATGTCATAGGTGAAGAAGCATCTATAGACGAATCTAATTTTGAAAAATTTGATAAAATCAAAGAAGTTAAAAAAGAAGAGCTCTACCAAATATCAAAATTTAATATTTGGCAAGCAAGATTATTTGAACAATTTAGTGGTAACACATCTGCTAAAGCTACTGAGGATGAATCGATAGAAATCCCTCTATTCGATAAAAATAAAATTAAAAGACTTAAACAAAAGCATCCAAAGATTCGATATATTCATATCGGAATAGTTCAAATTGAAATCACAGCCCTATTTAGAGTAGGACTAGACACTCCTATTCTAGTAGTAGTCTTGGATAAAAGATTTGAAGATCCTATTAAAGCACTAATAGGTGGAATACAATCAAATCTTGTTTATGGACAAGTTTGGTTTAAAGTAAAACCAAATTATTTTATATCAATCGAAGATCCAAATATTTGTGACACGATAAAAATTCGTATCCAAACTAAAGGAATTGATATGAAGAAAAATAGTTATAATTTATCAGTTCAGTGGAAAGCAATCCATGAACTAACAAATTTTACTAAAACATCAATTAAAGAAATTGATAGAAATATGATCGAATTATTCGAACCACGAGTATTCGACACTGAAATCCAACCGAGATTAATAAATTGGAAAGATTTGGAAATACCTAAAAACTGGTTAATAAAAGAATTCACGGAAAATCCTAAGCCAAAATTCTTTAAACCAATAGAATTTCAAGCTTCAGGAAATAATCTTTATTTCACTGATAATCGTCGAAATAATATAAAATTATTAGACGACGGTTCAACATCAACATCTAAAAAAGATGAACAAGATGAAAAGGGAAAAGCAATTGCAATAAAAAATGTGCAAATACCCATACTTCCAGGTACGACCTACCTTGAAGAACAAAAATCTGTAGTATTTCAACAGATTAAAATTGATGGAAAATACCCAGAACAATTAATCTTTAGTTACCAACAAGGTAAGAAAAGATATATGTATGTTCTTGGAAAATTCAATTTCAAAAACTATAAACCATATGTTTTATCTATCCTATTAGATACAGGAGCAACAACCAGTGCTGCTAGGTATAATGCCTTACCTGAGCATTTATGGATTAAAATGAAAAATCCAATATCTGCAAGAGGTATTGATGGAAATGAAACCTTAATCATTCTCAAAGCTAAAAATGTTACGCTTTGGTTAGGAGATAAAAAATTCTCTATCCCTAAAATACTTTGTTTCCCAGATATGCATGGTGATGTCATATTAGGAAATAATTTCATTGAAAATTATATGCCTTTTATTGTCAATCGTGACCATGTTATTCTAACCTGTAAACAAGAACCTGTTAGAATTCCTCTTTTGCAACATCATAAACATGTTTGTGAAAAAGGATTTGCGCCAGTCAAGCGTGGTGATATGACACCTATAATTAAATCTTTAGATGAAAAACATTGGATTTATAAAAAATTATATCCAAACTTTTCTGAAGACCCATTAAAACTTTGGGAAAAATCTCCAAGGTTTTGTGAATTAAAACTTATTGATTCTAATAAAATAATTAGAGTTAAACCAATGGTTTATACTAAAAAAGATATAGATGAATTTGAAATTCAACTTGAAGAATTATTAAAGAAAGGATTAATTGAAGAAACAAGAAGTCCACATTCTAGTCCCGCATTTATGGTAATGAACCATAATGAGATAAAACGAGGAAAAGCTAGAATGGTAATTAATTATAAAAGATTAAACCAAAATCTTGAATTTGATGGATACTTTATTCCTAGAAAAGATGTTCTAGTTAAACAAACTATGAACTCTAAATGGTTTAGCAAATTCGATTGCAAATCAGGCTTTTGGCAAGTAAAATTAACAGATGAGTCAAAACCATTGACTGCATTTAGTGCACCATATGGACATTACCAATGGACGGTTATGCCATTTGGAATTTGTAATGCACCACAAATATTTCAGAGATGGATGGACAACATGTTCAAACATCTTCATAAATTTTGTTTAGTTTATATTGATGATGTTTTAGTATTCTCTAAAACTAGAGAAGAACATAGAAAGCATCTTGAAATTGTATCAGATATATTCCTAAAACATGGAATAATTCTAAGTCCTAAGAAAATGGAAATAGAAAAAGAAGAGATTGAATATTTAGGAGTTATTTTAAATCAATCAGGTATGCAACTCCAAAATCATATCATTGTGAAAATAAGAGATTTTCCAAATGAGATAACAACTCTCAAAGAACTGCAGAGTTTTTTAGGTTTATTAAATTATGGAAGAAAATTCGTAAAGAATTTATCTAAAAAGGAAAAACCTTTAATTGAAAAACTTAAGAATATTCCTAAAAAAGGAAATTCAGATATAAAAATAGAATGGACTAAAAAAGATTCAGATTTAGTTCAAGAAATTAAAAATATGTTTAAAGATACCCCAAAGGTTTATTTTCCAAAAGAAAATGACCAATTAATTCTAGAAACCGATGCTAGTGATGAGTTTTGGGGAGCAGTATTAAAAGCAATCCCAGAAAATTCTAAACAAGAAGAAATCTGTGGATATGATTCAGGAAAATTTAAACCTAATGAAATAAGATATATAACTTATGAAAAAGAGTTATTAGCCATAAAAAATGGAATAAAAAGATTTCATATTTATTTGGCACCTGTTAAATTTTTAATCCGTACTGATAACAAATCAGTTAGAGATTTTATTAAATCCAAAAAAGGAGAAGAAAATGCAAGACGAGTAAGATGGTATAATTTTATTTGTCAATATACTTTTGATATAATACATATTAAAGGCACTAACAATTTTCTTGCTGATTATCTGTCCAGAAGCTACAATGAATAATCAGAATCCGGACAGAGGGAAAAAGCCCTCAAATTCTCAAGGAAAGAATTATGGGAAACCATCCCGATTCTACAAAGGAGAAGGAAGCTCAAACCAGAGCAGCTTTCCCAGACTTCCTCAGATCATGGGTAACCAACCCAATGTTCCAGTTTATGTGATGCCAGTCAGCTATAAACAAATGGCTGAAATGTCTCAGAATTTTAACCAAATGAATTTTCAAAATCATCCTGAAACAAATCAGGAGATAAAAGATTTTTATAACCCCGGTTTAAATCCAAAAACCTATCATCTTTTAAATAATATATGGAAAACTCATTGCTTAAACCATAAAGCTGAGTTTAGAAGAAATATGTCCCAACTTGCTGAATTCTTGAAAACACAAGAAGATAAGCAAATTTTTATTCATTCTGAATTTGCCAAGTTCATTAAACAAGTGGATTGGCTTGAAGATTTTTCTGAAGAAAAAATTACTACTATTATTAATTTGATGAATTTCACTGAACAACAGGAAAATTCATACCTTAACAAAGCTTTAAGGATTTGTTTATTTAATAAAGCTAAAACAGCTTTACCAAAAGAAATATTTTCTGACATTAATGATCGCATTGAAAACAATGAGATTAAATCTCTTCTCATTGAATTTGCTGAAAATATTTATTTGGAAAAAGAAATTCCAAAGTTAAAATTTTTTATAAACCATGAGCTTTGGAGTATGGAAGCAATTGGTTGGGGAGCCGTCGGAACAATCATCTTCGACTCCTTGGTATCCACTGCATTTGTTGACTTTCCCGCAATGATCAAAACAATGATCTATAATGTGGTGAAACACTACAAATGGAGTAGATATTTGAAATTCAAAATTTTTAGTCATGCAGGATGGCGACAGAGAGAACTGTTTTATCAACCTTATCAAATCTGGAGCCTAGAACTTGCAAATGATCAAGATCTCATAAAAAATGACGATCTTAAATTTTTGGATAAAGCAGAAAATCTTGATTTATCCTCTTATTATATAGATAATTATATTGCTCTAAAAAGAGAAGCACAAAACATCCACAGCTATCGCTCTTACAAATTCATGATCAGCGATGGGAGAAGATTGTTTTGCACAAATCTGATCACTTCTTATGTGGAGACAGTTGCTCAAAGAATGGCAGCTGATGAATTTCTAAATAATATTATCCATGGCCATGTTACCGGTCCTATTGAATTAACAATGGATGCGGAAGAGCTGGTGGGCGCACAAGATTATTATGAAAATATTATTAGCCAAAATCAAGAAGATAATGGCGACAGTTTCTGGAACTCTATTGATGAAGAGACACTTCACAATATCGAGAACATGATGGAAGGATAGGGGCCAGCCAGGCAACATCCAGAAATTCTGCAGAATTGGACACGTATAACAAATACGTCCAATATTTACCAATCAAAGGACATGACGTGATACGCAGCATTCATTAAGCCTGACTCTTTTAAAAAGAAGACAAAGACTTTTTGAAGGCTTAGTCACAATCCCTGACAAGATCACGTGAAGCGGTGAAGGAAGGAAGAACCTAGCCTCACTTTTATAGTCAAAAGGTGTACAGTGTTATAATTATGTAACATGTTTTTAATAGGGTTGTTGGGTAGTTGAATGTAATTATTGTACTTTTGATTCTTATCTTTAGTTTTTGTGTTGAGTTTAAGTCCGGGCTTGAAGTCCGAAGTTTGTCTATAAATAGATGAGTCCTTCATTTGCATAGGCAGAGTTCTCAGAGAGTTAGATAGAGCCAGAGTTAGAGAAAGAGTCTGTACAAAGAGAGAGAGCTTTTGAAAGAAGACTACTTTTGTAAGTTTTCTTTTATCCTGTATATTTTTTGTAATTATTAATAAAATATGAGGTAGTTTTTGTAAATACTGTATTTATATTTGTACGTATTTTCGTAAGCCCATAAATTTATGGGCTTACGAAAATACGTACAAATATAAATACAGTATTTACAAAAACTACCTCATATTTTATTAATAATTACAAAAAATATACAGGATAAAAGAAAACTTACAAAAGTAGTCTTCTTTCAAAAGCTCTCTCTCTTTGTACAGACTCTTTCTCTAACTCTGGCTCTATCTAACTCTCTGAGAACTCTGCCTATGCAAATGAAGGACTCATCTATTTATAGACAAACTTCGGACTTCAAGCCCGGACTTAAACTCAACACAAAAACTAAAGATAAGAATCAAAAGTACAATAATTACATTCAACTACCCAACAACCCTATTAAAAACATGTTACATAATTATAACACTGTACACCTTTTGACTATAAAAGTGAGGCTAGGTTCTTCCTTCCTTCACCGCTTCACGTGATCTTGTCAGGGATTGTGACTAAGCCTTCAAAAAGTCTTTGTCTTCTTTTTAAAAGAGTCAGGCTTAATGAATGCTGCGTATCACGTCATGTCCTTTGATTGGTAAATATTGGACGTATTTGTTATACGTGTCCAATTCTGCAGAATTTCTGGATGTTGCCTGGCTGGCCCCTATCCTTCCATCATGTTCTCGATATTGTGAAGTGTCTCTTCATCAATAGAGTTCCAGAAACTGTCGCCATTATCTTCTTGATTTTGGCTAATAATATTTTCATAATAATCTTGTGCGCCCACCAGCTCTTCCGCATCCATTGTTAATTCAATAGGACCGGTAACATGGCCATGGATAATATTATTTAGAAATTCATCAGCTGCCATTCTTTGAGCAACTGTCTCCACATAAGAAGTGATCAGATTTGTGCAAAACAATCTTCTCCCATCGCTGATCATGAATTTGTAAGAGCGATAGCTGTGGATGTTTTGTGCTTCTCTTTTTAGAGCAATATAATTATCTATATAATAAGAGGATAAATCAAGATTTTCTGCTTTATCCAAAAATTTAAGATCGTCATTTTTTATGAGATCTTGATCATTTGCAAGTTCTAGGCTCCAGATTTGATAAGGTTGATAAAACAGTTCTCTCTGTCGCCATCCTGCATGACTAAAAATTTTGAATTTCAAATATCTACTCCATTTGTAGTGTTTCACCACATTATAGATCATTGTTTTGATCATTGCGGGAAAGTCAACAAATGCAGTGGATACCAAGGAGTCGAAGATGATTGTTCCGACGGCTCCCCAACCAATTGCTTCCATACTCCAAAGCTCATGGTTTATAAAAAATTTTAACTTTGGAATTTCTTTTTCCAAATAAATATTTTCAGCAAATTCAATGAGAAGAGATTTAATCTCATTGTTTTCAATGCGATCATTAATGTCAGAAAATATTTCTTTTGGTAAAGCTGTTTTAGCTTTATTAAATAAACAAATCCTTAAAGCTTTGTTAAGGTATGAATTTTCCTGTTGTTCAGTGAAATTCATCAAATTAATAATAGTAGTAATTTTTTCTTCAGAAAAATCTTCAAGCCAATCCACTTGTTTAATGAACTTGGCAAATTCAGAATGAATAAAATTTGCTTATCTTCTTGTGTTTTCAAGAATTCAGCAAGTTGGGACATATTTCTTCTAAACTCAGCTTTATGGTTTAAGCAATGAGTTTTCCATATATTATTTAAAAGATGATAGGTTTTTGGATTTAAACCGGGGTTATAAAAATCTTTTATCTCCTGATTTGTTTCAGGATGATTTTGAAAATTCATTTGGTTAAAATTCTGAGACATTTCAGCCATTTGTTTATAGCTGACTGGCATCACATAAACTGGAACATTGGGTTGGTTACCCATGATCTGAGGAAGTCTGGGAAAGCTGCTCTGGTTTGAGCTTCCTTCTCCTTTGTAGAATCGGGATGGTTTCCCATAATTCTTTCCTTGAGAATTTGAGGGCTTTTTCCCTCTGTCCGGATTCTGATTATTCATTGTAGCTTCTGGACAGATAATCAGCAAGAAAATTGTTAGTGCCTTTAATATGTATTATATCAAAAGTATATTGACAAATAAAATTATACCATCTTACTCGTCTTGCATTTTCTTCTCCTTTTTTGGATTTAATAAATCTCTAACTGATTTGTTATCAGTACGGATTAAAAATTTAACAGGTGCCAAATAAATATGAAATCTTTTTATTCCATTTTTTATGGCTAATAACTCTTTTTCATAAGTTATATATCTTATTTCATTAGGTTTAAATTTTCCTGAATCATATCCACAGATTTCTTCTTGTTTAGAATTTTCTGGGATTGCTTTTAATACTGCTCCCCAAAACTCATCACTAGCATCGGTTTCTAGAATTAATTGGTCATTTTCTTTTGGAAAATAAACCTTTGGGGTATCTTTAAACATATTTTTAATTTCTTGAACTAAATCTGAATCTTTTTTAGTCCATTCTATTTTTATATCTGAATTTCCTTTTTTAGGAATATTCTTAAGTTTTTCAATTAAAGGTTTTTCCTTTTTAGATAAATTCTTTACGAATTTTCTTCCATAATTTAATAAACCTAAAAAACTCTGCAGTTCTTTGAGAGTTGTTATCTCATTTGGAAAATCTCTTATTTTCACAATGATATGATTTTGGAGTTGCATACCTGATTGATTTAAAATAACTCCTAAATATTCAATCTCTTCTTTTTCTATTTCCATTTTCTTAGGACTTAGAATTATTCCATGTTTTAGGAATATATCTGATACAATTTCAAGATGCTTTCTATGTTCTTCTCTAGTTTTAGAGAATACTAAAACATCATCAATATAAACTAAACAAAATTTATGAAGATGTTTGAACATGTTGTCCATCCATCTCTGAAATATTTGTGGTGCATTACAAATTCCAAATGGCATAACCGTCCATTGGTAATGTCCATATGGTGCACTAAATGCAGTCAATGGTTTTGACTCATCTGTTAATTTTACTTGCCAAAAGCCTGATTTGCAATCGAATTTGCTAAACCATTTAGAGTTCATAGTTTGTTTAACTAGAACATCTTTTCTAGGAATAAAGTATCCATCAAATTCAAGATTTTGGTTTAATCTTTTATAATTAATTACCATTCTAGCTTTTCCTCGTTTTATCTCATTATGGTTCATTACCATAAATGCGGGACTAGAATGTGGACTTCTTGTTTCTTCAATTAATCCTTTCTTTAATAATTCTTCAAGTTGAATTTCAAATTCATCTATATCTTTTTTAGTATAAACCATTGGTTTAACTCTAATTATTTTATTAGAATCAATAAGTTTTAATTCACAAAACCTTGGAGATTTTTCCCAAAGTTTTAATGGGTCTTCAGAAAAGTTTGGATATAATTTTTTATAAATCCAATGTTTTTCATCTAAAGATTTAATTATAGGTGTCATATCACCACGCTTGACTGGCGCAAATCCTTTTTCACAAACATGTTTATGATGTTGCAAAAGAGGAATTCTAACAGGTTCTTGTTTACAGGTTAGAATAACATGGTCACGATTGACAATAAAAGGCATATAATTTTCAATGAAATTATTTCCTAATATGACATCACCATGCATATCTGGGAAACAAAGTATTTTAGGGATAGAGAATTTTTTATCTCCTAACCAAAGCGTAACATTTTTAGCTTTGAGAATGATTAAGGTTTCATTTCCATCAATACCTCTTGCAGATATTGGATTTTTCATTTTAATCCATAAATGCTCAGGTAAGGCATTATACCTAGCAGCACTGGTTGTTGCTCCTGTATCTAATAGGATAGATAAAACATATGGTTTATAGTTTTTGAAATTGAATTTTCCAAGAACATACATATATCTTTTCTTACCTTGTTGGTAACTAAAGATTAATTGTTCTGGGTATTTTCCATCAATTTTAATCTGTTGAAATACTACAGATTTTTGTTCTTCAAGGTAGGTCGTACCTGGAAGTATGGGTATTTGCACATTTTTTATTGCAATTGCTTTTCCCTTTTCATCTTGTTCATCTTTTTTAGATGTTGATGTTGAACCGTCGTCTAATAATTTTATATTATTTCGACGATTATCAGTGAAATAAAGATTATTTCCTGAAGCTTGAAATTCTATTGGTTTAAAGAATTTTGGCTTAGGATTTTCCGTGAATTCTTTTATTAACCAGTTTTTAGGTATTTCCAAATCTTTCCAATTTATTAATCTCGGTTGGATTTCAGTGTCGAATACTCGTGGTTCGAATAATTCGATCATATTTCTATCAATTTCTTTAATTGATGTTTTAGTAAAATTTGTTAGTTCATGGATTGCTTTCCACTGAACTGATAAATTATAACTATTTTTCTTCATATCAATTCCTTTAGTTTGGATACGAATTTTTATCGTGTCACAAATATTTGGATCTTCGATTGATATAAAATAATTTGGTTTTACTTTAAACCAAACTTGTCCATAAACAAGATTTGATTGTATTCCACCTATTAGTGCTTTAATAGGATCTTCAAATCTTTTATCCAAGACTACTACTAGAATAGGAGTGTCTAGTCCTACTCTAAATAGGGCTGTGATTTCAATTTGAACTATTCCGATATGAATATATCGAATCTTTGGATGCTTTTGTTTAAGTCTTTTAATTTTATTTTTATCGAATAGAGGGATTTCTATCGATTCATCCTCAGTAGCTTTAGCAGATGTGTTACCACTAAATTGTTCAAATAATCTTGCTTGCCAAATATTAAATTTTGATATTTGGTAGAGCTCTTCTTTTTTAACTTCTTTGATTTTATCAAATTTTTCAAAATTAGATTCGTCTATAGATGCTTCTTCACCTATGACATCTCCTAATTTTATGAGTTGTAATTCCTCGTTTGGAATTGCTTCAAAAATTTCTTTATTTTCATTTCTTTCAGACATCATGAAAATCATTTCTGATTCATCTTCACTTTCACTTTCAGTTTCAGATTCTGATTGAACCTCATATATTATAGAGTCATTGTCAGAGACTTCTTCTCCAACTAAAATTTCTAGTTGTTTTTCTTCTAGAAATTTTATCATTTGTCTTCCACTCTTTCCTTTCTTAGGGCATTGTGGTGCTATATGACCTTCTTCATTACAGATATAACATTTACATTTAGATTTTCTTCTAAACGTAGTGTTTCTATTTTTGTTTCTTTTTCTGACATATTTTTTATTAGGATTAGGTTTTTTACCTTTCCATTTGACAAATTTATATTTTCTAAATTTTCTCTTTTTCTTATAAGGGGTCGATTTTTTACAACCAAATTCCCATTGTTGTCGCATTACTTTGCTACAACATTTATCATTAAGTTGATTTTTCACTTGCTTAACAGCTTTTTGTGTTATGCAGTGTTTAGTTACAATTCTTTCAGCATATTGAATTCTTGCTCCTAACGTGTCTTTTCCACCATTAGAACTACTCAAGAATTCTTTATATCCATCATTACAAAGTTCATCCCATGGTGAGGGTAACTTATGGAAAAATTGACTTAACCAAAACTCAGTTTTTGGTGGGTTAAGTTTATGGTAATATTCCTGATAAAATTTTGCAAAGGATTTAAATTCACAAATATTGCATATTCTGCATTTTGTTAGCATATACTCATTGTAAATTTCTTCCTGTTCTTCGAATTTAATTCCACAAAATTCTTTTCTTAGAATTTGTGCAAATTCATTTAATATTTTATCAAATGAATTAAATTCATTAAGTAAACTTGCTTTTTCATGTTTACCTTCATCAGAAGCTTCCCATCTTCTAAGGAAGTTTAAGCAATCTCCTTGGAGAGTTGCACAGATGTAGTCTAAAAATCTTTCTTTAGACCAACTACTTTTATATGTATTTATGACAATAGACATTGATTGTGCCCATTCTCTTAATGCTTGATCATAATTTTTAAATTCGACATTTTTTAAGTCGAGATAAACTCCTCCCGTAGTGACATTGATTTTGTTTAAATCAGTCCTTATGCTTGTTGTGGGTGCAGGTTCTGATGTAGAACCTTCATCTTTTAAAGGTTTTAAATCTTCAACTTGCATTGAGTCATCATCATCTAGGTCATCATAGACATCAAATATAGGTGATTCAAAGTTATACCTTTGACCTCTAGGAATGATTTTTTCTTCCTCATCCGTCTCAATCTCTTTTCTTTTTCTAGAGTCTTGAGGGTCATCATTGTTATTTATATCATCATTGTTTTCTTTTTCAATGATTATTTCTTCATCAACTGAAGTACTGCTTGTACTTCCAGTATTGTTATCACTTGATGATAAACCAAATTTTCTACCTTCTGGTTCTGGTTCGTCATCTGAACTTTCTTCTTGAACACTGTTTGGCATAAAAGTTATATCAGATTCTTTATCTGATTCACTTGACTCTTCTAGTTGAAGGGCTAAGTCATAATTATATTCAGTCATTAATTTTTCATTTGCTGAATATAAATCTTGCATCTGTTTTAGAAGTTTATTACGTTCTTCGTAATTTTCTTCTTTTATATATCGGGTTTTCCAATATTCTAAAATTTCTTTGATAGCTTCAAAGTCTTTTCGATGTTTATCAGTTTTAAACATCATTATTTCAGTTCCAAAATATAATCTTGGAATTTCTTCACAAGTATTTTCTTTTAGTACAAGTAAATTATCCGAATTATTTTTCAGATTATTTTCTAGACTTTGGATTAAACTTTTTGTTTCATCCTTTAGGTCTATATTCTGGATTTCACTTAACATATTAACTTTATCATATATTTTTTCTTGATTTTTCTCAATATTTACTAATTTACTAAACATACCAGATAGATTATCTACAACATAATTTAATGTTCTACTAATATTGCCTACATTAGCATCTTTATCTTGTACATGTGCTAAATGTTTATAATCATTAGTCTGATTATTTTTCTTACCTACGCACCCTAATTCTTCCATGACTAGGTTTTCCTACAAAGTTGCCGACTCAAACGAAAGGACACAAGCTCAACTGGCTACCTTTCAACAAAGTCAAGGCCTCGGTACTCCCTAATCAAAGTTGCCTTAAGGTTTATAGATAAATAAAAATAACTTAACTAACAACTAAAACACTTAACAAATAAACAAGAATAAATAAACTAACAACAGGCTCAAACAGATTACAATAAAAAGCTATAAATTAACAAACTACTGACGCTCTGATACCATTAACAAACTACGCTCAGTAGTACAGGACCTTAAGCTTTTTTTTTTTTTTTTTTTTTTTTTTTTTTTTTTTTTATATCAAGCAAAATATGAAATGCATGTAAAATACACAACGGGTGAATAACCAAAGTAATATATATGCATTCTAACAACTAAGCTAGATAGATATAATGATTAAAGTAAAACATACTAAAAACATGTTAAATGTTTGTTTGGTTTCAACAAACAAAATATATAACAAAACAGTACAAAAGCTACGGTTGGTAATATTGATTTTAAAATGGGGAAAATAGTCTTTTCCTCATCAAATGGGCCGTGTCGTATAAAATACTACCGTGTCCGTGCTTCTTAGGTGGGAACAAGAGAGATGGTGAGTGAACATATATTGCAACCACGGGACAGTAGGAATGAAAAGGTGCATACATGAGACGTGCTTGTTGAATTTCATTGGGATTTAAAAACTGAGAAGATTGTTCTAAATTTGAGCAGTTTTAGAAGTTAAAAACTGATTAAAAAAAAATTAAAAAAAAAGGGGTTCAAAACTGAACGGTTAATAAAAAATACAACTTTTTAAAAATTTGAAAAATAAGAGATTGTCATGTGGCAGCGTAAAAAATTGCCACGTGCCGATTGTGAATACTACTTTTTATATATATATATATATATATACTAGCAGTGAGCCCGTGCAATGCACGAGACAAAGAGAAGAACATGATATTTAATAGAAAAAAACCTAAAAAGAAAATAAAAGAAAAAATGTAAGAGTAAGATTTTACTTGTGCCAATATATTAGTCTCGTCAATCTCTTGATCCAAATCCTGAATCAAAATTGTAATTCTAATATATAGATGTCAATTGGAAAGATTGTGTCTTTTAAATTAAAACAAATGGTTACAACCTTTGAAAAAAGAATTGTGCTTTTTAAGAATAATTGAACGGTTACCACTTTTAAAAATTAGAGATACAACTTTTAGAAATAATTTTTAAAATACCTAGAAATAAAGAAGATGCCACGTGATTACATAAAAAGTTGACACGTGACGATGGTGAACACTACTTTATATATGTATATTAGATAGTATTTAGGTGGGATAAAAAAAGAAAAAAGAAAAAAAGAAATAATGGAATGGTTATTATAAAATGGCAAATTATAGATCCCTTCTTTAAAATCCATTATTAATATTTTGAATGGAATAAGAGAGATTTGACATTTTATTTGAAATTACTTTTATTTTGATCCACCACTTGATCATTCTCCCTTCTTTTTTTTGTCCTTTATACTTTTATAGTTTAAAAAGTTAAGGAAAATATTTCCTAGCCCCCAAAGGGAAATAAAATGAAAGGCAATATTGGTAAAATGGAATTATTATTAGGGTAAACTACATATTAGTGTCACCAACTTTACCCCAAATTTCAATATGATGTACGAACTTTCAATATGCACAATTTAGTGCACTAACTTTGCATATGTGTGTCAATGTGAGAAACTACTGGATGAACGTTTAGTATCTAACGGAGAAGCTGATGTGGTAGCCAGCTGGCGCCAACATGGCATATCCCTGGTGGCCATCTCACTCAATTTTCCCCATGTTCATCTCACGTGAGCTGCACGTGAGGATTAGTTGCCTTAGTTGCCCTTTACTCAGGACTTGTAGTTCCAGAAGACGGGAAAAAAATGATCAGCGAGCTGGGTAACCAATGGACGGCCAACGAAAACCCTGTCGGTGAATTCTGAGCCACTCCCTTGAGGCTAGTTATGGTTGGCCAACGAAACCCTACCGGTGAAGACCTCTGTTGTCCCCAACGAAAACCTTCCCATCTGTAAATACAATAATTCAAAAACACCCAAATGTTCGACATTTTGAGATGTCTCTATATACACAGATAAATCCCTCAGCTATGAGAGAGATAGAGAGAAAGTAATCAAGATCTAATTGGGGGAACTCTTAGCCATTTCTGGTTTCATCACGTTTGGTGAACTTAGAAGTGGAGGCATAAGAAGAGGACGGCGGTTGGCTCAGTTGGAGCCGTCAATTTTGTTTGTGAATGGAAGGTATCAACCTTTCGCCGAATCTGAAGCTTGTCGCTGGAAAATATGGAGTTTTCCGGTGATAAAATCTCACCAGAAAACCCAAGCAAATCAAAGAAAAAAACCTAAGAAAATCTTACTAGATCTAGACGTATTAGCGATGATGGCGCCAGATCTGGTTGTGTTTGCGTCACCCCATTGATGGGTAAAGAAGCTGCCCTTCATCGGATTTGAAGCCTGTCGTCGGAAAATATGGAGTTCGCCAGTGATGGAATCTTGCCAGAAAACCCAAGCAAATCAAAGAAACAAGAAAATCTCTCTAGATCTGGTCGTATTCGGGACGACGGCGCCGGATCTGGTTGTGTTTGTGTTGCGCTGCTGATAGGGGAAAGAAGTCACCGATGTTGAGGGTATCAAGAGTGCCGCCAACAGCGAGGGGATCAGGAGTGAGCGAGAGAGAGAAAGTGAGCTGGCCACGAAGGAAAACTAATCCTCACGTGCAGCTCACGTGAGATGAACATGGGGAAAATTTAGTGAGCTGGCCACCAGGGATATGCCACGTCGGCGCCAGCTGGCCACCATGTCAGCTTCTCCGTTAGATACTAAATGTCCGTCCAATAGTTTCTCACATTGACACACATATGCAAAGTTAGTGCACTAAATTGTGCAAATTGAAAGTTCGTACACCACATTGAAATTTGGGGTAAAGTTGGTGACACTAATATGTAGTTTGACCTTATTCTTGTTATCATTATTTTTTAATGCATTAATTGCATATCTTTGAAAGGCAATATTGGATCTATCTTCTTAATTGAAAAGAAAAAAAAAAAAAAAAAACGAAAGGCAATATTGGAAAAATGAGATTTGAATGCATTAATTGCATATCTTTGTTTATAAAAAAAAAAAAAAAAAAAAACGCATGTATTTGAAATGTGCTTCATAAAATTTAAAAGTGGTAAGTCTTCGTGGGACAGAGAAAATGTGTAAGAAGTATGTTTTTGTTCAAAAGAAATATCTAGCCTTAACATGAAAAAGGAATGGGATCTCATATATTTCAACCATTTTATTTAAGTAAAACCTTTTTAATAATAAGAAATTTTTTTGGAAACCAAAAAAGAAAACCTATGAGTGGCATGGTTAAAATTCCATCAATCTAACCTTCTACATGCTTGATCCATTGAAGTGAAACCTATTAAACTGTCCTATTCTGAAATGTACAGGATCTCAATGCACACTTAAGTATCAGGGTTTTTATTGGCACTCAAAAACTTGCTTTTCATCCTTCACTTATTTTTTATTTCAAAATTTTATGAAAATATATAAGATTTTTATAAAAATTAAATGTGCTATCAAGTAGAAAATATCATTTTGAACAATTTTGTTTCAGAAGATCTCTCCCCCTAAATAACTTGCGGACAATATATGAATGTATATGCTCTTCTCGAGGTTTTCCTCATAGGAGTATTTGTCTTGCCTGAGTGCAAGTGTTTCTCCCCAAGGGTGTTCATCCGTCCTTTGGGTGGGGGTTCTTTGTGTGATCTTTGACTTTTACACGTCCAACTATGGAGGATTCCTTAGAGGAGATGTGGAAAAACTTTGTGTTGACAATAGAAGAGTGTGAGAATGTGGTTGTTCCAGACACGATGCAGGGTATTAGCATGGCAAAAGTGAGATATTGTCTGGTTGGGAAGCTTCTCATGGAGAGACCTTTTAATACAAATGCGATGAAATCGACGCTAAGAATGATTTGGCGATCGGCGAAGGGGCTGAAAATTATGGATCTAGGTAAGAATCTTTTTTTGTTTCAATTTAATCATTCCTTGGATAGGCGTCGTGTTCTGGACAATGGGCCGTGGCACTTTGATAAATTTCTAGTACTATTGAAGGAAGTGGAAGGGGATATTCAGCCATCTACTATAGTCTTGGACACAGCCTATTTTTGGGTCCAAATATACAACCTGCCGCTGAGTTGCATGACGGTAGAAGTAGGTCAGTTAATAGGAGATAAACTGGGTGGCTTTGTAGAGATAGAGCATGGGGAAGGAGGGATTTGTTGGGGCCGATTCATGCGTCTGAGGGTAGGCATTCTAGTGGGCAAACCTTTGAAATGTGGTGTCATGTTGAACCTAGGTGGGAAAGCAATGTGGGTGTCTGTTAAATATGAAAGATTACCCATATTTTGTTATTTTTGTGGCTTGATTGGCCACACGGAACGGGCGTGTATGAAACGGTTTGACAGCCATGGTGAGAGGTCCACTGCGAATGTATAATATGGACTTTGGCTGTGGGCTTCGGACTCCGCGAAGATGGCGAAGGTTCCACCAGTGGGTGGTTCTTCCCTTCACTCTGCACACGCTACTGGCTAGAAGTCGCGAGCAGGTTCGTTGGTGGGGAAAGGAGTTGTTGGCACTGACGATAGAAATATTGGTGCGGATATTTCGACTTCAGTGATGGATTCTGGAAGGCAATAAATAGCGAGTGAAGGGGGGACAGATGGCAAGGTTAGTGGTGGCAATCCTGCTCAGAATTTTGATTTGGGTAAGGAGATTCTAATTGACACGATGTTTGAATCAACGCGGGAGATAAATACGGGGTTAAATAAGGTAATTAGCTCTACTGAGGGAGGTTTGTGTCCCGCTGGTGTGGAAGAAGGGGGGCTGAATTTTGGGCAAAATCAACAGCCATCCAATGGTGGGCCACTTGGGCCATTAGATGACAATAATGGTACTTTGGGCTTTAGTTACATGGATACTGAGGAAATTGTTACCAAGGACCACTCCCATCCAAAGGCTAGCCAGTTGGTGGATCCCACAATGGGGATTATTGGACATAACGAAAAGCACCATCCCTTCACTGCAAGCAAATATTTTTCTACCGAGGAGGTCGTGGCATAGACTGATTTGCGGGTGGACCCTTTGGTAAGCACTGAGAATCCTTCTGGGGGTAGGCCAGGGAATTGGAAGCGTATGGCACGTGTTGGTCACAGACGTGAAGGCTCCACTTATGTGACATCACAAGCTGGAACGCGCAAACTGACTATTGGGAATAGTCCAGATGGGGATAGTAACACATGTGGCAAGAGGAGTCGTTCTGAGGCAAATGGGCAGGGGACTCAGGTTGTTCCAAATAAGATATCGGCGGAGACTGGGCTCCAGTCCCACCAGACGCAATGAAAATCATTCGTTTCAACTGTCGAGGGCTTGGGAACCTTCGCACAGTTCGAGCTCTTTACGATGTGGTGAAGAGAAAAGCTCCCAGCGTAGTCTTTTTGATGGAGACAAAGCTTCATAAGCATGAAATGGAGAAGGTGAAGTTTAAGTTGGGGTTCACTCATAAATTATTCCTTGATGCTAATAACAGGGCAGGGGGTCTAGCGCTTTTGTGGAGGTCGGGTTTGGACGTGGAGGTGCTGTCTTATTCAGGTAACCATATTGATGCTCATGTTATGGAAGCAGGGGCTGCTTGTTGGCGCATTACCGGTTTCTATGGCTATCCGGAGGTGGCTCTGAGGAAGCAGTCATGGGAGCTACTGGTGTTGCTTCGTCCTCATTTTGCTCTTCCTTGGTTGTGTGTAGGGGACTTTAATGAGATTCTTGCTTCCGGAGAAAAATGTGGATGAATTCCTAGGGCGGAATGGAAAATGAGAGACTTTCGCCAGGTCGTTACAAGTTGTTATTTGAGCGATTTGGGTTATTAGGGACCTAAGTATACATGGTGTAACAACAGGTTAGGGGAAGATTGTACAAGTGAGAAACTTGACAGGGCCCTTGCATCTATAGATTGGATTTATTTGTTTCCACTTACTTATGCAGAGAACCTTGTGTGTAGTGCCTCTAATCACCTCCCGGTCTTGGTTGATACAGATGGTGTAGGGGTGGGGGTGGGACGGAGAAAGAAACAAGTACAGTTTGAGGCTATGTGGGTTCGGTCGGAGGAATGTGAGCAAGTTGTACAGGAAGGATGGGCTACTACAGGTTTGGGGTCAACTATGTTTTGTGTGAGTGAGAAGATTAAACATACTATAATGCAATTGTCTGCATGGAATTTTTCTAGATTCGGGAATGTTCATCACCGACTTAGAAATATGAGAGAACAACTTAGTGCTGTTAAGCAGGGACCAAGCACTGATCAAGTAGTTGTTGAGGAGAAGCAAATTATGCAGCAGATGGATGAACTTTTATCTAGGGAAGAAATCATGTGGCGACAGCGTTCACGCATAGCTTGGTTGAAGGAGGGAGATAGGAATACGGCTTTTTTTCACGCAAAAGCTTCACAGCGTTAGAAGAAAAATCTAGTAAAAGGCTTACAGGATAGCCAGGGGTAGTGGCAGTGCAATGATGAGCGGATTGAAGAAATAGTGGTTGACTATTTTAAAAATATTTTCACTTCTTCCAATCCTCAGATTTCGGATAGTTCTCTTGATAGGGTTGAGCGTTGTGTCATTGATGAGATGAATAGGGTTCTCATGCGGGAATTCCACCTTCAGGAAATACGGGATGCTTTATTCCAAATGCAACTAACCAAATCACCCTGTCACGACCCAAATTAATTAAGCCGTGATCAATAATAATAAAACGAGCTTTACTTTAACCAATCTTTTGATAAAACGTGGATGACACGTGTTAAAATCTCAACCATTTTAAAATTTTTCCCTTTTTGGACATGACCCATCCGTAGATAGGACATACCATCATGAAAACCTGTTATAAAATTCATTTCATAAAAATTTCCTGTCATCCATGAAAGTGGTATCATCCCATGCATCGCATTCCACGTATACAAAACATTAAATAATTACAATTACAGCCCCGATTAAATTTACATTTACATTGGCCCAATAAAATGAATTAATACATATTCTTCCCGTGAAAATTCATCAATAATTAACATAGGTAATTTCCAGTTAAGAGCATCCCCGTGTAAAAGCATAATTCCACCTGAAAATAATCTCTGAAAAATATGGAAATAAATAGGCGTGAGTCCGACGACTCAATAGATACAATTTGACATAGTAAACTAAAGTAATGATATAAATAAAACCCATTATATCATTTAAATCAAAATATACTAACCAAGTGTATTACAAATCCCAAAATAAGTTATAACCCATAACTTAAAATAAATAATGCATAATACCCAATGCATATGACTCATGTCCAATTTACATTAAATCCATTTATTACCAACCACTCCCGCAGGAGTTTTCGCGCGAAAACGGAGGATTTAAACCCAACCTCCAAGAGGACAACACAAGGGTTCTTACCTGGAACCGAAAAGTAGCATCTGATTCGGGAACACAAGGGTTCCTACCTGGAACCGGAAAGTACCCCAGGACCAAAGGAATGGAAAACACCGCAAAGTCCCATTGACTGCAAGTAGTCCAATTCCAATGAGCCCTTTTTTTTATGCAATACTTTTACCCAGTATTCATTAAGTCCATTTAATGCATGATTATGCCCAACATGCAATGTGATAAACCATAAAATGATGTTTTTAACCAAAATCATCTCCAAGATATGGTATATAACCCATAATCATTAACATTATAATTATACCCAAAATTATGATAAACAACATAAATTCTCATTATGATTATAGCCTTAAAATCATAATCGAAAACCCCAATTAAACATGGGAATTAACCATAAAATCCATACATCTATATTCCATAGAATGTATAAAATAAACCAAAATTCATAAAGAACATAATTCCCAAATTCGAATATCAAATACCCATAATCTCATTCCAAGATTTATTCCATAATTCATTTATATACATATTCTAGGCCCAAGAATACTAAATGCTATGATAATATATACCATATTATCTTGTCAATAGTTTAAACCTATGTAAATTGCACCTACCTCCATGAAACGTGTAGAAAAATGCAATCTTGATGTGGTGAGTGTGTAGATCCACACCTAGGATGCACATGTAAGCCCCCAATCCAAGCCCTAACTCCCAAATGCCATGCTTGATGAAAATAATGGAGATTCCAACTCCAAAATGGGACCAAACCTCACAAATACCATGAATAAACACAAAATGTAAGGATATGATAACCCAATCCCAAAAGGAATGAAAACGTTAACTTTATACATGAGAAATTACCTCTCAAATCCGAAATAGAGGTAAACCATGAGTGAATCCAAGCTAGAAATGTCGAAATCCAAGCCCCTTACGCATGAAAACCCATAAAAATGGAGGGAGAAGCTCTTTCTCTCTCCACCATCCCCTCTCTCTTTCTCTCCTATCCCTTCTCTCTCTCTATATGGCTGGAAATATGGAGAAGAGTCTAGAATTTCATAGGTTAGGGGGTTTATATAGAAAAGGGGGGCAAAAAGGTCATTCTAACCCTTTATTAAAACTGTCCGCCGACACTTTCAGACGGCTGAAAAATATTTTCAGCCGGTTGAAATGCCCAACACAAAATAACCATTCTCTGGAATTTTCAGTCAGCTGACATGAACTTTCAGCCGGCTGAAAATTGACTTTCAGACGGCTGAAACATGTTTCAGCCATCTGAAATGCACAGACAGCCCAAAAATAAACAGTCAGTCAGCAACTCTTCATCAGTACAGACATCAGCCTTATTTTCATCCATATTATCCTTTTTTATATTATCCTTTTACTTTAAGTTATTTAATGAAAATAAGCAAATAACCCCCCATTTGAATCCAAATAAAATATCAGAAAAATCAAATACCCAATATATCAAAATCTCATTTCCAAGTTTTAGTACAAAATCCGTCGCCCGACAGATTTTCCTAAAACAAACATGTGAGGAAACCAATCCAAACATGCTAATAAAATCCCATAAAATCACCAATGTCTTATAATATTATAAACTCCCATTACCGCCAAAAATTATCTTTTAAAACGAAGATTTACGAAAATTCACTTTTTCCCCATACTTAACCAAATTTCAGCAACTTAAACCCTTAAGTTGCAAATAAAGTTAAACGCACCCGAAAGATACTCAATGCACCAAAACAAGCATTCAAACACATCTAACATCATAATGTCATACACATGCATTACCCATGCATGAAATCATTCGAAAAAAAAATCAAGGGATTAACTACGTTAATCATAGATTAAACCCTTAATGCCCTATTTAAAAATTACGGGTATTACACACCTGGTCCAGATGGTACGTCTGCTCTCTTTTTTCAGAAGTATTGGCACATTGTCGAGCCAGATATTATCCAAACTGCACTAGCTTTCTTTAGGGGTGGCCCAATGCTAAAATTTTTTAACTATATACACATTATCTTGATTCCTAAAACAGATAGCCCTGAATATATAACTCAATATAGGCCAATTAGCCTATGTAATGTGGTGCATAAGATACTTGTGAAAGGTTTGGCTAATCGCCTTAAGAAGTTTTTGCCTCAAATTATCTCGTCCTGTCAAAGCGCCTTTGTGCCTGGGCGCCTTATCACAGATAATGTGTTAGTAGTTTTTGAGTCGATGCACTTCCTCAAAAATAAAAGACAAGGTACGGAAGGCTACTTTGCGTTGAAGCTTGATATGAGCAAGGCATATGACAGGGTGGAATGGGCATTTCTTGAGAGGATCATGGCGAAGCTGGGTTTCTCCCAAAATTAGATTCGTTTGATCATGGCTTGTGTTAGTACTGTGTCCTATACGGTTATGTTCAATGGCAATCAGTGTGGTTATTTTCATCCTTCTAGGGGTCTGCGCTAAGGGGATCCCCTTTCGCTTTATCTTTTTCTATTTGTTGTAGAAGGGCTGTCTGCTATGTTAATGAAGGCAGAAAAGGAGAACAGACTGTCAGGGATTTCTATATGCAGAGGAAGCCCAAAAATTTCCCACCTATTTTTTGCTGATGATAGTCTGTTATTTGGGAAGGCCTCGGAGGCGGAAGGTCGTGTCATAGTGGATGTTCTACACCAATATGAGGTTATCTCTGGTCAACAAATAAATTTGGAAAAGTCATCTTTATTTTTTAGTAGCAATACTGCTCCTGCTAAGAGAATGCTCATCAGAAGTTGCTTGGGTATTCGCAGGAAGGAAATCATGGTAAGTATCTGGGCCTTCTTACCCTTATTGGCAAATCTAAGCGGGAAGTGTTCAGTATTCTGAAGGAGCGGGTGTGGAAGAAACTGCAAGGGTGGAAAGAAAAATTATTGTCGAAGGCAGGCAAAGAAATTTTAATTAAGGCTGTAGCACAGGCGATTCCCACATATGCTATGAGTTGTTTTAAACTCTCGGTGTCCTTATGCGAGGAAATAAAGGCAATGATCAGTAACTTTTGGTGGGGGCAAAAAACTACTGAACGAAAGCTCCACTGGTTGAAATGGGATTTGTTGTGTTTTTCTAAAAAAGACGGCGGTCTGGGATTTCGTGATTTTAACATTTTCAACAATGCTCTGCTTGCCAAGCAAGCGTGGAGGCTTGTCACCAATGAGAACTCACTGGTTTCCAGATTGCTCAAGGCATGGTATTTTCCCCACTTAAACTTTTTCGATGCACGTCTAGGCACGAATCCAAGTTTTTCTTGGCGGAGTATTTGGGGGACTAGAGAGGTCTTGGGTAGAGGTGTTCGATGGCGAATAGGGAATGGTAAGTCGATGAGTATTTGGCAGGATAAATGGCTACCCACTCTTACAACTTTTAGAGTGATTTCGCCATGACAATTCCTTCCAGAGGGAGCCATGGTCAGTGACTTAATCGATGAAGCAAAGAAGGAGTGGAGGAAACCGTTAGTGGAACGCGTTTTTTGCCCCATGAAGCTACGATCATTTGTAAAATCCCTCTAAGTCATAGGTTGCCTGATGACAGACCAATGTGGCACTACCACTCTAAAGGTATCTACACGGTTCGCAGCGCCTATATGATGGAGATGGATCATTTGAGGCGAATCCGGAGTGACACTTTAGGGGAAGGCTCGAGTTCCGGCAGTGGGAGTGATGCGGGTGTCTTGGCTTGGTCACAAACCATCCCTAATAAGGTGAAACATTTTGTATGGAGGGCTACTAAAGGTATCCTGCCGACAAAAGCCTCTCTTGTGCGCAGGAAAATACCTATTGATCCCTTTTGTCCCATATATGGGCAAGCTGAGGAAACTATATTTCATGTGCTCAAGGATTGTCGCTTTGCTGCCTAGGTGTGGCGATGCAGCGGGTTGGGTTGTTGGGAAAGCGGAGATCCGCTACCAGATTTTGGGACGTGCTTTGCTGAAATTCAGCAACATACGGATAAGGACTTGGTTCCATTGATGCTGTTAATTATGTGGGCATTATGGTAGGGGAGGAATCATTTTGTGTTTGACGGCATACTAGAAGAGTCAGGAGTGATTGTGGAGAGAGCGGCTTCAATTTGGAAGGAGCTCTATGAGGTGGCTGAGGGCCAGGTAAATGCAGCACCTAGGCTTCTTATTAGATGGTGTCTGCCACGTCCGGGGATCTACAAAATCAATGTCGATGGGGCCATTTTTGTGGACTATCAGTGTGTTGGTTTTGGAGTGATGATTCGGAACTGGGAGGGTCTATCTATTGCTGCAGCTTCCATGCATCTGTCTGGCTCCTTTGCAGCAACGATGGTGGAGGCTATGGCTATGAGGTTTGCTCTTGGTTTGGCAAATGATTTGGGCTTGCGAGATGTGGAAGTGGAAGGGGATAATCTGGAGGTGGTCTTTGCCCTTTGTGGTGCTGAGGAACTGTTGACACCGCTGGGACTTATCATTGAGGATATCTTATCTGATGCGGCTCGTTTCTTTAATGTGGTGTCTTTTTCTCACATTAGGAGGGAAAGCAATATGGTGGCTCATGGTCTTGCAAGACATGCTTGGGTTATAGAGGATTTATGTGTTTGGATTGAAGATGTTCCTGAATGTGTTAGGGAGCAATTTCTTGTTGATTGCAATATTTGATTCTTTATAAATTCCAGATCTTTCTATAAAAAAAAAAAAAAGAAAGAAAAGAAAAAAAAAGAAAAAGAAAGAAGATCTTTGCCCCTACCCCCCCCCCCCCCCCCCAAAAAAAAAAAAAAAAAAAAAAAAAAAATCCCATTTCCAATTGAGTTCGAGTTTGAACACGTAATCTCTCCCTTAAAACAGAGGGTCCAACAAAACAATATTTGAACACTGACTTGCCGATTGGAATTCATGATTGCATACGTTGGTTCCATTACACTACATGGGCACGTCACGTGGTTTAACTAACAACTAACAATTATATATATCGAATAACTTCTCCCTCCGAAGCTAGCTCTAAGAGCATCTCGAAGGGTACGAATATAAATTGATCAGCATTTATGTCTCTACTATATTGAGTAATTAATTATCATCAATTTGCAAAATATATATTTCTATAATTAATTAATTAATTAATTGTCATTAGTTAGCATTTATTCCTCTAAAGTAAGTAATTATCTTGACTTAAAAAAGGTAATGATATTGCTATTTTCGTCTTTGAGTTTGTTGCAACAATCAGGAGAGAGAGAGAGATATATATCATGCAAAAAAAAAAAAAAAAAAAAACTAAAAGAATATCCAAATTTTGGTTAAAGTTCTCCGAAATACCGGCTGTTGTGGCCTAGTGGTATCTAGGGTGGGTGGGATTTGGTAGTTTTACGTCCACAAGTCAATTCTTATTCAATATAACTAAAAAAAACACGAGGGGGAGGGGATTACAGATTGGTCCCGCAATGGGTGAATAATTACATACTAATACAAATAACTACTAACTGTGTAGTAGATGACTACTAACTTAACTAAAAATGATAACTAATTTGTATCGATATGTAATTATTTGCCCATACCTAGACCAATCTATAATTCCCTAGGTTTTTTTTTTCTATGAATAGATAAAGATTTGTGACCAGAAGGTCGTTGTAGCCATTTTGAGCATATAGACATATTAAACATGCATTGGATGAAACCAGAGCCATCTTCCTCACTCTTTCTAGGAGTTTTCCCAATTTATAAAGCTATTGTGGGCACGAAATTCAAGATGCGCGGCACATCATGGCATTTCTCATAATGAGTCATTTGTCTCGCTTGTGTAAATTAATTTAACAAAAAATATGATAAAATTAACGGAAAATTTCAATCAAATATTGATGAATGAGAAAGAAAATCACAAGTGTTATTAAATCACATACGGAGTAATATTTTACAATGAAGTTTTTTTGTGCATCGTGCATTCATTATTCCCTAAAACAGGGAAAATCTTCATTACTGTTGAATGAATACACATTAGAGGCGTCCTATTCATAGTTTTTCCCAATAAACTATATTGGTATATATGGTAGGATTTTGCCAAACCAAATGAAAAAAAGGAAAGGACGCACCATGCAAAGGTGATATCACTCTACTTTCCTTGCACGTCGTAAAATGCTTAATCTGACCGTTACATGGAAGTCTTAGGAAGTTTCAAAATCACAAACGTTAATTTCCTCATATCCTTTACGAGGATTTCTCCGTCAATTTTGTTCCAAGCATTTATTATTAACTTATCTCTCTCTCCATCTCCCTCTATTATTAACATATCTCTCTCTCCATCTCCCTCTATATAAATCTTTCTCTCTTCTGCAAATCAATAGAATCATTCTCACTTTTCCGACAATGGGTTTGTGTAAAAAATCCCTAAAATTTAATGTAAGTATATATCTTCATTTTCCCCCTAATGGAAGTAATTTTTTTGGTACTAGCTTCATGTATTGCTTTATGTAATTGCTCTCATCAAGAGTTTTCTTCCCTTTTTTTTTTTTTTTTTTTTTTTGGGGGCGGGAGGGAGGATTTTTTATGTAAGTTTTCTGGGTTTCGTTGATGAATTTCTTTCTTTCATTTAATTTTTATTTTTAGCATTGCATGATTATTTCCTCATCTGAAACATATTTCTGGGTTTTTTCGTTCATGAGAATTTAAAAATTTTTTTTTTTCATTTCTGAGAAATTTTTTCCCATTTTTGTTATTGACCCCACAGAAAAGGCCTAAAATTGGGTTTTTTCCCATTAATAATTTGTTTGATTAATTATTATTTTTTTGGTGTGATTTTATACAGGTTATTGAGATAATATCAGTAATTTTAGTTCTGGGATTATTAAACTTAAGAGTGGCAGAATGTCGGAAAACTAAAATTGCGGAAACAATTCAGTACCCTGCGATAAATTGTCGCAAGCATACCGCATCATTGACAGATTTTGGAGGAATTGGAGACGGAAAAAAATCCAACACTAAGGCATTTCATTCTGCTATTGGTCATCTTAGCCAGTTTGCATCTGATGGTGGTGCACAGCTTATCGTGCCACCGGGAAAATGGCTAACTGGGAGTTTCAATCTGACAAGCCATTTCACTCTTTTCCTGGATAAGGATGCTGTTCTTCTTGCATCTCAGGTATGACTTCTTGTATGTTAGGGCAATTAAATCTGGAATATGGTTACTTAACGCAACCATTAAAAGTGTAACCATTCTATACGTGGCTTGCAACGAGAGGATTTGGGCTTTCTTGTTGTGTTTATGGGCCAGAAACCGATCGTGTGTTGTGACCCACCATCACAATCTCTGCTGACCCATTTGCCCATTTTTCTTCTTACAATTGTGGAACGTAAAAGATTTCTCACTTTACCCCGCATTTGGGTTCGAATCCCTATAGGATTTCATCAAATTACTAACTCACAAATTATATAAAATAATTAAAAATGAATTTCTTGCCCATTAAAAATAAAAGAAAAAGAAAAGTTGTGCAATCTTGGATCTCATCATGGAAGCCATTGCCACCATATCAATGTCTGCCTAGACTTTCTGTGTATCACATTATCATCGGCATTACTCTAACGTATTCATCTGGACAGGATGAGTCTGAATGGCCACTTCTTGCTGCATTGCCTTCTTATGGGAGAGGAAGAGATGGCCCTGGTGGGAGGTTCAGCAGTCTCATTTTTGGAACAAACCTTACTGATGTCGTAGTTACGGGTAATTAAATTTTAAGCCCATTAATAAATTATTAATTGATTCTGCATTATTTTGGTCATGTTTTGTCAATGAGAACCTAAGTGGCATGGGTTGCATTTTTTAGGTGCTAATGGCACAATCAATGGCCAAGGTTCTTATTGGTGGGACAAGTTCCACAACAAACAATTGAACGACACCCGGCCATACTTGATCGAAATCATGTACTCAGATCAAGTCCAGATATCTAATCTTACTTTGATTGATTCTCCATCATGGAACGTCCATCCGGTTTACAGCAGGTTTGATTATTTTCTCCATCTTTAACTCTGTCTTTTAAATGTGCATGCACATGATTATAGCCCTCTACCTAACATTCTTATTTGGTTGTTCTCAAAACTTTGAAAATGTGCAGTAATATAACAATCCAATGGCTGACAATCCTTGCACCCATAGATTCCCCTAATACTGATGGAATAAACCCAGGTATGTTTGCTATCTCAGGATTCTGCCTCTGATAAATACTACATAGTAAGAAGATACATTCTTTGTGCCTGAATATTTACCCCATCACTGCAAAACATTTTCCAGATTTAAAATTTTCATGGAGGTGTTGTTCCCATTTTTCTTTTCTGACTTGGAAATGAATTATGGAAATGGAGCTTCTTTAGTGACTAGGTTATTTGCAGATGCCATCAAACTCTGGTGGGAAATTTTCTTGAACACCAAGAAGCACGGAAACTTGCCTGGAAGTGCCATGGCAATGTCTAACATGACACTCCGACCTTGACATGACACTCTTCTGGCACCACTTTTTTCTTCGCCTCGTCATTTTTCTTTCCATCCTATTTTTATCTGTGTTCTTGTGGCATATCAAATTGGGTTTTTTAAAATGACATTGAGGAATGTGTTTTGAATTATGTAGATGTTGGCCTCTTCAAATTTCCACCGCATGAGTCAATTCCATCCATGCATTCTAAGCTTAGATTTTCCTTTGGCACTAAGGGGGAAAAGGGATTTTCCCATTAATCATGAGCAGTTCTTGGTACAAAATTATGGTTGAATCTTAACTCATCTCATAATTGAAGCCTACTTCTCGCATATTGTTTCTTTCAGACTCCTGCACCAACGTTCGAGTTGAAGACTCGTTCATAGTCTCAGGAGATGACTGCATTGCAGTGAAAAGTGGTTGGGACCAATATGGAATCAAGTTTGGAATGCCAACACAACACCTCATCATCAGAAGGCTCACTTGCATTTCCCCTGACAGCGCTGTCATCGCTCTTGGCAGCGAGATGTCAGGTGGGATTCAGGACGTCAGGGCCGAAGACATCACAGCCATCAATTCCCAATCAGCTGTGAGGGTCAAAACAGCACGAGGCAGGGGAGGTTTTGTGAAAGACATTTTTGTTAGAAGAATGACACTCAACACGATGAAGTACGTTTTTTGGATGACAGGCGATTATAAGTCACACCCAGATGAAGGTTGGGATCCAAAAGCACTTCCAGTGGTTGCAGGGATAAATTACAAAGATGTTGTAGCTAACAATGTCAACATTTCAGCGAGACTTGTGGGAATTTCGAAAGAAAATCCTTTTGCGGGAATTTGCATGTCGAATGTGACTATTGGGTTGTCTAAAACACCAAAGGAACTGCAGTGGAACTGCACTGATATTGGAGGATTTTCAAGCAATGTGAGTCCTAAGCCATGCGATCTTTTGCCTGCTAAGGATCTGGGAACAAGTAGTGGTTGTCCTTTTCCTAATGACAGGCTGCCCATTGATGATGTTCAGTTGAAGACTTGTTCTTACACTAGCACCAACTAACGAGAAGATTGGGTGTAATTCATATGAATCTTGATACCTGTAATGGTAGCTATGATCATATATATCAACAATATTGGTTTTCAAAAAAAAAGAGAATAAGATGAAATTTTCTACAAGTAACGTGTTATGTTATTTAACTAGCTTAAACTCCATTTGGTTAGTGGAATATCCTGGTTCAGAAACATTATTATTGCTTTTATATATATATATATATATATTTATATATATATATATATATATTTTTTTTGTTTTTTTTTTGGATTAGAAAAACAGTTAGAAGACCTTCTACTTCGTGAGACTTGATTTTCCACTTTTCTACTTTCGTTGGGGGTTTATTCACCTACCTTCTTAAATTGCACAACAAAGTCACATGGTCTAAATTACTATAAAATCCATCTTATCCTCCTATTCTCGGCCCTATGGAATGCTTAAGTGAAACTCGTACTGTTGCAGTCAAATAACTTTTGTCCAAAATTGGTTTTTGCCTTAAATTATTGGGACTTGAAAGGTTAGAGCATCGAGACATTATTAATCTTTCGAAAAAAAAAAATTGTAATTTGTTTTTTTCTTTAATTACCAACCCTATGACCAAAGAAGCTGTAACGCCCCAAAATTTATAAACCTTAACACGTACAATTTTTTTATGAGCTCCGTACAAATCAATATTTTCAAAAATACATTCCTTTCAAAATACAGAGTATTGCGCAGCTGCGGGTAGCCATGGTTAACCCAAAACTCATCATCAATATACATTGGCCAACCAAATGAATAAAATTACATCAGCTTTAAATAAAAATAAATGTACGTGATAACTTCTCCAAATCTCGACCCCAATTCTACTACGTGCCACCAACAATTATCACCTGAAAATATATTGGGGTGAGCGAACAACTGCCCAGTAGGAAATCAAATTCCTATACAATAAATAATGTTTCAAAATCACATACAAGCATTTATATATTCAAAATAATATATAAATTAATCAAATAATACGAACTCCAAATCATAAACCTCAAATATAATCTCTATGAAATCAACCATCATAAACCTCAAATATATCACCATCAAGAATTATCCCCTTACATAAATCAAATCTTAACATATGCTTCAAAATAATCATCATTTACCATACAAGAATTAAACCCCCTACCTCAAAAATAAGTGAATAAAATAAGTCGGATTAAAACTTCCCATGCTCCGGCCGATAGAACGTCTGGCCACTGCCTCTCTCGGCTTCTCCCTTCCTCTTTCTCCCCTTCTTATTTCTTTCCTTTTCTTCTCTATTTATTTCTTCTCTTTCGTCCTTTCGTCCTTCTCTCTCTCCCTCTCTTAATTATTTCTTCTTTTCTTTCTTCTACACCTACTTCCCACCTTTTCTTCTTTTCTTCCTTCTTTTCCCATGTTCCCACGCCACTTTTCTTTTCTTTATTTCTTCTTTTAACTTTTCTGTACTCCTTTTCTTCTTATACCTTCTTTTCTTATTCCATTCCACCGAAAGCTAATCTTCATTCTTTACTCTTTTTTTTTTTTTTCTATTCTGTTTGTTTCTTCTTTTGTCTTTTCCTTCCTTCACCTATATATATCACAAATTAATTATTCTTTTCCATCCAAAGCAATTTAATATTGCAATGTATCCCAACATTCAACTAACCTCAACAATATTTAAAATTATCTTCTTGTATACAATTCCACTAAATATACACGTAAAATAAATTAATAAATATTCAGGGTATTACAGAAGCATTGATACTTCAAAACCTCTTACGAATCCGAATCGTATCTATATCGGATACGATGAGTCTAGCATGCTACTCAATACATATATGATACTCTCCGTACGTATTGGAATAGTAACACACATTACAACGTCATCGGATACTTCTCAGATACACCTCGGATATATTTGGGATTCCTATAGGATTAGTTTGTAGTTATTTATATTTTAAATAAACAGGGGTAAATTTAAAAAGACATAATACCCATACTTTTATTGAAACAATAAACTCATTTTATTTCTCTCATCGTAGTTTTCTTTCCACTATCTCTCGTTGAGGCAACCATCGTAATATTAATGTCATTCTTTTTTTCATTTTTTTCTTCTATGAATGATGAACGTGATTGATACTTTATGGATGTGTTGTACATGCATCTATTCTTGCATATTAATTGATTTTGTAGATGTTTCAAGTTTTTTATTTTTGTTTTATGTTTATTATTTGTGTTTTAGATCGACTAAATATTAATATTAATATATTTATTTATTAACGTATTCCCGCCGTATCATATCTTACATTTTTTTTAAAAAAAAAATTTCTTAATCAGCATGCATATCCTTATCGCATCGTATTCATATCCATGCTTCATAGCCTGTATCCTATTTGTCTCAGAAGGTCTCCCTCCCCCCATAACCCATTTTTTTCTAAGAAGTGAGTTTGAGTTTGAACACCTAACCTCTCCCTTACAAGAGAGGGAGATATACTACCATGGCTGCAAGGTTTGGGGTGTCAAATAAATCAAACTTTTTTTAACACTTACGAGTACCAATTGTAATTCATGATTTTATTTGCTCAGATACACTATATCAGCATGCCACATGATGTAACAATTATACCAATTAAATGACAAGCTTCAAAACCCGTGTAATGCACGAATTTATATATATACATATATAATTTGCCAAATGATAAAAAAAAATCACATATCTACGCAGAGTCGAAACCAAGACCTTTGTAAATTTTCTATGTATCTATTAGGATGGGTCATGCCATTAATTAGATCCAAGGACGACTGACTAATTTGAATTTTAACAAAATATTTATTCTCTAAAATAGTAAAATGTCTTTGTTAATATAATATGTCTATTAAATTTAAAAGATATAAACAAAATAAATGAAATAATTAAATTAAAAAAAAATCATTTCTGCAATGTTTAAAAAAAAAAAAACTTAAAATAAAGCAGTGTTAGTAATGCTGCTTTTGTTACACTAAAAGAGGTTTTAGTAACGTTGCGTTTATTACATAGAAAAGCAGTGTTAGTTGTTTGTTTTTTTGGGTGTGATATTGTACAGGTTATTGAGATAATATCAGTCATTTTAGTACTGGGATTATTAAAACGCAGAATTGTCGAAGCAATTGAGTACCCGACGATCAATTGTCATGAGTTGGGATGTGCAAAAAACTACCAAATCCGCCAAACCAAACCAATCCGCTCCATTCCACACCGACCCAAGCAGTTTGAGAGGTTAGGCGGCGCGATTTGGACAGATTGAGCAATAAAATTGGCGGTTTGGTTTGGTTGGTGGGTTAAACTTTATCAAACCGCCAATAAACCAAACCACTTCGCCTTTTAATAATATATGTATAAAATTATAAAATCAAATATCTCTAATTTCATAATAATGTAATATCTTATTGGTAGTTTGCTAGGATATTAGGTTTTGGGTCCTTCAACCTTTAATAACATTAACTATCACCAATTCCATCTACATTGATCAAGTGTTTTTTCTCATAAAATCATAATTTTCATATTTGGAATTAAAATACTATGTAAGTATGTATCAAGTTTCACTTAACCATCTTAAATAATTATATTTTCTTGATTTATTAGTTTATTTACAATGTACTAATTAGCTAAGAGCCAATATATTAGAAATGCCCTAATTAGAAAGAGCATGATACAATCCACCAAACCCGCCCAAACCGTTTGTGACAAACCGCATAAAAAAATAACTAACCCACCGGTTTTTGCCCTTATGGTTTGGTGGCGGGTTGAAAAATTTGCAACATGTTATAAGTGGGTTGGTTGATAATTTTTCTCTAAACCACTCCAAACCGACCCACGCACAACCTTAGTCACAACCATACCGCATTATTGCCAGATTTTGGAGGAATTGCATATGGAAAAACATTGAACACTAAGGCATTTAATTTTGCTATTGATCATCTTAGCCAGTTTGCTTCGCTTCTGATGGTGGTGCACAGCTTATCGTGCCAACGAGAAAATGGCTAACTTGGAGTTTCAATCTGACTATCCATTTCACTCATTTCCTGGATAAGGATGCTGTTCTTCTTGGGTCTCAGGTATGAAATTTTTGTTTGGTACATTGGTCGGACAATTTTGGAATGATGGAGGCTATCGTCAATACATAAAGTACTATAAGCTCCCTTAAGTTTATACTTTCCGAGGTTATTCCTCTAAAGTAAGTAATTATCTTGACTTAAAAAAGGTAATGATATTGCTATTTTCGTCTTTGAGTTTGTTGCAACAACCAAGAGAGAGAAATACATATATCATGCAAAAAAATAGAAAAAAAAAATTAAAAGAATATCCAAATTTTGGTTAAAGTTCTCAAGAATACCGGCTTTTGTGGCCTATTGGTATGTAGGGTGGGTGGGATTTGGTAGTTTTACGTCCACAAGTCAATTCCGATTCAATATAACTAAAAAAAACACGAGGGGGAGGGGTTTACAGATTGGTCCCCCTATGGGCGAATAATTACATATTAATACAAATAACTACTAACTGTGTAGTATATAACTACTAACTTAACTAAAAATGATTACTAATTTGTATCGATATGTAATTATTTGCCCATATGTAGACCAATCTATAATTCCCTAGGTTTTTTTTTTCCTTAAATAAATAAAGATTTGTGAGCAGCAGGTCGTTATAGCCATTTTGAGCATATAGACATATCAAACATGCATTGGATGAAACCAGAGCCATCTTCCTCACTCTTTCTATGAGTTTTCCCAATTTGCAAAGCTATTGTGGACACGAAATTCAAGATACGCGGCACATCTTGGCATTCTCACAATGAGTCGTCTGTCTCGCTTGTGTAAATTAATTTAACAAAAAATATGATAAAATTAACGGAAAATTTCAATCAAATATTGATGAATGTATAAGAAAGAAAATCACAAGTGTTATTAAATCACATACAGAGTAATATTTTACAATGAAATTTTTGGTACATAAAAACTCGCAGATTTCTCATGCCAATGATAAATTGCATCGTGCATTCATTATTCCCTAAAACAGGGAAAATCTTCTTCACTGATGAGTGAATACACATTAGAGGCGTCCAATTCATAGTTTTTCCCAAATGCCAAACCAAAATTAAAAAAAGGAAAGGACGCACCATGCAAAGGTGATATCACTCTACTTTCCTTGCACGTCGTATAATGCTTAATCTGACCGTTACATGGAAGTCTTAGGAAGTTTCAAAATCACAAACGTTAAATTCTTCATATCCTTTACGAGGATTTCTCCGTCGATTTTGTTCCAAGCATTTATTATTATCTCTCTCTCTATCTCCCTCTATTATTAACATATCTCTCTCTCCATCTCCCTCTATATAAATCTTTCTCTCTTCTGCAAATCAATAGAATCATTCTCACTTTTCTGACAATGGGTTTGTGTAAAAAATCCCTAAAATTTCATGTACGTATATATCTTCATTTTCCCCCTAATGGAAGTAATTTTTTTTGGTGCTAGCTTCATGTATTGCTTTATCTAATTACTCTCATCAAGAGTTTTCTCCCCCCCCCCCCCCCCTTTTTTTTTTTTTTTTTTTTGTTTGGGGGGGGGGGGGTGGGGGGGGAGGATTTTTTAGGTAAGTTTTCTGGGTTTCGTTGATGAATTTCTTTCTTTCATTTAATTTTTATTTTTAGCATTGCATGATTATTTCCTCATCTGAAACATATTTCTGGGTTTTTTCGTTCGTGAGAATTTTAAATTTTTTTTTTTTTTTCATTTCTGAGATTTTTTTTTCCATTTTTGTGATTGACCTCACAGAAAAGGCCTAAAATTGGGTTTTTTCCCATTAATAATTTGTTTGATTAATTATTATTTTTTTGGTGTGATTTTATACAGGTTATTGAGATAATATCAGTCATTTTAGTTCTGGGATTATTAAACTTAAGAGTGGCAGAATGTCGGAAAACTAAAATTGCGGAAACAATTCAGTACCCTGCGATAAATTGTCGCAAGCATACCGCATCATTGACAGATTTTGGAGGAATTGGAGATGGAAAAAAATCGAACACTAGGGCATTTCATTCTGCTATTAGTCATCTTAGCCAGTTTGCATCTGATGGTGGTGCACAGCTTATCGTGCCACCGGGAAAATGGCTAACTGGGAGTTTCAATCTGACAAGCCATTTCACTCTTTTCCTGGATAAGGATGCTGTTCTTCTTGCATCTCAGGTATGACTTCTTGTATGTTAGGGCAATTAAATCTGGAATATGGTTACTTAACGCAACCATTAAAAGTGTAACCATTCTATATGTGGCTTGCAACGAGAGGATTTGGGCTTTTTTGTTGTGTTTATGGGCCAGAAACAGATTGTGTGTTGTGACCCACCATCACAATCTCTGCTGACCCATTTGCCCATTTTTCTTCTTACAATTGTGGAATGTAAAAGATTTCTCACTTTACCCCGCATTTGGGTTCGAATCCCTATAGGATTTCATCAAATTACTAACTCACAAATTATATAAAATACTTAAAAATGAATTTCTTGCCCATTAAAAATAAAAGAAAGAGAAAAGTTGTGCAATCTTGGATCTCATCATGGAAGCCATTGCCACCATATCAATGTCTGCCTAGACTTTCTGTGTATCACATTATCATTGGCATTACTCTAACGTATTCATCTGGATAGGATGAGTCTGAATGGCCACTTCTTGCTGCATTGCCTTCTTATGGGAGAGGAAGAGATGGCCCTGGTGGGAGGTTCAGCAGTCTCATTTTTGGAACAAACCTTACTGATGTCGTAGTTACGGGTAATTAAATTTTAAGCCCATTAATAAATTATTAATTGATTCTGCATTATTTTGGTCATGTTTTGTCAATGAGAACCTAAGTGGCAAGGTTTGCATTTTTTAGGTGCCAATGGCACAATCAATGGCCAAGGTTCTTATTGGTGGGACAAGTTCCACAACAAACAATTGAACAGCACCCGGCCATACTTGATCGAAATCATGTACTCAGATCAAGTCCAGATAACTAATCTTACTTTGATTGATTCTCCATCATGGAACGTCCATCCGGTTTACAGCAGGTTTGATTATTTTCTCCATCTTTAACTCTGTCTTTTAAATGTGCATGCACATGATTGTAGCCCTCTACCTAATATTCTTATTTGGTTGTTCTCAAAACTTTGAAAATGTGCAGTAATATAATAATCCAATGGCTGACAATCCTTGCACCCATAGATTCCCCTAATACAGATGGAATAAACCCAGGTATGTTTGCTATCTCAGGATTCTGCCTCTGATAAATACTACATAGTAAGAAGATACATTCTTTGTGCCTGAATAGTTACACCATCACTGCGAAACATTTTCCAGATTTAAAATTTTCATGGAGGTGTTGTTCCCATTTGTTTTTCTGACTTGAAAATGAATTATGGAAAAGGAGCTTCTTTAGTGACTAGGTTATTTGCAGATGCCATCAAATTTTGGTGGGAAATTTTCTTGAACACCAAGAAGCACGGAATCTTGCCTGGAAGTGCCATGGCAGTGTCTAACATGACACTCCGACTTTGACATGACACTCTTTTGGCACCACTTTTTTCTTTGCCTCGTCATTTTTCTTTCCATTTTTTTTCCATCCTATTTTTATATGTGTTCTTATGGCATATCAAATTGGGTTTTTTAAAATGACAGAGGAATGTGTTTTGAATTATGTAGATGTTGGCCTCTTCAAATTTCCACCTTATGAGCCAATTCCATCCATGCATTCTAAGCTTAGATTTTCCTTTGGCACTATAAGGGAAAAGGGATTTCCCCATTAATCATGAGCAGTTCTTGGTACAAAATTATGGTTGAATCTTAACTCACCTCATAATTCAAGCCTACTTTTCGTATATTGTTTCTTTCAGACTCTTGCACCAACGTTCGAGTTGAAGACTCTTTCATAGTCTCAGGAGATGACTGCATTGCAGTGAAAAGTGGTTGGGACCAATATGGAATCAAGTTTGGAATGCCAACACAACACCTCATCATCAGAAGGCTCACCTGCATTTCCCCTGACAGCGCTGTCATTGCTCTTGGCAGCGAGATGTCAGGTGGGATTCAGAACGTCAGGGCCGAAGACATCACAGCCATCAATTCCCAATCAGCTGTGAGGGTCAAAACAGCACGAGGCAGGGGAGGATTTGTGAAGGACATTTTTGTTAGAAGAATGACACTCAACACGATGAAGTACGTTTTTTGGATGACAGGCGATTATGGGTCACACCCAGATGAAGGGTGGGATCCAAAAGCACTTCCAGTGGTTGCGGGGATAAATTACAAAGATGTTGCAGCTAACAATGTCAACATTTCAGCGAGACTTGTGGGAATTTCGAAAGAAAATCCTTTTGCGGGAATTTGCATGTCGAATGTGACTATTGGGTTGTCTAAAACAGCAGAGGAACTGCAGTGGAACTGCACTGATATTGGAGGATTTTCAAGCAATGTGAGTCCTAAGCCATGCGATCTTTTGCCTGCTAAGGATCTGGGAACAAGCAGTGGTTGTCCTTTTCCTAATGATAGGCTGCCCATTGATGATGTTCAGTTGAAGACTTGTTCTTACACTAGCACCAACTAACGAGAAGATTGGGTGTAATTCATATGAATCTTGATACCTATAATGGTAGCTTTGATCATATATATCAACAATATTGGTTTTCAAAGATAATAAGATGAAATTTTCTACAAGTATTGTGTGTTTTGTTATTTAACTAGCTTATGCTCCATTTGGTTAGTGGAATATCCTGGTTCAGAAATATTATTATTACTTTTTTAATATTTTTTTTTGGATTAGAAAAAAATGTTAGAAGACTTTCCACCTCATGAGACATAATTTTCCACTTTTCTACTTTCATTGAGGGGTTATTCCCCTACCTTCTTAAATGGCACAACAAAGTCATATGGTCTAAATTACTATAAAATCCATCTTATCCTTTTATTTTTGGCCCTATGGGATGCTTAACTGAAACTTGTACGGTTGCGGGCTAAATAACTTTTGTCCAAAATTGGATTTTACCTTAAATTATTGGGACTTGAAAGGTTAGAACATCGAGACATTATTAATCTTTCGAAAAAAAAAAAAAAAAGTAATTTGTTTTTTCTTTTAATTACCAACCCTGTGGCTTATGAAGCATAGATACTTCAAAACCCTTTACAAATCCGTATCGTATCTGTATCGGATACAAGACGTCTAGAATACTTCTTAATACATATATGATAATCTCCATACGTATTGGAACAGTAACATACATTGTCACATCATCGGATACACCTCGGATATGTTTGGGATTCCTATAGGGTTAGTTTGTAATTATTTATTTTTTAAATAAACGGGGTAAATTTAAAAAGACATAATACCCATACTTTTATTGAAACAATAAACTCATTTTATTTCTCTCATCTTAGTTTTCTTTCCACTAGCTCTCCCTAAGGCAACATCGTAATATTAATGTCATTTTGGTTTTTTTTATTTTTTTATTTTTTTATGAACATGATCGATACTTTATGGATGTGTTATTTGTACATCTATTCTTGCAAATTGATTTTCTAGATGTTTCAATTTTTTTTTAATGTTTATTATTGATGTTTTAGACCAAATATTAATATTTTTATTTTTATTTATTAACGTATTCCTGCCGAATCGTATCTTACATTTTTTTAAAATTTCTAAATCGACATATTGTTATCGCATCGTATTTGTGCTTTATAGCCTGTATCCTATTTGTCTCAGAAGGTCTCCCTCCCCCCCCACAACCCATTTTTTTTTTTTCTAAGAAGTGGGTTTGAGTTTGAACACCTAACCTCTCCCTTACAAGAGAGGGAGATACACTACCATGGCTGCATGGCTAGGGGTGTCAAATAAGTCAAACTTTTTTGAACATTGATCATTACCAATTGTAATTCATGATTTTATTTGTTCAGATACACTATATAAGCATGCCACATGATGTAACAATTATACCAAATGACTAGCTTCAAAACTTGTGCAATGCACTGATTTATATATATATATATATATATATATATTACCAAATGATAAAAGAAAACACATACCTATGCAAAGTCGAAACCAATACCTTTGTAAATCCCATAACCCTTTTAGGATGGGTGCCATTAGATCCAAGGATCACTAACTAATTTGAATTTTAACAAAATATTTAGTTTCTAAAATAGTAAAATGTCTTGTTAATATAATATGTCAATTAAATTTAAAAGATATAAACAAAACAAATTAAATAATTAAATCAAAATAATCATTGGTGCAATGTTTAAAATAAAAATAAAAATAAAAACTTAAAATAAAGGCAATATTAGTAGCGCTACTTTTATTACATTAAAAGCGGTTTCATTAACGCTGCTTTTATTACAAAGAAGTTGATATTACTAAAACCGCTTTCAGTGTATTAAAAATACAGTAACACTGTTTTCCATGTATTAAAAAGTAGCGTCACTAACTGCTTTCCGTGTACTAAAAGCGGTGTTAATAACACCGCTTTCAGTGTAATAAAACTAGTGTTGCTAACACCACTTTTATTTCAAGTTTTTATTTTAATTTATTTTTATTTTATTTTATTTTAAAAAAGACATATAACATAAAAAAAAAAAAAAAAGAAAAAAAAAAAGAAAAGAAGAACAATTGTGTTTTTATACTCTCTCCGTCCCATGAACAGGAATAGAATCAGGATTTTATCTTGAGGGGGTCGAGGCCAAAGCATGAATCATTTTTTTATTTTTACTTTTCAAGTATGAGAAATATATTAAGATAAACCCAGTATCTATTCAATGTTAACAAAATATAAACCAAGGAAAAGACAAATTTTTTTCTTAAACTATAAGAAGATAGAATCGGCGAGGCACAGAACATCCACAATTCACAGATAGCGATTGGCGTCAGGAACCCTAAAGTCATGAGATCGAGAGAAGGTGAATATAGTGTTGTATTGACAGGAGGTGATTTTAGTATTGAGAAAAAGGGATTGCCCTATTTTATTTACAACCCAATTCACTTGGCCATGTTAGACTTGTGCCACTTGGCTTTGCTCATATTGATATATAATTATTTACCAAGTGTACACGTAAATTTCTATGTAAACTAACCTTTTACATTGAGATACACCATACTTATCATGTGTGCATAAGTATCCTATGCATATTACTAAGGCAAATTCAAAAAGGTTCAGGGTGGCCATGCCCCCCTAGGCCTCAATGTAGGTCCTTCTCTGCCATGAAGATAGGCCATGACAAAAACATGCAGTTAAAAAAAATGTTATCATTGCATTGACTTGTCATTTATTATGTTCAATCTTTCTAAAAATATTCTCTCCTTTTTTGTAGTGGGTTTGGTGTTGAAATTAATAATTAAAATAACAAAGGGTAGACTTTTTGGCTATTTATAGTCCATATTTCATTTTTAGCCAAAAAATCAACTTAAACTATATATTTTGGAAAAACTTTCTTTTGCCTTTGAATTAATTATCTTGACTTAAAAAGGGTAATCATATTGCTATTTATTGTAAAACCAAGAATTTAGAACAAGTTGTGAGGAGAATAAAATTTCTCATTCATCTTCTTTCTCTTTCTTTCTCTCCAAATACATCACTCTTCTTTCTCTCCGAATACATCTCACATCTTCATTCTCTTCTTTCTCCCCTTCCCCTTTTATCTATGTTTGTATTTGGTCCTCATGATGGGATTACCTAACCCACTTATGATGGTGTTCCCATTATCACAAAGTGGAGGGGGGTGTGGACATCCACTCAATTGTCCACTCAATCTTTAATATTCATAACACTCCCCCTTGGATGTCCACCACACTAAGATAATGTGCCTCGTTAAAACCTTACTAGAAAAACCCAGTGGGAAAAAACTAGTGAAGGAAAAAGAGTACAATATTTTTGTAAATCTTAGAGTGGTGTTGGACGCACTAAAGAAACTGCCTCATTAAAACCTTGCCAGGAAAACCCAATGGGACAAAACCTAGGCGAAGGAAAAAGAGTACAGCGTGCATATGTCCAAAAATGAATACTCCCCCTGATAAGAAGATAAGTATCAACTTAACTGATCGCAAACCCGACGCATTCCAATGCCATATACCAATTTCTTGAATGTTGACGATGGTAAGGCCTTGGTGAATAAATCCGCAAGATTATCAGTGGAACGTATTTGCTTCACATCAATTTCATGCCTCTGCTGGAGTTCATGAGTGTAGAAGAACTTTGGTGAAATGTGTTTGGTTCTATCACCTTTGATGTACCCTCCTTGAATTTGTGCAATACATGCAGCATTATCTTCATAAATTGTTGTTGGCATACCTTTAATCAAAGGTAACCCACATGTGTCTCGAATGTGATGGACTACAGATCTTAACCATACACATTCACGACTTGCTTCATGGAGTGCAAGTATCTCAGAGTGATTAGAAGATGTAGCAATTAAAGTCTGTTTTGTAGATCGCCAAGAGATCGCTGTATTGCCACATGTAAATACATACCCTGTTTGTGAGCGAGCTTTGTGAGGATCAGAAAGGTATCCAGAATCTGCATATCCTTCTAAACAAGGACCACGGGCTAATTCCTTTGAGTAAAACAAACCCATATCTGTAGTTCCACGAAGGTAGCGTAAAATATGTTTAATACCATTCCAGTGTCGTCGAGTTGGAGCAGGACTGAATCTTGCTAATAAGTTGACTGAAAATGCTATATCAGGCCTAGTGCATTGTGCTAAATATAACAAAGCACCTATTGCACTAAGATATGGTACTTCAGGACCAAGTAGCTTTTCATTATCTTCTTTGGGACGAAATGGATCTTTCTTAATATCAAGAGATCGAACCACCATGGGAGAACTTAGTGGATGCGCTTTATCCATATTAAAACGTTTCAATACCTTTTCGGTATAAGCTGATTGATGGATAAGAATTCCATTTGATTTATGCTCGATCTGCAGGCCGAGACAATATTTTGTTCTCCCTAAATCTTTCATCTCAAATTCTTTTTTCAAATATTCAGCAGCTTTCATGAGCTCTTCAGGAGTCCCAATTAAATTTATATCATCAACATAGACTGCAATGATGGCGAATCTAGATTCTGATTTCTTTATAAATACACAAGGGCATATAGGATTATTAATATATCCTTCTTTAACTAAGTACTCACTGAGACGATTATACCACATTCTTCCAGATTGTTTTAATCCATACAAGGATCGTCTCAGTTTAATTGAGTACATATTTCGTGGTTGTGATGTATTTGCTTCAGGCAATTTGAATCCTTCAGGGATCTTTATATATATATCTGCATCTAACTTTCCATATAAATATGCAGTAACTACGTCCATAAGACGCATGTCAAGTCCTTTTGAGACTGACAGACTAATTAAATATCGAAATGTAATGGCATCCATTACAGGTGAATATGTTTCTTCATAATCAATCCCAGGTCTCTGCAGGAAACCTTGTGCTACTAAACGAGCTTTATATCTGACGATCTCATTTTTATCATTACGCTTTCTTATAAACACCCATTTGTAACCCACGGGTTTCACATCATTGGGTGTTAGGACTACAGGTCCAAATACTTTACGTTTTTCTAGCGAATCCAATTCTGCTTGGATTGCTTCTTTCCACTTTGACCAATCAGGTCTACTGTGACATTCGTCTACAGTGCGTGGTTCGAGATCATCATCATCTTTCGAAATTTCAGTAGCTACTGCGAAAGAAAATACATCATTAATAACCACCTCTGAGCGATCCCACAATTCTTTTGTACATGTATAGTTTATGGAAATTTCTTCATTTCCATGTACATATGCTTTTTTATTGTTTTCTGTCTCTTCAGGGACATTTTCCTCTTCAGGAGTTATTAAATCAGAATTTGTGGGAATATTTATTTCTTGTTCAATAGCCTCTTCCGGAGTACTATTTTTTATATTTTGTTGCCCTTTTATTTTCCTCTTCCGGGGAACTAAATCTTTTGAGCCCAATGGTCTACCACGCTTCAGGCGTGTAGTAGATGATTCATTTGCTGCAATAATAGTAGACTTACCAATTGCTACATTGATCTTTGCTGGTGTGTTTGCAGCCGGTATATAAGACTTAGTTATTTTTGCTGCGTCTGTAAATGCATCTGGCATTTGATTAGCAATCTTCTGAAGATGAGTGATCCTCTGTACTTCAGTTTCACATTGAGCAGTACGTGGATCAAGATGGGACAAAGATGGTACATTCCAAGAAAGTTCACGTCGTTCTTCTATCAGTGGATTTCCTCCCCCTAACGACGGGAACTGTGTTTCATCAAAATGACAATCTGCAAATCTTGCTGTAAAAACATCACCTGTCAATGGTTCAAGAAATCTGATGATGGAAGGTGAATCAAACCCAATATATATTCCCAATCGACGTTGAGGACCCATTTTAGTGCGTTGTGGGGTTGGAATCGGAACTTGTACAGCACAACCAAAAGTTCGTAGATGGGAAATATTCGGTGGTTGACCAAGTACAAGTTGTAATGGTGATTGTTGCTGATAAGCAGTAGGGCGAAGACGAACCAATACTGCAGCATGTAAGATGGCATGTCCCCAGGCAGAAATAGGTAATTTGGTCTTCATAAGTAAAGGTCGAGCAATCAGCTGAAGATGTTTGATAAAAGCTTCTGCTAACCCATTCTGAGTATGGATATGAGCAACTGGATGTTCAATATCAATCCCAACTGACATGCAAAAGTCATCAAATGTTTGAGATGAAAATTCACCGGCATTATCAAGGCGGATCTTCTTGATCGGATGATCTGGAAATTGTGCTTGTAACTTGATTATTTGGGCAAGGAGCCTAGCAAATGCAGCATTGCGAGTAGATAGCAAACAAACATGTGACCATCGTGTTGAGGCATCTATTAAAACCATAAAATAGCGAAATGGTCCACATGGTGGAAAAATAGGTCCACATATATCCCCTTGAATTCGTTCCAAAAATTTTGGAGATTCAACAATAACTTTTGTAGGAGATGGTCTAATAACCAATTTTCCCTGGGAGCAAGCAATACATGGATAATCACTGGACAAGAGAATCCTCTGGCTCTTTAATGGATGTCCATGTGAATTGGTAAGGATTCGACGTATCATTGTTGATCCCGGGTGACCAAGTCGGTCATGCCAAAGCATAAAAGTTTTTGAATCAGAGGACTTCAAGTCCATCACCACATTTGATTCAATTGTTCTTATAGTTGTATAATACAACCCCGAAGAGAAAGTAGGAAGTTTCTCTAATACAAGCTTCTGGCCTGAAATAATTGAAGTAATGCAGAGATATTCTACATTACGTTCACATGCAGTTTCAATATGATATCCATTACGACGTATATCTTTAAAACTTAGCAGATTTCTTCTGGATCTGATTGAATATAAAGCGTCGTTGATATGTAAGTTTGTTCCACCAGGTAACATGATTGTGGCTCTTCCGGAGCCATCGATCAGGTTCGCAGGACCTGATATTGTATTGACATTAATTTCATTTAATATAATGTCGAAAAAATATCTTTTATCTCGAAGGATAGTATGCGTTGTGGCACTGTCCGCTAGGCATATATCTCCACCAGTCATCTCGGAATTGAATAATTCATTATCAAGATCCATACCACAACCAAATTGGTTAAAAACGAAGATGCTGATAGTATGATATTGCTCACAAATTCCTTGAGCAATTCGTGCTGATAACGTATTGTAAAACCAAGAATTTAGAACAAGTTGTGAGGAGAATAAAATTTCTCATTCATCTTCTTTCTCTTTCTTTCTCTCCAAATACATCACTCTTCTTTCTCTCCGAATACATCTCACATCTTCATTATCTTCTTTCTCCCCTTCCCCTTTTATCTATGTTTGTATTTGGTCCTCATGATGGGATTACCTAACCCACTTATGATGGTGTTCCCATTATCACAAAGTGGAGGGGGGTGTGGACATCCACTCAATTGTCCACTCAATCTTTAATATTCATAACACTATTTTCATCTTAGAGTTAGTTGCAACAATATATATATATATATATATATATATATATAGAGAGAGAGAGAGAGAGAGAGAGAGAGAGAGAGGTGGATGAATGTAACAAAATCATACAAAACCTGATTGGATAGAAATTTTTAAGTTTATGTTGGGTACAAGATAATTTTGGATAAGGCTCTACGAATGTCAGCCCTAATGTAGTGTTACGTGGGTGGGTGGGGTGAGTGGGTGGGATTTGAATACCCTTTTTTTTAATATTATTTTTTGGCCGAATCCAGAAATTCATTGCTTAATATAAATTATATAAGAGTCAACAATAGTAAGTCTATATTTGAATACTCGTAAGTCTATATTTTAGAGTTATAGGTCAATTCCCTCACAATTTAATCATAATTTTTTTATTTTTTTTTATTTTAAGAACATAAAGCTTTCTCATATATGCCGTATGGATAAAGATTTGTGAGCAGAAGGTTGTAGCCATTTTGAGCCCATAGACGTATCATTCATTGGATGAAACCAAGTACATAATAAACTAGATCCCTATATTACGAAGGCATGCTAGCCCGTCACTCTTTCTATATATGAGTTTTCCCAATTTATAAAGCTATTTTAGGCATGAAATTCAAAATATGTTTTAAGACAGCACGTCATGGCCTTCTTCGCATTGAGTCTTTCTTGTTTGTGTAAGTTAATTTAACAAAAAAATATGATAGAATAAATGGAGAATTTCAATTTTCAATCAAATATTGATGAATGAGAGAAGAAAACAACAAGTGTTATTAAATTAGATACCCCGTATGGAGCGGTATTTCACAATGATATTTTGTACAACCAATTCATAGTTTTTTCCCAATAAACTATAGTGGTATAGCAGGGTGTGCTGAACCATATGATCGAAAAAGGTAGCACACACCACCCATGCCCCATGCAAATTAAAGCACCACTTTCCTTCAAGGTTATTCTTATGAAATTTGTCCTGTAATTGTCCGATAATTTGGGACTGGGACTGCATGTATTTAGTGGGATTGGTCGAATGTAAAGCATCTAAAACCTCTTGATATCCTTAAAAAAAAAAAAAAAAAAATTGACTTACATGGAAGTCTTAGGAAGTTTCAAATCAGTTACATTTGCTAAAATTCCTCATATCCTCCATTCCTCCACGAGTTTTTCTCGGTGGATTTTGTTCCAAGCATTTTTATTATTAGCATCTCTCTTTCATCTCTCTCTCCCGCTCATCTATATATATCTTTCACTCTTCTGCAAAAACAATAGAATGATTCCCACCTTTCAGACAATGGGTTTGTGCAAAAAGTCCTTGAAATCTCATGTACGTATATATATCTTCATTTTCCCCCTCATGGAAGACATTGTTGGGTGCCTTATTTATGTAATTTCTTCGTTCAATTAATCTCATCGAGGGATTTTTCTCTTACCTTTTTTTTCCTTCCTTTTTGGTGAATTTTGGATATAAGTTTTCCAGGGTCTAATTGTGTATTGGTTTTTGGGTTTTAATTGTTTATAAAATTCTTTCTTTCATTAAATTAAATTTTTATCTAGAGCATTACTTTGTTCCTCATCCAAAAAACATATTTCTGGGTTTTTATTTCATGAGAATTTTTAATTTTATTTTCATTTTTGAGATTTTTTTCCCATTTTTTTTATTGACCCCCATAAGAGAGGCCTAAAATTAGTCGGGTTTTTTTTTTTGGGTGTGATATTTTACAGGTTATTGAGATAATATCAGTAATTTTAGTACTGGGATTATTAAAACCCAGATTTGTGGAAGCAATTGAGTACCATGCGATAAATTGTCGCAAACGTACCGCATTATTGACAGATTTTGGAGGAATTGGAGATGGAAAAACATCCAACACTATGGCATTTAATTCTGCTATTAGTCATCTTAGCCAGTTTACACCTGATGGTGGTGCAGAGCATATCGTGCCAGCGGGAAAATGGCTAACTGGGAATTTCAATCTGACTAGCCATTTCACTCTTTTTTCTGGATAAGGATGCTGTTCTTCTTGCATCTCAGGTATGACTTCTTGTATGTTGGGGCAATTAAATCTGGAATATGGTTTACTTCAACTATTAAAAGTGTAACCATTTTATATGTGGCCTGCAATGAGAGGATTTGGGCTTTCTTGTTGTGTTTATGGGCCAGCAAGCCATTGTGAGTTGTGACCCACCTTCGAAAAACAGCAATCTCTAGTTCTCTACTGACCCATTTGCCCATTTTTCTTCTTACAATTGTGGAATGTAGAAGATCTCTCACCTTACCTCGCGTTTGGGTTCGAATCCCTATAGGAACACCCATTTTCATCAAATTGCTAATTCATGAACTATATAAAATACTTAGAAATGAATATCTTGCCCCATTAAAAATAAAAGAAACGGAAAAGTTGTGTAATCATGGATCTCATCATGGTTGGCCAATGGAAGCCATTGCTACCATATCAATGTCTGCCAAGATTCTCTGTGCATCACATTATTATTGGCATTACTCTAACGTATTCATCTGGACAGGATGAGTCTGAATGGCCACTTGTTCCTGTATTGCCTTCTTATGGGAGAGGAAGAGATGCCTCTGGTGGGAGGTACAACAGTCTCATTTTTGGAACAAACCTTACTGATGTCGTAGTTACCGGTAATTAAATTTTAAGCCCATTAATCAATTATTAATTGATTATGCATTATCTTGGTCATGTTTTGTCAATGAGAACCTAAGTGGCATGGCTTGTGTTTTTTAGGTGCTAATGGCACAATCAATGGCCAAGGTTCTTATTGGTGGGACAAGTTCCACAACAAACAATTGAACAACACCCGGCCATACTTGATCGAAATCATGTACTCAGATCAAGTCCAGATATCTAATCTTACTTTGATTGATTCTCCATCATGGAACGTCCATCCGGTTTACAGCAGGTTTGATTATTTTCTCCACCTTTAACTCTGTCTTTTAAATGTGAATGCACATGATTATAGCCCTCTACCTAATATTCGATCTTATTTGCTTGTTCTCAAAACTTTGAAAATGTGCAGTAATATAATTATCCAATGGCTGACAATCCTTGCACCCACTGATTCCCCTAATACAGATGGAATAAACCCAGGTATGTTTGCTATCTTAGGATTCTGCCTCTAATAAATACTACATAGTAAGCGGATACATTCTTTGTGCTTGAATAGTTAGCCCATCACTGCCAAACATTTTCCAGAATTAAAATTTTCATAGAGGTTTTGTTCCCATGTGTTCTTCTGACTCAGAAATGAATTATGGAAAAGGAGCTTCTTTAGTGACTAGCTTATTTGCACATGCCATCAAATTTTGGTGGGAAATTTTCTTGAACACCAAGAAGCACGGACACTTCCTTGGAGGTGCCATGGTAATGTCTAACACGACACTCCGGCCTCTAACATGACACTCTTCCAACACCACTTTTTTCTTTGCCTCGTCATTTTTCTTTCAATTTTTTTTTTTCCATCCTATTTTTCTCTTTGTTCTTATGGCATATCAATTTGGGTTTTTTAAAGTGGCAGTAAGGAATGTGTTTTGGATTATGTAGATGTTGGTCTCTTCAAATTTTTATCTTCCAAGTCATTTCCATCTATGCATTCTAACCTTAGATTTTCCTTTGGCACTATAAGCGAAAAGGGATTTTCCCATTAATCATGAGCAGTTCTTGGTACAAAATTATGGTTGAATCTTAACTCACCTCATAATTCAAGCCTTCTTTTCGTATATTGTTTCTTTCAGACTCCTGCACCAACGTTCGAGTGGAAGACTCTTTCATAGTCTCAGGAGATGACTGCATTGCAGTGAAAAGTGGTTGGGACCAATACGGAATCAAGGTTGGGTTGCCAACACAACACCTCATCATCAGAAGGCTCACTTGCATTTCCCCTGACAGCGCTGTCATCGCTCTTGGCAGTGAGATGTCAGGTGGGATTCAAGACGTCAGGGCCGAAGAGATCACAGCCATCAATTCCCAATCAGCTGTGAGGGTCAAAACATCACCAGGCAGGGGAGGTTTTGTGAAGGACATTTTTGTTAGAAGAATGACACTCAACACAATGAAGTACGTTTTTTCGATGACAGGCGATTATGGGCAACACGCAGATGAAAGGTGGGATCCAGGGCCGGTCCTGAGTTTTTTGGGGTCTTAGGCGAACTCCTAAAATGGGGCCCTTTATATATATTCATACGCACAACAAAATTTATACCCAACAATTTTCTTTCCCTAATACACACAAAATTTGCCTAAATATATGAATACTAAAATTTGCTTATATAAATTAAGATAAAAATAAATCTTTATAAGAACTATAAATAAATAAATAAAATCTAATCTTCTTCCTTTATAATTTAAAAAAAATCACATATACAAGAAGAAGAAAAAAAAAACAACAAAATTTAAAGCTATAATACCAAAATAAAATAAACCAACTATAGCAAAGTATCACTTAAATATTACTATTCTCGCATTTTTAGCTACAAAATCGCTTATTAAGTTAGCATAATCAAGCTTTTTTACCATATTAAGTTTGCAAATGTAACTGTAACTAGTATAATCAACAATATCCTATAAGCAATCCAAGCATTTGGGAAACAACTATCCATTTCTTTCAAATAATTCAGTACTTCAATTGGCCTTTTTAGATCTATTGGTAAAACTACTTTCAAGACCTTTAATTCTAAAAATAAATTTCCCCCAATAATGTTAGAGTGCCCCTTATGTGTATATATTAATATATAGGAAAAAAAAAGTATAGAAATGAATTAATTAAATAAAGAATGGTTTGGACATATATTTGGTGCACTTAACTTTTTTGTCTAAGAGGTAATCAAATACTTTTAATCTTCTAAATAGAATTCTAATATGATCTAATTAGGATGGAGGTTATGAGAGGTTGAGAGCACTAAGAGAGGAAGAGAGGAGGAGGTTGGATTTTAGAAGTTCAAGGCAAACTGACAGAGACGTTAGATCTAATCTGATTTAGGGTTAAATGTTTTTTTTTTTTTTTTTTTTGGTGGTTTTAGGCTTGAGTTGAGTAGATTATTTGGCCATTTGGGTCATAGTCTATGGACTTGGGTTAAAAACTTAGGAATTATTTAGGGCCCTTAAACTTGGATTAGGGCCTTTTCTCATATAGTTATTAAATTTTTATTTTTATTTATTTATTTATTTTTTGGACTTATTACAAAGGTAACAACTAAGTTGGGGCCCTTATTTTTTGTCAAAATTTTGGGGCCTTAGGCGGCTGCCTAAGTAGCCTGACCTCAAGGCCGGCCTTGGTGGGATCCAAAAGCAATTGCAGTGGTTAAAGGGATAAATTACAGAGATGTTGTAGCTGAGAATGTCAACATTTCAGCGAAACTTCTGAGAATTTCGAAAGAAGATCCTTTTGCGGGAATTTGCATGTCGAATGTGACTATTGGGCTGTCTAAAACACCAGATGAACTGCAGTGGAATTGCACTAATATTGGGGGATTGTCAAGCAATGTGAGTCCTAAGCCATGCGACCTTTTGGCTGCTCAGGGTCTAGGAAAAAGCAGTGGTTGTCCTTTTCCTAATGACAGGCTGCCCATTGATGATGTTCAGTTGAAGACTTGTTCTTAAAGTAGCACCAACTAATGAGAAGATTGGGTGAAATTCCTGTAATGGTAGCTATGATCATATATATCAACAATATTGGTTTTCAAAGAAGAAGAGAATAAGAGGAAATTTTCTACAAGTAATGTGTTTTGTTATTTAACTAGCTTAAACTCCATTTGGTTAGTGGAATATCCTGGTTCAGAAACATTATTATTTTTAGATTAGAAAAACAGTTAGAAGACCTTCTACTTCGTGAGACGTAATTTTCCACTTTTCCACTTTCGTTGGGGGTAATTCACCTACCTTCTTAAATTGCACAAGAAAGTCATATGGTCTAAATTACTATAAAATCCATCTTATCCTCTTATTTTTGGCCCTATGGAATGGTTAAGTGAAACTTTTACGGTTGCGGGCAAAATAACTTTTGTCCAAAATTGGTTTTTTGCCATAAATTATTGGGACTTGAAAGGTTAGAGCATCGAGACATTATTAATCTTTCGAAAAAAATAAAAATAAAATTGTAATTTGTTTTTTTCTTTAATTACCAACCCTATGACCAAAGAGGCATTGATACTTCAAAACCTCTTACGAATCCGAATCGTATCTATATCGGATACAATACGTCTAGCATACTCCTCAATACATATATGATACTCTCCGTATGTATCGGAATAGTAACACACATTACCACGTCATCAGATACTTCTCAGAGGATATGTTTGGGATTCCTATAGGGTTAGTTTGTAATTATTTATATTTTAAATAAACCGGGGTAAATTTAAAAAGACATAATACCCATACTTTTATTGAAACAATAAACTCATTTTATTTCTCTCATCGTAGTTTTCTTTCCACTCTCTCTCCCTAAGGCAACCATTGTAATATTAATGTCATTCTGTTTTTTTTTTTTTTTTTTTTCTATGAATGATGAACACATATGATTAATACTTTATGGATGTGTTATTTGTACATGCATCTATTCTTGCATATTATTTGTAGATGTTTCAAGTTTTTTTTTTTTTTTGTTTTATGTTTATGATTTATCTTTTAGATCAACCAAATATTAATATTAATATATTTATTTATTAACATATCCCCGCAATATTGTATCTTACATTTTTTTGAAAAAAAATTCTGAATCGGCGTATCCTTATCACTTCGTATTCGTATCCGTGCTTCATAGCCTGTATCCTATTTGTCTCAGAAGGTCTCCCTCCCCCCATCACCCATTTTTTTTTCTAAAAAGTGGGTTTGAGTTTGAACACCTAACCTCTCCCTTACAAGAGAGGGAGATATACTACCATAGCTGCATGGTTAGGGGTGTCAAATAAATCAAACTTTTTTTAATACTGATGATTACCAAATGTAATTCATGATTTTATTTGTTTAGATACATTATATCAGCATGCCACATGATGTAACAATTATACCAAATGACTAGCTTCAAAATCCATGCAATGCACGAATATATATATTGCCAAATGATGGGAGAAAACACATACCCACGCAGAGTCAAAACCCAAACTTTAGTAAATCCCATACCCCTATTAGGATGGGTCATGCCACTAGATCTAATGACCATTGACTATTTTGAATTTGAACAAAATATTTATTCTCTAAAATAGTAAAATGTCTTTGTTAATATAATATGTCAATTCAATTTAAAAGCTATAAACAAAATAAATTAAATAAATAAATCAAAATAATCATTGGTGCAATGTTTAAAATATATATAAAAAAAAAACATAAAATAAAGGCGGTGTTAGTAAAGCCACTTTTATTACACTGAAAGCGTTTTTATTAACACCGGTTTTATTACATTGATATCAACGTTATTAAAACCGCTTTTAGTGTTATTGGTAGTAACACTTTTAAAAAGCAGCGTTACCAACCGCTCTCTGTGTATTAAAAGGGGTTATAAGCTTTCAATGTAACAAAAGCGGTGTTACTAACACCGCATTTATTTCAAGTTTTTATTTTTTATTTTAATATTTAAACACATACAACATAGAAGGAAAAAAACAAAAAAACAATTGTGTTTTTATAATCTCTCCGTCCCATAAGATAGGCCATGACAAAACACGGAGTTAAACAAATATCATCATTGCATTAACTTATCATTTATTAAGCTCCATTTTTCTAAAAATACCCTCTTCTTTTTTGTATTGGATTTTGTGTTGAAAGTAATTATTGAGATAACAAAGGGTAGACTTTTTGGCCATTTATAGTCCCTATTTCATTTTTGGCCAAAAAGTTAACTTAAACTATATATTTTGGAAAAACTTTCTTTTGCCTTCGAAGTAATTATCTTTACTTAAAAAGGGTAATCATATTGCTATTTTCATCTTAGAGTTAGTTGCAACAAAATATACATACATACATACATATATATATATAGAAAGAGAGAGAGAGAGAGGTGGATGAATGTAACAAAATCTTGCAAAACCTGATTGGATAGAAATTCGTAAATTTATATTGGGTACATGATAACTTTGGATAAGGTTCTACCAATATCAGCCCTTATGTAGTGGTACCTGGGTGGGTGGGGTGAGGGGGTGGGATTTGAATTGTTTTTTTTTTTGGCCGCAACAAGAAATTCATTGCATAATATAAAGTATAAGAGTCAACAATACAGTAAGTCTATATTTGAATACTTGTAAGTCTACATTTTACAGTCTATAGGTCAATTCCCTTGCAATTTAATCTTAAATTTTTTTTAAGAACATAAAGCTTTCTATTTATGCCGTATGGATAAAGATTTGTGAGCAGAAGGTTGTAGCCATTTTGAGCACATAGACATATCATTCATAAATTGAAGTCACTAGTCGGGACCTTATTTGAGATTTGTGGGCTGGTAGTTATGTTCAATGGGTAGAGTTGGGAGCTATTGGCATGGCAGGCGGTATTCTTGTGATGTGGAACAGCAGGGTTTTATCCAAAATTGATGCAATGGTGGGCTCTTTTTTCGTCTCTTGTGTTTTTAAGAATGTTGATGATGGTTTTGAATGGGTTTTATCGAGATTCTATGGTCCTAATGATGATGCTTTGAGGGTGTCTTTTTGGCTTGAATTGGAAGGAGTTAAAGCTAAGTAGGGTCTTCCTTGGTGTGTGGCGGGGGACTTCAATGTTGTTCGCTTCCCTAATGAGAAGAAAGATTGCATGGATTCTACGGTGGCTATGAGACTTTTCTCGGATTTTGTTAATTCCAATGAGTTGTGTGATCCTCCGCTTATTGGTGGTTAGTTTACATGGTCGAATAATCAGGATAATCCTAGTTTATCTAGGTTTGATATATTCCTTTTTTCTCATTCATGGGAAGAACATTTTCCTAGAGCTATTCAATCCGCTCTTCCAAGACGTCTTTCGGATCATATTCCTTTACTTCTTGATAGTGAAGGTTTGAAAATTGTTAGAAGTCGTTTTCGATTTGAGAATATCTGGTTAGAAGAAGATGGCTTTGTTGATCTTGCTAAAAATTGGTGGGACTCCTTCTCTTTCTTTGGGCATCTTAGTTATGTATTTGCAAAGAAATTGAAAGCTTTGAAGGATTGCTTGAAGGTTTGGAATAAAGAAGTGTTTGGTAATGTTAGGGAGGCCAAGGAAAGGGTGTTAGACTTGATCCATACTCTTGATGAGAAGGAGGGAGTGGATGGTTCGTCTGAAGAGGATAAATGTAATAGAATGGAGGCCAAAGATGAGTTTGCTAATTTAGCTAGATTTGAAGAAATTAGTTGGGGACAAAAATCTAGAGCTATTTGGTTAAGTGAAGGGATAAAAATATGAAGTTTTTCCATAGTTTGGCTAATGCTCACAGGAGGGTGAATTTCATTGGGAAATTAAATGTTAATGGGATTCTTGTGGATGATGAGGATATCTTTTCCAAACATATTGTTGATTTCTATCGAGATCTTTTCTATGAAGAGGAGGATTGGAGACCCTTTGTTGATGACTTGGGATTTTAACGCCATCAACCATGGGGATGCGGATTCTTTGGAAAGTGTTTTCGAAGAAAGGGAGGTTTTGGACGCCATTAACTCCCTTGGTGGGGACAAAGCACGGGGCCCGGATGGAATGTCTATTGCTTTTTTTAAAAAGTGTTGGGTGGTGATTAAAGATGATCTTTTGAAGGTTTTTGGGAAATTTTTTGAAAATGTAAAGTTTGAAAAAAATCTCAATGCTACTTTCATTGCTCTTATCCCTAAGAAAGGGGAGGTTATTGATGTGCGGGACTTTCACCCTATCTCCCTTCTTGGTAGTGTTTATAAGATTATCTTCAAGGTTTTAGCTTCAAGGCTCTCTAAATTTGTGGGGTCCCTTCTTTCTCCTTCACAATTTGCCTTTATTGGTGGTAGACAGATTGTGGATGCGGTGCTTATGGCTAATGAATGTGTTGAATCTAGACTTAAAAGTGGGGATCCCGAAATTTTGGTTAAAATTGATTTGGAAAAGGCTTATGACCATGTGAATTGAAATTTTCTTATGGGGGCCTCTATTGGCATCCGAAGACTTGCTTTTCATCCCCCACTTATTTTACACTTCAAGATTTTACAAAAAATATAAAAGGTTTTTATAAAAAACCGAATTCGCTATCCATTAGAAAACAACATTTTAAACAACTTTGTAAAAGAAAGTTTTTTCATAATTTGTCGTTTAAGTGAAATTTTGGCCATTTACGGTCTCTATTTCATAAATGGCTAAAAAGTCCATTTAAACGATAGATTTTTGAAGAACTTTATTCTACAAAGTTGTTCAAAATGATGTTTTCTAGTAAATTACGTGATTAATTTTCATAATTTTTTTTTTTTATATTTTTCATAAAATCTTAAAATATAAAATAAGTGGGGGATGGAAAGCATGTCTTTGGGTGCCAATAGTGGGGCTTTGGGGATAAATGGCGCAAATGGATCTCTTCGTGTATCTCTACCCCTTCTTTTTCGGTTTTGGTGAATAGTACTCCATATGGTTTATTTCATAGCCCTAGAGGTATTCAATAAGGGGACCCCATTTCTCCTTTGTGATTTATTCTTGTCATGGAGGTTTTGAGTAAGTTTATTGCTAAGGCTATGATTGCTAATTTGGTGGAAGGTTTCAAGGTTGGAGACGATCATTTTGGGACTGGTAAGGTTTCGCACTTGCTTTTTGCTGACGATGTTCTAATCTTTTGTGGTGTTGATGAAGACCAAATGCATAATTTGAGGGTATTCCCCTTGCCTTTGAAGCGGTTTCGGGGTTTAAAGTGAATCTTGGTAAGAGTGAAGTTATTCCCGTGGGTAGGGTGGATAATATTAGTTGTTGTGCTAATATCCTTGGTTGTAAGGTTAGCACCTTGCCGATTAGATATCTTAACCTTCCTTTGGGAGCTCATTTTAAAAATACTAAAGTTTGGGATCCCGTTGTTGAGAAAGTTGATAAGAGACTTAGTAGTTGGTATAAAGGTTACCTTTCCAAAGGAGGTAAATTGACTATTATTAAGAGTGTGTTATCTAGCACTCCCATCTACTTTATGTCCATTCACAAAATCCCTAGATCGGTGGCTAATAAAATTAAAAAGCTTTAAAAAGATTTCTTGTGGAATGGAGTGGGAGGGGTTCAAAAATATCACCTTGTTAATTGGCATACCGTTGGTCTTTCTAAAAGCTTGGGTAGTTTGGGTATTAGATCGATCTCGTGTGTTAATCAAGCTCTTATAGCAAAGTGGCTTTGGAAGTTTGGTAAGGAAGACAAAGGTTTATGGCGTGATGTTGTAGTGTGGAAGTATGGTGTTACTAGTGATGGGTGGTGGACTAAGGATGTTAGAGGTTCCCATGGCTTGGGCTTTTGGAAGGCTAGTATGCAAGGTCTCTTTGTTTTTAAGAAGGAGATTGGCTTTATAGTGGGTGATATTGGTAGTAGAGTAAGATTTTGGAAGGAAGTTTAGTGTTCCAATTTGCCTCTTATGACTAAATTCCCCTCTTTGTTTGATATTGTTCAAGACAAGAATGTGTTGGTCAAAGATTATTTAGTTGTTAATAATGATGCTATTTTTTGGAATGTCATCTTTACTAGATGTTTCACTGATTGGGAGTTGGAAAGTGTTTTACTTTTTTACCAAGTGCTTTATGATAGCAAGATTTTGGTGGGTGAGAATGATTCCTTGGTGTGGCATAAGGACTCTAAAGGGTTATTTTCCATAAAATCTTTTTACAATATTTTAAGGCCTCTTGGTAATGTTTTCCCCTCGGTGAAAATCATTTGGACTGTCTCGGTTCCTTCTAAAGTGGCATTTTTTTGTTGGTTGGTGGGTTGTGATAAGTGTTTGACCTTGGATCATCTTATTGGGAGAGGCTTTACTATGCCTAATAGATGTATTTTGTGTAAAGAAGATGCGGAAATGGTGGATCATCTATTTATTCATTGTAAGGTGGCTAGGAGTCTATGGATGTTTACTTTCAATGTTTTTGGAGTCCATTGGGTTCTTCCTTCGTTAACCTATGCTATTCTTTCAAGTTGGTGGTTTAAGGGGGGTAAATAAAGAGGCTAAAGCGGTTTGGAGGATGGCCTCCCATGCTATTTTTTGGTGCCTTTAGAGAGAGAGGAACCGTAGGACTTTTGAAGGGATTGAAAAGTCTACCATTGATCTCAAATCCGGTTTTACTAAGGATCTTTTTTTGTGGTATTCTTGCTATGCTAAGATCAGTAAACCTTCTTTTGTTCTTTTCTTAGATTCTCTTAAGATTTAAGGGGTTTTCTGCCTCGGGCATTGTCATTTGTTTTTTTAATACAATACATTTTTTACTTTATCAAAAAAATAAATAAATAAATAAACTAGAGTCCTTCTATTACGAAGGCATGCTAGCATGTCACTCTTTCTATATATGAGTTTTCCCAATTTATAAAGCTATTTTAGGCATGAAATTCAAGATATGTTTCAAGACAGCACGTCATGGCCTTCTTCGCATTGAGTCTTTCTTGTTTGTGTAAGTTTATTTAATGAAAAAATATGATAGAATAAATGGAGAATTTCAATTTTCAATCAAATATTGATGTATGAGAGAAGAAAATAACAAGTGTTATTAAATTAGATACCCTGTATGGAGCGGTATTTCACAATGATATTTTGTACAACCTATTCATAGTTTTTTCCCAATAAACTATAGCGGTATAGCAGGGTTTGCTGAACCATATGATCGAAAAAGGTAGCACGCACCACCCATGCCCCATGTAAATTAAAGCACCACTCTTCTTCAAGGCTATTCTTATGAAATTTCTCCTGTAATTATCCGATAATTTGGGACTGGGACTGCATGTATTTAGTGGGAGTGGTCGAATGTAAAGCATCTAAAACCTCTTGATATCCTAAAAAAAAAAAAAAAAAAAGACCCTTACATGGAAGTCTTAGGAAGTTTCAAATCAGTTGCATTTGCTAAAATTCCTCATATCCTCCGTTCCTCCACGAGTTTTTCTCGGTGGATTTTGTTCCAAGCATTTTTATTATTAGCATCTCTCTTTCATCTCTCTCTCCTGCTCATCTATATATATCTTTCACTCTTCTGCAAAAACAATAGAATGATTCCCACATTTCAGACAATGGGTTTGTGCAAAAAGTCCTTGAAATCTCATGTACGTATATATATCTTCATTTTCCCCCTGATGGAAGACATTGTTGGGTGCCTTATTTATGTAATTTCTTCGTTCAATTAATCTCATCGAGGGATTTTTCTCTTACCTTTTTTTTTCCATCTTTTTTGGTGAATTTCGGATATAAGTTTTCCAGGGTTTAATTGTGTATTGGTTTTTGGGTTTTAATTGTTTATAAAATTCTTTCTTTCATTAAATTAAATTTTTATCTAGAGCATTACTTTGTTCCTCATCCAAAAAACATATTTCTGGGTTTTTATTTCATGAGAATTTTTAATTTTATTTTCATTTCTGAGATTTTTTTCCCATTTTTTTGATTGACCCCCATACTAGAGGCCTAAAATTAGTCGGTTTTTTTTTTTCTTTTGGGTGTGATATTGTACAGGTTATTGAGATAATATCAGTCCTTTTAGTACTGGGATTATTAAAACCCAGATTTGTGGAAGCAATTGAGTACCTTGCGATAAATTGTCGCAAGCATACCGCATTATTGACAGATTTTGGAGCAATTGGAGATGGAAAAACATCGAACACTAAGGCATTTAATTCTGCTATTGGTAATCTTAGCCAGTTTGCATCAGATGGTGGTGCACAGCTTATCGTGCCAGCAGGAAAATGGCTAACTGGGAGTTTCAATCTGACTAGCCATTTCACTCTTTTTCTGGATAAGGATGCTGTTCTTCTTGCATCTCAGGTATGACTTCTTGTATGTTGGGGCAATTAAATCTGGAATATGGTTTACTTCAACTATTAAAAGTGTAACCATTTTATATGTGGCCTGCAATGAGAGGATTTGGGCTTTCTTATTGTGTTTATGGGCCAGCAAGCCATTGTGAGTTGTGACCCACCTTCGAAAAACAGCAATCTCTAGTTCTCTACTGACCCATTTGCCCATTTTTCTTCTTACAATTGTGGAACGTAGAAGATCTCTCACCTTGCCTCGCGTTTGGGTTCGAATCCCTATAGGAACACCCAATTTCATCAAATTGCTAATTCATGAACTATATAAAATACTTAGAAATGAATATCTTGCCCCATTAAAAATAAAAGAAACGGAAAAGTTGTGTAATCATGGATCTCATCATGGTTGGCCAACGGAAGCCATTGCCACCATATCAATGTCTGCCAAGATTCTCTGTGTAATCAATTATTAATTGATTATGCATTATCTTGGTCATGTTTTGTCAATGAGAACCTAAGTGGCATGGTTTGCGTTTTTTAGGTGCTAATGGCACAATCAATGGCCAAGGTTCTTATTGGTGGGACAAGTTCCACAACAAAAAATTGAACAACACCCGGCCATACTTGATCGAAATCATGTACTCAGATCAAGTCCAGATATCTAATCTTACTTTGATTGATTCTTCATCATGGAATGTCCATCTGGTTTACAGCAGGTTTGGTTATTTTCTCCACCTTTAACTCTGTCTTTTAAATGTGAATGCACATGATTATAGCCCTCTACCTAATATTCTTATTTGCTTGTTCTCAAAACTTTGAAAATGTGCAGTAATATAATTATCCAATGGCTGACAATCCTTGCACCCATTGATTCCCCTAATACAGATGAAATAAACCCAGGTATGTTTGCTATCTTAGGATTCTGCCTTTGATAAATACTACATAGTAAGCGGATACATTCTTTGTGCCGGAATAGTTAGCCCATCACTGCCAAACATTTTCCAGAATTAAAATTTTCATGGAGGTTTTGTTCCCATGTGTTCTTCTGACTCAGAAATGAATTATGGAAAAGGAGCTTCTTTAGTGACTAGCTTATTTGCACGTGCCATCAGATTCTGGTGGGAAATTTTCTTGAACACCAAGAAGCACGGACACTTCCTTGGAGGTGCCATGGTAAATTCTAACACGACACTCCGGCCTCTAACATGACACTCTTCCAACACCACTTTTTTCTTTGCCTTGTCATTTTTCTTTCAATTTTTTTTTTCCATCCTATTTTTCTCTTTGTTCTTATGGCATATCAATTTGGGTTTTTTAAAGTGGCAGTAAGGAATGTGTTTTGGATTATGTAGATGTTGGTCTCTTCAAATTTCTATCTTCCGAGTCATTTCCATCTATGCATTCTAACCTTAGATTTTCCTTTGGCACTATAAGCGAAAAGGGATTTTCCCATTAATCATGAGCAGTTCTTGGTACAAAATTATGGTTGAATCTTAACTCACCTCATAATTCAAGCCTACTTTTCGTATATTGTTTCTTTCAGACTCCTGCACCAACGTTCTAGTGGAAGACTCTTTCATAGTCTCAGGAGATGATTGCATTGCAGTGAAAAGTGGTTGGGACCAATACGGAATCAAGGTTGGGTTGCCAACACAACACCTCATCATCAGAAGGCTCACCTGCATTTCCCCTGACAGCGCCGTCATCGCTCTTGGCAGTGAGATGTCAGGTGGGATTCAGGACGTCAGGGCCAAAGACATCACAGCCATCAATTCCCAATCAGCTGTGAGGGTCAAAACAGCACCAAGCAGGGGAGGTTTTGTGAAGGACATTTTTTTAGAAGAATGACACTCAACACAATGAAGTACGTTTTTTGGATGACAAAGCGATTATGGGCAACACGCAGATGAAAGGTGGGATCCAAAAGCAATTGTAGTGGTTAAAGGGATAAATTACAGAGATGTTGTAGCTGAGAATGTCAACATTTCAGCGAAACTTGTGGGAATTTCGAAAGAAGATCGTTTTGCGGGAATTTGCATGTCGAATGTGACTATTGGGTTGTCTAAAACACCAGATGAACTGCAGTGGATCTGCACTAATATTGGGGGATTTTCAAGCAATGTGAGTCCTAAGCCGTGCGACCTTTTGGCTTCTTAGGGTCTGGGAACAAGCAGTGGTTGTCCTTTTCCTAATGACAGGCTGCCCATTGATGATGTTCAGTTGAAGACTTGTTCTTAAAGTAGCACCAACTAATGAGAAGATTGGGTGTAATTCCTGTAATGGTAGCTATGATCATATATATCAACAATATTGGTTTTCAAAGAAAAAGAGAATAAGATGAAATTTTCTACAAGTAATGTGTTTTGTTATTTAACTAGCTTAAACTCCATTTGGTTAGTAGAATATCTTGGTTCAGAAACATTATTATTACTTTATATATATATATATATTTTGGATTAGAAAAACAGTTAGAAGACCTTCCACTTCGTGAGACGTAATTTTCCACTTTTCCACTTTCGTTGGGGGGTTATTTACCTACCTTCTTAAATTGCATAAGAAAGTCATATGGTCTAAATTACTATAAAATCCATCTTATCCTCTTATTTATGGCCCTATGGAATGCTTAAGTGAAACTTTTACGATTGCGGGCCAAATAACTTTTGTCTAAAATTGGTTTTTGCCTTAAATTATTGGGACTTGAAAGGTTAGAGCATCGAGACATTATTAATCTTTCGAAAAAAAAAATTGTAATTTGTTTTTCTCTTTAATTACCAACCCTATGACTAAAGAGGCATTGATACTTCAAAACCTCTTACGAATCCGAATCGTATCTATATCGAATACGATACGTCTAGCATACTCCTCAATACATATATGATACTTTCCGTATGTATCGGAATAGTAACACATATTACCACATCATCGGATACTTCTCAGACACACTTGGGATATGTTTGGGATTTCTATAGGGTTAGGTTGTAATTATTTATATTTTAAATAAACCAGGGTAAATTTAAAAAGACATAATACCCATACTTTTATTGAAACAATAAACTCATTTTATTTCTCTCATCGTAGTTTTCTTTCCACTCTCTCTCCCTAAGGCAACCATCGTAATATTAATGTCATTCTGTTTTTTTTTTCTTTTCTATGAATGATGAAATCATAAGATTAATACTTTATGGATGTGTTATTTGTGCATGCATCTATTCTTGCATATTATTTGTAGATGTTTCAAGTTTTTTTTTTTGTTTTATGTTTATTATTTATCTTTTAGATCAACCAAATATTAATATTAATATATTTATTTATTAACATATCCCCGCCGTATTGTATCTTATAGTTTTTATAAAAATTTCTGAATCGGCGTATCCTTATCACTTCGTATTTGTATCCGTGCTTCATAGCCTGTATCCTATTTGTCTCAGAAGGTCTCCCTCCCCCCATCACCCATTTTTTTTCTAAGAAGTGGGTTTGAGGTTTGAACACCTAACCTCTCCCTTACAAGAGAGGGAGATATACTACCATGGCTGCATGGTTAGGGGTGTCAAATAAATCAAACTTTTTTTAATACTGATGATTACCAATTGTAATTCATGATTTTATTTGTTTAGATACATTATATCAGCATGCCACATGATGTAACAATTATACCAATTAACTAGCTTCAAAACCCGTGCAATGCACGAATATATATATTGCCAAATGATGGGAGAAAACACATACCCACACAGAGTCGAAACCCAAAGTTTTGTAAATCCCATACCCCTATTAGGATGGGTCATGCCACTAGATCTAAGGACCATTGACTATTTTGAATTTGAACAAAATATTTATTCTCTAAAATAGTAAAATGTCTTTGTTAATACAATATGTCAATTAAATTTAAAAGCTATAAACAAAATAAATTAAATAAATAAATCAAAATAATCATTGGTGCAATGTTTAAAATATAAAATAAAAAAAAAAACATGAAATAAAGGCGGTGTTAGTAACGCCACTTTTATTACACTGAAAGCGTTTTTATTAACACCGGTTTTATTGCATTGATATCTATGTTATTAAAACCGCTTTCAGTGTTACTAGTAGTAACACTTTTAAAAAGCAGCATTACCAACCGCTCTCCGTGTATGAAAGGGGTTATAAGCTTTTAATGTAGCAAAAGCGGTGTTACTAACACCGCATTTATTTCAAGTTTTTATTTTTTATTTTAATATTTAAACACATACAACATAGAAAAAAAAAAAACAAAAAAACAATTGTGTTTTTATAATCTCTCCGTCCCATAAGATAGGCCATAACAAAACACGGAGTTAAACAAATATCATCATTGCATTGACTTTCCATTTATTAAGCTCCATTTTTCTAAAAATGCCCTCTTCTTTTTTGTATTGGATTTTGTGTTGAAAGTAATTATTGAGATAACAAAGGGTAGACTTTTTGGCCATTTATAGTCCCTATTTCATTTTTGGCCAAAAAGTCTACTTAAACTATATATTTTGGAAAAACTTTCTTTTGCCTTCGAAGTAATTATATTGACTTAAGAAGGGTAATCATATTGCTATTTTCATCATAAAGTTAGTTGCAACAAAATATACATACATACGTACATACATATATATATATATATATATATATATAGAGAGAGAGAGAGAGAGAGAGAGAGAGAGAGAGAGAGAGAGAGAGAGGTGGATGAATGTAACAAAATCTTGCAAAACTTGATTGGATAGAAATTCTTAAATTTATGTTGGGTACATGATAACTTTGGAGAAGGTTCTACCAATATCAGCCCTTATGTAGTGGTACCTGGGTGGGTGGGGTGAGTGGGTGGGATTTGAATTTTTTTTTTTTTTTTGGCCGCAACCAGAAATTCATTGCATAATATAAAGTATAAGAGTCAACAATACAGTAAGTCTATATTTGAATACTTGTAAGTCTACATTTTACAGTCTATAGGTCAATTCCCTTGCAATTTAATCATAAATTTTTTTTAAGAACATAAAGCTTTCTATTTATGCCGTATGGATAAAGATTTGTGAGCAGAAGGTTGTAGCCATTTTGAGCACATAGACATATCATTCATAAATTGAAGTCACTAATCGGGACCTTATTAGAGATTTGTGGGCTAGTAGTTATGTTCAATGGGTAGAGTTGGGAGCTATTGGCATGGCAGGTGGTATTCTTGTGATGTGGAACAGCAGGGTTTTATCCAAAATTGATGCAATGGTGGGCTCTTTTTCCGTCTCTTGTGTTTTTAAGAATGTTGATGATGGTTTTGAATGGGGTTTATCGGGAGTCTATGGTCCTAATGATGATGCTTTGAGGGTGTCTTTTTGGCTTGAATTGGAAGGAGTTAAAGCTAAATAGGGTCTTCCTTGGTGTGTGGCGGGGGAATTCAATGTTGTTTGCTTCCCTAATGAGAAGAAATATTGCATGGTTTCTACGGTGGCTATGAGACCTTTCTCGGATTTTATTAATTCCAATGAGTTGTGTGATCCTCTGCCTGTTGGTGGTTGGTTTACATGGTCGAATAATCGGGATAATCCTAGTTTATCTAGGTTTGATATATTCCTTTTTTCTCATTCATGGGAAGAACATTTTCCTAGAGCTATTCAATCTGCTTTTCCGAGTCCTCTTTAGGATCATATTCCTTTACTTCTTGATAGTGAAGGTTTGAAAATTGTTAGAGGTCGTTTTCGATTTGAGAATATGTGGTTAGAAGGGGATGGCTTTGTTGATCTTGTTAAAAATTGGTGGGACTCCTTCTCCTTCTTTGGGCATCCTAGTTATGTATTTGCAAAGAAATTGAAAGCTTTAAAGGATTGCTTGAAGGTTTGGAATAAAGAAGTGTTTGGTAATGTTAGGGAGGCCAAGGAAAGGGTGTTAGACTTGATCAATACTCTTGATGAGAAGGAAGGAGTGGATGGTTTGTCGGAAGAGGATAAATGTAATAGAATGGAGGCCAAAGCAGAGTTTGCTAAATTAGCTAGATTTGAAGAAATTAGTTGGAGACAAAAATCTAGAGCTATTTGGTTAAGTGAAGGGGATAAAAATATGAAGTTTTTTCATAGTTTGGCTAATGCTCACAAGAGGGTGAATTTCATTGGGAAATTAAATGTTAATGGGATTCTTGTGGATGATGAGGATATCTTTTCCAAACAAATTGTTGATTTCTATCGAGATCTTTTCTATGAAGAGGAGGATTGGAGACCCTTTGTTGATGACTTGGGGTTTTAACGCCATCAACCATGGAGATGCGGATTTGAAATTCCGGTTTTACCAATCCTACAATACCTAGAAGGGGGGTTGAATAGGTATTTAAATTTATTTTACCCAATTTTTATTATGAACACTCAAAATCCCAATTATCACAATCAATTCAATTGCATAGCAAGTATAAAAGTATGTAAGAGATTGCACAAGAGATTTTTTACGTGGAAAACCCTAGATGGGAAAAACCATAGGACCTCGTCCAGTTGAAGCAAATCCACTATGAAATAAATGAGTACAAGACACACTTACAGACCACATATGGACTCATGCAGTTGTCTTCACTCCCACGATCACACACGATCGATCTCCGTCGTCACAGCTTTGGTTGCAACCAACTTCTTTCACAGCGATGCCTTTAATCACGAACTCGCAAGCTCGATCACCGTCGCAACGGACTCACAAACATTCAAGAACGTGAAAATAGTGTGTGGTTTGAAGGTCTCTAGAGCATATGAATGAAAACCCAGGTAAAAGTGCTCTAGAGAGGTTTGAAGAAGATGAACAATGAAAACCCTAATAGGAAGAGGCTTGCTTACCTTTCTCTATTGTAATAGCCTCTATATATAGAGACTAAGAAACCCCAAAAGACTAGGATTCGTTTTAGAATCAAATAGGAAGGTTTTAAATACTTTAAAAACTGATTTTTACGAGCTAGGATCGATCCTCCAGGACCCTAGGATTGATCCTAAAAAACAGAAGCAAAAAGTCATTTCTGGGAACGCTAGGATTGATCCTCCAGACCCTAGGATATATCCTAGAAAACAGTAGCAAAATTTCTTTTAACAAAACTTCTCCAATTGATTGGCTATCAACCCCAATCGATTGGGAATGTCACCAAAACCTTAAAAACCACTCTTCCTTTGATGAAAACATTAAAAATGATTTTCAATGAATTAAACACCTATGAAATGGGCAACTATGGTCACTTACCTTCCTAGAGAATGAGTGAGAGTCGCATAGCTTTGAGCCTTTGTTCTTTAACGCATCTTTGAAACTTCACACATCTTCAATTAACTCAAGACTCAACCATACTTTGGCACGGAATATGACAACATTGAAAACATGGACTTTGCAATCTCCCCCTTTGGCAATTCCGTGACAAAACCAACCTAAATCTTGACATGAGATAGAAGACCTATTCCCAAACCACAAAACTGAACAAGTCCTAAACTCATTATGAGAATTACAACTCAATAAAGAGATATTACATGTAAAGAACCAAAAACAATACTAACTCTCACACTCAACCTATCAACCTGTGATCTACAAACAAGAACAAACAATACCCAAGCATAATATCACAGAAATAGATTAAAAACTCAACGAAATTCTATTCTCCTCCAAGCATACAAACTCAAAGATATTCTCTGCCAAGCATACAAATATTCTCCCCCGAGTATACAAACTCAAACTCAAAACTCTTCTCCCCCTTTTTGTCATGAATTGACAAAGGAATGCACACATATAAAAGAATGAAACCATATTATAAGGAAATCAAAGAATAGTAAGAAGAACCAAGTGATTTCATAAACCAAGCTTTAAGAATAGCATATCAAAGAGATGAAAACATCAAGGAAACACCAAGAGTCCTAAACTAGGATCCAATCTCAATACCACCAGCATCACCATCCTCACATCAAGAGATAAAAAGATATATAAAAAAAATGTACTCAAGATGAGGACACAAGGAATAACAACTCATATCCACTCTGACAAGCACTCTTAACTTCCCCTCAAATAAGGCACAAAAAAAAAAAAAAAAACAAAAAAAACAAAACATATGCACTTGACAATATGAGGATATATTAGGGTGTTCCACAAATATAGAAAAAGAACTAAAATTGAGACACCATTCCACAATATAGAAGCAAATGAGTCATCAAAGATATAATAGCAAATTATTAATAAAGTCTTTCACACTTATGCACAATTAGAAAAGTTATTCAATAAAGTTCACATGCTAAGTGTATAATGCACTGACAACGCCAACGGGGTTGGTTGGCAAAACTACTCATGCTAACCAAAGTCTAACAATTCCAAAGAAATAAAGAAAAATAATTCAAACCATGTTAGAATCGAAAAGATTGCTTTTCACCCTTTGTACTGTTTTCTTTTTCTTTTGCTATGAGCTTTGGGAATTATTTTGTAGGTATCAAGTTTTGTACCTTTCCCATATTTTTCAATTTTTTAAACATACATTCATTTTTTTTTATTGAAGCTCACCATCAATATATATATATTTTTATTATCAACATGATGGCTTTCACACTTTCACACAGCCAGCCCTCTCCATGAATTACCTCACGTTAGTTTCGGACAACGCGAAGGTAGCCCTTTTCATGAGACATAGGGATATGCATAACATATAGGTCATTCAAATTCTAGCATCCCAAGAAATTTTCAGACATAGATTTAACAATTCATAGAATTAACCTAAAAACCCCAAAGTCATATGTCAGTGGTGCAGTGTAAAGTGTATAGCATGTAAATTTAAAACTACTCCACTAAGTGTGCTTAAGAGAGTGAGACTAAATATCAAATTTATCAATTTATAAATTTCAACTCAATATGACAATCACAAAGGATATAGTCTCAACATCTTAGTACAAATCATATATAAGTAAAATACACAATTAGCCAAGAATTGCAAAGCACACAAGAAAATCTTTTTGGTTTTTCTGAATTTTTCATTTTTTTTTATATACCAATGAAAAAATAAAAACAAATAAACTCCAAAGAAAAACAAAAACACACACAAAAGCAATAAATCCTAAATACTCCATAACTCTAGGAACAACATGAATGACATAGAGAAAAGATCACACCTAGAGCACTACGGATAGTTTAAGGTCTTTGCGGACCATAGGTAGTTTAATGTCATTTCGGACAAAAAGCCAACTCAACTAGAATCTAGCACAATGCCTTTACCCTTATCCTTTTGCACAACACTAACAAGTGGGGTATGACATTCATAATCCTTTTTTTTTCACCCATTCTTTCCTAGCAATGAATCTCTCTCTAGGAAAACTCACAGCTTGTATAGAATCACTCATAGAATCATGGGAAGAAGTGCCTGATCCTCTATGGGCAATTTGTCTCAAATCAATAACCTCTTGACAAAGCTTCCTAAGACAATCACCTACATTGTCCCAACTCAAGATAGGATTTCTAGAAGACCTAGAAGAACCATTCCTAAGATGAAGACAGTTAGGACGAATGTGACCTATCTTACCACAATAATGACATACAGGAGTACTCTTAGGAGATGACCTATTCCAAACATAAGGAATATCATATCCATTAGACCTCTTCACTTGCCTATGGAAGTCACTATCTACCTTCCTAGGTGGACTCTTCCTAGATAACTCTTGATTTTTTCTTAAGGCTGGGCATCTGGGTCTAATATGTCCTTTCAAGCCATAATGGACACAAGTAGGGACTCGCTTTGAAGGCACAATAGGTGGAGGAATGACAGACTGAATAACTTGAGACTCTTGAGCTTTGACAAACATGGTTTTAGATGAATTAGGAGTAACCCTATCACTAACAAAGCCTAAACCACGCCTATCACTAGGACTCTGTCCTACACCAAACAACTTGTCTAAGGTCTCTTTACCTTTTGACATTTTCTCAAGTTCTCTTATCTTAGTCTTCAAATCTTTCTCAATATTTACTATTCTCAGCTCAAGAATTTTCTTAGACTCAGACAATTCAAACTTCTCCTTTTCAAGTCGAACCACCTCATTAGCAGGAAGTGTTTTTTGAGTACTCAATTGACTCTCATGACCCTTAGATTCAAACAATTCTATCTTTAAAGTCTATCTCTTTTTCAAAAGTTTTAACCTTAATGTATAGAGATTTATTAGACTTTTTGGTTTTTAGACATTCTTCAAACAACTTGTCATAAGCTAATTGAAGGTCTTCTTCTTCTTCATCAGATTCAATCATATTTTCAAAATTTTCGGAATTAATCTCATCTTTTTCAGACTCCCCCTGACTCTCAGAATCAATAACACTTGATGAGATTTTATCATTAAGCTAATGAATAGAAGTAAAGGCCATGAAATTGGAGTTATCCTCTCTCCTTGAGAGGAATCCTCAGAATCCGACTCAGTCTCACTGTCACTCAAAGTAGCATTATATCCCTTTTCATTATTTTGACCACTACTTTGTTTCTTTTTAGTATTAGCACATTCAGGAGCAATATGACCGAAACTATGACATTCATAACATTGAATTTTATCTCTCTCATCATTCATATCATTTGGTCTCTCCCCCTGAGTTCTAGACTGAGATCTAGACCTATTTCTCTCCCTTCTATCCTTATTGGAACTAGAACCATTACCTTTGCTAGAGTTAGATCCATTGTTCCTACTAAAGCTAGCACCATTACTATTTCTAGAATTGGAAACACTACCTCTAGGATTTCTGAAGAATTTCTTAAATTTTTTAACAAAGTAGGCAATTTCCTCCTCAGAAATATCAAAATCAGAGCCAGTCTTAGAAACATGTATGCTAGACTTCTCATTCACAGTACTCAAGGCAATTCCAATGTTCTTAGGTTCTTTCTTAGGTTTGCAAAACTTCATCTCATAATTCTAAATTTCACCAACCAAGTCTTCCTTTTTTATGATATCTAAATCTCTATTATCTTCAGTGGAAGTGATCTTAGGAAGGAACCTAATAGGCAAAGATCTAAGAATTTTCCTATTGATTGTAGCATCAGACATAACATCACCTAAGGAAAACCTAGAATTGACAATATCACTCAATCTTGCATTAAACTCATCAAACACTTCATTTTCTTTCATAGTCTCTTGTTTATACAAGGCAGTAAGCATTTGAATTTTAGTGTTTTTAACAGATATGGTACCTTCATGAGTTTTCTCAAGGATATTCCAAGCCTCTTTTGCATATTCATAATGGGCTACCCTTCAAAATTCATCTCGGGATATTCCACTGAAAATTGCATTGATTCCTTTGGAATTCCATTTAAGTCCTTCATAATCTTCTTTAGTCCATTGAACTTTAGGCTTGTCAATAGATACACCTTCCACAACCACCTTGGGTGGAGTATATCCATCAATCACAGCAAGCCACACTCTCTCATCAATTGATTTGAGAGATGCTCGCATAAGAGCCTTCTAGTACCCATAATCATTACCATTAAAATATGGTATTGAAAGTTTGACAGGCTCCATACTACTGGAATCGAATGAAAAGATCAACACTCAGGCTGTTAAACCTTAAGAGTGAACCTACGCTCTGATACCAATTGAAATTCTGGTTTTACCAATCCTACAATACCTAGAAGGGGGGTTGAATAGGTATTTAAATTTATTTTACCCAATTTTTATTATGAACACTCAAAATCCCAATTATCACAATCAATTCAATTGCATAGCAAATATAAAAGTATGTAAGAGATTGCACAAGAGATTTTTTATGTGGAAAACCCTAGATGGGAAAAACTACGGGACCTTGTCCAGTTGAAGCAAATCCACTATGAAATAAATGAGTACAAGACACACTTACAGACCACACAGGGACGCATGCAGTTGTCTTCACTCCCACGATCACACACGATCGATCTCCGTCGTCACGGCTTTGGTCGCAACCAACCTCTTTTACAGTGATGCCTTCAATCACAAACTTGCAAGCTCGATCACCATCGCAACGGACTCACAAACATTCAAGAATGTGAAAATAGTGTGTGGTTTGAAGGTCTCTAGAGCATATGAATGAAAACCAAGGTAAAAATGCTCTAGAGAGGTTTTAAGAAGATGAACAATGAAAACCCTAATAGGAAGAGGCTTGCTTACCTTTCTCTATTGTAATAGCCTCCATATATAGAGACTAAGAAACCCCAAAAGACTAGGATTCGTTTTAGGATCAAATAGGAAGGTTTTAAATACTTTAAAAACTGATTTTTACGAGCTAGGATCGATCCTCCAGGACCCTAGGATCGATCCTAAAAAACAGAAGCAAAAAGTCATTTCTAGGTACCCTAGGATTGATCCTCCAGACCCTAGGATCGATCCTAGAAAACAGTAGCAAAAATTTTTTTAACAAAACTTCTCCAATTGATTGGCTATCAACCCCAATCGATTGGGAATGTCACCAAAACCCCAAAAACCACTCTTCCTTTGATGAAAACATTAAAAATGATTTTCAATGAATTAAACACCTATGAAATGGGCAACTATGGTTACTTACCTTCCTAGAGAATGAGTGAGAGTCGCATAGCTTTGAGCCTTTGTTCTTTAACGCATCTTTGAAACTTCACACATCTTCAATTAACTCAAGACTCAACCATACTTTGGCACGGAATATGACAACATTGAAAACATGGACTTTACAGGATTCTTTGGAAAGTGTTTTCGAAGAAAGGGAGGTTTTGGAGGCCATTGACTCCCTTGGTGGGGACAAAGCACGGCGCCCGGATGGAATGTCTATTGCTTTTTTTAAAAAGTGTTGGGTGGTGATTAAAGATGATCTTTTGAAGGTTTTTGGGGAATTTTTTGAAAATGTAAAGTTTAAAAAAAGTCTCAATGCTACTTTCATTGCTCTTATCCCTAAGAAAGGGGAGGTTATTGATGTGCGGGACTTTCACCCTATCTCCCTTCTTGGTAGTGTTTATAAGATTCTCTTCAAGGTTTTAGCTCCAAGGCTCTCTAAATTTGTGGGGTCCCTTCTTTCTCCTTCACAATTTACCTCTATTGGTGGTAGACAGATTGTAGATGCGGTGCTTATGGCTAATGAATGTGTTAATTCTAGACTTAAAAGTGGGGATCCCAGACTTTTGGTTAAAATTGATTTGGAAAAGGCTTATGACTATGTGAATTGAAATTTTCTTATGGGGGCCTCAATTGGCACCTGAAGACTTGCTTTTCATCCCCCACTTATTTTACACTTCAAGATTTTACAAAAAATATAAAAGGCTTTTATAAAAACCGAATTCGCTATCCATTAGAAAACAACATTTTAAACAACTTTGTAAAAGAAAGTTTTTTCATAATTTGAAGTTTAAGTGAAATTTTGGCCATTTACGGTCTCTATTTCATAAATGGCTAAAAATTCCATTTAAACGATAGGTTTTTGAAAAACTTTATTCTACAAAGTTGTTCAAAATGATGTTTTCTAGTAAATTACGTGATTAATTTTCATAATTTTTTTAATATATTTTTCATAAAATCTTAAAATATAAAATAAGTGGGGGATGGAAAGCAAGTCTTTGGGTGCCAATAGAGGGGCTTTGGGGATAAATGGTGCAAATGGATCTCTTGGTGTATCTCTACCCCTTCTTTTTTGGTTTTGGTGAATGGTACTCCATATGGTTTATTTCATAGCTCTAGAGGTATTCGAAATGGGGACCCCATTTCTCCTTTGTTATTCATTCTTATCATGGAGGAGGTTTTGAGTAAGTTTATTGCTAAGGCTATGATTGCTAATTTGGTGGAAGGTTTCAAGGTTGGAGACAATCATTTTGGGACTGGTAAGGTTTCGCACTTGCTTTTTGCTGACGATGCTCCAATCTTCTGTGGTGTTGATGAAGACCAAATGCATAATTTGAGGGTATTCTCCTTTCCTTTGAAGCGGTTTCGGGGTTTAAAGTGAATCTTTGTAAGAGTGAAGTTATTCCCATGGGTAGGGTGGATAATATTAGTTGTTGTGCTAATATCCTTGGTTGTAAGGTTAGCTCCTTGCCGATTAGATATCTTAGCCTTCCTTTGGGAGCTCGTTTTAAAAATACTAAAGTTTGGGATCCCATTATTAAGAAAGTTGATAAGAGACTTAGTGGTTGGTATAAAGGTTACCTTTCCAAAGGAAGTAAATTGACTATTATTAAGAGTGTGTTATCTAGCATTCCCATTTACTTTATGTCCATTCAAAAAATCCCTAGATCAGTGGCTAATAAAATTAAAAGATTCAAAAAGATTTCTTGTGGAATGGAGTAGGAGGGGTTCAAAAATATCACCTTGTTAATTGGCATACCGTTGGTCTTTCTAAAAACTTGGGTGGTTTAGGTATTAGATCGATCTCGTGTGTTAATCAAACTCTTATGGCAAAGTGGCTTTGGAGGTTTGGTAAGGGAGACAAAGGTTTATGGCATGATGTTGTAGCGTGGAAGTATGGTGTTACTAGTGATGGGTGGTGGACTAAGGATATTAGAGGTTCCCATGGCTTGGGCCTTTGGAAGGCTATTATGCAAGGTCTCTTTGTTTTTAAGAGGAGATTGGCTTTATAATGGGTGATGGTAGTAGAGTAAGATTTTGGAAGGAAGTTTAGTGTTCCAATTTGCCTCTTATGACAGAATTCCCTTCTTTGTTTGATATTGTTCAAGACAAGAATGCGTTGGTCAAAGATTATTTAGTTGTTAATAATGATGCTATTTTTTGGAATGTCATTTTTACTAGACGTTTCACTGATTGGGAGTTGGAAAGTGTTTTACTTTTTTACCAAGTGCTTTATGATAGCAAGATTTTGGTGGGTGAGAATGATTCCTTGGTGTAGCGTAAGGACTCTAAAGGGTTATTTTCCGTTCAATCTTTTTACAATATTTTAAGGCCTCTTGGTAATGTTTTCCTCTCAGTGAAAATCGTTTGGATTGCCTCGGTTCCTTCTAAAGTGGCATTTTTTTGTTGGTTGGTGGGTTGTGATAAGTGTTTGACCTTGGATCATCTTATTGGGAGAGGCTTTACTATGCCTAATAGATGTATTTTGTGTAAAGAAGATGTGGAAACGGTGGATCATCTATTTATTCATTGTAAGGTGACTAGGAGTCTATGGATGTTTACTTTCAATGTTTTTGGAGTCCATTGGGTTCTTCCTTCGTCAACCTATGCTATTCTTTCAAGTTGGTGGTTTAAGGGGGGTAAATAAAGAGGCTAAAGCGGTTTGGAGGATGACCCCCCATGCTATTTTTTGGTGCCTTTATAGAGAGAGGAACCGTAGGACTTTTGAAGGGATTGAAAAGTCCACCATTGATCTCAAATCCGGTTTTACTACGGATCTTTTTTTGTGGTATTCTTGCTATGTTAAGATCAGAAAACCTACTTTTGTTCTTTTCTTAGATTCTCTTAAGATTTAAGGGGTTTTCTTCCTCGGGCATTGTCATTTGTTTTTTAATAGAATAAATTTTTTACTTTATCAAAAAAATAAATAAATAAATAAACTAGAGTCCCTATATTACGAAGGCATGCTAGCACGTCACTCTTTCTATATATGAGTTTTCCCAAATTATAAAGCTATTTTAGGCATGAAATTCAAGATATGTTTCAAGACAGCACGTCATGGCCTTCTTCGCATTGAGTCTTTCTTGTTTGTGTAAGTTAATTTAACGAAAAAATATGATAGAATAAATGGAGAATTTCAATTTTCAATCAAATATTGATGAATGAGAGAAGAAAATAACAAGTGTTATTAAATTAGATACCCCGTATGGAGCGGTTTTTCACAATGATATTTTGTATAACTTATTCATAGTTTTTTCCCAATACACTATAGTGGTATAGCAGGGTTTGCTGAACCATATGATCGAAAAAGGTAGCACGCACCACCCATGCTCCATGCAAATTAAAGCACCACTCTTCTTCAAGGCTATTCTTATGAAATTTGTCCTGTAATTATCTGATAATTTGGGATTGGGACTGCATGTATTTAGTGGGATTGGTCGAATGTAAAGCATCTAAAACCTCCTGATATCCTAAAAAAAAAAAATTGACCGTTACATGGAACTCTTAGGAAGTTTCAAATCAGTTACATTTGCTAAAATTCCTCATATCCTCCGTTCCTCCACGAGTTTTTCTCGGTTGTTCCAAGCATTTTTATTATTAGCATCTCTCTTTCATCTCTCTCTCTCGCTCATCTATATATATCTTTCACTCTTCTGCAAAAACAATAGAATGATTCCCACCTTTCAGATAATGGGTTTGTGCAAAAAGTCCTTGAAATCTCATGTACGTATATATATCTTCATTTTCCCCCTCATGGAAGACATTGTTGGGTGCCTTATTTATGTAATTTCTTCGTTCAATTAATCTCATCGAGGGATTTTTCTCTTACTTTTTTTTTCCTTCCATTTTGGTGAATTTTGGATATAAGTTTTCCAGGGTTTAATTGTGCATTGGTTTTTGGGTTTTAATTGTTTATAAAATTCTTTCTTTCATTAAATTAAATTTTTATCTAGAGCATTACTTTGTTCCTCATCCAAAAAACATATTTTTGGGTTTTTATTTCATGAGAATTTTTAATTTTATTTTCATTTTTGATATTTTTTTTCCCATTTTTTTGATTGACTCCCATAAGAGAGGCCTAAAATTAGTCGGGTTTTTTTTTTTGGGTGTGATATTGTACAGGTTATTGAGATAATATCAGTCATTTTAGTACTGGGATTTGTGGAAGCAATTGAGTACCCTGCGATAAATTGTCGCAAGCATACCGCATTATTGACAGATTTTGGAGGAATTGGAGATGGAAAAACATCGAACACTATGGCATTTAATTCTGCTATTAGTCATCTTAGCCAGTTTACACCTGATGGTGGTGCAGAGCTTATCGTGCCAGCGGGAAAATGGCTAACTGGGAGTTTCAATCTGACTAGCCATTTCACTCTTTTTCTGGATAAGGACGCTGTTCTTCTTGCATCTCAGGTATGACTTCTTGTATGTTGGGGCAATTAAATCTGGAATATGGTTTACTTCAACTCTTAAAAGTGTAACCATTTTATATGTGGCTTGCAATGAGAGGATTTGGGCTTTCTCGTTGTGTTTATGGGCCAGCAAGCCATTGTGAGTTGTGACCCACCTTCGAAAAACACCAATCTCTATTGACCCATTTGCCCATTTTTCTTCTTACAATTGTGGAACGTGGAAGATCTCTCACCTAACCTCGCGTTTGGGTTCAAATCCCTATAGGAACACCCATTTTCATCAAATTGCTAATTCATGAACTATATAAAATACTTAGAAATGAATATCTTGCTCCATTAAAAATAAAAGAAACGAAAAAGTTGTATAATCATGGATCTCATCATGGTTGGCCAATGGAAGCCATTGCCACCATATCAATGTCTGCCAAGATTCTCTGTGTATCACATTATTATTGGCATTACTTTAACGTATTCATCTGGACAGGATGAGTCTGAATGGCCACTTGTTCCTGTATTGCCTTCTTATGGGAGAGGAAGAGATGCCCCTGGTGGGAGGTACAGCAGTCTCATTTTTGGAACAAACCTTACTGATGTCGTAGTTACCGGTAATTAAATTTTAAGCCCATTAATCAATTATTAATTGATTATGCATTATTTTGGTCATGTTCTGTCAATGAGAACCTAAGTGGCATGGTTTGCGTTTTTTAGGTGCTAATGGCACAATCAATGGCCAAGGTTCTTATTGGTGGGACAAGTTCCACAACAAACAATTGAACAATACCCGGCCATACTTGATCGAAATCATGTACTCAGATCAAGTCCAGATATCTAATCTTACTTTGATTGATTCTCCATCATGGAACGTCCATCCGGTTTACAGTAGGTTTGATTATTTTCTCCACCTTTAACTCTGTCTTTTAAATGTGAATGCACATGATTATAGCCCTCTACCTAATATTGTTATTTGCTTGTTCTCAAAACTTTGAAAATGTGCAGTAATATAATTATCCAATGGCTGACAATCCTTGCACCCATTGATTCCCCTAATACAGATGGAATAAACCCAGGTATGTTTGCTATCTTAGGATTCTGCCTCTGATAAATACTACATAGTAAGCGGATACATTCTTTGTGCTTGAATAGTTAGCCCATCACTGCCAAACATTTTCCAGAATTAAAATTTTCATGGAGGTTTTGTTCCCATGTGTTCTTCTGACTTAGAAATGATTTATGGAAAAGGAGCTTCTTTAGTGACTAGCTTATTTGCACATGCCATCAAATTCTGGTGGGAAATTTTCTTGAACACCAAGAAGTCTTCCGAGTCAGTTCCATCCATGCATTCTAACCTTAGATTTTCCTTTGGCATTATAAGCGAAAAGGGATTTTCCCATTATTCATGAGCAGTTCTTGGTACAAAATTATGGTTGAATCTTAACTCACCTTATAATTCAAGCCTACTTTTTGTATATTGTATCTTTCAGACTCCTGCACCAACGTTCGAGTGGAAGACTCTTTCATAGTCTCAGGAGATGACTGCATTGCAGTGAAAAGTGGTTGGGACCAATACGGAATCAAGTTTGGGATGCCAACACAACATCTCATCATCAGAAGGCTCACCTGCATTTCCCCTGATAGCGCTGTCATCGCTCTTGGCAGTGAGATGTCAGGTGGGATTCAGGACGTCAGGGCCGAAGACATCATAGCCATCAATTCCGAATCAGCTGTGAGGGTCAAAACAGCACCAGGCAGGGGAGGTTTTGTGAAGGACATTTTTGTTAGAAGAATGACACTCAACACAATGAAGTACGTTTTTTGGATGACAGGCGATTATGGGCAACACGCAGATGAAAGCTGGGATCCAAAAGCAATTGCAGTGGTTAAAGGGATAAATTACAGAGATGTTGTAGCTGAGAATGTAACCATTCCAGGGAAACTTGTGGGAATTTCGAAAGAACATCCTTTTGCGGGAATTTGCATGTCGAATGTGACTATTGGGTTGTCTAAAACACCAGATGAACTGCAGTGGAACTGCACCAATATTGGGGGATCGTCAAGCAATGTGAGTCCTAAGCCATGCGACCTTTTGCCTGCTCAGGGTTTGGGAACAAGCAGTGGGTGTCCTTTTCCTAATGACAGGCTGCCCATTGATGATGTTCAGTTGAAGACTTGTTCTTAAAGTAGCACCAACTAATGAGAAGATTGGGTGTAATTCCTATAGTGGTAGCTGTGATCATATATATCAACAATATTGGTTTTCAAAGAAAAAGAGAATAAGATGAAATTTTCTACAAGTAATGTGTTTTGTTATTTAACTAGCTTAAACTCCATTTGGTTAGTGGAATATCCTGGTTCAGAGACATTATTTTTACTTTTTTTATTTTTATTTATTTTTGTTTCTTTTGGATTAGAAAAATAGTTAGAAGACCTTCCACTTTTCCACTTTCATTGGGGGGTTATTAACCTACCTTCTTAAATTGCACAACAAAGTCATATGGTCTAAATTACTATAAAATCCATCTTATCCTCTTATTTTTGGCACAATGGAATGCTTAAGTGAAACTTTTACGGTTGCGGGCCAAATGGCTTTTGTCCAAAATTGGTTTTTGCCTTAAATTATTGGGACTTGAAAGGTTAGAGCATTGAGACATTATTAATCTTTCAAAAAAAAAAAAAATTGTAATTTGATTTTTTCTTTAATTACCAACCCTATGACCAAAGAGGCATTAATACTTCAAAACCTCTTACGAATCTGAATCGTATCTATATCGGATAAGATATGTCTAGCATACTCCTCAATACATATATAATACACTCCGTAAAAGTAACACACATTACCACGTTATCGAATACTTCTCAGATACACCTTGGATATGCTTGGGATTCCTATAGGCTTAGTTTGTAATTATTTATATTTTAAATAAACCGGGGTAAATTTAAAAAGACATAATACCCATACTTTTATTGAAACAATAAACTCATTTTATTTCTCCCATCGTAGTTTTCTTTCCACTCTCTCTCCCTAAGGCAACCATCGTAATATTAATGTCATTTTGTTTTTTGTTTTTTTTTTTTCTATGAATGATGAACACATATGATTAATACTTTATGGATATGTTATTTGTACATGCATCTATTCTTGCATATTATTTATAGATGTTTCAAGTTTTTTTTTGTTTTATTTTTATTTTTTATGTTTATTATTTATCTTTTAGATCAACCAAATATTAATATTAATATATTTATTTATTAACATATCCCCACCGTATTGTATCTTACATTTTTTTTAAAAAAAATTTCTGAATCGGCGTATCCTTATCACTTCGTATTTGTATCCGTGCTTCATAGCCTGTATCCTATTTGTCTCAGAAGGTCTCCCTCCCCCCATCACCCATTTTTTTTTCTAAGAAGTGGGTTTGAGTTTGAACACCTAACCTCTCCCTTACAAGAGAGGGAGATATACTACTATGGCTGCATGGTTAGGGTTGTCAAATAAATGAAACGTTTTTTAATATTGACGATTACCAATTGTAATTCTTGATTTTATTTGTTTAGATACATTATATCAGCATGCCACATGATGTAACAATTATACCAAATGACTAGTTTCAAAACGCATGCAATGCGCGAATACATATATTGCCAAATGATGGGAGAAAACACATACCCACGCAGAGTCGAAACCCAAACTTTTGTAAATCCCACACCCCTATTAGGATGGGTCATGCCACTAGATCTAAGGACCATTGACTATTTTGAATTTGAACAAAATATTTATTCTCTAAAATAGTAAAATGTCTTTGTTAATATAATATGTCAGTAAAATTTAAAAGCTATAAACAAAATAAAATAAATAAATAAATCAAAATAATCATTGGTGCAATGTTTAAAATAAAAAATAAAATAAAATAACTTAAAATAAAGGCGGTGTTAGTAACGCCACTTCTATTACACTGAAGGCGTTTTTATTAACGCCAGTTTTATTACATTGGTATCGATGTTATTAAAACCGCTTTCAGTGTAGTAACACTATTAAAAAGCAGCATTACCAACCGCTTTCTGTCTATTAAAAGGGGTTATAAGCTTTCAATGTAACAAAAGCGGTGTTACTAACACCGCATTTATTTCGAGTTTTTATTTTTTATTTAAATATTTAAAGACATACAACATAGAAGAAAAAAAACAAAAAAACAATTGTGTTTTTATAATCTCTCCGTCCCATAAGATAGGCCATGACAAAACACGGAGTTAAACAAATATCATCATTGCATTGACTTATCATTTATTAAGCTCCATTTTTCTAAAAATACCCTCTTCTTTTTTGTATTGAATTTTGTGTTGAAAGTAAATATTGAGATAACAAAGGGTAGACTTTTTGGCCATTTATAGTCTCTATTTCATTTTTGGCCAAAAAGTCAACTTAAACTATATATTTTGGAAAAACTTTCTTTTGCCTTCGAAGTAATTATCTTGACTTAAAAAGGGTAATCATATTGCTATTTTCATCTTAGAGAAATATACATACATACATACATATATATATATATATGAGAGAGAGAGAGAGAGAGAGAGAGAGGTGGATGAATGTAACAAAATCTTGCAAAACCTGATTGGATAGAAATTCGTAATTTTATGTTGGGTACATGATAACTTTGGATAAGGTTCTACCAATATCAGCCCTTATGTAGTGGTACCTAGGTGGGTGGGGTAAGTGGGTGGGATTTGAATTTTTTTTTTTTTTTTTTTTTTTTTGCCGCAACCAGAAATTCATTGCATAATATAAAGTATAAGAGTCAACAATACAGTAAGTCTATATTTGAATACTTGTAAGTCTACATTTTACAGTCTATAGGTCAATTCCCTTGCAATTTAATCATAAATTTTTTTTAAGAACATAAAGCTTTCTGTTTATGCTGTATGGATAAAGATTTGTGAGCAGAAGGTTGTAGCCATTCTGAGCACATAGACATATCATTCATAAATTGAGGTCACTAGTCAGGACCTTATTAGAGATTTGTGGGCAGGTAGTTATGTTCAATGGGTAGAGTTGGGAGCTATTGGCATGGCAGGAGGTATTATTGTGATGTGGGAGAGCAGGGTTTTATCAAAAGTTGATGCAATTGTGGGCTCTTTTTCCGTCTCTTGTGTTTTTAAGAATATTAATGATGGTTTTGAATGGGTTTTATCGGGAGTCTATGGTCCTAATGATGATGCTTTGAGGGTGTCTTTTTGGCTTGAATTGGAAGGAGTTAAAGCTAAGTACGGTCTTGCTTGGTGTGTGGCGGGGGACTTCAATATTGTTCACTTCGCTAATGAGAAGAAAGATTGAATGGTTTCTGCGGTGGCTATGAGACTTTTCTCGGATTTTGTTAATTCCCATGAGTTGTGTGATCCTCCACTTATTGGTGGTTGGTTTACATGGTCGAATAATCGAGATAATCCTAGTTTATCTAGGTTGGATATTGTGAACCCCGGAAATTGGGCCCACAAGGGGTTGAGGAGGAAATAGGTTTGAAAAAGAAAAAGGAAAGGAGTCGCCACCTTATTTTTTAAAGGAAACAAGGAAAACCCTAAAAATAGTTTGTTTTAAGAAAACAAATTGAATGACTCCATGTTTAAAAAGGAAAGGCAAAAACAGTTTTTTGGAAACCAAAGAAATCAGGGATTCGGAGGCTAAGTTATGACATGGGAAAGTTCTAGGCAAAGCCTATAGGCACCCATGTCACCCTTTCGGTCTCTCAGTTTATTTAGGCTAAATTAAGATCTTTCCATACAAAAATCAGTAAGTATATCATCACAAGAATTGCATGCATATCATATATTTCATTCATCCATCCATGCATAACAAACAAATAAAAACAGAAAATAAAGAAAAAAGAAAAGAAAACAGAAATAAACTTAAGATACTTGGATCCTAGAACGGACTTGAGCCTCACGAAGAGCGCCTACGTACCATGCAACGAAATACATGGATCAAAGTCCACGTAGTTCGATTAGAATTAGGGTTAAGTCCTAATATAAACCTATGGTTAAAACCCTAGGTTTCCTTATTTAAAAGAGAATTGAATATGATAGATAAATCAAGTTTGATTTTAGGAAAATTCCATAAAATGGAAACCTTGATAAAAACAGAATTTATTATTGAAGGAAACCTTTGATTATACCATAGACTTGCATTAAAAACTAACCCTAGAAAGGGAGAAGAGAGAGAGTTAGGAGGAAAGGTGAATTGGGGCACCTTCACACCCACTTACCTGAGCGCAATAGCTCCAAGCATTAGCCATTTCAAGTATTGGCAGCCCTATTTGCCATAGGACAAATACCACACCTATTTGCACCCTTACACGTGCTCAAAACCATGCAAACATACTAACATGCAAATCTGGACAGAATAGTATTATAGCCTAAAATCATCCACTAAACATGCTAACAGCAAAAAACAGCGAAAATAACAAGTTCTAACACAATCCTAGAACCATATCATGCATAAAACCCTAGAAATCAACTAACATGCATGCAAAAATACCATAATTACTCCATATGAAAAACATATACAGCAACCATGAAGAAAAACCAATAAAAAAGACCTACTTTATCATGCTGTATGAAAACTAACATAAAACAAGGACTCTAAAACCCTAAACTCACAAGTATGCTTAAAAACATACAAAACCAACTCTAAACATGCTAAAATAAAACTAAACAGAACCTAAATCATGCATATTAATTAACTAAAGCAATAAAACATGATAAAAAACCCTAACACTAGCATGCAATGACACTATCCTAAAACAAGGACAATAGGAGCACAAGAATCACAACTATGCTTAAGAACATAAAGGACAGCCCTAAAGCATGCTTAACTCATGATAAACAGTAAATATTTCATGTATATTAACTAGCTAGAGTGTTAATACATGATAAAAATGCTACCTTTAACATGCAACAGACCAATCCTATATGAAAACCCATATTCAGCATAAGTAGGAATAAGGAATACCTTAGGAAGAAGCTTCCTTGTTGCTGTAGAGACTCTCTCTTCCTCTTATGGATGTCTTGAACCAATGTTCTCCAAGGCTACGGCAAGAACTCCAGCTCTCCTTCAAGTCTCTCTCTCTTATTCTCTCTCTAACACTTAGGTTTTTAGGCATAAAGTGGCTCCCCTTGTGCTGAAGCATAGGGGGGTATTTATAGACTTCAATTAGGATTAACCAATGGCTAGGATTAAAACCCTAAAAATTAATCCAAAGGCTATTAGAGACCCCCTTGGGGCTTAAGTAACTCAGGAGTTACCAAAAATTAGAAGGAAACTCGTCCAAAAGAGTCCTTGTTCGTCAAAATAGGGAGAAATCCGCTTCAGTAAGGAAACATAGAGCAAATAGGAAAGTGCTCTCGGGTGACCACCAGGGCCTGGGTGGCTAGCCACCTGGGCCCAGGCGGCTAGCCGCCCGGGGCTGGGTGGTCACCCGAGCCCACTCCGGATTTTTGCCCTATTTTGACTCCTAATCCTTCTAGAAGTGTTTCAGGGGGCAAATTAACTCCGATTTTGATGAAACAAAAGCCAAAACGACCGTGTTTCGATGAGGAATATGTTTTTGAACATTTTAGGGTGAAAACCACTAACCATGGGGGCATGGTTAGGTTTGAACAAGGCAGTTAACCGCTATGCTCTACCTTTGCTAAGTATAGGCATGCACATAGGGTCAAACCAAATGTTTTCCATATCAAAATTGAACTTCATAAAACACTTTTGGGGGTAAAATGATGACTAATGAAAGTCAATTTGAAAAGATTTGGTTGGTGATTGTGAGTCAATTAGAGCTAAACCAAAGAAGGGTCAATTAACCAACTTGAACTACATTGAGCCATTTTAATCCCGAGCCATTGATTCATCAAATTGACACTAGAAATACCTCTTATGCATCTATATGAACTCCAATTGACAATTTGGAGATCATTTCAAGGTCAAATGAAAAGTTTGGGACTTAAAAGACGATTATGCCCCTCAAGTCACAAAAGCTCTTATTATCTCTCAAGATTAACTCCGAATTGAACCAAAATTCATATCCATTGTCCTTGCGACTCTAGAAAACTAATGCAAGTGACTAGACTCAAAAACAAAACAAAAACATGCATGAAATGATGAGCCCTAGTAAGGTGGTGCAAAAATGGGGTGTGACAGATATATTCCTTTTTTCTCATTCATGGGAAGAACATTTTCCTATAGCTATTCAATCCACTCTTCCGAGACCTCTTTCGGATCATATTCCTTTACTTCTTGATAGTGAAGGTTTCAAAATTGTTAGAGGTCCTTTTCGATTTGAGAATATGTGGTTAGAAGAGGATGGCTTTGTTGATCTTGTTAAAAATTGGTAGGACTCCTTCTCTTTCTTTGGGCATCCTAGTTATGTATTTGCAAAGAAATTGAAAGCTTTGAATGATTGCTTGAAATTTTGGAATAAAGAAGTGTTTGGTAATGTTAGGGAGGCCAAGGAAAGGGTGTTAGACTTGATCCATACCCTTGATGAGAAGGAGGGACTGGATGGTTTGTCGAAAGAAGATAAATGTAATGAATGGAGGCCAAAGCAGAGTTTTCTAAATTAGCTAGATTTGAAGAAATTAGTTGGAGACAAAAATCTAGAGCTATTTGGTTAAGTGAAGGGGATAAAAATACGAAGTTTTTCCATAGTTTGGCTAATGCTCACAAGAGGGTGAATTTCATTGGGAAATTAAATGTTAATGGGATTCTTGTGGATGATGAGGATATCTTTTCCAAACATATTGTTGATTTCTATCGAGATCTTTTCTTTGAAGAGGAGGATTGGAGACCCTTTGTTGATGACTTGGATTTTAACGCCATCAACCATGGGGATGCGGATTCTTTGGAAAGTGTTTTCGAAGAAAGGGAGGTTTTGGAGGCCATTGACTCCCTTGGTGGGGACAAAGCACGGCGCCCGGATGGAATGTCTATTGTTTTTTTTTAAAAAGTGTTGGGTGGTGATTAAAGATGATCTTTTGAAGGTTTTTGGGGAATTTTTTGAAAATGTAAAGTTTGAAAAAAGTCTCAATGCTACTTTCATTGCTCTTATCCCTAAGAAAGGGGAGGTTATTGATGTGCGGGACTTTCACCCTATCTCCCTTCTTGGTAGTGTTTATAAGATTCTCTTCAAGGTTTTAGCTCCAAAGCTCTCTAAATTTGTGGGGTCCCTTCTTTCTCCTTCACAATTTACCTCTATTGGTGGTAGACAGATTGTAGATGCGGTGCTTATGGCTAATGAATGTGTTAATTCTAGACTTAAAAGTGGGGATCCCAGACTTTTGGTTAAAATTGATTTAGAAAAGGCTTATGACCATGTGAATTGAAATTTTCTTATGGGGGCCTCTATTGGCACCTGAAGACTTGCTTTTCATCCCCCACTTATTTTACACTTCAAGATTTTACAAAAAATATAAAAGGTTTTTATAAGAACCGAATTCGCTATCCATTAGAAAACAACATTTTAAACAACTTTGTAAAAGAAAGTTTTTTCATAATTTGAAGTTTAAGTGAAATTTTGGCTATTTACGGTCTCTATTTCATAAATGGCTAAAAATTCCATTTAAACGCTAGGTTTTTGAAAAACTTTATTCTACAAAGTTGTTCAAAATGATGTTTTCTAGTAAATTACGTGATTAATTTTCATAATTTTTTTTTATATATTTTTCATAAAATCTTAAAATATAAAATAAGTGGGGGATGGAAAGCAAGTCTTTGGGTGCCAATAGAGGGGCTTTGGGGATAAATGGTGCAAATGGATCTCTTGGTGTATCTCTACCCCTTCTTTTTTGGTTTTGGTGAATGGTACTCCATATGGTTTATTTCATAGCTCTAGAGGTATTCGACAAGGGCACCCCATTTCTCCTATGTTATTCATTCTTGTCATGGAGGTTTTGAGTAAGTTTATTGCTAAGGCTATGGTTGCTAATTTGGTGGAAGGTTTCAAGGTTGGAGATGATCATTTTGGGACTGGTAAGGTTTCGCACTTGCTTTTTGCTGATGGTGCTTTAATCTTTTGTGGTGTTGATGAAGACCAAATGCATAATTTGAGGGGTATTCTCCTTTCCTTTGAAGCAGTTTCGGTCTTTAAAGTGAATCTTGGTAAGAGTGAAGTTATTCCCATGGGTAGGGTGGATAATATTAGTTGTTGTGTTAATATCCTTGGTTGTAAGGTTAGCTCCTTGCCAATTAGATATCTTAGCCTTCTTTTGGGAACTCATTTTAAAAATACTAAAGTTTGGGATCCCGTTGTTGAGAAAGTTGATAAAAGACTTAGTGGTTGGTATAAAGGTTACCTTTCCAAAGTAGGTAAATTGACTATTATTAAGAGTGTGTTATCTAGCATTCCCATCTACTTTATGTCCATTCACAAAATCCCTAGATTGGTGGCTAATAAAATTAAAAGGCTTCAAAAAGATTTCTTGTGGAATAGAGTGGGAGGGGTTCAAAAATATCACCTTGTTAATTGCCATACCGTTGGCCTTTCTAAAAGCTTGGGTGGTTTGGGTAGTAGATCGATCTCGTGTGTTAATCAAGCTCTTATGGCAAAGTGGCTTTGGAGGTTTGGTAAGGGAGACAAAGGTTTATGGCGTGATGTTGTAGCGTGGAAGTATGGTGTCACTAGTGATTGGTGGTGGACTAGGCATGGTAGAGGTTCCCATGGCTTGGGCCTTTGGAAGGCTATTATGCAAGGTCTCTTTGTTTTTGAGAAGGAGATTGGCTTTATAGTGGGTGATGGTAGTAGAGTTAGATCTTAGAAGGAAGTTTAGTGTTCCAATTTGCCTCTTATGACTAAATTCCCCTCTTTTTTTGATATTGTTCAAGACAAGAATGCGTTGGTCAAAGATTATTTAGTTGTTAATAATGATGCTATTTTTTGGAATGTCATCTTTACTAGACGTTTCACTGATTGGGAGTTGGAAAGTATTTTACTTTTTTACCAAATGCTTTATGATAGCAAGATTTTGGTGGGTGAGAATGATTCCTTGGTGTGGCGTAAGGACTCTAAAGGGTTATTTTCCGTAAAATCTTTTTACAATATTTTAAGGCCTCTTGGTAATGTTTTCCTCTCAGTGAAAATCGTTTGGATTGCCTCGGTTTCTTCTAAAGTGGCATTTTTTTGTTGGTTGGTGGGTTGTGATAAGTTTTTGATCTTGGATCATCTTATTGGGAGATGCTTTACTATGCCCAATAGATGTATTTTGTGTAAAGAAGATGCGGAAACGGTGGATCATCTATTTATTCATTGTAAGGTGGCTAGGAGTCTATGGATGTTTACTTTCAATGTTTTGGGAGTCCATTGGGTTCTTCCTTCGTCAACCTATGCTATTCTTTCAAGTTGGTGGTTGAAGGGGGGTAAATAAAGAGGCTAAAGCGGTTTGGAAGATGACCCCCCATGCTATTTTTTGGTGCCTTAATAGAGAGAGGAACCGTAGGACTTTTGAAGGGATTGAAAAGTCCAACATTGATCTCAAATCCGGTTTTACTGTGGATCTTTTTTTGTGGTATTCTTGCTATGCTAAGATCAGTAAACCTTAGTTTGTTTTTTTCTTAGATTCTCTTAAGATTTAAGGGGTTTACTTCCTTGGGCATTGTCATTTGTTTTTTAATAGAATAAATTTTTTACTTTATCAAAAAAAAAAATAAATAAATAAATAAATAAACTGGAGTCCTTCTATTACGAAGGCATGCTAGCATGTCACTCTTTCTATATATGAGTTTCCCCAATTTATAAAGCTATTTTAGGCATGAAATTCAAGATATGTTTCAAGACAGCACGTCATGGCCTTCTTCGCATTGAGTCTTTCTTGTTTGTGTAAATTAATTTAACGAAAAAATATGATAGAATAAATGGAGAATTTCAATTTTCAATCAAATATTGATGAATGAGAGAAGAAAATAACAAGTGTTATTAATTAGATACCCCGTATGGAGCGGTATTTCACAATGATATTTTGTACAACTTATTCATAGTTTTTTCCCAATACACTATAGTGGTATAGCAGGGTTTGCTGAACCATATGATCGAAAAAGGTAGCACGCACCACCCATGCTCCATGCAAATTAAAGCACCACTCTTCTTCAAGGCTATTCTTATGAAATTTGTCCTGTAATTATCCGATAATTTGGGATTGGGACTGCATGTATTTAGTGGGACTGGTCGATTGTAAAGCATCTAAAACCTCCTGATATCCTAAAAAAAAAATTGACCGTTACATGGAAGTCTTAGGAAGTTTCAAATCAGTTTCATTTGCTAAAATTCCTCATATCCTCCGTTCCTCCACGAGTTTTTCTTGGTGGATTTTGTTCCAAGCATTTTTATCCTTAGAATCTCTCCTTCATCTCTCTCTCCCGCTCATCTATATATATCTTTCACTCTTCTGCAAAAACAATAGAATGATTCCCACCTTTCAGACAATGGGTTTGTGCAAAAAGTCCTTGAAATCTCATGTACGTATATATATCTTCATTTTCCCCCTCATGGAAGACATTGTTGGGTGCCTTATTTATGTAATTTCTTCGTTCAATTAATCTCATCGAGGGATTTTTCTCTTACTTTTTTTTTCCTTCCTTTTTGGTGAATTTTGGATATAACTTTTCCAGGGTTTAATTGTGTATTGGTTTTTGGGTTTTAATTGTTCATAAAATTCTTTCTTTCATTAAATTAAATTTTTATCTAGAGCATTACTTTGTTCTTCATCCAAAAAACATATTTCTGGGTTTCTATTTCATGAGAATTTTTAATTTTATTTTCTTTTCTGAGATTTTTTTCCCATTTTTTTGATTGACCCCCATAAGAGAGGCCTAAAATTAGTCGGGTTTTTTTTTTTTGGGTGTGATATTGTACAGGTTATTGAGATAATATCAGTCATTTTAGTACTGGGATTATTAAAACCCAGATTTGTGGAAGCAATTGAGTATCCTGCGATAAATTGTCGCAAGCATACCGCATTATTGACAGATTTTGGAGCAATTGGAGATGGAAAAACATCGAACACTAAGGCATTTAATTCTGCTATTGGTAATCTTAGCCAATTTGCATCAGATGGTGGTGCACAGCTTATCGTGCCAGCGGGAAAATGGCTAACTGGGAGTTTCAATCTGACTAGCCATTTCACTCTTTTTCTGGATAAGGATGCTGTTCTTCTTGCATCTCAGGTATGACTTCTTGTATGTTGGGGCAATTAAATCTGGAATATGGTTTACTTCAACTCTTAAAAGTGTAACCATTTTATATGTGGCTTGCAATGAGAGGATTCAGGCTTTCTCGTTGTGTTTATGGGCCAGCAAGCTATTGTGAGTTGTGACCCACCTTCGAAAAACACCAATCTCTACTGACCCATTTGCCCATTTTTCTTCTTACAATTGTAGAACGTAGAAGATCTCTCACCTTACCTCGTTTTTGGGTTCAAATCCCTATAAGAACACCCATTTTCATCAAATTGCTAATTCATGAACTATATAAAATACTTAGAAATGAATATCTTGCCCCAATAAAAATAAAAGAAATGGAAAAGTTGTGTAATCATGGATCTCATCATGGTTGGCCAATGGAAGCCATTGCCACCATATCAATGTCTGCCAAGATTCTCTGTGTATCACATTATTATTGGCATTACTCTAACGTATTCATCTGGACAGGATGAGTCTGAATGGCCACTTGTTCCTGTATTGCCTTCTTATGGGAGAGGAAGAGATGCCCCTGGTGGGAGGTACAGCAGTCTCATTTTTGGAACAAACCTTACTGATGTCGTAGTTACCGGTAATTAAATTTTAAGCCCATTAATCAATTATTAATTGATTATGCATTATTTTGGTTATGTTCTGTCAAGGAGAACCTAAGTGGCATGGTTTGCATTTTTTAGGTGCTAATGGCACAATCAATGGCCAAGGTTCTTATTGGTGGGACAAGTTCCACAACAAACAATTGAACAACACCCGGCCATACTTGATCGAAATCATGTACTCAGATCAAATCCAGATATCTAATCTTACTTTGATTGATTCTCCATCATGGAACGTCCATCCGGTTTACAGCAGGTTTGATTATTTTCTCCACCTTTAACTCTGTCTTTTAAATGTGAATGCACATGATTATAGCCCTCTACCTAATATTGTTATTTGCTTGTTCTCAAAACTTTGAAAATGTGCAGTAATATAATTATCCAATGGCTGACAATCCTTGCACCCATTGATTCCCCTAATACAGATGGAATAAACCCAGGTATGTTTGCTATCTTAGGATTCTGCCTCTGATAAATACTACATAGTAAGCGGATACATTCTTTGTGCCTGAATAGTTAGCCCATCACTGCCAAACATTTTCCAGAATTAAAATTTTCATGGAGGTTTTGTTCCCATGTGTTCTTCTGACTTAGAAATGAATTATGGAAAAGGAGCTTCTTTAGTGACTAGCTTATTTGCACGTGCCATCAAATTCTGGTGGGAAAATTTCTTGAACACCAAGAAGCACGGACACATCCTTGGAGGTGCCATGGCAATGTCTAACACGACACTCCGGCCTCTAACATGACACTTTTCCGACACCACTTTTTTCTTTGCCTCGTCATTTTTTTTTCAAAAAAATTGTTTTTCCATCCTATTTTTCTCTTTGTTCTTATGGCATATCGATTTGGGTTTTTTGAAGTGGTAGTAAGGAATGTGTTTTGGATTATGTAGATGTTGGTCTCTTCAAATTTCTATCTTCCGAGTCAGTTCCATCCATGCATTCTAACTTTAGATTTTCCTTGGGCATTATAAGCGAAAAGGGATTTTCCCATTAATCATGAGCAGTTCTTGGTACAAAATTATGGTTGAATCTTAACTCACCTCATAATTCAAGCCTACTTTTCGTATATTGTTTCTTTCAGACTCCTGCACCAACGTTCGAGTGCAAGACTCTTTCATAGTCTCAGGAGATGACTGCGTTGCGGTGAAAAGTGGTTGGGACCAATACGGAATCAAGTTTGGGATGCCAACACAACACCTCATCATCAGAAGGCTCACCTGCATTTCTCCTGACAGCGCTGTCATCGCTCTTGGCAGCGAGATGTCAGGTGGGATTCAGGACGTCAGGGCCGAAGACATCATAGCCATCAATTCCGAATCAGCTGTGAGGGTCAAAACAGCACCAGGCAGGGGAGGTTTTGTGAAGGACATTTTTGTTAGAAGAATGACACTCAACACAATGAAGTACGTTTTTTGGATGACAGGCGATTATGGGCAACACGCAGATGAAAGCTGGGATCCAAAAGCAATTGCAGTGGTTAAAGGGATAAATTACAGAGATGTTGCAGCTGAGAATGTAACCATTCCAGGGAAACTTGTGGGAATTTCAAAAGAACATCCTTTTGCGGGAATTTGCATGTCGAATGTGACTATTGGGTTGTCTAAAACACCAGATGAACTGCAGTGGAACTGCACCAATATTGGTGGATCGTCAAGCAGTGTGAGTCCTAAGCCATGCGACCTTTTGCCTGCTCAGGGTTTGGGAACAAGCAGTGGTTGTCCTTTTCCGAATGACAGGCTGCCCATTGATGATGTTCAGTTGAAGACTTGTTCTTAAAGTAGCACCAACTAATGAGAAGATTGGGTGTAATTCCTGTCATGGTAGCTATGATCATATATATCAACAATATTGGTTTTCAAAGAAAAAGAGAATAAGATGAAATTTTCTATAAGTAATGTGTTTTGTTATTTAACTAGCTTAAACTGCGTTTGGTTAGTGGAATATCCTGGTTCAGAGACATTGTTATTACTTTTTTTTTTTTTTTTTATTTTTTCTTTTGGATTAGAAAAATAGTTAGAAGACCTTCCACTTCGTGAGACGTAATTTTCCACTTTTCCACTTTCATTGGGGGGTTATTCACCTACCTTCTTAAACTGCACAACAAAGTCATATGGTCTAAATTACTATAAAATCCATCTTATCCTCCTATTTTTGGCCCAATGGAATGCTTAAGTGAAACTTTTACGGATGCAGGCCAAATAACTTTTGTCCAAAATTGGTTTTTGCCTTAAATTATTGGGACTTGAAAGGTTAGAGCATCGAGACACTATTAATCTTTCAAAAAAAAAAAATTGTAATTTGTTTTTTTCTTTAATTACCAACCCTATGACCAAAGAGGCATTGATACTTCAAAACCTCTAACGAATCCGAATCGTATCTATATCGGATACGATACGTCTAGCATACTCCTCAATACATGTATAATACTCTCCGTATGTATCGGAACAGTAACACACATTACCACGTTATCGGATACTTCTCAGATACACCTTGGATATGCTTTGGATTCCTGTAGGGTTAGTTTGTAAATATTTATATTTTAAATAAACCGGGGTAAATTTAAAAAGACATAATACCCATACTTTTACTGAAACAATAAACTCATTTTATTTCTCTCATCGTAGTTTTCTTTCCACTCTCTCCCCCTAAGGCAACCATCGTAATATTAATGTCATTCTGTTTTTTTCTTTTCTTTTCTTTTTTTTCTATGAATGATGAACACATATAATTAATACTTTATGGATGTGTTATTTGTACATGCATCTATTCTTGCGTATTATTTGTAGATGTTTCAAGTTTTTTTTGTTTTATGTTTATTATTTATCTTTTAGATCAACCAAATATTAATATTAATATATTTATTTATTAACATATCCCCGCTGTATTGTATCTTACATTTTTTTAAAAAAATTTCTGAATCGGCGTATCCTTATCACTTCGTATTTGTATCCGTGCTTCATAGCCTGTATCCTATTTGTCTTAGAAGGTCTCCCTCCCCCCATCACCCATTTTTTTTCTAAGAAGTGGGTTTGAGGTTTGAACACCTAACCTCTCCCTTACAAGAGGGGGAGATATACTACCATGGCTGCATGGTTAGGGGTGTCAAATAAATGAAACTTTTTTTAATACTGACGATTACCTATTGTAATTCATGATTGTATTTGTTTAGATACATTATATCAGCATGCCACATGATGTAACAATTATACCAAATGACTAGCTTCAAAACCTGTGCAATGCACGAATATATATATTGCCAAATGATGGGAGAAAACACATACCCACGCAGAGTCGAAACCCAAACTTTTGTAAATCCCATACCCCTATTAGGATGGGTCATGCCATTAGATCTAAGGACCATTGACTATTTTGAATTTGAACAAAATATTTATTCTCTAAAATAGTAAAATGTCTTTGTTAATATAATATGTCAATTAAATTTAAAAGCTATAAACAAAATAAATTAAATAAATAAATCAAAATAATCATTGGTGCAATGTTTAAAATAAAAAAAAAACTTAAAATAAAGGCGGTGTTAGTAACGCCGCTTTTATTACACTGAAAGCGTTTTTATTAACGCCGGTTTTATTACATTGATATCGATGTTATTAAAACCACTTTTAGTGTAGTAACACTATTAAAAAGCAGCATTACCAACCGCTTTCCGTGTATTAAAAGGGGTTATAAGCTTTCAATGTAACAAAAGCGGTGTTACTAACACCACATTTATTTCAAGTTTTTATTTTTTTATTTTTTATTTTAATATTTAAAGACATACAACATAGAAGAAAAAAAACAAAAAAACAATTGTGTTTTTATAATCCCTCCGTCCCATAAGATAGGCCATGACAAAACACGGAGTTAAACAAATATCATCATTGCATTGACTTATCATTTATCAAGCTCCATTTTTCTAAAAATACCCTCTTCTTTTTTGTATTGAATTTTGTGTTGAAAGTAATTATTGAGATAACAAAGGGTAGACTTTTTGGCCATTTATAGTCCCTATTTCATTTTTGGCCAAAAAGTCTACTTAAACTATATATTTTGGAAAACCTTTCTTTTGCTTTCGAAGTAATTATCTTGACATAAAAAGGGTAATCATATTGCTATTTTCATCTTAGAGTTAGTTGCGACAAAATATACATACATACATACATATATATATACATATATATATATATATATATATATATATATATATATATATATATATATATATATATATATATATATATATATAGAGAGAGAGAGAGAGAGAGAGAGAGAGAGAGAGAGGGAGAGGGAGAGAGGTGAATGAATGTAACAAAATCTTGCAAAACCTGATTGGATAGAAATTCTTAAATTTATGTTGGGTACATGATAACTTTGGATAAGGTTCTACCAATATCAGCCCTTATGCAGTGGTACCTGGGTGGGTGGGGTGAGTGGGTGGGATTTGAATTTTTTTTTTTTTTTTGGCCGCAACCAAAAATTCATTGCATAATATAAAGTATAAGAGTCAACAATACAGTAAGTCTATATTTGAATACTTGTAAGTCTACATTTTACAGTCTATAGGTCAATTCCCTTGCAATTTAATCGTAAATTTTTTTTAAGAACATAAAGCTTTCTATTTATGCTGTATGGATAAAGATTTGTGAGCAGAAGGTTGTAGCCATTTTGAGTACATAGACATATCATTCATAAATTGAAGTCACTAGTCGGGACCTTATTAGAGATTTGTGGGCTGGTAGTTATGTTCAATGGGTAGAGTTGGGAGCTATTGGCATGGCAGGGGGTATTATTGTGATGTGGGACAGCATGGTTTTATCCAAAATTGATGCAATAGTGGGCTCCTTTTCCGTCTCTTGTGTTTCTAAGAATGTTGATGATGGTTTTGAATGGGTTTTATCGGGAGTCTATGGTCCTAATGATGATGGTTTGAGGGTGTCTTTTTGGCTTGAATTGCAAGGAGTTAAAGCTAAGTAGGGTCTTCTTTGGTGTGTGGCAGGGGACTTTAATGTTGTTTGCTTCCCTAATGAGAAGAAAGATTGCATGGTTTCTACGGTGCCTATGAGACTTTTCTCAGATTTTGTTAATTCCAATGAGTTGTGTGATCCTCCACTTGTTGGTGGTTGGTTTACATGGTCGAATAATTGGGATAATCCTAGTTTATCTAGGTTGGATATATTCCTTTTTTCTCATTCATGGGAAGAACATTTTCCTAGAGCTATTCAATCCGCTCTTCTGAGACCTCTTTCGGATCATATTCCTTTACTTCTTAATAGCGAAGGCTTGAAAATTGTTAGAGGTCCTTTTCGATTTGAGAATATGTGGTTAGAAGAGGATGGATTTGTTGATCTTGTTAAAAATTGGTGGAACTCCTTCTCTTTCTTTGGGCATCCTAGTTATGTATTTGCAAAGAAATTGAAAGCTTTGCAGGATTACTTGAAGGTTTGGAATAAAGAAGTGTTTGGTAATATTAGGGAGGCCAAGGAAAGGGTGTTAGACTTGATCCATACTCTTGATGAGGAGGGAGTGGATGGTTTGTCGGAAGAGGATAAATGTAATAGAATGGAGGCCAAAGCAGAGTTTGCTAAATTAGCTAGATTTGAAGAAATTAGTTGGAGACAAAAATCTAGAGCTATTTGGTTAAGTGAAGGGGATAAAAATACGAAGTTTTTCCATAGTTTGGCTAATGCTCACAAGAGGGTGAATTTCATTAGGAAATTAAATGTTAATGGGATTCTTGTGGATAATGAGGATATCTTTTCCAAACATATTGTTGATTTCTATCAAGATCTTTTCTATGAAGAGGAGGATTGGAGACCCTTTGTTGATGACTTGGATTTTAACGCCATCAACCATGGGGATGCGGATTCTTTGGAAAGTGTTTTCGAAGAAAGGGAGGTTTTGGAGGCCATTAACTCCCTTAGTGGGGACAAAGTGCGGGGCCCGGATGGAATGTCTATTGCTTTTTTTTAAAAGTGTTGGGTGGTGATTAAAGATGATCTTTTGAAGGTTTTTGGGGAATTTTTTGAAAATGTAAAGTTTGAAAAAAGTCTCAATGCTACTTTCATTGCTCTTATCCCTAAGAAAGGGGAGGTTATTGATGTGCGGGACTTTCACCCTATCTTCCTTCTTGGTAGTGTTTATAAGATTCTCTTCAAGGTTTTAGCTTCAAGGCTCTCTAAATTTTTGGGGTCCCTTCTTTCTCCTTCACAATCTGCCTTTATTGGTGGTAGACAGATTGTGGATGCAGTGCTTATGGCTAATGAATGTGTTGTTTCTAGACTTAAAAGTGGGGATCTCGGACTTTTGGTTAAAATTGATTTGGAAAACGCTTATGACCATGTGAATTGGAATTTTCTTATGGGGGGCTCTATTGGCACCCGAAGACTTGCTTTTCATCCCACACTTATTTTACACTTCAAGATTTTACAAAAAATATAAAAGGTTATTATAAAAACCGAATTCGCTATCCATTAGAAAACAACATTTTAAACAACTTTGTAAAAGAAAGTTTTTTCATAATTTGTTGTTTAAGTGAAATTTTGGCCATTTGCGGTCTCTATTTCATAAATGGCTAAAAAGTCCATTTAAACGATAGATTTTTGAAAAACTTTATTTTACAAAGTTGTTCAAAATGATGTTTTCTAGTAAATTACGTGATTAATTTTCATAAATTTTTTTTATATTTTTCATAAAATCTTAAAATATAAAATAAGTGGGGGATGGAAAGCAAGTCTTTGGATGCCAATAGAGGGGCTTTGGGGATAAATGGCGCAAATGGATCTCTTGGTGTATCTCTACCCCTTCTTTTTTGGTTTTGGTGAATGGTACTCCATATGGTTTATTTCATAGCTCTAGAGGTATTCGACAAGGGGACCCCATTTCTCCTTTGTTATTCATTCTTGTCATGGAGGTTTTGAGTAAGTTTATTGCTAAGGCTATGGTTGCTAATTTGGTGGAAGGTTTCGAGGTTGGAGACGATCATTTTGGGACTGGTAAGGTTTCGCACTTTCTTTTTGCTGACGATGCTCTAATCTTTTGTGGTGTTGATGAAGACCAAATGCATAATTTGAGGGGTATTCTCCTTTCCTTTGAAGCGGTTTCGGGGTTTAAAGTGAATCTTGGTAAGAGTGAAGTTATTCCCGTGGGTAGAGTGGATAATATTAGTTGTTGTGCTAATATCCTTGGTTGTAAGGTTAGCTCCTTGCCGATTAGATATCTTAGCCTTCCTTTGGGAGCTCGTTTTAAAAATACTAAAGTTTGGGATCCCGTTGTTGAGAAAGTTGATAAAAGACTTAGTGGTTGGTATGAAGGTTACCTTTCCAAAGGAGGTAAATTGACTATTATTAAGAGTGTGTTATCTAGCATTCCCATCTACTTTATGTCCATTCACAAAATCCCTAGATCAGTGGCTAATAAAATTAAAAAGCTTTAAAAAGATTTCTTGTGGAATGGAGTGGGAGGGGTTCGAAAATATCACCTTGTTAATTGGCATACCGTTGGTCTTTCTAAAAGCTTGGGTGGTTTGGATATTAGATCGATCTCGTGTGTTAATCAATCTCTTATGGTAAAGTGGCTTTGGAGGATTGGTAAGGGAGACAAAGATTTATGGCGTGATGTTGTAGTGTGGAAGTATGGTGTTACTAGTGATGGGTGGTGGACTAAGGATGTTAGAGGTTCCCATGGCTTGGGCCTTTGGAAGCCTATTATGCAAGGTCTCTTTGTTTTTAAGAAGGAGATTGGCTTTATAGTGGGTGATGGTAGTAGAGTAAGATTTTAGAAGGAAGTTTAGTGTTCTAATTTGCCTCTTATGACTGAATTCCCCTCTTTGTTTGATATTGGTCAAGACAAGAATGCGTTGGTCAAAGATTATTTAGTTGTTAATAATGATGGTATTTTTTGGAATGTCATCTTTACTAGACGTTTCACTGATTGGGAGTTGGAAAGTGTTTTACTTTTTTACCAAGTGCTTTATGATAGCAAGATTTTGGTGGGTGAGAATGATTCCTTGGTGTGGCGTAAGGACTCTAAAGGGTTATTTTCCATATTTTAAGGCCTCTTGGTAATGTTTTCCTCTCGGTGAAGATCGTTTGGATTGCCTCGGTTCCTTCTAAAGTGGCATTTTTTTGTTGGGTGGTGGGTTGTGATAAGTGTTTGACCTTGGATCATCTTATTGGGAGAGGCTTTACTATGCCTAATTGATGTATTTTGCGTAAAGAGGATGCGGAAACGGTGGATCATCTATTTATTCATTGTAAGGTGGCTAGGAGTCTATAGATGTTTACTTTCAATGTTTTTGGAGTCCATTGGGTTCTTCCCTCGTCAACCTATTCTCTTCTTTCAAGTTGGTGGTTTAAGGGGGGTAAATAAAGAGGCTAAAGCGGTTTAGAGGATGGCCCCCCATGCTATTTTTTGGTGCCTATAGAGAGAGAGGAACCATAGGACTTTTGAAGGGATTGAAAAGTCCACCATTGATCTCAAATCCCGTTTTACTAAGGATCTTTTTTTGTGGTATTCTTGCTATGCTAAGATCAGTAAACCTTCTTTTGTTCTTTTCTTAGATTCTCTTAAGATTTAAGGGGTTTTCTGCCTCGGGCATTGTCATTTGTTTTTTAATACAATACATTTTTTACTTGATCAAAAAAATAAATAAATAAATAAACTAGAGTCCCTATATTACGAAGGCATGCTAGCACGTCACTCTTTCTATATATGAGTGTTCCCAATTTATAAAGCTATTTTAGGCATGAAATTCAAGATATATTTCAAGACAGCACGTCATGGCCTTCTTCACATTGAGTCTTTCTTGTTTGTGTAAGTTAATTTAATGAAAAAATATGATAGAATAAATGGAGAATTTCAATTTTCAATCAAATATTGATGAATGAGAGAAGAAAATAACAATTGTTATTAAATTAGATACCCCGTTTGGAGCGGTATTTCACAATGGTATTTTGTACGACCTATTCATAGTCTTTTCCCAATAAACTATAGTGGTATGGCAGGGTTTGTTGAACCATATGATCGAAAAAGGTAGCACGCACCACCCATGCTCCATGCAAATTAAAGCACCACTATTCTTCAAGGCTATTCTTCTGAAATTTGCCCTGTAATTATCCGATAATTTGGGATTGGGACTGCATGTATTTAGTGGGATTGGTCGAATGTAAAGCATCTAAAACCTCCTGATATCCTAAAAAAAAAAATTGACCGTTACATGGAAGTCTTAGGAAGTTTCAAATCAGTTTCATTTGCTAAAATTCCTCATATCCTCCGTTCCTCCACGAGTTTTTCTCGGTGGATTTTGTTCCAAGCATTTTTATTCTTAGCATCTCTCTTTCATCTCTCTCTCCTGCTCATCTATATATATCTTTCACTCTTCTGCAAAAACAATAGAATGATTCCCACTTTTCAGACAATGGGTTTGTGCAAAAAGTCCTTGAAATCTCATGTACGTATTTATATCTTCATTTTCCCCCTCATGGAAGACATTGTTGGGTGCCTTATTTATGTAATTTCTTTGTTCAATTAATCTCATCGAGGGATTTTTCTCTTACTTTTTTTTTCCTTCCTTTTTGGTGAATTTTGGATATAACTTTTCCAGGGTTTAATTGTGTATTGGTTTTTGGGTTTTAATTGTTTATAAAATTCTTTCCTTCATTAAATTAAATTTTTATCCAGAGCATTACTTTGTTCCTCATCCAAAAAACATATTTCTAGGTTTTTATTTCATGAGAATTTTTAATTTTATTTTCATTTCTGAGATTTTTTTCCCATTTTTTTGATTGACCCCCATAAGAGAGGCCTAAAATTAGTCGGGTTTTTTTTTTTTTGGGTGTGATATTGTACAGGTTATTGAGATAATATCAGTCATTTTAGTACTGGGATTATTAAAACCCAGATTTGTGGAAGCAATTGAGTATCCTGCGATAAATTGTCGCAAGCATACCGCATTATTGACAGATTTTGGAGCAATTGGAGATGGAAAAACATCGAACACTAAGGCATTTAATTCTGCTATTGGTAATCTTAGCCAGTTTGCATCAGATGGTGGTGCACAGCTTATCGTGCCAGCGGGAAAATGGCTAACTGGGAGTTTCAATCTGACTAGCCATTTCACTCTTTTTCTGGATAAGGATGCTGTTCTTCTTGCATCTCAGGTATGACTTCTTGTATGTTGGGGCAATTAAATCTGGAATATGGTTTACTTCAACTCTTAAAAGTGTAACCATTTTATATGTGGCTTGAATTGAGAGGATTCGGGCTTTCTCGTTGTGTTTATGGGCCAGCAAGCTATTGTGAGTTGTGACCCACCTTCGAAAAACACCAATCTCTACTGACCCATTTGCCCATTTTTCTTCTTACAATTGTAGAACGTAGAAGATCTCTCACTTTACCTCGCGTTTGGGTTAAAATCCCTATAAGAACACCCATTTTCATCAAATTGCTAATTCATGAACTATATAAAATACTTAGAAATGAATATCTTGCCCCAATAAAAATAAAAGAAATGGAAAAGTTGTGTAATCATGGATCTCATCATGGTTGGCCAATGGAAGCCATTGCCACCATATCAATGTCTGCCAAGATTCTCTGTGTATCACATTATTATTGGCATTACTCTAACGTATTCATCTGGACAGGATGAGTCTGAATGGCCACTTGTTCCTGTATTGCCTTCTTATGGGAGAGGAAGAGATGCCCCTGGTGGGAGGTACAGCAGTCTCATTTTTGGAACAAACCTTACTGATGTCGTAGTTACCGGTAATTAAATTTTAAGCCCATTAATCAATTATTAATTGATTATGCATTATTTTGGTCATGTTCTATCAAGGAGAACCTAAGTGGCATGGTTTGCGTTTTTTAGGTGCTAATGGCACAATCAATGGCCAAGGTTCTTATTGGTGGGACAAGTTCCACAACAAACAATTGAACAACACCCGGCCATACTTGATCGAAATCATGTACTCAGATCAAATCCAGATATCTAATCTTACTTTGATTGATTCTCCATCATGGAACGTCCATCCGGTTTACAGCAGGTTTGATTATTTTCTCCACTTTTAACTCTGTCTTTTAAATGTGAATGCACATGATTATAGCCCTCTACCTAATATTCTTATTTGCTTGTTCTCAAAACTTTGAAAATGTGCAGTAATATAATTATCCAATGGCTGACAATCCTTGCACCCATTGATTCCCCTAATACAGATGGAATAAACCCAGGTATGTTTGCTATCTTAGGATTCTGCCTCTGATAAATACTACATAGTAAGCGGATACATTCTTTGTGCCTGAATAGTTAGCCCATCGTTGCCAAACATTTTCCAGAATTAAAATTTTCATGGAGGTTTTGTTCCCATGTGTTCTTCTGACTTAGAAATGAATTATGGAAAAGGAGCTTCTTTAGTGACTAGCTTATTTGCACATGCCATCAAATTCTGGTGGGAAAATTTCTTGAACACCAAGAAGCACGGACACTTCCTTGGAGGTGCCATGGCAATGTCTAACACGACACTCCGGCCTCTAACATGACACTTTTCCGACACCACTTTTTTCTTTGCCTCGTCATTTTTCTTTCAAAAAAATTTTTTTTCCATCCTATTTTTCTCTTTGTTCTTATGGCATATCGATTTGGGTTTTTTGAAGTGGCAGTAAGGAATGTGTTTTGGATTATGTAGATGTTGGTCTCTTCAAATTTCTATCTTCCGAGTCAGTTCCATCCATGCATTCTAACCTTAGATTTTCCTTTGGCATTATAAGCGAAAAGGGATTTTCCCATTAATCATGAGCAGTTCTTGGTACAAAATTATGGTTGAATCTTAACTCACCTCATAATTCAAGCCTACTTTTCGTATATTGTTTCTTTCAGACTCCTGCACCTAACGTTCGAGTGCAAGACTCTTTCATAGTCTCAGGAGATGACTGCGTTGCAGTGAAAAGTGGTTGGGACCAATACGGAATCAAGTTTGGGATGCCAACACAACACCTCATCATCAGAAGGCTCACCTGCATTTCCCCTGACAGCGCTGTCATCGCTCTTGGCAGCGAGATGTCAGGTGGGATTCAGGACGTCAGGGCCGAAGACATCATAGCCATCAATTCCGAATCAGCTGTGAGGGTCAAAACAGCACCAGGCAGGGGAGGTTTTGTGAAGGACATTTTTGTTAGAAGAATGACACTCAACACAATGAAGTACGTTTTGTGGATGACAGGCGATTATGGGCAACACGCAGATGAAAGCTGGGATCCAAAAGCGATTGCAGTGGTTAAAGGGATAAATTACAGAGATGTTGTAGCTGAGAATGTAACCATTCCAGGGAAACTTGTGGGAATTTCGAAAGAACATCCTTTTGCGGGAATTTGCATGTCGAATGTGACTATTGGGTTGTCTAAAACACCAGATGAACTACAGTGGAACTGCACCAATATTGGGGGATCATCAAACAATGTGAGTCCTAAGCCATGCGACCTTTTGCCTGCTCAGGGTTTGGGAACAGGCAGTGGTTGTCCTTTTCCTAATGACAGGCTGCCCATTGATGATGTTCAGTTGAAGACTTGTTCTTAAAGTAGCACCAACTAATGAGAAGATTGGGTGTAATTCCTGTAATGGTAGCTATGATCATATATATCAACAATATTGGTTTTCAAAGAAAAAGAGAATAAGATGAAATTTTCTAGGAGTAATGTGTTTTGTTATTTGACTAGCTTAAACTCCATTTGGTTAGTGGAATATCCTGGTTCAGAGACATTATTATTACTTTTTTTATTTTTTTTTTTTTTTTCTTTTGTATTAGAAAAATAGTTAGAAGACCTTCCACTTCGTGAGACGTAATTTTCCACTTTTCCACTTTCATTGGGGGGTTATTCACCTACCTTCTTAAATTGCACAACAAAGTCATATGGTCTAAATTACTATAAAATCCATCTTATCCTCCTATTTTTGGCACAATGGAATGCTTAAGTGAAACTTTTACGGATGCAGGCCAAATAACTTTTGTCCAAAATTGGTTTTTGCCTTAAATTATTGGGACGTGAAAGGTTAGAGCATCGAGACACTATTAATCTTTCAAAAAAAAAAATTGTAATTTGTTTTTTTCTTTAATTACCAACCCTATGACCAAAGAGGCATTGATACTTCAAAACCTCTTACGAATCCGAATCGTATCTATATCGGATACGATACGTCTAGCATACTCCTCAATACATGTATAATACTCTCCGTATGTATCGGAACAGTAACACACATTACCACGTTATCGGATACTTCTTCAGATACACCTTGGATATGCTTTGGATTCCTATAGGGTTAGTTTGTAAATATTTATATTTTAAATAAACCGGGGTAAATTTAAAAAGACATAATACCCATACTTTTACTGAAACAATAAACTCATTTTATTTCTCTCATCGTAGTTTTCTTTCCACTCTCTCCCCCTAAGGCAACCATCGTAATATTAATGTCATTCTGTTCTTTTCTTTTCTTTTTTTTGTATGAATGATGAACACATATGATTAATACTTTATGGATGTGTTATTTGTACATGCATCTATTCTTCCGTATTATTTGTAGATGTTTCAAGTTTTTTTTGTTTTATGTTTGTTATTTATCTTTTAGATCAACCAAATATTAATATTAATATATTTATTTATTAACATATCCCCGCTGTATTGTATCTTACATTTTTTAAAAAAAAATTTCTGAATCGGCGTATCCTTATCACTTCGTATTTGTATCTGTGCTTCACAGCCTGTATCCTATTTGTCTCAGAAGGTCTCCCTCCCCCCATCACCCATTTTTTTTCTAAGAAGTGGGTTTGAGTTTGAACACCTAACCTCTCCGTTACAAGAGGGGGAGATATACTACCACGGCTGCATGGTTAGGGGTGTCAAATAAATGAAACTTTTTTTAATACTGACGATTACCTATTGTAATTCCTGATTTTATTTGTTTAGATACATTATATCAGCATGCCACATGATGTAACAATTATACCAAATGACTAGCTTCAAAACCTGAGCAATGCACGAATATATATATTGCCAAATGATGGGAGAAAACACATACCCACGCAGAGTCGAAACCCAAACTTTTGTAAATCCCATACCCCTATTAGGATGGGTCATGCCATTAGATCTAAGGACCATTGACTATTTTGAATTTGAACAAAATATTTATTCTCTAAAATAGTAAAATGTCTTTGTTAATATAATATGTCAATTAAATTTAAAAGCTATAAACAAAATAAATTAAATAAATAAATCAAAATAATCATTGGTGCAATGTTTAAAATAAAAAAAAAAACTTAAAATAAAGGCGGTGTTAGTAACGCCGCTTTTATTACACTGAAAGCGTTTTTATTAACGCCGGTTTTATTGCATTGATATCGGTGTTATTAAAACCACTTTCAGGGTAGTAACACTATTAAAAAGCAGCATTACCAACCGCTTTCCGTGTATTAAAAGGGGTTATAAGCTTTCAATGCAACAAAAGCGGTGTTACTAACACCACATTTATTTCAAGTTTTTATTTTTTAATTTTTTATTTTAATATTTAAAGACATACAACATAGAAGAAAAAAAACAAAAGAACAATTGTGTTTTTATAATCTCTCCGTCCCATAAGATAGGCCATGGCAAAACACGGAGTTAAACAAATATCATCATTGCATTGACTTATAATTTATCAAGCTCCATTTTTCTAAAAATACCCTCTTCTTTTTTGTATTGAATTTTGTGTTGAAAGTAATTATTAAGATAACAAAGGGTAGACTTTTTGGCCATTTATAGTCCCTATTTCATTTTTGGCCAAAAAGTCAACTTAAACTATATATTTTGGAAAACCTTTCTTTTGCCTTCGAAGTAATTATCTTGACATAAAAAGGGTAATCATATTGCTATTTTCATCTTAGAGTTAGTTGCGACAAAATATAAATACATACATACATATATACACATATATATATATATATATAGAGAGAGAGAGAGAGAGAGAGAGAGAGAGGTGAATGAATGTAACAAAATCTTGCAAAACCTGATTGGATAGAAATTCTTAAATTTATGTTGGGTACATGATAACTTTGGATAAGGTTCTACCAATATCAGCCCTTATGTAGGGGTACCTGGGTGGGTGGGCTGAGTGGGTGGGATTTGAATTTTTTTTTTTTTTTGGGCGCAACCCAAAATTCATTGCATAATATAAAGTATAAGAGTCAACAATACAGTAAGTCTATATTTGAATACTTGTAAGTCTACATTTTACAGTCTATAGGTCAATTCCCTTGCAATTTAATCATAAACTTTTTTTAAGAACCTAAAGCTTTCTATTTATGCTGTATGGATAAAGAATTGTGAGCAGAAGGTTGTAGCCATTTTGAGCACATAGACATAACATTCATAAATTGAAGTCACTAGTCGGGACCTTATTAGAGATTTGTGGGCTGGTAGTTATGTTCAATGGGTAGAGTTGGGAGCTATTGGCATGGCAGGGGGTATTATTGTGATGTGGGACAGCATGGTTTTATCCAAAATTGATGCAATGGTGGGCTCTTTTTCCGTCTCCTGTGTTTCTAAGAATGTTGATGATGGTTTTGAATGGGTTTTATCGGGAGTCTATGGTCCTAATGATGATGCTTTGAGGGTGTCTTTTTGGCTTGAATTGGAAGGGGTTAAAGCTAAGTAGGGTCTTCCTTGGTGTGTGGCAGGGGACTTCAATGTTGTTTGCTTCCCTAATGAGAAGAAAGATTGCGTGGTTTCTACGGTGCCTATGAGACTTTTCTCGGATTTTGTTAATTCCAATGAGTTGTGTGATCCTCCGCTTGTTGGTGGTTGGTTTACATGGTCGAATAATTGGGATAATCCTAGTTTATCTCGGTTGGATATATTCCTTTTTTCTCATTCATGGGAAGAACATTTTCCTAGAGCTATTCAATCCGCTCTTCTGAGACCTCTTTCGGATCATATTCCTTTACTTCTTGATAGTGAAGGTTTGAAAATTGTTAGAGGTCCTTTTCGATTTGAGAATATGTGGTTAGAAGAGGATGGATTTGTTGATCTTGTTAAAAATTGGTGGGACTCCTTCTCTTTCTTTGGGCATCCTAGTTATGTATTTGCAAAGAAATTGAAAGCTTTGTAGGATTGCTTGAAGGTTTGGAATAAAGAAGTGTTTGGTAATATTAGGGAGGCCAAGGAAAGGGTGTTAGACTTGATCCATACTCTTGATGAGAAGGAGGGAGTGGATGGTTTGTCGGAAGAGGATAAATGTAATAGAATGGAGGCCAAAGCAGAGTTTGCTAAATTAGCCAGATTTGAAGAAATTAGTTGGAGACAAAAATCTAGAGCTATTTGGTTAAGTGAAGGGGATAAAAATACGAAGTTTTTCCATAGTTTGGCTAATGCTCATAAGAGGGTGAATTTCATTGGGAAATTAAATGTTAATGGGATTCTTGTGGATAATGAGGATATCTTTTCCAAACATATTGTTGATTTCTATCGAGATCTTTTCTATGTAGAGGAGGATTGGAGACCCTTTGTTGATGACTTGGATTTTAACGCCATCAACCATGGAGATGCGGATTCCTTGGAAAGTGTTTTCGAAGAAAGGGAGGTTTTGGAGGCCATTAACTCCCTTGGTGGGGACAAAGTGCGGGGCCCGGATGGAATGTCTATTGCTTTTTTTTAAAAGTGTTGGGTGGTGATTAAAGATGATCTTTTGAAGGTTTTTGGGGAATTTTTTGAAAATGTAAAATTTGAAAAAAGTCTCAATGCTACTTTCATTGCTCTTATCCCTAAGAAAGGGGAGGTTATTGATGTGCGGGACTTTCACCCTATCTCCCTTCTTGGTAGTGTTTATAAGATTCTCTTCAAGGTTTTAGCTTCAAGGCTCTCTAAATTTGTGGGGTCCCTTCTTTCTCCTTCACAATCTGCCTTTATTGGTAGTAGACAGATTGTGGATGCAGTGCTTATGGCTAATGAATGTGTTGATTCTAGACTTAAAAGTGGGGATCCCGGACTTTTGGTTAAAATTGATTTGGAAAAGGCTTATGACCATGTGAATTGGAATTTTCTTATGGGGGCCTCTATTGGCACCTGAAGACTTGCTTTTCATCCCGCACTTATTTTACACTTCAAGATTTTACAAAAAATATAAAAGGTTATTATAAAAACCGAATTCACTATCCATTAGAAAACAACATTTTAAACAACTTATTAAAAGAAAGTTTTTTCATAATTCGTTGTTTAAGTGAAATTTTGGCCATTTACGGTCTCTATTTCATAAATGGCTAAAAAGTCCATTTAAACGATATATTTTTGAAAAACTTTATTTTACAAAGTTGTTCAAAATGATGTTTTCTAGTAAATTACGAGATTAATTTTCATAAATTTTTTTTATATTTTTCATAAAATCTTAAAATATAAAATAAGTGGGAGATGGAAAGCAAGTCTTTGGATGCCAATAGAGGGGCCTTGGGGATAAATGGCGCAAATGGATCTCTTGGTGTATCTCTACCCCTTCTTTTTTGGTTTTGGTGAATGGTACTCCATATGGTTTATTTCATAGCTCTAGAGGTATTCGACGAGGGGACCCCATTTTTCCTTTGTTATTCATTCTTGTCATGGAGGTTTTGAGTAAGTTTACGCTAAGGCTATGGTTGCTAATTTGGTGGAAGGTTTCGAGGTTGGAGACGATCATTTTGGGACTGGTAAGGTTTCGCACTTGCTTTTTGCTAACGATGCTCTAATCTTTTGTGGTGTTGATGAAGACCAAATGCATAATTTGAGGGGTATTCTCCTTTCCTTTGAAACGGTTTTGGGGTTTAAAGTGAATCTTGGTAAGAGTGAAGTTACTCCCGTGGGTAGAGTGGATAATATTAGTTGTTGTGCTAATATCCTTGGTTGTAAGGTTAGCTCCTTGCCGATTAGATATCTTAGCCTTCCTTTGGGAGCTCGTTTTAAAAATACTAAAGTTTGGGATCCCGTTGTTATCAAAGTTGATAAGAGACTTAGTGGTTGGTATAAAGGTTACCTTTCCAAAGGAGGTAAATTGACTATTATTAAGAGTGTGTTATCTAGCATTCCCATCTACTTTATGTCCATTCACAAAATCCCTAGATCGGTGGCTAATAAAATTAAAAAGCTTTAAAAAGATTTCTTGTGGAATGGAGTGGGAGGGGTTCGAAAATATCACCTTGTTAATTGGCATACCGTTGGTCTTTCTAAAAGCTTGGGTGGTTTTGGTATTAGATCGATCTCGTGTGTTAATCAATCTCTTATGTTAAAGTGGCTTTGGAGGTTTGGTAAGGGAGACAAAGGTTTATGGCGTGATGTTATAGCGTGGAAGTATGGTGTTACTAGTGATGGGTGGTGGACTAAGGATGTTAGAGGTTCCCATGGCTTGGGCCTTTGGAAGCCTATTATGCAAGGTCTCTTTGTTTTTAAGAAGGAGATTGGCTTTATAGTGGGTGATGGTAGTAGAGTAAGATTTTGGAAGGAAGTTTAGTGTTCTAATTTGCCTCTTATGACTGAATTCCCCTCTTTGTTTGATATTGTTCAAGACAAGAATGCGTTGGTCAAAGATTATTTAGTTGTTAATAATGATGGTATTTTTTGGAATGTCATCTTTACTAGACGTTTCACTGATTGGGAGTTGGAAAGTGTTTTACTTTTTTACCAAGTGCTTTACGATAGCAAGATTTTGGTGGGTGAGAATGATCCTTGGTGTGGCGTAAGGACCCTAAAGGGTTATTTTCCATAAAATCTTTTTACAATATTTTAAGGCCTCTTGGTAATGTTTTCCTCTCGGTGAAGATCGTTTGGATTGCCTCGGTTCCTTCTAAAGTGGCATTTTTTTGTTGGGTGGTGGGTTGTGATAAGTGTTTGACCTTGGATCATCTTATTGGGAGAGGCTTTACTATGCCTAATAGATGTATTTTGCGTAAAGAAGATGCGGAAATGGTGGATCATCTATTTATTCATTGTAAGGTGGCTAGGAGTCTATAGATGTTTACTTTCAATGTTTTTGGAGTCCATTGGGTTATTCCTTCGTCAACCTATTCTCTTCTTTCAAGTTGGTGGTTTAAGGGGGGTAAATAAAGAGGCTAAAGCGGTTTAGAGGATGGCCCCCCATGCTATTTTTTGGTGCCTATAGAGAGAGAGGAACCATAGGACTTTTGAAGGGATTGAAAAGTCCACCATTGATCTCAAATCCCGTTTTACTAAGGATCTTTTTTTGTGGTATTCTTGCTATGCTAAGATCAGTAAACCTTCTTTTGTTCTTTTCTTAGATTCTCTTAAGATTTTAGGGGTTTTCTGCCTCGGGCATTGTCATTTGTTTTTTAATACAATACATATTTAACTTGATCAAAAAATAAATAAATAAATAAACTAGAGTCCCTATATTACGAAGGCATGCTAGCACGTCACTCTTTCTATATATGAGTTTTCCCAATTTATAAAGCTATTTTAGGCATGAAATTCAAGATATATTTCAAGACAGCACGTCATGGCCTTCTTCACATTGAGTCTTTCTTGTTTGTGTAAGTTAATTTAACAAAAAAATATGATAGAATAAATGGAGAATTTCAATTTGCAATCAAATATTGATGAATGAGAGAAGAAAATAACAATTGTTATTAAATTAGATACCCCATTTGGAGCGGTATTTCACAATGATATTTTGTACGACCTATTCATAGTCTTTTCCCAATAAACTATAGTGGTATAGCAGGGTTTGTTGAACCATATGATCGAAAAAGGTAGCACGCACCACCCATGCTCCATGCAAATTAAAGCACCACTATTCTTCAAGGCCATTCTTATGAAATTTGTCCTGTAATTATCCGATAATTTGGGATTGGGACTGCATGTATTTAGTGGGACTGGTCGAATGTAAAGCATCTAAAACCTCCTGATATCCTAAAAAAAAAAATTAACCGTTACATGGAAGTCTTAGGAAGTTTCAAATCAGTTTCATTTGCTAAAATTCCTCATATCCTCCGTTCCTCCACGAGTTTTTCTCGGTGGATTTTGTTCCAAGCATTTTTATTCTTAGCATCTCTCTTTTATCTCTCTCTCCCGCTCATCTATATATATCTTTCACTCTTCTGCAAAAACAATAGAATGATTCCCACTTTTCAGACAATGGGTTTGTGCAAAAAGTCCTTGAAATCTCATGTACGTATATATATCTTCATTTTCCCCCTCATGGAAGACATTGTTGGGTGCCTTATTTATGTAATTTCTTCGTTCAATTAATCTCATCGTGGGATTTTTCTCTTACTTTTTTTTTCCTTCCTTTTTGGTGAATTTTGGATATAACTTTTCCAGGGTTTAATTGTGTATTGGTTTTTGGGTTTTAATTGTTTATAAAATTCTTTCTTTCATTAAATTAAATTTTTATCTAGAGCATTACCCTGTTCCTCATCCAAAACACATATTTCTGGGTTTTTATTTAATGAGAATTTTTAATTTTATTTTCATTTCTGAGATTTTTTTCCCATTTTTTTGATTGACCCCCATAAGAGAGGCCTAAAATTAGTCGGGTTTTTTTTTTTTTGGGTGTGATATTGTACAGGTTATTGAGATAATATCAGTCATTTTAGTACTGGGATTATTAAAACCCAGATTTGTGGAAGCAATTGAGTATCCTGCGATAAATTGTCGCAAGCATACCGCATTATTGACAGATTTTGGAGCAATTGGAGATGGAAAAACATCGAACACTAAGGCATTTAATTCTGCTATTGGTAATCTTAGCCAGTTTGCATCAGATGGTGGTGCACAGCTTATCGTGCCAGCGGGAAAATGGCTAACTGGGAGTTTCAATCTGACTAGCCATTTCACTCTTTTTCTGGATAAGGATGCTGTTCTTCTTGCATCTCAGGTATGACTTCTTGTATGTTGGGGCAATTAAATCTGGAATATGGTTTACTTCAACTCTTAAAAGTGTAACCATTTTATATGTGGCTTGCAATGAGAGGATTCGGGCTTTCTCGTTGTGTTTATGGGCCAGCAAGCTATTGTGAGTTGTGACCCACCTTCGAAAAACACCAATCTCTACTGACCCATTTGCCCATTTTTCTTCTTACAATTGTAGAACGTAGAAGATCTCTCACTTTACCTCGCGTTTGGGTTAAAATCCCTATAAGAACACCCATTTTCATCAAATTGCTAATTCATGAACTATATAAAATACTTAGAAATGAATATCTTGCCCCAATAAAAATAAAAGAAATGGAAAAGTTGTGTAATCATGGATCTCATCATGGTTGGCCAATGGAAGCCATTGCCACCGTATCAATGTCTGCCAAAATCCTCTGTGTATCACATTATTATTGGCATTACTCCAACGTATTCATCTGGACAGGATGAGTCTGAATGGCCACTTGTTCCTGTATTGCCTTCTTATGGGAGAGGAAGAGATGCCCCTGGTGGGAGGTACAGCAGTCTCATTTTTGGAACAAACCTTACTGATGTCGTAGTTACCGGTAATTAAATTTTAAGCCCATTAATCAATTATTAATTGATTATGCATTATTTTGGTCATGTTCTAGTCAAGGAGAACCTAAGTGGCATGGTTTGCGTTTTTTAGGTGCTAATGGCACAATCAATGGCCAAGGTTCTTATTGGTGGGACAAGTTCCACAACAAACAATTGAACAACACCCGGCCATACTTGATCGAAATCATGTACTCAGATCAAGTCCAGATATCTAATCTTACTTTGATTGATTCTCCATCATGGAACGTCCATCCGGTTTACAGCAGGTTTGATTATTTTCTCCACTTTAACTCTGTCTTTTAAATGTGAATGCACATGATTATAGCCCTCTACCTAATATTCTTATTTGCTTGTTCTCAAAACTTTGAAAATGTGCAGTAATATAATTATCCAATGGCTGACAATCCTTGCACCCATTGATTCCCCTAATACAGATGGAATAAACCCAGGTATGTTTGCTATCTTAGGATTCTGCCTCTGATAAATACTACATAGTAAGCGGATACATTCTTTGTGCCTGAATAGTTAGCCCATCGTTGCCAAACATTTTCCAGAATTAAAATTTTCATGGAGGTTTTGTTCCCATGTGTTCTTCTGACTTAGAAATGAATTATGGAAAAGGAGCTTCTTTAGTGACTAGCTTATTTGCACATGCCATCAAATTCTGGTGGGAAAATTTCTTGAACACCAAGAAGCACGGACACTTCCTTGGAGGTGCCATGGCAATGTCTAACACGACACTCCGGCCTCTAACATGACACTTTTCCGACACCACTTTTTTCTTTGCCTCGTCATTTTTCTTTCAAAAAATTTTTTTTCCCATCCTATTTTTCTCTTTGTTCTTATGGCATATCGATTTGGGTTTTTTGAAGTGGCAGTAAGGAATGTGTTTTGGATTATGTAGATGTTGGTCTCTTCAAATTTCTATCTTCCGAGTCAGTTCCATCCATGCATTCTAACCTTAGATTTTCCTTTGGCATTATAAGCGAAAAGGGATTTTCCCATTAATCATGAGCAGTTCTTGGTACAAAATTATGGTTGAATCTTAACTCACCTCATAATTCAAGCCTACTTTTCGTATATTGTTTCTTTCAGACTCCTGCACCAACGTTCGAGTGCAAGACTCTTTCATAGTCTCAGGAGATGACTGCGTTGCAGTGAAAAGTGGTTGGGACCAATACGGAATCAAGTTTGGGATGCCAACACAACACCTCATCATCAGAAGGCTCACCTGCATTTCCCCTGACAGCGCTGTCATCGCTCTTGGCAGCGAGATGTCAGGTGGGATTCAGGACGTCAGGGCCGAAGACATCATAGCCATCAATTCCGAATCAGCTGTGAGGGTCAAAACAGCACCAGGCAGGGGAGGTTTTGTGAAGGACATTTTTGTTAGAAGAATGACACTCAACACAATGAAGTACGTTTTTTGGATGACAGGCGATTATGGGCAACACGCAGATGAAAGCTGGGATCCAAAAGCGATTGCAGTGGTTAAAGGGATAAATTACAGAGATGTTGTAGCTGAGAATGTAACCATTCCAGGGAAACTTGTGGGAATTTCGAAAGAACATCCTTTTGCGGGAATTTGCATGTCGAATGTGACTATTGGGTTGTCTAAAACACCAGATGAACTACAGTGGAACTGCACCAATATTGGGGGATCGTCAAACAATGTGAGTCCTAAGCCATGCGACCTTTTGCCTGCTCAGGGTTTGGGAACAGGCAGTGGTTGTCCTTTTCCTAATGACAGGCTGCCCATTGATGATGTTCAGTTGAAGACTTGTTCTTAAAGTAGCACCAACTAATGAGAAGATTGGGTGTAATTCCTGTAATGGTAGCTATGATCATATATATCAACAATATTGGTTTTCAAAGAAAAAGAGAATAAGATGAAATTTTCTACAAGTAATGTGTTTTGTTATTTAACTAGCTTAAACTCCATTTGGTTAGTGGAATATCCTGGTTCAGAGACATTATTATTACTTTTTTTTATTTTTATTTTTATTTTTTCTTTTGGATTAGAAGAATAGTTAGAAGACCTTCCACTTCGTGAGACGTAATTTTCCACTTTTCCACTTTCATTGGGGGGTTATTCACCTACCTTCTTAAATTGCACAACAAAGTCATATGGTCTAAATTACTATAAAATCCATCTTATCCTCCTATTTTTGGCACAATGGAATGCTTAAGTGAAACTTTTACGGATGCAGGCCAAATAACTTTTGTCCAAAATTGGTTTTTGCCTTAAATTATTGGGACTTGAAAGGTTAGAGCATCGAGACACTATTAATCTTTCAAAAAAAAAAATTGTAATTTGTTTTTTTCTTTAATTACCAACCCTATGACCAAAGAGGCATTGATACTTCAAAACCTCTTACGAATCCAAATCGTATCTATATCGGATACGATACGTCTAGCATACTCCTCAATACATGTATAATACTCTCCGTATGTATCGGAACAGTAACACACATTACCACGTTATCGGATACTTCTCAGATACACCTTGGATATGCTTTGGATTCCTATAGGGTTAGTTTGTAAATATTTATATTTTAAATAAACCGGGGTAAATTTAAAAAGACATAATGCCCATACTTTTACTGAAACAATAAACTCATCGTAGTTTTCTTTCCACTCTCTCCCCCTAAGGCAACCATCGTAATATTAATGTCATTATGTTTTTTTCTTTTCTTTTTTTTCTATGAATGATGAACACATATGATTAATACTTTATGGATGTGTTATTTGTACATGCATCTATTCTTGCGTATTATTTGTAGATGTTTCAAGTTTTTTTTGTTTTATGTTTATTATTTATCTTTTAGATCAACCAAATATTAATATTAATATATTTATTTATTAACATATCCCCGCTGTATTGTATCTTACATTTTTTTAAAAAAAAATTCTGAATCGGCGTATCCTTATCACTTCGTATTTGTATCCGTGCTTCACAGCCTGTATCCTATTTGTCTCAGAAGGTCTCCCTCCCCCCATCACCCATTTTTTTTCTAAGAAGTGGGTTTGAGTTTGAACACCTAACCTCTCCCTTACAAGAGGGGGAGATATACTACCATGGCTGCATGGTTAGGGGTGTCAAATAAATGAAACTTTTTTTAATACTGACGATTACCTATTGTAATTCATGATTTTATTTGTTTAGATACATTATATCAGCATGCCACATGATGTAACAATTATACCAAATGACTAGCTTCAAAACCTGTGCAATGCACGAATATATATATTGCCAAATGATGGGAGAAAACACATACCCACGCAGAGTCGAAACCCAAACTTTTGTAAATCCCATACCCCTATTAGGATGGGTCATGCCATTAGATCTAAGGACCATTGACTATTTTGAATTTGAACAAAATATTTATTCTCTAAAATAGTAAAATGTCTTTGTTAATATAATATGTCAATTAAATTTAAAAGCTATAAACAAAATAAATTAAATAAATAAATCAAAATAATCATTGGTGCAATGTTTAAAATAAAAAAAAAAAAAACTTAAAATAAAGGCGGTGTTAGTAACGCCGCTTTTATTACACTGAAAGCGTTTTTATTAACGCCGGTTTTATTACATTGATATCAATGTTATTAAAACCACTTTCAGTGTAGTAACACTATTAAAAAGCAGCATCACCAACCGCTTTCCGTGTATTAAAAGGGGTTATAAGCTTTCAATGTAACAAAAGCGGCGTTACTAACACCGCATTTATTTCAAGTTTTTATTTTTTATTTTAATATTTAAAGACATACAACATAGAAGAAAAAAAACAAAAAAACAATTGTGTTTTTATAATCTCTCCGTCCCATAAGATAGCCCATGACAAAACACGGAGTTAAACAAATATCATCATTGCATTGACTTATCATTTATCAAGCTCCATTTTTCTAAAAATACCCTCTTCTTTTTTGTATTGAATTTTGTGTTGAAAGTAATTATTGAGATAACAAAGGGTAAACTTTTTGGCCATTTATAGTCCCAATTTCATTTTTGGCCAAAAAGTCAACTTAAACTATATATTTTGGAAAACCTTTCTTTTGCCTTCGAAGTAATTATCTTGACATAAAAAGGGTAATCATATTGCTATTTTCATCTTAGAGTTAGTTGCGACAAAATATACATACATACATACATATATATACATATATATATATATATATATATATATAGAGAGAGAGAGAGAGAGAGAGAGAGAGAGAGAGGGAAAGAGAGGTGAATGAATGTAACAAAATCTTGCAAAACCTGATTGGATAGAAATTCTTAAATTTATGTTGGGTACATGATAACTTTGGATAAGGTTCTACCAATATCAGCCCTTATGTAGTGGTACCTGGGTGGGTGGGGTGAGTGGGTGGGATTTGAATTTTTTTTTTTTTTTGGCCGCAACCAAAAATTCATTGCATAATATAAAGTATAAGAGTCAACAATACAGTAAGTCTATATTTGAATACTTGTAAGTCTACATTTTACAGTCTATAGGTCAATTCCCTTGCAATTTAATCATAAATTTTTTTTAAGAACATAAAGCTTTCTATTTATGCTGTACGGATAAAGATTTGTGAGCAGAAGGTTGTAGCCATTTTGAGCACATAGACATATCATTCATAAATTGAAGTCACTAGTCGGGACCTTATTAGAGATTTGTGGGCTGGTAGTTATGTTCAATGGGTAGAGTTGGGAGCTATTGGCATGGCAGGGGGTATTATTGTGATGTGGGACAGCATGGTTTTATCCAAAATTGATGCAATGGTGGGCTCTTTTTCCGTCTCTTGTGTTTCTAAGAATGTTGATGATGGTTTTGAATGGGTTTTATCGGGAGTCTATGGTCCTAATGATGATGCTTTGAGGGTGTCTTTTTGGCTTGAATTGGAAGGAGTTAAAGCTAAGTAGGGTCTTCCTTGGTGTGTGGCAGGGGACTTCAATGTTGTTTGCTTCCCTAATGAGAAGAAAGATTGCATGGTTTCTACGGTGCCTATGAGACTTTTCTCGGATTTTGTTAATTCCAATGAGTTGTGTGATCCTCGCTTGTTGGTGGTTGGTTTACATGGTCGAATAATTGAGATAATCCTAGTTTATCTAGGTTGGATATATTCCTTTTTTCTCATTCATGGGAAGAACATTTTCCTAGAGCTATTCAATCCGCTCTTCTGAGACCTCTTTCGGATCATATTCCTTTACTTCTTGATAGTGAAGGTTTGAAAATTGTTAGAGGTCCTTTTCGATTTGAGAATATGTGGTTAGAAGAGGATGGCTTTGTTGATCTTGTTAAAAATTGGTGGGACTCCTTCTCTTTCTTTGGGCATCCTAGTTATGTATTTGCAAAGAAATTAAAAGCTTTGAAGGATTGCTTGAAGGTTTGGAATAAAGAAGTGTTTGGTAATATTAGGGAGGCCAAGGAAAGGGCGTTAGACTTGATCCATATTCTTGATGAGAAGGAGGGAGTGGATGGTTTGTCGGAAGAGGATAAATGTAATAGAATGGAGGCCAAAGCAGAGTTTGCTAAATTAGCTAGATTTGAAGAAATTAGTTGGAGACAAAAATCTAGAGCTATTTGGTTAAGTGAAGGGGATAAAAATACGAAGTTTTTCCATAGTATGGCTAATGCTCACAAGAGGGTGAATTTCATTGGGAAATTAAATGTTAATGGGATTCTTGTGGATAATGAGGATATCTTTTCCAAACATATTGTTGATTTCTATCGAGATCTTTTCTATGAAGAGGAGGATTGGAGACCCTTTGTTGATGACTTGGATTTTAACTCCATCAACCATGGGGATGTGGATTCTTTGGAAAGTGTTTTCGAAGAAAAGGAGGTTTTGGAGGCCATTGACTCCCTTGGTGGGGACAAAGTGCGGGGCCCGGATGGAATGTCTATTGCTTTTTTTAAAAAGTGTTAGGTGGTGATTAAAGATGATCTTTTGAAGGTTTTTGGGGAATTTTTTGAAAATGTAAAGTTTGAAAAAAGTCTCAATGCTACTTTCATTGCTCTTATCCCTAAGAAAGGGGAGGTTATTGATGTGCGGGACTTTCACCCTATCTCCCTTCTTGGTAGTGTTTATAAGATTCTCTTCAAGGTTTTAGCTTCAAGGCTCTCTAAATTTGTGGGGTCCCTTCTTTCTCCTTCACAGTCTGCCTTTATTGGTGGTAGACAGATTGTGGGTGTGGTGCTTATGGCTAATGAATGTGTTGATTCTAGACTTAAAAGTGGGGATCCCGGACTTTTGGTTAAAATTGATTCGGAAAAGGCTTATGACCATATGAATTGGAATTTTCTTATGGGGGCCTCTATTGGCACCCGAAGACTTGCTTTTCATCCCGCACTTATTTTACACTTCAGGATTTTACAAAAAATATAAAAGGTTATTATAAAAACCGAATTCGCTATCCATTAGAAAACAACATTTTAAACAACTTTGTAAAAGAAAGTTTTTGCATAATTTGTTGTTTAAGTGAAATTTTGGCCATTTACGGTCTCTATTTCATAAATGGCTAAAAAGTCCTTTTAAACGATAGATTTTTGAAAAACTTTATTCTACAAAGTTGTTCAAAATGATGTTTTCTAGTTAATTACGTGATTAATTTTCATAAATTTTTTTTTATATTTTTCATAAAATCTTAAAATATAAAATAAGTGGGGGATGGAAACCAAGTCTTTGGATGCCAATAGAGGGGCTTTGGGGATAAATGGCGCAAATGGATCTCTTGGTGTATCTCTACCCCTTCTTTTTTGGTTTTGGTGAATGGTACTCCATATGGTTTATTTCATAGCTCTAGAGGTATTCGACAAGGGGACCCCATTTCTCCTTTGTTATTCATTCTTGTCATAGAGGTTTTGAGTAAGTTTATTGCTAAGGCTATGGTTGCTAATTTGGTGGAAGGTTTCGAGGTTGGAGACAATCATTTTGGGACTGGTAAGGTTTCGCACTTGCTTTTTGCTGACGATGCTCTAATCTTTTGTGGTGTTGATGAAGACCAAATGCATAATCTGAGGGGTATTCTCCTTTCCTTTGAAGCGGTTTCGGGGTTTAAAGTGAATCTTGGTAAGAGTGAAGTTATTCCCGTGGGTAGAGTGGATAATATTAGTTGTTGTGCTAATATCCTTGGTTGTAAGGTTAGCTCCTTGCCGATTAGATATCTTAGCCTTCCTTTGGGAGCTCGTTTTAAAAATACTAAAGTTTGGGATCCTGTTGTTGAGAAAGTTGATAAGAGACTTAGTGGTTGGTATAAAGGTTACCTTTCCAAAGGAGGTAAATTGACTATTATTAAGAGTGTGTTATCTAGCATTCCCACCTACTTTATGTCCATTCACAAAATCCCTAGATCGGTGGCTAATAAAATTAAAAGGCTTTAGAAAGATTTCTTGTGGAATGGAGTGGGAGGGGTTCGAAAATATCACCTTGTTAATTGGCATACCGTTGGTCTTTCTAAAAGCTTGGGTGGTTTGGGTATTAGATCGATCTCGTTTGTTAATCAATCTCTTATGGTAAAGTGGCTTTGGAGGTTTGGTAAGGGAGACAAAGGTTTATGGCGTGATGTAGTAGCGTGGAAGTATGGTGTTACTAGTGATGGGTGGTGGACTAAGGATGTTAGAGGTTCCCATGGCTTGGGCCTTTGGAAGCCTATTATGCAAGGTCTCTTTGTTTTTAAGAAGGAGATTGGCTTTATAGTGGGTGATGGTAGTAGAGTAAGATTTTGGAAGGAAGTTTAGTGTTCTAATTTGCCTCTTATGACTGAATTCCCCTCTTTGTTTGATATTGTTCAAGACAAGAATGCGTTGGTCAAAGATTATTTAGTTGTTAATAATGATGGTATTTTTTGGAATGTCATCTTTACTAGACGTTCACTGATTGGGAGTTGGAAAGTGTTTTACTTTTTTACCAAGTGCTTTATGATAGCAAGATTTTGGTGGGTGAGAATGATTCCTTGGTGTGGCATAAGGACTCTAAAGGGTTATTTTCCATAAAATCTTTTTACAATATTTTAAGGCCTCTTGGTAATGTTTTCCTCTCGGTGAAGATCGTTTAGATTGCCTCGATTCCTTCTAAAGTGGCATTTTTTTGTTGGTTGGTGGGTTGTGATAAGTGTTTGACCTTGGATCATCTTATTGGGAGAGGCTTTACTATGCCTAATAGATGTATTTTGCGTAAAGAAGATGCGGAAACGGTGGATCATCTATTTATTCATTGTAAGGTGGCTAGGAGTCTATAGATGTTTACTTTCAATGTTTTTGGAGTCCATTGGGTTCTTCCTTCGTCAACCTATTCTCTTCTTTCAAGTTGGTGGTTTAAGGAGGGTAAATAAAGAGGCTAAAGCGGTTTAGAGGATGGCCCCCCATGCTATTTTTTGGTGCCTGTAGAGAGAGAGGAACCATAGGACTTTTGAAGGGATTGAAAAGTCCACCATTGATCTCAAATTCAGTTTTACTAAGGAACTTTTTTTGTGGTATTCTTGCTATGCTAAGATCAGTAAACCTTCTTTTGTTCTTTTCTTAGATTCTCTTAAGATTTAAGGGGTTTTCTGCCTCGGGCATTGTCATTTGTTTTTTAATACAATACATTTTTTACTTGATCAAAAAAATAAATAAATAAATAAACTAGAGTCCCTATATTACGAAGGCATGCTAGCACGTCACTCTTTCTATATATGAGTTTTCCCAATTTATAAAGCTATTTTAGGCATGAAATTCAAGATATATTTCAAGACAGCACGTCATGGCCTTCTTCACATTGAGTCTTTCTTGTTTGTGTAAGTTAATTTAACGAAAAAATATGATAGAATAAATGGAGAATTTCAATTTTCAATCAAATATTGATGAATGAGAGAAGAAAATAACAATTGTTATTAAATTAGATACCCCGTTTGGAGCGGTATTTCACAATGATATTTTGTACGACCTATTCATAGTTTTTTCCCAATAAACTATAGTGGTATAGCAGTGTTTGTTGAACCATATGATCGAAAAAGTTAGCACGCACCACCCATGCTCCATGCAAATTAAAGCACCACTATTCTTCAAGGCTATTCTTATGAAATTTGTCCTGTAATTATCCGATAATTTGGGATTGGGACTGCATGTATTTAGTGGGACTGGTCGAATGTAAAGCATCTAAAACTTCCTGATATCTTAAAAAAAAAAAAAATTGACCTGTTACATGGAAGTCTTAGGAAGTTTCAAATCAGTTTCATTTGCTAAAATTCCTCATATCCTCCGTTCCTCCACGAGTTTTTCTCGGTGGATTTTGTTCCAAGCATTTTTATTCTTAGCATCTCTCTTTCATCTTTCTATCCCGCTCATCTATATATATCTTTCACTCTTCTGCAAAAACAATAGAATGATTCCCACCTTTCAGACAATGGGTTTGTGCAAAAAGTCCTTAAAATCTCATGTACGTATATATATCTTCATTTTCACCCTCATGGAAGACATTGTTGGGTGCCTTATTTATGTAATTTCTTCGTTCAATTAATCTCATCGAGGGATTTTTCTCTTACTTTTTTTTTCCTTCCTTTTTGGTGAATTTTGGATATAACTTTTCCAGGGTTTAGTTGTGTATTGGTTTTTGGGTTTTAATTGTTTATAAAATTCTTTCTTTCATTAAATTAAATTTTTATCTAGAGCATTACTTTGTTCCTTATCCAAAAAACATATTTCTGGGTTTTTATTTCATGAGAATTTTTAATTTTATTTTCATTTCTGAGATTTTTTTCCCATTTTTTTGATTGACTCCCATAAGAGAGGCCTAAAATTAGTCGGGTTTTTTTTTTTTCGGTGTGATATTGTACAGGTTATTGAGATAATATCAGTCATTTTAGTACTGGGATTATTAAAACCCAGATTTGTGGAAGCAATTGAGTATCCTAGCGATAAATTGTCGCAAGCATACCGCATTATTGACAGATTTTGGAGCAATTGGAGATGGAAAAACATCGAACACTAAGGCATTTAATTCTGCTATTGGTAATCTTAGCCAGTTTGCATCAGATGGTGGTGCACAGCTTATCGTGCCAAGCGGTAAAATGGCTAACTGGGAGTTTCAATCTGACTAGCCATTTCACTCTTTTTCTAGATAAGGATGCTGTTCTTCTTGCATCTCAGGTATGACTTCTTGTATGTTGGGGCAATTAAATCTGGAATATGGTTTACTTCAACTCTTAAAAGTGTAACCATTTTATATGTGGCTTGCAATGAGAGGATTCGGGCTTTCTCGTTGTGTTTATGGGCCAGCAAGCTATTGTGAGTTGTGACCCACCTTCAAAAAACACAAATCTCTACTGACCCATTTGCCCATTTTTCTTCTTACAATTGTAGAACGTAGAAGATCTCTCACCTTACCTCGCGTTTGGGTTCAAATCCCTATAAGAACACCATTTTCATCAAATTGCTAATTCATGAACTATATAAAATACTTAAAAATGAATATCTTGCCCCAATAAAAATAAAAGAAATGGAAAAGTTGTGTAATCATGGATCTCATCATGGTTGGCCAATGGAAGCCATTGCCACCATATCAATGTCTGCCAAGATTCCCTATGTATCACATCATTATTGGCATTACTCTAACGTATTCATCTGGACAGGATGAGTCTGAATGGCCACTTGTTCCGGTATTGCCTTCTTATGGGAGAGGAAGAGATGCCCCTGGTGGGAGGTACAGCAGTCTCATTTTTGGAACAAACCTTACTGATGTCGTAGTTACCGGTAATTAAATTTTAAGCCCATTAATCAATTATTAATTGATTATGCATTATTTTGGTCATGTTCTGTCAAGGAGAACCTAAGTGGCATGGTTTGCGTTCTTTAGGTGCTAATGGCACAATCAATGGCCAAGGTTCTTATTGGTGGGACAAGTTCCACAACAAACAATTGAACAACACTCGGCCATACTTGATCGAAATCATGTACTCAGATCAAGTCCAGATATCTAATCTTACTTTGATTGATTCTCCATCATGGAACGTCCATCCGGTTTACAGCAGGTTTGATTATTTTCTCCACTTTTAACTCTGTCTTTTAAATGTGAATGCACATGATTATAGCCCTCTACCTAATATTCTTATTTGCTTGTTCTCAAAACTTTGAAAATATGCAGTAATATAATTATCCAATGGCTGACAATCCTTGCGCCCATTGATTCCCCTAATACAGATGGAATAAACCCAGGTATGTTTGCTATCTTAGGATTCTACCTCTGATAAATACTACATAGTAAGCGGATACATTCTTTGTGCCTGAATAGTTAGCCCATCACTGCCAAACATTTTCCAGAATTAAAATTTTCATGGAGGTTTTATTCCCATGTGTTCTTCTGACTTAGAAATGAATTATAGAAAAGGAGCTTCTTTAGTGACTAGCTTATTTGCACATGCCATCAAATTCTGGTGGGAAATTTTCTTGAACACCAAGAAGCACGGACACTTCCTTGGAGGTGCCATGGCAATGTCTAACACGACACTCCGGCCTCTAACATGACACTTTTTCGACACCACTTTTTTCTTTGCCTCGTCATTTTTCTTTCAAAAAATTTTTTTTCCATCCTATTTTTCTCTTTGTTCTTATGGCATATCGATTTGGGTTTTTTGAAGTGGCAGTAAATAATGTGTTTTGGATTATGTAGATGTTGGTCTCTTCAAATTTCTATCTTCCGAGTCAGTTCCATCCATGCATTCTAACCTTAGATTTTCCTTTGGCATTATAAGCGAAAAGGGATTTTCCCATTAATCATGAGCAGTTCTTGGTACAAAATTATGGTTGAATCTTAACTCACCTCATAATTCAAGCCTACTTTTCGTATATTGTTTCTTTCAGACTCCTGCACCAACGTTCGAGTGCAAGACTCTTTCATAGTCTCAGGAGATGACTGAATTGCAGTGAAAAGTGGTTGGGACCAATACGGAATCAAGTTTGGGATGCCAACACAACACCTCATCATCAGAAGGCTCACCTGCATTTCCCCTGACAGCGCTGTCATCGCTCTTGGCAGCGAGATGTCAGGTGGGATTCAGGATGTCAGGGCCGAAGACATCGTAGCCATCAATTCCGAATCAGCTGTGAGGGTCAAAACAGCACCAGGCAGGGGAGGTTTTGTGAAGGACATTTTTGTTAGAAGAATGACACTCAACACAATGAAGTACGTTTTTTGGATGACAGGCGATTATGGGCAACACGCAGATGAAAGCTGGGATCCAAAAGCAATTGCAGTGGTTAAAGGGATAAATTACAGAGATGTTGTAGCTGAGAATGTAACCATTCCAGGGAAACTTGTGGGAATTTCGAAAGAACATCCTTTTGCGGGAATTTGCATGTCGAATGTGACTATTGGGTTGTCTAAAACACCAGATGAACTGCAGTGGAACTGCACCAATATTGGGGGATCGTCAAGCAATGTGAGTCCTATGCCATGCGACCTTTTGCCTGCTCAGGGTTTGGGAACAAGCAGTGGTTGTCCTTTTCCTAATGACAGGCTGCCCATTGATGATGTTCAGTTGAAGACTTGTTCTTAAAGTAGCACCAACTAATGAGAAGATTGGGTGTAATTCCTGTAATGGTAGCTATGATCATATATATCAACAATATTGGTTTTCAAAGAAAAAGAGAATAAGATGAAATTTTCTAGGAGTAATGTGTTTTGTTATTTGACTAGCTTAAACTCCATTTGGTTAGTGGAATATCCTGGTTCAGAGACATTATTATTACTTTTTTTATTTTATTTATTTTTTTTCTTTTGTATTAGAAAAATAGTTAGAAGACCTTCCACTTCGTGAGACGTAATTTTCCACTTTTCCACTTTCATTGGGGGGTTATTCACCTACCTTCTTAAATTGCACAACAAAGTCATATGGTCTAAATTACTATAAAATCCATCTTATCCTTCTATTTTTGGCACAATGGAATGCTTAAGTGAAACTTTTACGGTTGTGGGCCAAAAAACTTTTTTCCAAAATTGGTTTTTGCCTTAAATTATTGGGACTTGAAAGGTTAGAGCATCGAGACATTATTAATCTTTCAAAAAAAAAAAATTGTAATTTGTTTTTTTCTTTAATCACCAACCCTATGACCAAAGAGACATTGATACTTCAAAACCTCTTACGAATCCGAATCGTATCTATATCGAATACGATACGTCTAGCATACTCCTCAATACATATATAATACTCTCCGTATGTATCGAAACAGTAACACACATTACCACGTTATCGGATACTTCTCAGATACACCTTGGATATGCTTTGGATTCCTATAGGGTTAGTTTATAAATATTTATATTTTAAATAAACCGGGGTAAATTTAAAAAGACATAATACCCATACTTTTATTGAAACAGTAAACACATTTTATTTCTCTCATCGTAGTTTTCTTTCCACTCTCTCCCCCTAAGGCAACCATTGTAATATTAATGTCATTCTGTTTTTTTCTTTTCTTTTTTTTCTATGAATGATGAACACATATGATTAATACTTTATGGATGTGTTATTTGTACATGCATCTATTCTTGCGTATTATTTGTAGATGTTTCAAGTTTTTTTTGTTTTATGTTTATTATTTATCTTTTAGATCAACCAAATATTAATATTAATATATTTATTTATTAACATATCCCCGTTGTATTGTATCTTACATTTTTTTTAAAAAAATTTCTGAATCGGCATATCCTTATCACTTCGTATTTGTATCCGTGCTTTACAGCCTGTATCCTATTTGTCTCAGAAGGTCTCCCTCCCCCCATCACCCATTTTTTTTCTAAGAAGTGGGTTTGAGTTTGAACACCTAACCTCTCCCTTACAAGAGGGGGAGATATACTACCATGGCTGCATGGTTAGGGGTGTCAAATAAATGAAACTTTTTTTAATACTGACGATTACCTATTGTAATTCATGATTTTATTTGTTTAGATACATTATATCAGCATGCCACATGATGTAACAATTATACCAAATGACTAGCTTCAAAACCTGTGCAATGCACGAATATATATATTGCCAAATGATGGGAGAAAACACATACCCACGCAGAGTCGAAACCCAAACTTTTGTAAATCCCATACCCCTATTAGGATGGGTCATGCCATTACATCTAAGGACCATTGACTATTTTGAATTTGAACAAAATATTTATTCTCTAAAATAGTAAAATGTCTTTGTTAATATAATATGTAAATTAAATTTAAAAGCTATAAACAAAATAAATTAAATAAATAAATCAAAATAATCATTGGTGCAATGTTTAAAATAATAAAAAAAAACTTAAAATAAAGGTGGTGTTAGTAACGCCGCTTTTATTACACTGAAAGCGTTTTTATTAACGCCGGTTTTATTACATTGATATCGATGTTATTAAAACCACTTTCAGTGTAGTAACACTATTAAAAAGCAGCATCACCAACCGCTTTCCGTGTATTAAAAGGGGTTATAAGCTTTCAATGTAACAAAAGCGGCGTTACTAACACCGCATTTATTTCAAGTTTTTATTTTTTATTTTAATATTTAAAGACATACAACATAGAAGAAAAAAAAAACAAAAAAACAATTGTGTTTTTATAATCTCTCCGTCGCATAAGATAGGCCATGACAAAACACAGAGTTAAAAAAATATCATCATTGCATTGACTTATCATTTATGAAGCTTCATTTTTCTAAAAATACCCTCTTCTTTTTTGTATTGGATTTTGTGTCAAAAGTAATTATTGAGATAACAAAGGGTAGACTTTTTGGCCATTTATAGTCCCTATTTCATTTTTGGCCAAAAAGTCAACTTAAACTATATATTTTGGAAAAACTTTCTTTTGCCTTCGAAGTAATTATCTTAACTTAAAAAGGATAATCATATTGCTATTTTCATCTTAGAGTTAGTTGCAACAATATATATATATATATATATATATATATATATATATATATATATATATATATATATATAGATAGAGAGAGAGAGAGAGAGAGAGAGAGAGAGAGATGAATGTAACAAAATCATGCAAAATCTGATTGGATAGAAATTCTTAAATTTATGTTGGTTACATGATAATTTTGGATAAGGTTCTACTAATATCAGCCCTAATGTAGTGGTACCTAAGTGGGTGGGGTGAGTGGATGGGATTTGAATTTTTTTTTTTTTTTTTTTTTTTTGCCGCAACCAGAAATTCATTGCATAATATAAAGTATAAGAGTCAACAATACAGTAAGTCTATATTTGAATACTTGTAAGTCCACATTTTACAATCTATAGGTCAATTCCCTTGCAATTTAATCATAAATTATTTTCACGAACATAAAGCTTTCTACTTATGTCGTATGGATAAAGATTTGTGAGCAGAAGGTTGTAGCCATATTGAGCATATAGACATATTATTCATTGGATGAAACCAAGTACATAATAAACTAGAGTCCCTATATTACGAAGGTATGCTAGCACGTCACCCTTTCTATATATGAGTTTTCCCAATTTATAAAGCTATTTTAGGCGTGAAATTTAAGATATATTTCAAGACAGCACGTCATGCCCTTCTTCTCATTGAGTCTTTCTTGTTTGTGTAAGTTAATTTAACGAAAAAATATGATAGAATAAATAGAGAATTTCAATTTTTAATCAAATATTGATGAATGATAGAACAAAATAACAAGTGTTATTAAATTAGATACCCCATATGGAGCGGTATTTCACAATGATATTTTGTACAACCTATTTATAGTTTTTTCCCAATACACTATAGTGGTATAGCAGGGTTTGCAGAACCATATAATCAAAAACGGTAGCACGTACCACCCATGCCCCATGCAAATTAAAGCACCACTCTTCCTCAAGGCTATTCTTATGAAATTTGTCCTGTAATTATCCGATAATTTGGGACAGGGACTACATGCATTTAGGAGCATTGGTCGGATGTAAAGCATCTAAAACCTCCTGATATCCTTAAAAAAAAATAAACTGACCGTTACATGGAAGTCTTAGGATGTTTCAAATCAGTTACATTTGCTAAAATTCCCCATATCCTCCACTCCTCCATGAGTTTTTCTCGGTGGATTTTGTTCCAAGCATTTTTATTAGGGAGAATTAGCAATAACCCCTATTGGAGATATGACTTTAGCAAAAAACCCTACGTATGATTTAGTAATTTAATAACCCTTTTTTTAAGTTGTTATTTGCGGTAAGGTAAAATCGTGTTTTTTTATACCAGATATACCCTTCATTTGACATTTTGGCATTATGTGTGCAGCAGATATGGAAAACCCAGTTTTCCATATGAAGAGGAAAAACTGTAACTGTTTTTTAGGGGATTTGATTTCGTGGGAGAGATATTTTGGTTACATTATGTTTCTCTCTCTTTAAACCAGCGCAGAAAGTGGAAATTCAAATTTGATTTTCCAATGTTTCGCTCACTTCAAGCGGCTCCAAGAGATTTCGTTTGGGTTTGAAGATGTTCGTAGTTTCTTCTTTGTCGATCGATTTCTCAGTATTTCGGTGATTGTTTGGGGGTTAGATGGGAAATCAGGGTTGAAAGTAATCATATTGTTGATTTTGGAGGGAAAGTACAAAGTATTGCATCGAGTGGTGGTTGTTGAATATCGTTGGGGTTTTGTGTGGATTTCCTTATACGGGATTCAGCTGCTGTATACGTAAGTTGTGTACATATAATTTGTTACTTATGAGTTTTTTTACATGTTTAATGCATTGTTATTTGAGAATGGAGTGGGTTTCGTACTAGCGGGTGAGTATTTGTGGATGTGTGTCGTTCAAGTTGATTAGTTGGTTAGAGATTGTCGAGTGTGATGGAATTGTTTAGTGTGGTCAATTTACAAGTAATGGTTTGTTCTTTTTTTAGAAGGAAGTAGGTGGAACTTTAAATTTACTGTCCAAACAGTATCATGATACTATCTACTGTTTATTATATGTTTATTTATATATGAGTAGAAAAGTGGTACTGTTGGGAGAATAGAAGACATGCTGTTTATGGTTTTGGTGTATGAGTTGTGTTGTTTATATTCACATAATTAATTGATATTGTTTGTTTATTTATACAAGTTTATATATCTAGTTGAATTGCAATGGATGAGAAAATATGTTTAATGTGTACTTTTGGCGGAAGGACACTGTTATGCCTGTAGATACACACACATCTTTTGATGATATTCAGGGGTTTGTTATATCGAAATGGAGGAGTTTGAGGCTAAGGATGGTTAGGTTGTTTTATTCTCTTCCTAGTCATACGAAAATTATGATAGACAAGGATGTTGATGTAAGGACAATGTTATCAATTGGAAAGCGTATGCATATGATTCAATTTGACATTGAGGTGGTAGGTAATGATTGCATAGCGGGGAGGCGGTGTATTGAATATTTGTAATGGTGAAGTTATGGGGGGAGAGTTTAATGATATAGAAATTGATTTGTTGCCGTCTTTTTTTTCGCATGAGGAGTGGACTTTGCTTAGTGCTAGTTGGGCACACTTGATAAAGAATGTGGGTCAATGTTTCAAAGATGGCGTCAAAGGATTTAGAGTTGCATTACGCAAATATTCAGTTAAAAATGGATTTAACTATGATTTTGTGAGGAATGAACCGAATAGAGTAACAGCTGTATGTAGGTTGAAAGAGCGGAGGGGTTGTGAGTGGCGAGTGCATGCACGCATGGAGCATGCAAATGGGTGGTTCTACATACGTCAACTGAACAATGTTCACATATGTTCGAACAACCAAGCATAGTAGGATAGGATCTGACATTGTTTCGTCCGAGATGGTAGAGGTTGTGCATGACAAGCCGCTCTTGAGTGCTGTTGAAGTTCGGCGGGATTTTAAAAGGAAGTATGGGTTGGATATATCTTACACCAATGCGTGGATGGGTATTGAGAAGGCGCGGAATTGTTTGTATGGTGATAACTCTGAGTCATTTGACCAACTTCATTGGTTCATTGAGGAGTCAATGAGGACTAATTCGGGAAGCAAACTTGTTTTGGATATGGATGAATGTAGTAATCGTTTTAAGAGGTTTTTTGCTTCTTTCTATGTATGTATTCATGGCTTCACATACTGTCGACTAATGTTGTTTGTGGATGGTACCTTTTTGAAAAGTAGGTCAAAAGGTAATTGTTAGCTGCGACAGCAAAGGATGGGAACCAAGGTATGTTTTATGGTGTTAATGTTGTTCAATGTAGTTGAAGTTTAAAGTGCAAAATTGAGTTGTTCATGTTCAATGAGATTGTGGAAGATTGTAGTGTTTTGTATGATAGTACTGTATGTTGGTACTGTTGCATCTTCATTTGCATGTATGAGTGAGACAGTAATGTGATACTGTCACATGAGTTATTGATTGATTACGTTGTTCAACATTATTAAAAGAAGAATACATTATTATTTTTTATGTCACAGGGCTATTCCCGTTGGTGTTTTTTGTGGTTGATGTTGAGTCGGAAGATAATTGGAGATGGTTTTTTGAGAATTTGCGTGAAATTGTAGGGGATGCGAGGCAACTCACGTTTATTTCAAATCGAAACAATGGCTTGAGGTCGGCGCTACCAAAAATATTTCCTATAGCATACCATGCCTATTGCCTTTATCATTTGAAGATGAATTTGCGAGATAAGGTTAGGGGTCATAAGTCATTTAAAGATCGAATGGTGTTTTTATTTCGTGAATGTGCATATGCTCTAACTAAGCATAAGTTTTAGGAGAAGTTGTCTGAGTTGTTGGCTGAAGGGAAGGAACAAGTGCAATTTTTCCTTAATGACTGTCCTTTCCAATACTATGCGAACGCGTACTTCCAAGGGCAACGATATGGTGAGATGTGCTCTAATGTTACTGAATCGTTTAATGCTTGGATTAAGGAAGCTCGTTTCCTCCCAATTATAAACATGGTTGATTTGATTAGATCCCAGATTATGGCACAAATGTGCAATAGGAGGTTGGAAGCAGATTCTTGGAATATTGTATTATGCCCAAAGATGGATGAGAGGTTGGGTAAAGAGTTGGATAAGGGAAGGACATGGAGGGTTAGCATGTCCAGTGATAATATGTTCGAGGTTCATTCGTACCCGTCTGTTACTGTTGACATTTTAAATTGCACGTGTACTTGTTATCAGTGGCAGATAAATGGGTTTCCATGCTCGCATACTGCTGTAGCAATTCAAGCCAGTGGTGGTAACATTAATGACTATGTGGAGGATTACTTTTACACATCTTCATTTCGTAAAGCTTACTCTCAACCTATTCATCCCATTTCTACGGCTCTAAAAGTGGGAGTGAGCGAGGAAAATTGTGAATTTGTACTTCTACCCAACACAAGATGGCCTGCAGGGAGACCAAAGAATAGGAGGATACCTTCCAGAGGAGAGAAGATAAGGCAAATCAAATGTGGTAGATGTGGAAGGCTTGGAACTCATAATAAGAAGACATTTCAAGAACCAATATAGCATTTGTTTGTGTCTGTTTTTTTAGTTGTTAGTAGTTTACAATGTTTTTGAGTTGGTTGTAGTGTTTTTAGGATGTCCAATTTTTAAGGCATTGAGTGACATTTTTTTAAGGCAAATTGTTACACTTTGGAATATATGATTTTATGATATATATATGTTGCAAATGAGTACGGATGAAATGTTAATTCAAACTTACAATAGGATAGTGATACTGTCCATAACATAAAATAACAAACAGCACCAATGTCAATTTGTCATGCAACTGTGACTGCCATGTTAATTTGTAATTGGACATGAGCGAAACTGATGTTCATTTAATGGAGGTAGTTAATGGTAATGCTTTCCATGGTTATTGGATTTTGTAATTATCAACTGTATAATGATACTGTGGGGTAACGATATATGGTACTTTGATTTGAAGTGCAACTTATTGGTGACGTGTTTGACATGTTTTCCAATCGTGTAATCTTCAATAGGAACCAAGTATGCTATTACCACTTTGTTTGGACACACAGTAATATAATGGGTGTAATCAATTATTGGCGTTTGTTGAGTTGTTATTTTTTATTTTCCAACAGTAAACTGGTACTGTTGGTGGATTGTTGGTTAGAAAATTACCACATAAGAAGTATTGCGATGAATTAACTTATTGGCAACATTTTGCAGATCAGCAATCATTTAAGTTGGCAAGTTTGTGCACAATTGAAACTATATAACAGTAAATTTGGATTGTTACTATTAAAGAACATAAAAAAAAGAAATTTGTAATTAGTGAACTATATGTACACCCATATTCACAAATGAATTTTAAGTAGACTGTTCATAATTTCAGCCAAACAATGTACTCATAGACATCTCAAGTTTACTTTCTCTTGGCCCCTTTTGTTTTTGAATATGCAATGGAGAGTGGTTTGACGACAATTGCATCGCTCTCTTTTGGAGTAGTCGTTTGCCTTTCCCAGTTTGGATTCCATGACCGGTCACCGTCGAAAATGATTTCTTGGATGATGTCCCTTCTAAAGCTTTGAACTTCTTTTAGAGTTATGGTCTGTGTAATGTTCATTCCGTAGGAATAATCAAGAATGAGGTTGCATACAATGATTCCACAGTCGAGTCTACAAAAAACAATGATACAATGAGAAGCGTTGATGCATATTTGTTTGTAAAGTTTTTGACAGTGTCATAATACTGTTGCATGATATGAATATAAAGCAAACAAAATAGTAATAAAATAATCACGAGTATTCTCTTTGTTGGGGTGTATTCTCTACAGATTCAACCTCAATTTGATGACCTTGATTGTCTTGTAGCCCCATTTGGTGCACGTACTCCGCCTGACAATAGTTGGATCATATTAATATGGTAATTGTAAGATTTTTTATAAAGTAAATTTTTGGTTATGTGTATGTTATTACCACTTTTTTTTGCTTTATTGTAGTGGTTGTCTTCAATTACTTCTCGTGGGAGCATGGAGTTGTGATGTCTCCATGTTCCGCTTTGCGTGTCGTGTGCAAGCAAAGTCCAGTGGTTTTCAGCTCCACCAAGTCTAGCAGCTGCAATGAGTGGATAAAGGTGATATCTGTTATTGGAGATGGCTGCTTCGATAACTTTATCATCAAACCACTTAAATCTCAATTCAGCATCTGGACTATCAAAATAGATCTACAATGTATAAACACATACTCAGTACACACATATTTAAGTATGATATGTTGTTTGCAAGTATGTTTTTGCATCATGATTACCAAGCTTGTGGTTGGAATGTAGAATGTGAGCTTTTTATCTTTTGTGTCAGATGTGACAATGGCTCTAAATGCATCGATGACTTGCAAATTATGAAGTCAAATTAAGCACTATATTCAATGTGGACATTAGATATGTTTCCTACTGAATAAAGTAACTGTCAACAGTGTAGTGGTGCTGTTGCGTAATAGTAAAATGGTGCTGTTAAAATATATATAAACAGTAAAGTGGTGCTATTAGCAGAAAATATGCTGGGAACAGTACAATGGTGCTGTTAAAATAGACACACAAAAACAAGTTGGTGCTGTTCAAAACATTTTTCACAATAGTAATGTGATTTTGTCTATGCAAAAATCCACTAGAAAAATGAAAGTGATACTCTATGCTTACATTACCACTTGTGTCGCCTTCAATGAGTAGTTGCCTGATGTCCTTTAGTTGGATTATATTGGAAGCATTTGATGAACGCCAAATCGATGCACTGCATGTATGAAAAACAATTAGTATTATCATATTGGTGTGAGTAGATTATATGGATTGCGTTAAAAGATATTGCATAAAATATTACTTGGAGAATTCCTTTTGAAACATTTGTTTAAGTCTTTGCCTCTCTTTATTTGTCAGCAACTTTAATACAGGACTCTGAGTGGGGAATGTGAGTTGTATACCATCTACATGGGATGGTATTTTGTCAATAAAGTCATCCACATCAATTGTATCTTCATCGACAACTTGGTCTCCCACTTTTCTGTCTTCTTTAGCGGTTGCTTTTTTAAACCCCTTCCCCTTTTTGCTTGTCTCATATGTGTACTCATGTTTCTTACTATCTTTTCATGGCCCTTGTTTGGACTTGACACGCTTAGCAAGAAAGGAAGGAGTTGGTGGCTTTTTAGGCGCACGGGATGTCTTCTTCACTTCCTTTGGATTTTGGGCCACCTTTTGAAACGCTTGGGTGATATTGTATACATTGAATTCCATGATGTCTTTACCCAAATCATCTTTCAAAACAGCAAAGTGATTATGTTATAGCAAAAAAATCTACCAACAGTAGAGTGGTGCTGTTATTGTGAAAACATAATAGCAGCAGTAAAAGGGTACTGTTATATGTAAAACACAATTTCAAAAAGTAACAACATCTACTTTAATCATTAGAAACAGTAAAGTGAAATATTTTATGCCTTCTTGCTTTGCAATTCTTCTAGAGCTACTTCATATTTTTTTTGGATCTCTAGCAACTGTGTCTGTAGCTTTGAATTCTGCAACTGTAGGTTTTCTACTTGTTTATCCTTTGCAGTCCCTTCTTTTTGCAGTTCTTCAACCTTCATGCTGAGTTGTGCAAGCAAATCATCCTTTGTTTTTGCTGGGTCTTCCTTGTCATCTCCGAGGTCTGGGGGGTTGGCAAATTTGCCTATGTTATGCATGGTTGTTTCAAGCTCCTCATCCCCAACTTCTTCCTCCTTTTCATCACTACCAGATCCACTTCCATTGTTGATAGCTTCTTCTTCCTCACTTTGATCCTTTTGACCTTCCTACTCATCAACATCTTCTTCTTCTTCAACTGTTTCATCAAGGGCATCAGTGTGTTGGTGATCACGCCTCAATTCGAGTGTTTGGTTCTTTACATTGAAAAGTTGCCCTTCCCTTTTGCTGAATGTGATCTCACCACTATAGATCTGCAGATGAAAAGAACATGTTACATTGCTTATTTGATATTGTCATAAACAACACTATTAGGAACTTTAATTCATTTTCTTTGATAATATTACATGTTGTTTGACATAACAATACCAGTGTACTGTTGGTAGTGTAGTTCATTTATATATATATATCGTGCAATAGTACCAATTTACTGTGCTCAGTTTTATAACATGTGTGTATGTGTAACAGTGTAATAATACTGTTTTTAGTATAAAAAAAAACATTAATAATATTGAAAACAATATTTAGGGACTGTTGATATTAAATATAAGTGTAATGGTGTGATTGTGACCAGTACAAAATTTTAACAATGATCAAATACCTCATCACTTGGTAGGGTCCGAAGTGTAATGCTTTCCATGGCCTTTGTCAGCTTTCTGAGGTTCCATTTTACAAACCTTGGAATTGATTTTTGGTTCATTGGCTTTAGTATGGTGCTGTGCTCGCAAAGCCAATACTGTATCAATATATAAGGTATAAAATGTTAGTTGAGAGTGATAATTATTCAGATTCATATGAATTTATTGTAAATAGTTTGAGTTGGTTGCTTACCAATAGTGCAATCACACATTCGGTCACATTTTTAGGGATGTTGTGTGATTTTTGGATGGATGCTTCCAAATAGTTCTTTATCGCACCTTGACCAATCATTGCTTCTCATGGCATCCAAGTCCGCCACATATTTTACATACGACCAGCTGGGTTTGTGCCTGATGTTGTGAAGAAGACAGTAACAAAGGCATACAAACATAACAGCCTTGCAACATCCTCATTGTTGTCTTTACTTTGCTCATTCATTGATTCTTTAATGAGCTTTTCAATCGATGATAGAGTTAATCTAGGCACACCCTTACACATGCGATCAACTAATTGTTGGTTGGGTTTTAGGACACGCCCCAAAGTAATTGGCTCTATACCTTCATGTATGTCAAATATTAGTGAGAAGTCACTGTTCCTCAATTTTAGGAGTTTTTTGCCTATTTCAAAAGCTGTGTAGTCGGGTGTGTAGGTTTGTATGATTTTGATAACATCTTTGTCATGTTTATTTAGGCATTTTGTATTCACTTTTGCATCTATAAAAGGTTGGAAGAAACCCCAAAAAGGGGTTCTTTTCAACTCAACTTTATGCCTTTCCTCCAATCTAATGTTCTTTACCAACCTCTTTATAGCCAATAAGTTGCAACGCATTTGGTTGGATGTTGATGTCCTCGGTTTCTTTTGTTGGCTTGTGCTGCCAACATCAGAATTCGTTTCTAATTATCAATTGCATAAGTCAACAATATATCAGTTAGTAATGATATTGTGTATGATTTATAGCACATTACACAGCACCACTTCACTGTTGCATATATATAAACAGCTTCAGTTTAATGTTGCTAGAAAAGAAACAACATTACACTAAAAAGTAAACAACTAATTCACAATAGTAAGTTGATACTGTTAAATGTGTTATATGTTAAACATTTCTTATAATTTATCTCATTAAAGCAACCAATAGCACCACTTTACTGAGCAAACATAGTTTCACAGAAGCACACAACTACCAATACGAGTCATGAAAATAGTATGAAAGAAACAGTATGGTGATGCTAGTGAACATGTCTAATTTGGGGACAATTGTTGTTATGTAATTGTAATATATGAAGAAACAGTACCAAGATTCGGTTGGACCAATATTTTACATAAAAACTACAAGTAGAGTTCATGAAGATGAAATATTAATATGAGACGGCAAAACGGTGCTGTTAGAAGTGTGAAAATGGATAGTTCCAATTTTGTTAAACATGTTGGTCGATTTGTGGTCCCCAATAGAACCAATACACAGTTGGATCCATATTTTATTCAAATCCACACAGGAATGAAGACAAAATTGAGTCGATTTGTGGTCCCCAACAGCAGCAATACACAATTGAATCTATATTTTATTCAAGGGAATTTTGACAAAATGGGGTCGATTTGTGGTCCCCAACAGCAGCAATACACAGTTGAATCCCTATTTTTTCAAGGGAATTTTGACCAAATGGGGTCGATTTGTGGTCCCCTACAGCACCAATACACAGTTGGAACCATATTTTATTTAAATCGATGGAAGAACGAAAACCAAATTGAGTTTTCGCGCTCAAAAAACACCATTTACAAACCTTACAAATAGTGTCGTCCATATATATTATCAAGAAATCAAAATATGTGCATGACAAATATAGCAGATGGAAATTTAGAATGCATGGATTCACTGTTGGTTTCTATATTTTGTACTATTGTCGACAAAATTTCATATAAATAAGAACAAATCATCTAAAAAACATACGCATTTAGGAACAATATTAACACGACTTAATTGTAAAGACACACCATTTTACTGTTCAGATTCAGGATGCAAAAAGGAAAAATCTTTCAAAAAGTTACTCACTTCTTTTCGCCATGTGTTACTACAGTTGGAAGCCCTATGTCGTCAATGCTTTCCGGCAGCCAGTGTCTCCAATACCGCTGGTTCTGTTTGGGGGTACGTTTGTGAATGACAAAACCCTAGAGAGACGATGGTGCTGTGTGTAATAAGGAAACTTTTTTTTTGGAAAGCCCGTATGTTTCTATATTTCTGCCGGAAACCATGGAACGTGCGAAGCTGAAAAGCCCCCCTTTTTCACCCGGGTGTGTATCGTGGCACAGTTGTAAATTAGGAGAAGTTTTAAAAATAGGGGTCTATTAGTCTTTTTACTGTTAAATGGGGTTTTCAATAAACAACAGTTTTAATGGGTTCTATTTCTATAAGACTCTTATACATAGGGGTTTTGGCCAAAAATCCCTTTTATTATTAGCATCTCTCTTTCATCTCTCTCTCCTGCTCATCTATATATATATCATTCTCTCTTCTCCAAAAACAATAGAATGATTCCCACCTTTTAGACAATGGGTTTGTGTAAAAAGTCCTCAAAATCTCATGTACGTATACATCTTCATTTTCGCCGTCATGGAAGACATTGTTTGGTGCTTCATTTCTGTAATTTCTTCGTTCAATTAATCTCATCAAGGGATTTTTCTCTTACCTTTTTTTTTCTTTCTTTTTTGGTGAATTTTGGACACAAGTTTTCTAGGGTTTGTTTATTGGTTTTTGGGTTTTAATTGTTTATAAAATTCTTTCTTTCACTAAATTAAATTTTTATCTAGAGTATTACTTTGTTCCTCATCCAAAAAACATGTTTCTGGGTTTTTATTTCACGAGAATTTCTAGTTTTATTTTCATTTATGAGATTTTTTACAATTTTTTTTATTGACCCCCATAAGAGGCCTAAAATTAGTTGGTTTTTTTTTTTTTTTTGGGGTGTGATATTGTACAAGTTATTAAGATAATATCAGTCATTTTAGTATTGGGATTATTAAAACCCAGAATTGTGGAAGCAATTGAGCACCCTGCGATAAATTGTCGCAACCATACCGCATTATTGACAGATTTTGGAGGAATTGGAGATGGAAAAACATCGAACACTAGGGCATTTAATTCTGCTATTAGTCATCTTAGCCAGTTTGCATCTGTTGGTGGTGCACAGCTTATCGTGCCACCGGGAAAATAGCTAACTGGGAGTTTTAATCTGCCCAGCTGTCACACCCCATTTTTGTCACCTTAGCTAGGACATATCATTTCATGTAGGCCAGGATTTTGAGTCCTTTTTGAGTCTAGTCTTTTGCATTGAGTTTCTATGGCATTGAATATCATGTGTATGAATTTTGAAGTGATTTGGAGTTCATTTCGATGGTCAATAAGAACTTTTGCGACTTTAAGGGCATAATCGTCTTTTAAGCCGTATATTTTCCATTTGACTTTGGAATGGATCCCGAGTCATCCCATCAAGTTCATATGGTTATATAGAGTCCATATATAGGTTCAATTTTATGAATTAATGGTTTAAGATCAATTCGGCTCGTAATAGTTCAGGTTGGCTAAAAGACCCTTTCTTGGTTTGCTCAAATTGACTCATAAGACCCAACTAATTTTCTCTCAATTAACTTCAATTGGGCTTTATTTATGTCCTAAATATGTTTAGAAAGATCAATTTTCGATTGGGAAAGCATTAGGTTCGACCTCGTGTACAAACCTAGCTTAGCGACGGTGAAACACCATAGTTAACCACCTTTGTAAAACCCAACCATGCACCTATGGTTGAGGATTTTTGTCCCAAAATACTTAAAAATGTGTTCCCCTTCGAAACACGGTCATTTTGGCTTTTATTTCGTCAAAATCGGACTTAATTTGAGCATTTTAGGACTTCTACAGCAAGTGGGAGTCAAAACCGGAGAAAAAATAGAGGACCCTCAGGTAACCGTCCGGGGCTGGACGGTCAGCCGTCCAAGCCCAGACGGCTAACCGTCCGGGGCAAGTTGGTCACCCGAGGAGTCCTTCTTTAAGTCAAACTCTGACTCTTCTATCCCTCTTTTGACGGTTTCCTCCGCCAAAACAACTTGTCTGAGCTTAGGAGTGTGTAGGTTTGAGTTGTTTGAGCACCAAGAGAGTCTCTAATAGCCCTAGGATCATTATTTAGTGAATTAATCTTAGCCATTGGTTTAGGGGGTCAGTTCTCTATATAAAGGACATGATATTCAGCACATAGAGGGAGGTTAATTGCACTTTACACTTAGAGAGAGAGGGAGCTACGAGTTGGGAGAGCTAGAAGGACTTCAAGAGGAGGCTCTTCAACCCCAAGCAAGCAAGGAAACAAGAGGATTGAAGACAAGGAAGAGTCTACAAGAGGTAAGCCTATCCCTTTTATGCTGAACATGAATTCCTGCTTCTCCTTCTTCTCTTTCTTCTTCTTCTTCTAGGATAGTTATGGTGCATGCAATTGTTCTTCTTATAGATGGAATTCAATGTTTATGTGATATTATATGAATGATTTTAGGATAGTTTATGGCTTTATATGCTTGATAATCCCTGGTTTGCTAGGGATTTGAAAGTATTACTCTTTTTATCCTCTTAAATCATGCATAGTTCACATGTTTGGGTTGCTGTGATTATTATCATGAATTGATGCTCCTATTAGTTAGTATATGCTATATGAATGATATTCATGATAATTTGAACATGTCTTAGAGTCGTTTCATAGGTTTTAATGCATAGTTGTGAGATTAGGGTTTCGATAACCCTGAAATCGCGTAGGTCTCATACAGCATGTTTAGCTTAGTTTTTTGGGTTGCTGCTCATCATAATCATTCTATATATACTGCATATAGTTGAATCATGCTAGGTTTGCATTCATATTAGTGGATTTCCTGGTTTCTATGCATGTTAGCTAGGTCATTGCATGTAGGATTGAGTTAGAGTCTCTAGTTATTTATTATTCTTGTTATGTGCATGATTAATGGATGATTTTAGGCCTTGTCAAGGTTCTGTCCAGATTAGTATTTTGCTTTCTTTGCATGGTTTTGTGCACTTGTAAGGGTGCAAACAGGTACAATGCTTGTCCTATTGCAAATAGGGCTGCTATGGTCTGAAATGGCTAATGCTAGGAGCTTGTGCGCTCAGGTAAGTAGGGTTTGAAGGTGCCCCAATTCACCTTTCTTTTTCTTTCTTTTCTCTTCTCCCTCCTAGGGTTACTTCTTAATACAAGCTTATGGTAATTATCAAAGGTTTCCTTTATTGCTAAAATTCTGGTTTTTATCAAAGTTTTCCTCTTGTGGAAGTTTTCAATTTTGGATTATTCGATACCTTTTCAAATGAGGAAACCTAGGGTAATTACCATAGGTTTGTATTAGGTTGTAACCCTATTCTTTTCGAACTACGTGGACTTTGATCCATGTATTTCGCTGCATGGTACGTAGGCGCTCTTCGTGAGGCTCAAGTCCGTCCTAGGATCCAAGTATCCTAGGTTTTTCTTTTCTTTTCTTCTTTTTTTCTGTTTTATTTGAGTGATTATGCATGGATGATTGGATGGAATATATGATATGCATGCTACCTTGTGATGATATATGATGATATTTGAGTGGAAAAGATCTTAAGTTAGCCCAATTAAATTAAGAGACCAACTCGGGCGATGTGGGTGCCTATGGGCTTTTGTCCAGAACCTTCCCATGTCGTAACTTAGCCCCCGAATCCAATTTTCTAGTTTCAAAGACTTTGCTTTTCCTTTAATGGAGTCATGTGGTTTTGAAAATAAAACATTTTTGTGGTTTTCCTCTTTTCCCTAAAAAATGAGGTGGCGACTCCCTTTTTGTTTGTTGTCTTTAAACCCCTTATATTTTTGCCAAACCCTTGTGGGCTCCGTGCTTCTTTTTCTTAGGTTCACAGTTTGACGACTCCACTGGGGATGTCGAGGGCTAGACTCATTTAATTTGATTGGGCTAAATTAATTTCTTATTGATAATTAAAATCAATCACATTGCATCCGCTTGATTGTGTGCTTTCATTTATTGCATTGTGTGCGCTATTGTTGCATGATCACTCGATTGTCCCTCGATGTATCCTTGCCAACTGCTAGCCTAGTTTGACCTTGGTTTTCCTGATTCCATGTGTTGGGCGAAGCTATCAAACCTCTCTTGCCAAGTACCCTTGGGCTTGCCCTTGGGTATATCAAATGGATCAATCACGTATTGCTGGACCCACGCGACATTCCTGATGTCACATGTGGTTAGGTATAAAGATTGGTACAAGCAAAGTTGAGGACCTTAGCCTACCCTCTTAAAAGAAAGAATTGCATGTAATGGACCTTCTAGGACACCGTTGGATCACCTATATGCACACACGTTGTTGTGATGATATGCTGCCGTGTTTGTGATGTGTTGCCATGCTTTGTTGATTAAGTGGGTAATTAAGGGAGACTTTACATCTTACATCCTTAATACGTACCCTTCCCCATGACCCCTGTAAGGGTAATTGGTTAAGAGAACTAATTAAGGATGTACGTTGTAAAGATTTTGAGATAATTATGGAAGCTTAGGATGGACTCTTAGGCTGAAAAATTGAGTATTTGCCCTATGTTAGAGGGAGAGACGTGCTGGCTTGGATCCGCGATCAACAAGGGCGCCTAGTCAGTGCTGATTCCGTCACTGAGTTGGATATGGCTGAAGAAAGAACTAGCAACCGAGGTTTCAACCTTGAGGCCGCTTTGAAAGCTATCATGGAAAAGCTTGATCACACTACCCAGGTATCCGAGACTGCACTCAAGTTAGCTCAAGACCTTCAACAGAAGAACTCTGAACCTGAATCTAGGGCCCGTGCCACTGATAACAATCAAGGATCCAATGAGTCTGAATCCGCTGAGGAACCATTAGGAGAAGGGGGAGAACTACCCAAGACCAAGGAAGGGGAAACCAAAGCCACATCAAGGGAGAGCTCAACCGTCCTGGCAAACAAGGTCGAGGCTTTAGAACGAACTCTGAAGGAAATCCGCAGGTCTGATGATATGGTGGACATCCGCACTTTGTCCTTGTTCCCAAAGGCTCGCATCCCGTTACAATTCAAGATGCCGGAGTTGGAAAAATTCGATGGGATTGGCTGTCCTAAAACCCACCTCAAGATGTATGTGCTGGCTATGCACCCTCGAGGAGCGAACGATGAGTTATTGGCTCAAATGTTTCATGAGTCATTAGCGAGTTCCGCCTTGAAATGGTTTTTGTCATTAGAGGAGAATAGAACCAAGACTTGGGAGGATGTGTGCAATGCATTCACGGATCATTACAAGTATAACACTGAAGTGGATGTCACGCGAAGGGACTTGGAAACCACTAAGCAAGGGGTTAATGAGACTTTCTCCGCCTTCATCACTAGGTGGAGACAAAAGGCTTCTAAGATGACAGACAGACCGAATGAGGAAGAACAGATTCAGTTGGTGGTGAAGAATTTGCTGCCCGTATATCACAAGCATCTCTTTGCTCATTACTTTCCGAACTTCAAGGCTCTTGTTGGGTCTGGCACACAAGTTGAAGATGCAATCACCGATGGAACAATCAAAACGGAGGAAATCCAAAGGAGTCGAAGGACAAACTTTGGAGGAAAACCCAATGCTGAGGTCAATACCATCACCCAACCCACTCGCCCTTTCTCCCTAAATGACTCCACCTCACCTCGCCAATTCACCGAGCTATACATGCCACTCGAAAGAGTCTTTGAAAAGCTGAGAAGCCGTGACCTCCTGAAACCCCTCGACCCAAGGCCTCCCCCAAACCCATTGCCCAAGAACTACAATGAGAATGAATATTGCAAGTTCCACCAAGCCAAAGGCCATCTAACCAACCGTTGTTACCGCCTCCGCCATGAAATCCAAGATTTGCTCGACAAGCAGATCATTTCACCACCCACCGCACCAAATCGCCCAAATGTCACTCGAAATCCCCTCCCCACTCACAATATGCCTCCTCTCAACAACATAAATGCCATCGAGCTAGGCTCGTCCCAATCCCGTCAACCCATAAGGCGATACACGCTGCTTCCCATGACCTTGAGCCAGGTTTTCCACCAATGTTGTGATAAAGGGCTCATATTGCCATGCCATTCAAAGCCGAGGCCTTCGACTCCTCACCAATTCTGTTTATACCATCAGGCGCTCGGACATGATACGGAGGACTGTGTTATACTGAAAAAGGTAGTTCAAGACCTTATTGATCAAAAGGTTTTGGTATTGCTAAAGAAGTCCATGCAGCGACAATTGAAAGAAAGGTTCGAGGCAGGAGATCCTAAAGTGGGTTTGTTGGGAGAGTCGTCCGGAAAGTTTGATTACTATGTACTCTACCCCGACCCCATCCCTGATGAGCCTATAATCCCCACGGGTTGGGATGAGTTACCAGAGGAAGTCCAAATGGAAGAGATCAACACAATCACATGGGATGACCTCATGGGTGATGTAGGCGAGATTGATGATATGTGGATGAGCGATGATGAAGTGGAGCACATAACTAGAGGGGGTCACCATTTCAAGCCTCCGCACTTAGAATCTGACAACCCATTGGGGGACTTGGAAGGTAATCACCACCTCGACCTGCAAGAAGAGGAGGATGAAGTGCTTAGGCAATTGAGAAAGACTAATGCCAACATCACCATATGGGGTTTGCTCATGGCCTCTTACAAGCACCGTCAGACTATCCTGAAGTTGCTTAACCAGATACAGGTTCCTGTTGACACATCTCCAGAAAATTTGGTGAACTTGGTGAATCCAACCTCGAAGAACTCAACCATCGTGTTCTCAGAGGCAGACCTACCTAAAAGTGGACCTAGCCATTCACAAGCCATGTACATCACTGTCGACACCATGGGAAAGAGGGTTCCAACAGTCCTGATTGATAATGGTTCCGCTCTTAATGTGTGCCCTCTCAGAACTGCCACCGTCTTGGGATTGGATCCTACCGACTTCATGCCATCCGGGCAAACAGTGAGAGCCTATGATAACACCCGTAGAGAGGTGATTGGAGTGGTCACTTTGCCACTGATTATGGGGCCTACAGAATTCAGAGTGGAGTTCCAAGTGCTGGACGTCCTGTCGTGCTTCAACCTCTTGTTGGGAAGACCTTGGATTCATCCTGCAGGGGCTGTCCCTTCTTCATTGCACCAAAAAGTCAAGTTCCCTTATGAAGGGGCCATCGTCACACTTCAAGGTGATTATGACTTAAAGTCGTCGGGGGTACCCATTTGCGAGATCAAGCCCGAGCCCGTTGGGGCACCATTGTCTGGGTTCGAGTATATTCAATGCATAGAGAAAGAGCCGGAACAGAGAGAGTTGATACCTCTCGACTTTTGCCCTCATGGCAATTTGCATGTGGGGAACATAATGAAGAAAATGAGTTTCTTCCCAGGCATGGGACTAGGACGCCGTCAGCAAGGCATACCGGTATCTGTTCAGAGCCACATTGTCACCTATACCTTCGGATTGGGGTATGAGCCTTCCAAAAAGGACCATATGGAGATGTTGCAGAGAAGCAGAGAAAGGATCAAAGCAAAAGCAGAAGGAAGGGCGCCAGATATCCGAATCTCGCCATACCGACCTACCTTGAATGGTTACTTTGTTAAGGAGGGGGAGGACTTTCTATTCTGTGGATTCCCTGAACCATCCATTGACAAAGCAACCAAGGCGAGAGTTCCGGGGTTTGAAATATTCTTCACTGAGTGGTATCCCATCACTGCAACAATGGTTGATGATGAAGCAATCAAGGATGACTATTGGGAAGAGAAGAGTGAGGACTGGGCAGAACAGATGGATTCGGAAGCCATGGTTACAATGTTTCAAGATATGGTTCTTGCTGTAGAGGAATCGGATCTCGAGTGTTCTTCAATTCACCATGCAGCCATGCCGCTCCTTAATTGGTATCTTGAAGAGGGTACTGTTGCAGAAGTTCTTGAGGGCGAGGATCTCGACTTACCTGATAGTAGTTTGTAGGTTCCTTAGTAGCTTGTTTTAGCTTTCCTTTCAAATAAAGTGTGTCCGCCTAGCCCACCTTGTGGAGTTAGGAGTCGTTTCCTAGTCGTAGCACATGTGTTTTCTTTTCTTTGTTCTGTTTTGTTAGTTCAGTCAATAAAGTCTGTTTCTTTTCATTATTTGCAGTGTTTCCTTTCTCTCTTTTATGGATATCTATGGCATGGATATAGATCCTAGGAATGACGTCCCCCCGGAGCTCGTCGAGCAAAGGAAAAGGGGCGTTACCGAACCTAACATGGATGAATTGGAATCAATCAATCTAGGGACAGATGAATTGCCAAGGATAATTAAAATTGGGATAACTCTCTCGCCTGCTGAAAAAGAAAAATTGATAATACTTCTAAAAGCCAATGTAGAGGCCTTCGCATGGTCTTATGAGGATATGCCTGGTATTGATCCAGATATAGTGCAACATTACATCCCCACTAATCCCACTAAAAAGCCTATAAAGCAAAAATTAAGAAGATTAAAACCAGAATGGGCTTTGAAAGTAAAAGAAGAGGTAACTAAACAATTAGATGCCGGGTTTCTCCAAGTTGTGGAGTACCCTGAATGGTTGTCCAACATAGTGCCTATGCCTAAAAAAGATGGGAAAGTGTGAATGTGTGTTGACTTCCGCGACCTTAATGCTGCGAGCCCAAAGGATGATTTCCCTCTACCACATATCGATGTGTTGGTGGACAGTACGGCAGGCCATGCTCTCCTCTCCTTCATGGATGGGTTCTCCGATTACAACCAGATAAAGATGGCGCCTCGAGACATGGAAAAGACGGCTTTTATCATGCAGTGGGGCACGTATTGCTACAAGGTAATGCCTTTTGGCTTTGAGAAATGCTGGGGCTACTTACCAAAGAGCTGCTACGACCCTATTGCATGATATGATCCATAAAGAAGTAGAGGTGTATGTGGACGACATGATAGTCAAATCTGTAGACCGGGAAGGACATTTCGCGGCATTGGAGAAGTTCCTAGAACGGGCAAAGAAGTACAACCTCCGACTGAATCCTCAGAAGTGTGCCTTCGGAGTCACCGCAGGGAAGCTGTTGGGTTTCATGATCACTCAAAGGGGAATTGAAGTTGATCCAGGGAAGATAAAAGCTATCACGGAGATGGAGCCACCAAGAACGGAAAAGCAGATCCGGGGTTTTCTAGGGAGAGTTCAATACATAAGTCGTTTTATCGCCAATCTGATCATGGTATGCGAGCCAATTTTCAAGCTACTTAAAAAGGGCGTTTCCAAGGAATGGAATGAAGATTGTCAGGAAGCTTTTGAGACCATTAAAAGGTATCTGAGTAACCCCCCAATCTTGGTTCCCCCGCGGCAAGGTGAACCATTACTGTTATACTTAACGGTTACTGAAACCGCGACGGGAGCCATGTTAGCTCAATACCTTGAAGGGTCGAAAAAGGAAAATGCTATCTACTACTTGAGCAAGAAAATGACAGATTATGAAGTAAAGTACAATGCGCTAGAAAAGGCTTGCGTAGCATTGGTATGGGCTACCCAGAAACTCCGTCATTACATGATGTCTTTCGAAGTCCTGTTGATAAGTCGATTGGATCCTTTGAAGTATTTACTAGAAAAACCAGTCGTATCATACAGGACCGCTCGTTGGTCGCTTCTTCTCAATGAATTCGACATAAAGTACCTGGCGCAAAAGTCCGTCAAAGGAAGTGTCATTGCAGACCATTTGGCAAGCTGCTCTGTGTCATCATCAACCCAATTCAATGACGAGTTCCCCGACGAAGATATCTTGGAAATCAAGAAGAGGGTTTGGAAAGTCTACTTCGACGGAGCTGTAAACAGAAGAGGTTATGGCATAGGAGTGCTACTAGTCTCGCCCGAGGAAGCCTTCACGCCTTTAGCAGTCAAATTGGGGTTCAAAGCCACCAACAACATAGCAGAGTATGAGGCCTGCATCCTAGCATTGGAAGCTGCGTTAGAATTGGAGATAAAAGAACTAGAGGTGTTCGGAGATTCAGCATTGATCATCTGTCAGATAAAAGGGGAGTGGAAGACTCGCAATGAGAAGCTGTTGCCCTATCATGCCTATTTGGAAGCACTGACCAAAGAGTTCGTGGAGATCGAGTTCAATTACCTGTCGAGAAACAAGAATCAATTTGCTGACACCTTAGCAACTCTAGCTTCAATGGTGGAGATACCAGAAGGAGGAAGCGTGAAACCGCTCGTGATCGAATGCAAAGAGAAACCAGTTTACTGCTGTTCCATTCGAGAAGGGGAGATAACGGATAATCATCCTTGGTTCTATGACATAAGAAGGCTCATCGAGGAAAGAGAATATCCAGAGGAAGCATCTCGCGTGGATAGGCGAACACTGAGAAGATTGGCAAGCCATTATGGGGTATGCGGAGGAAAACTGTATCGGAGATCTTACAACGGAATCCACTTGCTGTGTGTCACGGAGGAAGAAGCCAGAAAACTCATCGAAGAAATCCATGAAGGATTGGGAGCTCCGCATATGAATGGATACATGTTGGCTAAGAAGATCATGAGACTAGGGTATTACTGGTCTACAATGGAAAGGGATTGTTATGCCCACGTCAAGAAGTGCCACAAGTGTCAGCTCTTCGCCAACGAACAACACTTGCCCTCCATGCCCTTAACAAGCATGTCAACTCCATGGCCGTTTGCAGTGTGGGGAATAGATATCATCGGACAGATTAAGCCGAAGGCATCCAATGGTCATGAATACATTTTGGTAGCCATCGATTACTTTACCAAATGGGTGGAAGCAGCTTCCTTCATAGTTTTGAATGCTAAAAAGGTGGCGCAGTTCATACAGCTCAACATTATCTACCGATATGGGGTACCGCATGAGGTCATTTCAGATAACGGTCAGCATTTCCAGAAGGAGACCAAAGAACTTTTGCAAAAGTACAAGATCGTTCACCACTTGTTGTCCCCGTATCGCCCACAGACAAACGGTGCAGTGGAAGCCGCCAACAAGAACATCAAAAAGATACTACAGAAAACGGCTGACACGTACACTGATTGGCATGAGAAACTACCATTGGCATTATGGGGGTACAGAACGTCAGTCAGATCGTCAACAGGGGCTACGCCGTATGCGCTAGTGTATGGGATGGAGGCTGTTCTGCCAGTGGAATTGGAAGTTCCTTCGTTAAGGGTTGTAGTGGAAAGTCAGCTAGCAGAGGTGGACTGGATTAAAGGTCATTATGACGAGTTGGCATTGCTAGATGAAAGGCGATTGAGGGCTCTCTACCATGTGCAAGGGTACCAGAGAAGAGTCGTGAGGGCATTCAACAAACACGTCAAGGACAGAGGCTTAAAGAAAGGGGATTTGGTATTAAAAGAGATCCGAGCTCCAATTTTCGATCCGCGAGGAAAGTTCAAACCGAGTTGGGGTGGACCGTACGTCATCAAGGAGATATTACCAGCAGGGGCTGTTCGACTTATGGATTTGGATGGGATCGAGTTCGCTCGTCCTACCAATTTGGATAAATTAAAGAAGTATTATGTATAAAGCCTGCTAGGTTGAAAACCTGTAAGGACGGCCTAGGCAAAAGTTAAGGCATTTGAACTACGAGGACCTGATTCCCCAAAAGAAAAAAAAAAGAAAAAAAAAAAGAAAAAAAAAAGAAGAAAAAAGAAAAGAAAAAAAGAAAAAAAAGAAAAAAAGAAAAAAAAAAGAAAAAGAAAACGGGGATACGTAGGCAGCCCATAAAGTTACATTGGGTGCGGTCCAATCAACACAATCAAAAAATCTTGAAAGTAGATTATTATTGGCAATTCATTTGAAACTAATTGTTTGACATAACAATTTATTGGTGTTAAGTAAAAGAACTATCGACATGCCATAGATATTCTATTCTTTGAGTCTTTAAGTCCTCTTGAGTTTCTTCAGAGTCATTTTGTTTGTCTTCAGTCTTTCTCTATCGAGTCTTCTTTTCTTTCGCAAGTCATGGTCGTGGGATGCCTCCACTGCTTCAAGAATGTCTTCTCTGCAAAGTCCAAGTCTTGTGTCCTTGATAAGGTCATAAATTCTTTCTCGACGAGAAGTCTCCCTTTCGCCCAAGTCATCCTTCAACCATTGCTTGTATTCTTTACTCATCTCGAAAGGTCCTTCAGTGTTGGCAATCCGAGTCAGTTTCAGGTCTGTAGGCCAGCGAGTCCTCGCCCACTTGATTATGGTAGGACCGACAGGTTCCACAAAGCAACAAGGTCCTGTTAAGGACAGTATGGTTTGCATGGCGCCCATCTGGCGAAGAATTCTCGAAGCCCAATAGAAGGAAGTCGACCTCAGTCCTATGAGTTTAACAAAAGTACACCCTGAGGTTCGAAAAAGTACCTGCTCTTTACACCCCCATGTGAAGACGTACCATTTGATGTTTCGCCACGACAGTGTGTGGAAGTAACCCAACCAATCTCGCAAAGAGAATGGTCCTGGGAGTTCAACTCGGCGTAGACAGAAGTGCTGGGGCTTGTATGGATTGATAGTGGTGGGAGATAGAAAGTTCAAGCGCTCGAGTAGCCACATTTGCAGTAAAAAGGGGCTACCTTCTAAAGGCACTTTGGGGTTGCCATGAATTTTATCTAAACCATTCAAGGTTTCAGCTAATACCAAGGGAATAATGTTATGTCGCTTGAGAAGAGGGGTAATCAACTCACATATTTGAACAGGGGCTTGAAGAGTGCCGGTGGATATGAGAAAGCGACCAATTAAGCAAAAAGCGAGTGCACGCTGAATTTGGAGGGTGAAAGTCAGAGTACCTTCGCTATCATGAGCCAAGAATGAGGTTGCTAACTTCATTAAGTCCACCATATGATCCTTGACGAAGATCGTTGCGTCCCTTTGAGGAATGCCAAGAAAATCCGAGAAGGAAGCAAGGCAATCCGAGCGAGGTGTAGGAAGAATGAATAGCCCTGCGGGCAAAACTCCAAATAAAGCATAGAATTCCTCCATGGTTGGGCATAATTCTTCATAATTAAATCGAAAGACATGGATTTGAGGATCCCAGAAGTATGTAGCAGCAGTGAGAAGGGTAGTCTCGAGCTTCATGTGCCTTATGGAGAGCAATGGTTCCAAGCCGAAGCGCTTAAACTCAGTTTTGTCTTTAGCAGCCATGACTGCCAAAAACCCTCTTAAGAACCCATCCAAGGCTTCCATAATTATTGTCAATGAAAATAGGTGAGTTAGAAGACTCCCCTCATGTGTTTTTATAGGAAAAGGGTCACAAATTCGAGTCCTAAAGGGAGTAGAACCGTCAAAATCGCAAAATTCCTGAAAAATCGCGAAAAAGCGCGTCGACCTCGGGTAACCGTCCGGGGCTGGACGGTCAGCCGTCTAGGCCCAGACGGCTAACCGTCCGGGGCCAGACGGTCATCCGAGGCCTCCGCCTTGTTTTGTCTTGTTTCGCCTGGTTTTGCCTATTTTCGCGTTCGGGTGGCCTTTTTAGGCCATTTTCACTCCTATGAACTCACATTGACTCAAATTTTCATGAGAAAGGTACCATAACATCATCATGATAGATTCAAACAAGCACAACAAGTATCCATAGCAAAGGATAAGAGAGTGGGTTTTAGGTGGCAAGTACAAAACACAAGCATGAAATACAAAAAGATAGCCATTGTCTCATTGTTTCTACAAGCCCAACAAGAAAATAAATGAACTCAACGGTTCCCAGAGCTTCTTTTGCGGCTCGGCCCAGCTCCATCACGACCCCCACGAGGTGCTCTAGGAGGGCGCATTGCTAGTGGTGGCTGCATATACAAAATCCATTGCAAAGGGGCTAAGTATGAGAATAGAGTTGGTTGAAAACCACATATGAGAACTTTGAATAGGTGGAACACTTACCATGACATCCAAACGAGCTTCCGCCATGGATTTGGCTAAGCTCATCCTCACAAGGTCACGCCTCAAACCCTCACTAAGGTCGATGAACTCTTGGGCATATGCCGCAGGCACCTAGGATAATCAATAAGGGTAAAATTGAAGGTAATGTTCAAAGAAAGAAAGAAATACCCATAAAGAGAACTCACCTGTTCTCGATTTGGGTCGATCCTGGGGGACTCATCAAATGCAAGATGAGTGATGGTGGTCTTGACAAAGTCTGACCCACTACACAAATCAATGAACCAATTCGGCTGAGGCAAGGGTAGTGACCTATCCCCCTCCATCTCATCTTCCTCAGAGCCAGGAACCACTCCTGAGCCCACTGTCGAGCTATGCCCTCGTGCTCGTCGACCCTGCAAGTGTTCACCTATTAAATAGAGTCTCTACCAAAAGAGAAGGCTAGGAGAATGTTAAAGACTTACCCCCTGAGGAGGGAGTGCTGTCACCCTGGGCCTCATCAGATATTAGAGACAGAAAGTGTCATATGCAATGTCAGGAGAAGTGAACTCCTCCGTATCCCAGCCTCTCAAGGCATCCCACAACTCCTCCCCCTCCATTAAGTTAGCATGCCTCATGTTAAGTGGTGGAGGCATTAGAGCCATGGCGGCATTCACATCACCCATGACTTGGCGTAAGACACGCTCCCTTAGGTACCAATACCTACCCACGGGGCCTTCCAAGAGCACCCTCTTGCCCGTCAACATCAAGCTAGGAATGCATCGCTTGGGTAGCATTGGTACCCATATCTTCCATGGATTCCATTCAATCTGTTCAAAAATCCAAAATGAGAAATTGGGAGTAAAAGGAAAAGGAAAAGAATAGGGAAAGAATTTCACCATATCAGCAGTGAGGCTTGCTAGGTGAGCTCTAGCAAAGGCGTAATCATGACGATTCGCCGCCCGGATGGACACATAACTAGGGGAGTAATTCTTGAGGGTAGGCCATTCAATGGTTTCCTCAGTAAGGGATGGGCGACATAGGTTGAGGTACTCATAGCACCAAACCTGTCAAAAGTTGAGAAAAGAGTCAAAAAGAAAAGATAATGTAAGAAAAAAATAAAAAAAGAAATGAAAGGGAAGTAACATTACCTCCCAAACAAAGGGCATCCCGCCGAAGTCCTTGGTCACGCCACGTGACATGTCACACATGGTGCGATACATGGTGGCTAGAGCAACCCCTCCCCAGTTGAACTTCCTGATCTTGTCAACATCCTCCATGCTTGCAAGAAGACCCAAAGGGGCTAGGTCGCCCGTCCCGGCAAAGAATGTGCATGAGATCATGTACAGAAGGAATGCCCTTGTAATGCAATCGGGGCTTGCACCCTCGCTCTCCCTTTGTTTGGCAAACTTGTTGAAAAGCCAAGTCCGGCGCACTGCTTTCTTGATTACCTCAACTTCCATCCCAAGGTAAGCTAAGACATAATCCTCATCCGTGTGAGCCTCCTCATAGAATTCCAAGCTTTTGCCTTTAATGCTTAAGCCCGTGATCATGGTGAAGTCCTTGGGGGTTAGTGTCATCTCCCCAAAGCCAAAGCGGAATGTATTGGTGGTGTCCCACCATAGCTCGGACAAGGCTAGCAAGGCTTGCCTATCACATTGGTCATTCCACAAAGAGTCTAGGAATGGACCAAAACCGGCCTTTTCGACATAGCCGTTGGTAATGGGTTGGAAGTTCTCCATGTTCCACCACCATTCAATGAGTCCTTTAACAGAGGACCGAGTGCGCATGTCCTGAAAGTTAGGCTATAACCATTGAAAACACCTTGAGAATTAGTTTAAAGAACATGGAAATAATAAGCTTACACTAGCAATTGGTTTCAAATTGTTCTCTAAAAGATGTTAAAAGTTTGTTTTTATTAATGAAATGAATTGCTAATGGATGTTTATGAGTTTACTTGTTCATGTGCCTTAATTTGGCAAGGATTGAACACTTTTTATTACTTAGGCATTTTATCGAACACTTGGTGGGTGACACCTCCCAAGCCTTGAAACAAAAGAATTTTGTATGATCAATCCTTGCTAAATCATAGCATATTACTCACTTGAGGGTTTACTTGTTGATATACATTGATTTAGTGAAGATTGAACACCTTTATTTCACTTGGGAATTTTATCGAACACTTGGCGGGTGCCATTTTTCAAGCTTTCAAATGAAAAGAATTTGTGTGTTCAATCCTTACCAAATCAAGGGATATCACTCAACAACCCAAGGGGTATTTAAAAGAAGTAGAAGGGAATGCAATTTCATCAAAAGAATCGAAAGATTCAAAAGAAAAGTGTTAAGTTGGGTAAACTTACTTCTTGTTGGGAATGGATGAATGAGAGATGCTTCTCGGGTTCAAGCAACACCCTAGCTTGTGGAGCATCATAGAGTGGTGCCTTGTATGTGCTTTTGACCCCATAGAATGGATACTTGGTGCTTGAGTCCTTGCTTGATGACATCCTTGATGATGGAGTTGGGTTTGTGAAAAATGGGTTTGATTTGGTTTGATTTCACAAGATGATGTGAATTGGTTGTTTTGATTGCTAAATGGGCTTGATTTGTTGTTGTTTGATGTGCATTTGATGTTTGGATTGAATGTTTTTGAAGTAGGAATGAGAGAGTGAGAGTTGGAGAAGATAGGATGTGAGTTTAGAGAGAGAAACTCTCTAATTTTCGAGCTAGGAGAATGTGGGAATGAGGATGCAAGTGTTGGGTTTTATAAACCCAGAATTTTTTGATGAGGGCCTCGGGTAACCGTCCACCCTTGGACGGTCAGCCGTCTTGCCCTAGACGGTTGACCATCTGAGGGCAGATGGTCACCCTAGCCTGCTTTGCTCGTTTGCCCCGTCTCGCGCGCTCGCGACCTCTAAACTTCTCCAAATTGACTTTTTGTGCAATCCTTGAGTTATGGGATGAATATATCCCCCAAGTTTATCAAGTTTCAATGAAATTTTTGAATCTTGGGTGATTGTATTCGCCCGCATAACGAGGAGTTGCAATGGCCAGGATAAATGGTTTTCTCATGAAATGAGCTTAGTGTTGAATTGATTGACTTTCAAGCCTTGGAATTCAATTCTCTAGGAGATGATAATGATATCATATCATGTGATAAGGATAATTTCACATGAAATGACTTGCTAATCATGTGATAAAGATAACTTCACATGAAATAATGATTCATGAGTTGTGCTAGTTACGAAGTAACTTGCTATCTTTGTGAAGATGGCATGAAATGCACTTTGTTTTTCAATCAATTGACTTTCAAAATCAATGTTGTATCATGTGATAAAGATAATTTCACATGAAATGACATGAAATAAGCTTGATTTTCAATCAATTAACTCTCAATTCAATGTCATTTCATGTGTTAAAGATAATTTCACATGAAATGATAAGTAATGAACTTGATTTTGAGTTGAATGACTCTCAATACATTATCATTTCATGTGATAAAGACAAATTCACATGAAATACACTTGATTTGGAGTTGAATGACTCCCAGTACATTGTCATTCCATGTGATAAGGATAGTTTCACATAAAATGATAAGAAATGAGCTTGATTTTGAATCAATTGACTTGCAATTGGGTCTCATATCATGTGATAAACACAATTTCCCATGAAATAATGATCCATGAGTTATGCAATAACTCCCCATCTTTGTTACTCCCACAGAAAGTGGTATGAAATGATCCATGAGTTATGCAATAACTCCCCGTCTTTGTTACTTCCACAGAAAGTGGCACAATTTCACATGAAATGACGATTCATGAGTTATGAAATAACTCCCCATCTTTGTTACTTCCACAGAAAGTGGCACAATTTCACATGAAATGACGATTCATGAGTTATGCAATAACTCCCCGTCTTTTTTACTTCCACAGAAAGTGGCGCAATTTCCCATGAAATGACGATCCATGAGTTATGCAATAACTCCCCGTGGCACAATTTCCCATGAAATGACGATCCATGAGTTATGCAATAACTCCCCGTCTTTCTTACTTCCACAGAAAGTGGCACAATTTCACATGAAATGATGATCCATGAGTTATGCAATAAGACGGGATCCATGAGTTATGCAATAACTCCCCGTCTTTGTTACTTCCACAGAAAGTGGCACAATTTCACATGAAATGACTATCCATGAGTTATGCAATAACTCCCTGTCTTTGTTGTTTCCACAGAAAGTGGCACAATTCCACATGAAATGACGATCCATGAGTTATGCAATAACTCCCCGTCTCTGTTACTTTCACAGAAAGTGGCACAATTTCACATGAAATGACGATCCATGAGTTATGCAATAACTCCCTGTCTTTGTTACTTCCACAGAAAGTGGCACAATTTCCCATGAAATAATTATCCATGAGTTATGCAATAACTCCCCGTCTCTGTTACTTCCACAGAAAGTGGCACAATTTCCCATGAAATGACGATTCATGAGTTATGCAATAACTCCCCATCTTTGTTACTTCCACAGAAAGTGGCACAATTTCCCATGAAATGACGATTCATGAGTTATGCAATAACTCCCCATCTTTGTTACTTCCACAGAAAGTGGCATAATTTTACATGTAATGACGATTCATGAGTTATGAAATAACTCCCTGTCTTTGTTGTTTCCACAGAAAGTGGCACAATTTCACATGAAATGATACATGAGTTATGCAATAACTCCATATCTTTGTTGTTTCCACTGAAAGTGGCATGAAATCATAATTTGATGAGTCATGAGTTATGAAATAACTCACCACATTTGTTATCCCCAGTGAGACTGGCATGAAATGCCCTTGGTTTTGAATTGATGGACATTCAATTCACCAATAATTCACATAAAATGATGATTTATGAGTTATGAAATAACTCGTTTTGAGAATGCCAATGAAATTGGTAGGATACCTTGTGATGCACTAGTGCAACTAGCTTTGCATCATGAGAAGACCATGTGCATATCACTAATGCAATTAGTGCATGGTAAAGGCATTTGCATGAGCACACCAACGAATGTTGGCATGCATAGAAATGCATTCAATTCTTTGCTTCGATGAAATCATCGCATGCTTGGATATGACGAAGTCTATCCTTTTGGTTCCATTTGAGTTTGTTGGTATTAATGAGATTAATCCATCAAACAAAAATGGGTTGTTCTTTGATCATTGGCTCGCAAGTGAAACTTGTTCACCAATGAGGGGCTTCTGTCACACCCCATTTTTGTCACCTTAGCTAGGACATATCATTTCATGTAGGATTTTGAGTCCTTTTTGAGTCTAGTCTTTTGCATTGAGTTTTTATGGCATTGAATATCATGTGTATGAATTTTGAAGTGATTTGGAGTTCATTTCGATGGTCAATAAGAACTTTTGCGACTTTAAGGGCATAATCGTCTTTTAAGCCGTATATTTTCCATTTGACTTTGGAATGGATCCCGAGTCATCCCATCAAGTTCATATGGTTATATAGAGTCCATATATAGGTTCAATTTCATGAATTAATGGTTTAAGATCATTCGGCTCGTAATGGTTCAGGTTGGCTAAAAGACCCTTTCTTGGTTTGCTCAAATTGACTCATAAAACCCAACCAATTTTCTCTCAACTAACTTCAATTGGGCTTTATTTATGTCCTAAATATGTTTAGAAAGATCAATTTTCGATTGGGAAAGCATTCGGTTCGACCTCGTGTACAAACCCAGCTTAGCGACAGTGAAGCACCATGGTTAACCACCTTTGTAAAACCCAACCATGCACCTATGGTTGAGGATTTTTGTCCCAAAATACTTAAAAATGTTTTCCCCTTCGAAACACGGTCGTTTTGGCTTTTATTTCGTCAAAATCGGACTTAATTTGAGCATTTTAGGACTTCTACAGCAAGTGGGAGTCAAAACCGGAGAAAAAATAGAGGACCCTCGGGTAACCGTCCGGGGCTGGACAGTCAGCCGTCCAAGCCCAGACGGCTAACCGTCTGGGGCAAGTTGGTCACCCGAGGAGTCCTTCTTTAAGTCAAACTCTGACTCTTCTATCCCTCTTTTGACGGTTTCCTCTGCCAAAACAACTTGTCTGAGCTTAGGAGTGTGTAGGTTTGAGTTGTTTGAGCACCAAGAGAGTCTCTAATAGCCCTAGGATCATTAATTAGTGAATTAATCTTAGCCATTGGTTTAGGGGGTCAGTTCTCTATATAAAGGACATGATATTCAGCATATAGAGGGAGGTTAATTGCACTTTACACTTAGAGAGAGAGGGAGCTACGAGTTGGGAGAGCTAGAAGGACTTCAAGAGGAGGCTCTTCAACCCCAAGCAAGCAAGGAAACAAGAGGATTGAAGACAAGGAAGAGTCTACAAGAGGTAAGCCTATCCCTTTTATGCTGAACATGAATTCCTGCTTCTCCTTCTTCTCTTTCTTCTTCTTCTTCTTCTAGGATAGTTATGGTGCATGCAATTGTTCTTCTTATGGATGGAATTCAATGTTTATGTGATATTATATAAATGATTTTAGGATAGTTTATGGCTTTATATGCTTGATAATCCCTGGTTTGCTAGGGATTTGAAAGTATTACTCTTTTTATCCTCTTAAATCATGCATAGTTCACATGTTTGGGTTGCTGTGATTATTATCATGAATTGATGCTCCTGTCAGTTAGTATATGCTATATGAATGATATTCATGATAATTTGAGCATGTCTTAGAGTCGTTTCATAGGTTTTAATGCATAGTTGTGAGATTAGGGTTTCGATAACCCTGAAATCGCGTAGGTCTCATACAGCATGTTTAGCTTAGTTTTTTGGGTTGTTACTCATCATAATCATTCTATATATGCTGCATATAGTTGAATCATGCTAGGTTTGCATTCATATTAGTGGATTTCCTGGTTTCTATGCATGTTAGCTAGGTCATTGCATGTAGGATTGAGTTAGAGTCTCTAGTTATTCATTATTCTTGTTGTGTGCATGATTAATGGATGATTTTAGGCCTTGTCAAGGTTCTGTCCAGATTAGTATTTTGCTTTCTTTGCATGGTTTTGTGCACTTGTAAGGGTGCAAACAGGTACAATGCTTGTCCTATTGCAAATAGGGCTGCTATGGTCTGAAATGGCTAATGCTAGGAGCTTGTGCGCTCAGGTAAGTAGGGTTTGAAGGTGCCCCAATTCACCTTTCTTTTTCTTTCTTTTCTCTTCTCCCTCCTAGGGTTACTTCTTAATACAAGCTTATGGTAATTATCAAAGGTTTCCTTTATTGCTAAAATTCTGGTTTTTATCAAAGTTTTCCTCTTGTGGAAGTTTTCAATTTTGGATTATTCGATACCTTTTCAAATGAGGAAACCTAGGGTAATTACCATAGGTTTGTATTAGGTTGTAACCCTATTCTTTTCGAACTACGTGGACTTTGATCCATGTATTTCGCTGCATGGTACGTAGGCGCTCTTCGTGAGGCTCAAGTCTGTCCTAGGATCCAAGTATCCTAGGTTTTTCTTTTCTTTTCTTCTTTTTTTCTGTTTTATTTGAGTGATTATGCATGGATGATTGGATGGAATATATGATATGCATGCTACCTTGTGATGATATATGATGATATTTGAGTGGAAAAGATCTTAAGTTAGCCCAATTAAATTAAGAGACCAACTCGGGCGATGTGGGTGCCTATGGGCTTTTGTCCAGAACCTTCCCATGTCGTAACTTAGCCCCCGAATCCAATTTTCTAGTTTCAAAGACTTTGCTTTTCCTTTAATGGAGTCATGTGGTTTTGAAAATAAAACATTTTTGTGGTTTTCCTCTTTTCCCTAAAAAATGAGGTGGCGACTCCCTTTTTGTTTGTTGTCTTTAAACCCCTTATATTTTTGCCAAACCCTTGTGGGCTCCGCGCTTCTTTTTCGTGGGTTCACACCAGCCATTTCACTCTTTTTCTGGATAAAGATGCTGTTCTTCTTGCATCTCGGGTATTGCTTCTTATATGTTAGGGCAATTAAATCTTGAATACGGTTACTTCAACTATTAAAAGTGTAACCATTTTATATGTGGCTTGCAATGAGAGGATTTAGGCTTTCTTGTTGTGTTTATGGGCCAGCAACCTATTGTGAGTGGTGACCCACTAACGTATTCATCTGGACAGGATGAGTCTGAATGGCCACTTCTTCCTGTATTGCCTTCTTATGGGAGAGGAAGAGATGCCCCTGGTGGGAGGTACAGCAGTGTCATTTTTGGAACAAACCTTACTCATGTCGTAGTTACCGGTAATTAAATTTTAAGCCCATTAATCAATTATTAATTGATTATGCATTATTTTGGTCATGTTTTGTCAATGAGAACCTACGTCGCATGGTTTGCATGTTTTAGGTGCTAATGGCACAATCAATGGCCAAGGTTCTTATTGGTGAGACAAGTTCGACAACAAACAATTGAACAACACCCAGCCATACTTGATCGAAATCATGTACTCAGATCAAGTCCAGATATCTAATCTTACTTTGATTAATTCTCCATCATGGAACGTCCATCCGGTTTACAGCAGGTTTGATTATTTTCTCCACCTTTAACTCTGTCTTTTAAATGTGAATGCACATGATTATAGCCCTCTACCTAATATTCTTATTTGCTTGTTCTCAAAACTTTAAAAATGTGCAGTAATATAATTATCCAATGGCTGACAATCCTTGCACCCATAGATTCCTCTAATACAGATGGAATAAACCCAGGTATGTTTGCTATCTTAGGATTCTGCCTCTGATAAATACTACATAGTAAGCGGATACATTCTTTGTGCCTGAATAGTTAGCCCATCACTGCCAAACATTTTCCAGATTTAAAATTTTCATGGAGGTTTTGTTCCATGTGTTCTTCTGACTTGGAAATGAATTATGGAAAAGGAGCTTCTTTAGTGACTAGGTTAATTGCAAACGCCATTAAATTCTGGTGGGAAATTTTCTTGAACACCAAGAAGCACGAACACTTCCCTGGAGGTGCCATGGCAATGTCTAACACGACACTCCAGCCTCTAACATGACACTCTTCCGACACCACTTTTTTCTTTGCCTCGTCTTTTTTCTTTCAAATTTTTTTTTTTCCATCCAATTTTTCCCTTTGTTCTTGTGGCATATCAAATTGGGTTTTTTAAAGTGGCAGTAAGGAATGTGTTTTGAATTATGTAGATGTTGGTCACTTCAAATTTCTATCTTTCGAGTCTGTTCCATCCATGCATTCTAACCTTAGATTTTCCTTTGGCACTATAAGCAAAAAGGGATTTTCCCATTAATCATGAGCAGTTCTTGGTACAAAATTATGGTTGAATCTTAACTCAACTCCTAATTCAAGCCTACTTTTCGTATATTGTTTCTTTCAGACTCCTGCACCAACATTCGAGTTGAAGACTCTTTCATAGTCTCAGGAGATGACTGCATTACAGTGAAAAGTGGTTGGGACCAATACGGAATCAAGTTTGGGATGCCAACACAACACCTCATCATCAGAAGGCTCACCTGCATTTCCCCTAACAACGCTGTCATCGCTCTTGGCAGCGAGATGTCAAGTAGGATTCAGGACGTCAGGGCTGAAGACATCACAGCCATCAATTCCCAATCAGCTGTGAGGGTCAAAACAGCACCAGGCGGGGGAGGTTTTGTAAAGGATATTTTTGTTAGAAGAATGACACTCAACACAATGAAGTACGTTTTTTGGATAACAGGCGATTATGGGCAACACGCAGATGAAAGGTGGGATCCAAAAGCAATTGCAGTGGTTAAAGGGATAAATTACAGAGATGTTGTAGCTAAAAATGTCAACATTTCAGCGAAACTTGTGGGAATTTCGAAAGAAGATCCTTTTGCGGGAATTTTCATGTCGAATGTGACTATTGGGTGGTCTAAAACACCAGATGAACTGCAGTGGAACTGCACTAATATTGGAGGATTGTCAAGCCATGTGAGTCCTAAGCCATGCGACCTTTTGGCTGCCCAGGGTCTAGGAACAAGCAGTAGTTGTCCTTTTCCTAATGACAGGCTGCCCATTGATGATATTCAGTTGAAGACTTGTTCTTAAAGTAGGACCAACTAATGAGAAGATTGGGTGTAATTCATATGAATCTTGATACCTGTAATGGTAGCTATGATCATATATATCAACAATATTGGTTTTCAAAGAAAAAGAGAATAAGATGAAATTTTCTACGAGTAATGTGTTTTGTTATTTAACTAGTTAAACTCCATTTGGTTAGTGGAATATCCTAGTTCAGAAACATTATTATTATTTTTTTTAATATTTTTTTTTTGGATTAGAAAAACAGTTAGAAGACTTTCCACTTTGTGAGACGTGATTTTCCACTTTTCTACTTTCGTTGGGGGGTTATTCACCTACCTTCTTAAATTGCGCAACAAAGTCATATGGTCTAAATTACTATAAAATTTATCTTATCCTCTTATTTTCGGCCCTATGGAATGCTTAAGTGAAACTCGTACAGTTGTGGGCCAAATAACTTTTGTCCAAAATTGGTTTTTGCCTTAAATTATTAGGATTTGAAATGTTAGAGCATCGAGACATTATTAATCTTTCGAGAAAAAAAAAATTGTAATTTGTTTTTTTCTCTAATTACTAACCCTGTGACCTATGAGACATAGAAACTTCAAAACCTCTTACGAATCCGAATCGTATCTATATCGGATACAATACGTCTAGCGTACTCCTCAATACATATATGATACTCTCTTTACGTATCGGAACAGTAACACACATTACTACGTCATCGGATACTTCTTAGATACACTTCGGATATGTTTGGGATTCCTATAGGGTTAGTTTGTAATTATTTATTTTTAAATAAACGGGGATAAATTTAAAAAGACATAATACTCAAACTTTTATTGAAACAATAAACTCATTTTATTTCTCTCATCGTAGTTTTCTTTCCACTATCTCTCCCTAAGGCAACCATCGTAATATTAATGTCATTCTGGTTTCTTTTTTCTTTTTTTCTTTTTTTTCTATGAATGATGAACATGATTGATACTTTATCGATGTGTTATTTGTACATGCATCTATTCTTGCATACTAATTGACTGTGTAGATGTTTCAAGTTTTTTTATTCTTTTTATTTATGTTTTAGATCGACGAAATATTAATATTAATATATTTATTTATTAACGTATCCCCCCCGTATCGTATCTTATATTTTTTTTTTTTAAAAAAAAAATTTGAATCAACGTATCCTTATCGCATCGTATTCATAGTCATATTCGTGCTTCATAGGCTGTATCCTATTTGTCTCAAAAGGTCTCCCTCCCCCGATCACCCATTTTTTTCCAGGAAGTGGGTTTGAGTTTGAACACCTATATAACCTCTCCTCTACAAGAGAGGGAGATATACTACCATGGCTGCAAGCAGGGGTGGAGTCAGGATTTATCTCTAAGGGGGGCACCGTGCTATGATTCTATGAAGTGGGAAAGGGGAACTAAAAGCCCTAGAAAGCAATTTTAAAAAAAAAAATTACTTTTTAGTTATCATTTTTCAATTTAATACCAAAAAAAGGATTTTTTTTTTTTTGTCAACTTATTACAAATTGACTGTAAATATACTTTAAAATGACTACTATCTTCTTCTTTTTGGCATTATGTTGAGAAATAGTCATCAGATAGTAATATCTCTCCCAAAAAAAAAAATTGGTTGAGCCAGGGGGGGCATGTGCCCCCCAAGGCCCCCCCTGGCTCCGCCCCTAGCTGCAAGGTTAGGGGTGTCAAATAAATCAAACTTTTTTAATACTAACGATTACCAATTGCAATTGATGATTTTATTTGTTCGGGTACATTATATCAGCATGCCACATGATGTAACAATTATACCAAATTACTAGCTTCAAAACCCGTGCAATGCACGAACTTATATATATATATAGATTGCCAAATGATGAGAGCAAACACATACTCACCCAGAGTCAAAACCCTAATTTTTGTAAATCCCATACCATATTAGGATGGGTCATGCCACTAGATCTAAGGACCATTGACTAATTTGAATTTTAACAAAATATTTATTCTCTAAAATAGTAAAATGTCTTTGTTAATATAATATGTCAATTAAATTTAAAACCTATAAACAAAATAAATTAAACAAATAAATCAAAATAATCGTTGGTGCAACATTAAAATAAAAAAATTAAAAAAAAGAACTTAAAATAACGGCGGTGTAAGTAACGCCGCTTTTATTACATTGAAATCGATGTTACTAAACCGCTTTCAATGTAGTAACACTGTTTTCGATGTATTAAAAAGCAACGTTGCCAACCGCTTTCAATGTAATAAAAGCGGCGTTACTAACACTGCTTTTATTTCAAGTTTTTATTTTTTATTTTTTATATTTAAAGACATACAACATAGAAGGAAAAAAAAAAAAACAAAACAAAAACAAAAAATTTAAAAAAAAAAAATTGTGTTCTTATACTCTCTCCGTCCCATAAGATTGGCAATGACAAAACACAGAGTTAAAAAAAAATATCATCATTGCATTAACTTGTCATTTATTAAGCTCCATCTTTCTAAAAATACTCTCTTCTTTTTTGTATTGGATTTTGTGTCGAAAGTAATTATTGAAATAACAAAGGTAGACTTTTTGGCCATTTATAGTCCCTATTTCATTTTTGGCTAAAAAGTCAACTTAAACTATATATTTCGGAAAAAATTTCTTCTGCCTTCGAAGTAATTATCTTGACTTAAAAAGGGTAATCATATTTCTATTTTCATCTTAGAGTTAGTGGCAACAATATATATATATATATAGACAGAGAGAGAGAAAGAGAGAGAAAGAGAGAGAAAGAGAGAGAGAGAGAGAGGTGGATGAATGTAACAAAATCATGCAAAACCTGATTGGATGGAAATTTTTAAATTTATGCTGGCTACATGATAATTTTGGATAAGGTTCTACCAATATCAACCCTTATGTAATGGTACCTGGGTGGGTGGGATTTGAATACCTTTTTTTTATTATTATTATTATTTTTTGGCTGAATCCAGAAACTCATTGCATAATATAAAGTATAAGAGTCAACAATACAGTAAGTCTATATTTGAATACTTGTAAGTCTACATTTTAGTCTATAGGTCAATTCCCTTGCAATTTAATCATAAATTTTTTTTTAAGAACATAAATCTTTCTATGTATGTCGTATGGATAAAGATTTGTGAGCAGAAGGTTAATTGTAGCAATTTTGAGCACATAGACATATCATTCAATGGATGAAACCAAGTACATAATAAACTAGATCCCTATATTACGAAGCCATGCTAGCTCGTCACTCTTTCTATATATGAGTTTTCCCAATTTATAAAGCTATTTTAGGCATGAAATTCAAGATATGTTTCAAGACAGCATGTCATGACCTTCTTCGCATTGAGTCTTTCTTGTTTGTGTAAATTAATTTAACGAAAAAATATGATAGAATAAATGGAGAAATTAAATTTTAATCAAATATTGATGAATGAGACAACAAAATAACAAGTGTTATTAAATTAGATACCCCGTATGGAGCGGTATTTCACAATGATATTTTGTACAACCTATTCATAGTTTTTTCCAAATAAACTATAGTGGTATAGAAGGGTTTGCTGAACCATATGATCGAAAAAGGTAGCACGCACCACCCATGCCCCATGCAAATTAAAGCACCACTCTTCCTCAAGGCTATTCTTATGAAATTTGTCTTGTAATTATCCGATAATTTGGGACTGGGGACTGCATGTATTCAGGGGGATTGATCGGATGTAAAGTATCTAAAACCTCCTGTTATCCTCAAAAAAAAAAAAAAAAAAAAAAATTGACCGTTACATGGAATTCTTAGAAAGTTTCAAATCAGATACTTTTGCTAAAATTCCCCATATCCTCAATTCCTCCACGAGTTTTTCTCGGTGGATTTTGTTCCAAGCATTTTTATTATATATTAGCATCTCTCTTTCATCTCTCTCTTCTCCAAAAACAATAGAATGATTCCCACCTTTCAGACAATGGGTTTGTGTAAAAAGTCCTCGAAATCTCATGTACGTATACATCTTCATTTTCCCCCTCATGGAAGACATTGTTTGGTGCTTCATTTCTTTAATTTCTTCGTTCAATTAATCTCATCAAGGGATTTTTCTCTTACTTTTTTTTTCTTTCTTTTTTGGCGAATTTTGGACATAAGTTTTCTAGGGTTTGTGTATTGGTTTTTGGGTTTTAATTGTCTATAGAATTCTTTCTTTCATTAAATTAAATTTTTATCTAGAGCATTACTTTGTTCCTCATCCAAAAAACATATTTCTGGGTTTTTATTTCATGAGAATTTTTAGTTTTATTTTCATTTCTGAGATTTTTTTCCCAGTTTTTTTATTGACCCCAATAACAGAGGCCTAAAATTAGTTGGCTTTTTTTTTTTTTTTTTTTTTGGGTGTGATATTGTACAGGTTATTGAGATAATATCAGTCATTTTAGTACTGGGATTATTAAAACCCAGAATTGTGGAAGCAATTGAGTACCCTGCGATAAATTGTCGCAACCATACCGCATTATAGACAGATTTTGGAGGAATTGGAGATGGAAAAACATCGAACACTATGGCATTTAATTCTGCTATTAGTCATCTTAGCCAGTTTACATCTGATGGTGGTGCACAGCTTATCGTGCCACCGGGAAAATGGCTAACTGGGGGTTTCAATCTTACTAGCCATTTCACACTTTTTCTGGATAAGGATGCTGTTCTTCTTGCATCTCAGGTATTGCTTCTTATATGTCAGGGCAATTAAATCTGGAATACGGTTACTTCAACTATTAAAAGTGTAACCATTTTATATGTGGCTTGCAATGAGAGGATTTAGGCTTTCTTGTTGTGTTTATGGGCCAGCAACCTATTGTGAGTTGTGACCCACTAACGTATTCATCTGGACAGGAATGAGTCTAATTGGCCACTTCTTCCTGTATTACCTTCTTATGGGAGAGGAAGAGACGCCCCTGGTGGGAGGTACAGCAGTCTCATTTTTGGAACAAACCTTACTAATGTCGTAGTTACCGATAATTAAATTTTAAGCCCATTAATCAATTATTAATTGATTATGCATTATTTTGGTCATGTTTTGTCAATGAGAACCTAAGTGGCATGGTTTGCATTTTTTAGGTGCTAATGGCACAATCAATGGCCAAGGTTCTTATTGGTGGGACAAGTTCCACAACAAACAATTGAACAACACCCGGCCATACTTGATCAAAATCATGTACTCAGATCAAGTCCAGATATTTAATCTTACTTTGATTGATTCTCCATCATGGAACGTCCATCCGGTTTACAGCAGGTTTGATTTTTTTCTCCACCTTTAACTCTGTCTTTTAAATGTGAATGCACATGATTGTAGCCCTCTACCTAATATTCTTATTTGCTTGCACCCATAGATTCCCCTAATACAGATGGAATAAACCCAGGTATGGCTGACAATCCTTGCACCCATAGATTCCCCTAATACAGATGGAATAAACCCAGGTATGTTTGCTATCTTAGGATTCTGCCTCTTATAAATACTACATAGTAAGCGGATACATTCTTCTTGCCTGAATAGTTAGCCCATCACTGCCAAACATTTTCCAGATTTAAAATTTTCATGGAGGTTTTGTTCCCATGTGTTCTTCTGACTTGGAAATGAATTATGGAAAAGGAGCTTCTTTAGTGACTAGGTTATTTGCAGATGCCATCAAATTCTGGTGCAAAATTTTCTTGAACACCAAGAAGCATGGACTCTTCCCTGGAGGTGCCATGGCAATGTCTAACACTGACACTCCGGCCTCTAACATGATACTCTTCCGACACCACTTTTTTCTTTGTCTCGTCATTTTTCTTTCAAAAATTTTTTTTTTCCATCCTATTTTTCTCTTTGTTCTTATGGCATATCAAATTGGGTTTTTCAAAGTGGCAGTAACGAATGTGTTTTGGATTATGTAGATGTTGGTCTCTTCAAATTTCTATCTTCTGAGTCAGTTCCATCCATGCATTCTAACCTTAGATTTTCCTTTGGCACTATAAGCGAAAAGGGATTTTCCCATTAATGATGAGCAGTTCTTGGTACAAAATTATGGTTGAATCTTAACTCACCTCATAATTCAAGCCTACTTTGCGTCTATTGTTTCTTTCAGACTCCTGCACCAACGTTCGAGTCGAAGACTCTTTCATAGTCTCAGGAGATGACTGCATTGCAGTGAAAAGCGGTTGGGACCAATATGGAATCAAGCTTGGGATGCCAACACAACACCTCATCATCAGAAGGCTCACCTGCATTTCCCCTGACAGCACTGTCATCACTCTTGGCAGCAAGATGTCAGGTGGGATTCAGGACGTCAGGGCCGAAGACATCACAGCCATCAATTCCCAATCAGCTGTAAGGGTCAAAACAGCACCAAGCAAGGGAGATTTTGTGAAGGACATTTTTGTTAGAAGAATGACACTCGACACAATGAAGTACGTTTTTTGGATGACAGGTGATTATGGGCAACACGCAGATGAAAGGTGGGATCCAAAAGCAATTGCAGTGGTTAAAGGGATAAATTATAGAGATGTTGTAGCTGAGAATGTCAACATTTCAGCGAAACTTGTGGGAATTTCAAAAGAAGATCCTTTTGCGGGAATTTGCATGTCGAATGTGACTATTGGGTTGTCTAAAACACCAGATGAACTGCAGTGGAACTGCACTAATATTGGGGGATTGTCAAGCAATGCTGAGTCCTAAGCCATGCGACCTTTTGGCTGCTCAGGGTCTGGGAACAAGCAGTGGTTGTCCTTTTCCTAATGACAGGCCGCCCATTGATGATGTTCAGCTGAAGACTTGTTCTTAAAGTAGCACCAACTAATGAGAAGATTGGGTGTAATTCCTGTAATGGTAGCTATGATCATATATATATATCAACAATATTGGTTTTCAAAGAAAAAGAGAATAAGATGAAATTTTCTACAAGTAATATTGTGTTTTGTTATTTAACTAGCTTAAACTCCATTTGGTTAGTGGAATATCCTGGTTCAGAAACATTATTATTACTTTTTTTCATATATATATTTTTTTTTGGATTAGAAAAATAGTTAGAAGACATTCCACTTCGTGAGACATAATTTTCCACTTTTCTATTTTCGTTGGGAGGTTATTCACCTACCTTCTTAAATTGCACAACAAAGTCATATGGTCTAAATTACTATAAAATCATCTTATCCTCTTATTTTTGGCCCTACGGAATGCTTAAGTGAAACTCGTTACAGTTGCGGGCCAAATAACTTTTGTCCAAAATTGGTTTTTGCCTTAAATTATTAGGACTTGAAAAGGTTAGAGCATCACGACATTATTAATCTTTCGAAAAAAAAGAAATTGTAATTTGTTTTTTTCTTTAATTACCTAACCCTATGACCAAAGAAGCATTGATACTTCAAAACCTCTTGCCACTCCGAATCGTATCTATATCAGATACGATACCTACATATATGGGTGCTGATTATTTTGTACAAGTTAATCTCTCAATACGGTTTAAGGGACGTAGGTAGGGTTACCCCCGTTGTATAGGCAAAGCGCCCAATAGGCTCCCTTCTAAGTTTTAAGATTTTGTTTTGTTTTTTTTTTTTTTTTTAATTTAAAATAAGCAATGGTTTATTTTAAACCCTTTTGAATGCCACTTTTTCCAATTAAAATATACCTTATACATACACCTTCCCGGCTTCTCCATTGGATGTCCCTCTAGTCCTTTTTTTTTTTTTTTTTTTTTTTTTGAATTTCCAAAATAACGAGCTCGAGTTCAAACTCTTAAGGGTATTTCCAATCATTTTTCATTGATGGTATGATAGTCAATGGTATTCTCCTCACTTAATTGAGGGATTTCGGATTCAAACTTATGAAAAAACATTAATACTATTTATTGATAATAACGGGTTAAAGAGTAAGGGTAAGAGTGGGCAAGGAGATACAGAACTAGTAGTATAAAGATCAAAGACAGGATAGTTGTAGTAAATGATAGGACACAATAAAACTTCCACACACATTGCGTGTACCAAAAAAACCCTCATCTGAAAAAAGGATTAAAGGTAAGTGGGAGAAAGGAAACAATTATTAAAAGATGAGAAAAAATAAGAATTGGGCAATTGGGGGTCGGGTTAGTCCTAAAATGTGATTGTCCCTCAAAATCATATGAGGGTTTTTTAGTGCTTTAGTATGTACATCCAAATAAAAGTGCAACCCTTTCTATAATAGTATAGAAGTACATATATATGTGTAACTCAATCAAAGTGTCACGCAAGACCTCTTAATTAGAACCAAAATTCAACGAGTCAAACTCTCAACCCTGTCCCAGAATCTGTAATCAGCAATTATTTTTTTATTTTCTTTTGCCAGGTCTCTAATCTGCGATCTTCATTACACTAACGTCTTCATGTTATGTCATGTTCTCCACTTACTTGGTGGTTTACTGATTCTGGTTTTGTCTCCATGGAAGTGAGTGGGGATATGTCTGACTTGAACAATTATAATTTCTTGATTGTTTTAGATAAAGACAATTGGATTTTTGGGAGAGGGAGAAGCATGAAAGTGTGGCAAAAAGTTCGGTTTTTTTTTTCTAGATTTTAGAAAATTGAAGACAATTGGATTATTGGCAGAGGGAGAGGCTTGAAAGAGAAGCAAAAAAAAAAAAAAGCTTGGTCTCTCCCAACGTTTTTTGTTAATTGAAACGGTCTTCGATTGGGAAAAATAATAATAATAATCCTCCACCTATGTTATCTTCCTTTCAGTTAATAGCCCACATTTTTGCATCTCTCCAATTTTAATTTGAAATTTGAAATTACAGAGTGTAGTTGGTTTTCCTCCTTAAAAGGAAAGAAAAAACAAAAGGAGGGGGGGAGGAGGGAGGAGATGTGAGTTAATTGCCCACGTTTTTGTCTCTCTCCAAATCTAATTTGAAATTTTAATTTACAAAGTGTAATTATTTGGTTTTACTCCTTTAAATAAAAAATAAAAAAATAAAAGAAGAAGAAGAAGAATTGCAACGATGAGGGTTATGAAGTTGGTGGTTATCTGCTTTTTTTCCAGGGAATTGGATTCGGTCCATGCCAAGGTAGTTCACATCCTTAAATGCATGGTTTGAATTGAAAGTTGAAAAGGTGTGACCAATTTCTCATTTTGGTCATTTCAGTAGTACCTTTTCAATTTTCAATCCAAGCCATCCAATCTCTCATTCAAGGGTGTGGATTACCTTGACATGTGCTGACGGAATCCAAACCCATTTTCCAGTAAGTACGTGGTTATCTCCTTGTTTTTAGATGCTTCTTGATCTTTTTTTTAGGTAGTGTTGGTTAAGATACATGAAACGTGGGTTAATCCTACCACACATGAAATGAGGTCATTTTGGTCATTTCAGTAGTACCTTTTCAACTTTCAATCCAAACCATCCAATCTCTCATTCAAAGGTATGAATTACCTCGGCATGGTGCTGACGAAATCCAAACCCATTTTCCAGTAGGTACGTGGTTATCTCCTTGTTTTTAGATGCTTGTTGACCTTTTTTTAGGTAGTGTTGGTTAAGATACATGAACTGTGGGTTAATCCTACCATACATAAAACAAGGTCATTTTGATCATTTCAGTAGTATCTTTTCAATTTTCAATTCAAGCCATCTAATCTCTCATTTAAGGGTGTAAATTACCTTGGCATGATACTGACCAAATCCAAACCCGTTTTCCAGTAGGTACATGGTTATCTCCTTGTTTTTAGATGCTTGTTTACCATTTTTTTAGGTAGTGTTGGTTAAGATACCTGAAACGTGGGTTAATCCTACCAGTTTTTTTTTTTTCATTTTTTTGAAAAGAAAATACCTGAACAGTGGGAGTTTAAATTCATCCTTGCATGGAATGCGTCAACCAAAAAAAGGTTTTGGGAGAAGAAACTTGTGAGATCTTATAGCTTCCACAATTGTAACAAGGAGTGGGCAATGGGGTCAGTAAACCACCAAGTAAGAAAGAAAGGGTGGTAGGCAGTGTGTCGGTAACAAACGGACGTGCAATCGGGGGAGGTTCCAATGGGACATTCTTTGAGATCAGATGGTGCTCCGCATTGCACTGAAGGTCAGAAAGAATGGAGTAGAAGGAGATGAAGGAAAGGAAGCGTGATCTTCATCTCCTCCAGGGTTTCGTTGAAGAAGAAAATAATGACACAAAGGGGATCTAATAATGACACAAAGGGGAGAGATCCCCTTTGTGTCATTATTTTCTTCTTCAACGAAACCCTGGAGGAGATGAAGATCACGCTTCCTTTCCTTCATCTCTTTCTACTCCATTCCTTTTGACCTTGAGTGCAATGCCGAGCGCCGTCTGATCTCAAAGAATGTCCTAGTGGAAGCTCATGATTGCACGTCAGTTTGTTACCGACACACTGCCTACCACCCATTCTTACTTGGTGGTTTACTGACCCCATTGCCCACTTTCCTTGTTACAATTGTGGAAGGTAGAAGATCTCACTTAACCTTGAGTTTGGGTTTGACTACCTATAGGAACACCCATTTTCATCATACTACTAATCCATATAAAATACTTAGAAATGAATTTCTTGCCGAGTAACAAAAAAAAAAAAAGAGGAAAGTTGTGCAAAATAATCTTGGATAGTTGGATCTCATCATGGTAGGCCTATGGAAGCTTTGCCATCATATCAATGCCTGCCTAGATTCTCTGTGTATCACATTATTATTTGCATTACACTTGCATATTCATCTGGATAGGATGAGTCTGAATGCCACTTCTTGCTGCATTTCCTTCTTATGGAGAGGCAGAGATGCCCCTGGTGGGAGGTTCAGCAGTCTCATTTTTGGAACAAACCTTACTGATGTTGTAGTTACCGATAATTAAATTTTAAGCCCATTAATCTATTATTAATTGGTTATGGTTTATTTTGGTCATGTTATGTTAATGGGACCTAAGTGGCATGGTTTGCATCTTTTAGGTGCTAATGGCACAATCAATGGCCAAGGTTCTTATTGGTGGGGCAAGTTCCGAAATGAAAAATTGAACGACACCCGGCCATACTTAATCGAAATCATGTACTCAGATCAAGTCCAGATATCTAATCTAACTTTCATCGATTCTCCATCACGGAACATCCATCCGATTTACAGCAGGTTTGATTATTTTCTCCATCTTTAACTCTGTTTCTTATGCCCATGTGCATGCACATGATTATATCCCTCTACCTAATATTCTAATATGGTATTAATAAAAAATTGGAAATATCCAGTAATGTAATAATCCAAGGGCTGACTATCCTTGCACCAATAGATTCTCCTAATACAGATGGAATAGACCCAGGTATGTTTGCTATCACAGGATTCTGCCTCTGTTTTAATACATGGTAAGAGGATAAAATACATTCTTTGTGCCTGAACAGTTATCCCATCACTGCCATATATTTCTAGACTTAAATTTTTCAAGCAGGTTTTGTTCTCACTGGTTTTTCAGACTTTTGGAAATGAATTATGGAAAAGGAGTTTCGCAAATAACTAGAATATTTGAAGATGCCATCAAATTCTGGTGGTAAAGTTTCTTAGACACTAGGAAGCACACACACTTCCATGGAAGTGACATGGCAGTGTTGGACATGACACTCCAACCTCTCACATAATACTCCTCCAACACGACACTTTTCCCTTCGCCTTCTTATTATTATTCTTCTTTTTCCGTCCCATCTTCTTTCGTGAACATGTCAATTTTGGTTTTTAGGTTTTTAGAAGGATACAAAGGACTGAGTTTTGAATCATGTATATGATGCTACATGATATAACATAATTATAATACTTAAGGGGAAATATTATAGTTTACTTAAAAGAAGAATTAAGGCTTTTTTTTTCCTTTTTTTTGGGGGGGGGGGGGGGGGGGGGGGGTTACCTTGAACTTCAAAGGGGACTTTCCTTGTTATAGAGATGTTGGTCTTTTTAAATTTCCATCGTATGAGCCAATGTCATCCATGCATTTTAGACTTTGATTTTCCATTGGTAGGGGAAGAGGGATTTTCTCCATTTATCTTGCCCATTAATCATGAGCAGTTCTTTGTACTTATTGTTGAACCATAATTCACCTCATAATTTGAGCCTACTTTTCCTATATTTTTCTTTCAGATTCCTGCACCAATGTTCGAATTGAAGACACTTTCATAGTCTCAGGAGATGACTGCATTGCAGTGAAAAGTAGTAGGGACCAATATGGAATCAAGTTTGGAATGCTAACACAACACTTCATCATCAGAAGGCTCACCTGTTTAGGCTTCCCTCCTTATGGGCAACCTTGTGTGTGTGGTGTTAACCATTTGGGCCTTGGGCAAATAAAATAATTGAAAAGAAAAGCAATAAAAATCAGAATTTTGGGAGATGAAAAGGCAAGTTCTGGACTCTTCCTACTTTACCTTTCTCTGTCTTTTTTCGTTTGGTGCTGGCCTTGGTCCTATTGCACTCTACTTTCGTCACTTTTGCTCAAGGTGTCATCTAGCTTTGCTTGGGTACAAAAGACGACACTTGTTATTGTCATCGCGGAGCTTCGTCTTTGATTTTCTGGGTAATTTCTGTTGCTGTCCAACTGAAGTTTGTGTGACTTATGCTCCATCAATCTTGGTTAAATTGGGTTCCTTTGTTGTAAGGTCTTTTGTTTTACTATTTTGGTAAGGTCTTTCCATTCTTATATTTGTTGAAAATTTAGTGAAAATTTGTTGAAATACACTTTTGGGTGTTTGTTTAATTGTATTTGAAACATTGTGTCTCTTGTACTTGAACTTTATTTATAGTGGAGAAATCGACTTCGATCTCATCCGTGGATGTATCTCATTTTGAGGAACTACGTAAATCTTTATATCCCATTTTACTTTTTTACTTGATATATTTTTAGAAATTTTAGTTGTTGTGTTTTTATTAGCTCTCTTTAATTTGCACTTGGGGGAAGTATTTTTCCCAGCAACCTGAATATCCCCTGACAACGCTATCATTGCTCTTGGCAGCGAGATGTCGGGTGGGATTCAAGACATCAGGGCCGAAGACATGACAGCCATCAATTCCCAATCAGGTGTAAGGGTCAAAATAGCACCAGGCAGGGGTGGTTTTGTGCAGGACATTTTTGTTAGGAGAATGACACTGAACACAATGAAGTACAGTTTTTGGATGACAGGCGATTATGGGCCACACCCAGATGAAGGTTGGGATCCAAAAGCACTTCCAGTGATTGAAAGGATAAATTATAGAGATGTGGCTAGTTAAGAATGTCAACATTTCAGCGAAACTTGTGGGAATTTCGAAAGATCCTTTGACGGGAATTTGCATGTCGAATGTGACTATTGAGTTGTCTAAAACACCAAAGAAACTACAGTGGAACTGCACTGATATTGGAGGATTTTCAAGCAATGTGAGTCCTAAGCCCGGTGATCTTTTGCCTAATAAGGATCTAGGAACAAGCAGTGGTTGCCCTTTTCCTAATGATGGGTTGCCCATTGAGGATGTTCAGTTGAAGACTTGTTCTTAGCTAGAGTAGCACCTCTTTATGGGAAGAGAGTGTAATTTATTTGAATTCTGATATCTGTAATGGTAGCTATGATCATATATCTATATATCAACAATATTGGTCTCAAAGAAAGAGAAATTAGATGAAATTTTCTGCAAGTATTGTGTTTTGTTATTTGACTTTCTCCAATTGGTTACTGGAATATCCTGGTTCAGAAACACTTTTTTTCTTTTTTTTGGGCTATGTGTAAAATGGGCAGGGAAAAGTTATAGAACCATACATCGGTATGACTACATTGAGGTGATAAAGTAGCACATAAGACTATCAGTCTTGTGGAGTGTGGTGTGCCTATCAGTCAAACTGGAATATTGTAAAGATACTAAACTGATGTGGTACATGAAAATCAGTAGTAATGACGATCTATGACAAAATTGGACCATAAAAATTTCCACTGCCGTGATTGACAACTAGGAAAATTTTCCACCAAAATGAATTCTCTCTATGATAAAAATAGTTCCATAACAAACTCGGACTTTCTATGACCATGATGATCCTTAGTATTATGTCGACATCATTTTCTGAGGGTGATTGCTGCTGCTTTCCCCTTCATTTGTGTCGAAAGCATCCTCACCTATATTCTCAACAGCCTCACTCCCTTGTGGGTAACTGCGATGATAAGTCTCTCTTCTTTTACAGTGTCGCTGCATAATAGGATCAAAGAAAAATGGGAGCATCAGAAATCAAAGAACCATGCAATCATTCAATCAACTTTTAGATGCAGAATGCAATATATCATCAACAAGAGGGAGGGAGGACGGGGGAGGGGAGAATTTTTCTTACATCACTGAGTAGCAAATCACACGGCTGGAGCATGTGGATTACATCACCCATTTTAGGCCTATTTTTTGCATCTGGATCGACACATCTAAGAGCTATCAGAAGAACCCGTTTGAGTTCTTTAGAAGTAGGCCGCTGCTGTATTTTAGGATCCAATACATGATCAGATTTCTGATTTGCAACCATAGATTTTAACCAGTCAATCAAATATACCTGCAAGTGAAGATATATATTTCAAACACATTACTTGAAACAGGGGAATCTAGTATAGATGGGTTCAAAACAAAGCAACGTTTGGAAAAACTAATAAACCTCTTCTTGCGGTTTGCTGTAATCTATAGGGGTCCTCCCAGATATGGTCTCCATGATCAGAATTCCAAAGCTATACATGTCACTCTTCTTCGTCAAACCAGTAGAAGCATACCCTGGTGCTATATAACTAGAAAATTCATTCAAATTTAGTCACTAAACAGTCGAAAAAAATTACCCATTAATCATCACATCTCAAATTATCCAACGAGAAGTATGCACAAAATGTTGAATTTTTTCGAAGAAAATTCACAACCATTCTAATTTTAACAAACCAAAAGGGCTGACCTAGATGTCTTGATCGCACGAGTTGTCTCATTACTATCCTGAGGATCAAATAGACTAGCAAGCCCAAAGTCAGAAATCTTAGGATTCCACTTGTGATCAAGCAGTATGTTGCTTGATTTTATGGCTTGATGGACAACCTTTGGTTCAATATCCTCGTGAAGGTAGGCCAATCTGCAGAAACATACTCTCCTCAAGTTATATGAGCATAACAACATCCATTGATGGGAAAAAATGTAAAATAAGAAAACTGATTTTAGGATCGTATGGGGTCACCCTTTTGCCGTTCCTACTATAATGTTCATCCTTATACCCCATGTTAGAGGGCTGACTCGTCCTACACGACCATGGAGCCATTGGTGCAGATTGCCGTTATTGACGTACTCGTAGACAAGCATCCTAATAAAAAGAAACAACCATGTGAAGGGGATGAATATATCAATCATTCAATTCTCAATAGTTTTGTTTTTTTTTCTTTTGCCAAGTTCAATTTCTATTATAATTGAATGAAAATAAGTACCTGTAATCTCCCTCAATACAGTATCCAATCAACCTTACCAAATTCTTGTGTCTAACTTGCCCAATTGCCTCCACTTCCTTCTTAAAGTCCTCAGCTTGACAACTGATGATTTTCTCAGTTTCATGAATATGAATGAAATACTTCAACGCTATGTTTGGATAAGGAATTTATAGGTGGAATTTGCTTTTGAGATGGAATTTGTAAAATTTTTATAAGGATTTTGTCCATCTCATCCTTATAAAAATTTTACAAATTCCATCTCAAAAGCAAATTCCACTTAAAAATTCCTTACCCAAACATAGTGCAAGGGAATGATTAAAAATCTAAGCTGAAATATAAGAAATTATACGAATTTTACTAAATTACTTAAAAGAAATTATTATTAAGTAGTGTGCCAAAAAATAGCATGCATCCAAACACCCTCTTGATGTTTGCAGTTAATTTTCTTACCTTCCACAAATTAACTCTACCTCTCAATTGACAAAGAACTTCTTTTGTTCATAGAAATATTTTTTTTTTTTAAAATTAAATTGAAAAACAAGGATACATGCAGATTATAATAACTAAATCAAAGTGAACGTAGGCAAAATGATCGAGAACACACGAGAATATGATAAGCTTAACCAGATTCTACAAGCCTGTTTGGTTGTCCCACAGAATTTGAAATCCTTCGTTCCGTTTTACATATCCATCATTTTAAAAGGGGCAATTCAAGAGAGTGGCATCCATCATCATTAGTAACAGTAAGAAATACTAAACATGGGGATTTCATGAATTCCTAAAAAGTGATTTAATCCCACCCACTATGATGATGGCTCAAACTTTTCTTAATGGCCATACATTGGACAGCCAAACAGGCCCTTAACCAACTTCTCCCTAGTAGCATCATCAATATATTCATGTCTATCAATTTATCTGTCCTCCCAATCAAAACATTCAAAAGTATACACATTTTCAACTACTGGGTACCTGTTAAACTGCAATTTCTTCACTGCAACTTGCCTGTGATCCCAGAAAACACCACGATAAACGACCCCATAATCTCCATTTCCAATCACATTATCGTCAGCCAACCCATTGGTCGCATCCTCAATCTCCCTTAGTGTAAACATGTTACCCAGCCTTACATTAGAAAGCGAATTCAAATCACTCGCAATACTTCTTAGAGCACTTGTTCCACTGAGTCCACTCCCCTTACTAGACCATTGGTCTGATATCACCACCTGATGCTCATGCTTTCCAGCATTCATCTCAATCTCCGAAAAATTATTTCGCGATAATAGCCTCCTATCCATCGATGAAGTGCTAAAAGTACTAAAAACATCCTTGGAAACGATGGGCTTTGCTAGACAAGCATGGGCATTGTGTGGTTTTCGCCGGCGATGACAGATAATGCATAGGGAGAGGAAGAGCAGGATAAAGAGAATGAGTATAACAATGCAAATAACTATCACAAGCCATAGTTTGAGTCCAAAAAATGAAGTGGGTTTTGATAGCTTGGTGTTGAGAGATGACGCGGCGAATGACATGGTTTGAAGGTGATTAATATGTAGAAGAGAGAAGAAATGTGAAGCTGGGTATTGAGCTCCATGGATATGAAAACTGGAGAGACTGTATTTGTTGTTTAACACAGGAAGTTGAGTTATGCTATAACTCTAATGTAAATATATTTGAATCTATCCCTTATCAACTGTAACCACAAAAATAGTGGGAAAGTCATGGGTCCATAGTGGAAGCCTCCAAACCATAACAAATATTTAACCAATAGTTGTTTGCCACTTCAGCAAAAGTTATTGATCACTGTGATTTGCGAGTCATGATGTGGAGGCCCGGATATTATGCTATAGTATTTTCAAGCTCCATAATTCATCTAGTCAAATCTAAACAGCTTACAATTCGACTCGAGTCAAACTCATTTGCAGCCATAAAATTGAGAAGTCAATATAGGGCCGGCTTGATGGAATTCACCTTAATCAGCTTCACTGTGGTTACTAGATATCCACCCCAAGTTAAATGGCCACCACAAGATTTTTCATTAACCTAATAATGCCAAAAGCTCAATTAACCCCCAACATGATTCAAGAAATAGGCTACCCCATTTAGCTATGGGGTGGTCATACTAACACTGCATACTCGCACGCACACATTGATTTCGATCTCTGTGAGAAGGATAAGACTACCACTAGTGCTGTTACAATAGAATTAAAAATAAAAATGGAAATGAGGCCATTTTATACACACACACAGGATAAAACAAACTCAAATTGAATTCCAATGTGTTACTGTTGAGATTCAAATTTCAACTTTCTACCACTCATTTTACTTGCCGGACAATGGCTTTTCGTTCTTGCTTGTATGGTTGTGTACATCCCAAGTCTATCACTTGTTCTTGTGAAAAGCCCAATAGTATATGTAAAAAATATTTAGATGAGTCAAGAAGACTACAATAAATAGGTAACTGTGGTCTTCCAACTTATCTCTGTTTCCTGTGAGTCTATTAAAATTTACAGGGGGAATAAAATTGACCAACAAAAAGAAGATTGATATTTGTACATGTCAAGATGATCTTCACAGGTACATCTGTCTATGGAGTTCGAAAATGGAATGGCATTCGCAAGCAAAGCTGCTCAATGGCTCCATGAAACTGTTTCTTCATCGGGTTTAGCTTGATCTCATAGAGCTTTGGCCATAGTTTTCCCGTCACTGTAAATAAAAATTGGGTCAACATGTGTCAATGGACATAAAAAAAATCATAATCCCAAGAAGGCACTCACAATGGCTAACAAAACAACAAAAACCATGCAAGAATGGCAAAGATGGAGAAATGATACTGGAAATCCACAAACTACAATAGGCCACATACAAGAATCAAGATGATGATGATCCCTAAAGAAGCATCAAATGTTGGAGCTTACCAAAAATGCGTTTTTTAACGCTATCCCATGCTATGCCGTTCAAAACATCAATAGCCTAGAAGGTAATGAAATTCCCATATTAAGTGAATTTGGCATGTGAAACAACACAAATGAAGAAGAAGAAAACAAAAAGGAAGAGGAAAAAAACAACAAATTTCTGAATATCCGTCCATTTGGTTCTCAGAAAGAATGGGAGATATGAAAGGAATGTGGTTAAAAATGCTTACAAAGAAAGCCCTCTTTATAAAAAATAATTTTTTTTAAAAAAAGCATTATCAAATGGTAAATTGGTAATCCCATTGTTTGTAAAACAGGACAGCATTTTAATGGGTACAAATTCTTACTCTTTCCCCAGCTGTCATCAGTCCTTCCCTATAAAGAAAAAATGGAAAGAAAACAGTCAACTTAATGCAATTCTCATGCAAAACAAAAAAGTACTATATGAATTATAATTAAATTTAAGATAGTTATTATCCAATGCATAAAAAGGGAAAGAAAAACAAACAGCAATACCTTAAATTATGAAGGAGAATCCATCCAAGTACACTACCATCTTTGGGTGAGATTCTAGCAATGCAGTCAGTCTGCACAATGAGAATACATCAACTTTAGAAGGTAATCCAAGGCAACAGAACCTTTCCATCCATAAATTTATATCTATCGTAGAGAAATTGCTTCTCTCCCTTAAATTTTGTGATATTAAATAAACGAGGCTTATCTTGCACACTACCAAATTTGGGGCCAGTGGAGAAAAAAATCTGAAAAGTCAAATAATATTGAAGACTTTGAAGCATTAACGAGATACAAGTAGTTCTCTTTTCATGAAGGCCTTAGAGTTGAAAAAGCCCTTTCTATAACAAGACACAATTTGATTAAAGACATTGAAAACTTAGTACCACGCCTTATTGCATACAAGGGAACAGGGTTCAATGGGAAAAAATTGTTTCGAAATGGAAGGAGCATCACATTTTCCAATGATACTGGGTATCCATAGCAGGAGCCTTCAAATGTTAATTTGGTAAAGCAGTTAAGTACTTTTCTTAGAAAAACAAATGAACATCACTCCAGATCGGATAGCAGCATTTTGGAGGAATTTTATAGGCTGGTCTGTAGTTGCTGCCATCGGCAGTACAATTACAAGATACTGAACAATTCATATGAATTTTCTTACAAATCCCTTGAGCAAGAAAAGTGGCCTATTAAGCAAGTTGTCCAATAATTAAAAAAATTTAAATGTTGGGGCCTATTTTAGTGTCCAATTCAAAATTAAACAATTCAAAAAAAATTTACATAGTATTGAAGGCACAAATCCATCACCTTGAATTAGAATATTTCAAAAAGTTGGAGTCATCACTATGTTTGATGTTATAGGATCAATTCTTAGAAATTCATGAAACACCACTATTTTGAATTTCCACTCTTATTTGTGATGATGACCATCATTTTCTTGATTTTTTTTTTAAGATGACTTTAACTTTTTAAATATTATAATTCAAGGAGATACTATGTAAAATTTGTTGAATTGTTTAATTTCGAATTGGACACTCAAATAGGCCCTTACACTCGACCAGTAAATCCCACCAAGCAAATATTATGCCAATGCCCTCACCAAAATGCAGAAAATCATCCGCTACTGGGAAAACACACACACACAAGCAGTATAAAACCCATATATATACAAGTGAAAAGGGGGGATACAAACCTGAAAAACATTGGCCCAAACTTCGCCATTTACAAACTCCAGTTCATTGAGGTTGTGTACTTCATGACCTTTGAATTTGACAACTTGTTTTCCAAAGACTGCATTGGCGAAGGCAATGAGATGCAGCAATAATGCAAAATAACCAAACGAAAGAACATTGAAAGAAGAAGGAAATACTAAACTAAAGCACATAACTATATCATGGTGGAGTTTTTTTTTTCTCTCTATTTCCTTTATTTATTTTTTTCATTTTTGGCTAGGATGGTGGAAGTTAAACATTTAATAGAAAAAGAGCTTCTGGGGGCTAATGGGTGTGAATGTGTGATCATGTATTGCTAGAAGTTGAAGCAGCAAAGGTAGATTAGATTGTTTTGGAAATAATGCAGCATTAGTGATATCAGCCCCCTCAAATCCCCCCCCCCCCCCCACCCCCACCCCAAAACAAAAACAAAAAACAAAAAAAAAAAACCCCCTCCCCCACCTACCGTCCACCCAATACTGGGGAGAAAAATGAAATGAAAATGACAAGAAATGCCATATACAAGAGAACCTTTCAATGTTTGAGGGTGAATCTGATACAGTGTTGAAGTTCCATCACTTCCAAACAAGACTTTCCCATCAGTTGCCAGTCCCCAACCATCTTGCATCTGATGAGTAAAATTCTCAAACTGCACCAAGTATAACAGCATGAAAATTATTAAGCATCTGGACCGTCAACTATTTGGGCACACCAAAATGGACACGCCTCATTCCATTAAAATATTCCAAGGAAAAGCAGAATGTAAAACGAGACACTGATTCTACTAAAAAGTAATAACTGGATATGAGTATATGACTTATAGTTCTATTTGGAACAGAATAATATTATGACGCAGAAAAAAATAGTAAAGTAAAAGAAATCTTTGTTTCAATATGGTCTTACTGAATTCTGGAAATTTATTTATTCTGGAAAGAATTTAACTTTTCTCTTTCTAATAAAATAGATAAATAAAAAGTAATTAGAGCAGAAAAGGTGGAGCACAAACTTTGCTTAAATTGTTTCGGTCATATATGAAACCAGTTTTCGTCAACCAAGTTACTTGAAACAACCTACAAAAGAACAAAAATTTACTAGATTAGAGGTGTAGTAGACTCCTGAATTTTCAACTGCAACATAAACAGAATTAACAGTTGAAGAAACTAAATGAATGGATATCATGCCAAGGATTAGGATTATGATTTCATACTAGAAGAAAAGCATAAATCCAAATTTGTTAGCTAAAAGTATTCAACAACCTAATATTTCAGAATAGAAGTTTTACGAACATAAACACTCTCATAGAAGTATTTTTAAGTATCAAAAGGATCAACAAAAATTCTTATCACTTTATAATGGGAAAGAGATGCATAATATTAGCAAAAGAAAAATGCTCTATGCTCAGTTATCAGTTTTATCATTTATCTTTTTCTGTGTCTTTTCATGGTTGTTGTTTATTTATTCTATCTAATGCTATGCAAACGAAAGTTTCCATCAACCAATCAACTACATGCCAATGAACATCTCTAATCTAGGTTTGAAAAATAATAAATAGATATGGAAGTTATTACCATGGTCATACAAGTGACTTTAAAAAATAAATAAATAAATAACTGCCATGTTAATTAAAAAATTTATACATCTCCTGTATCATTAACAATCAATTACTGATCATGGAAAGATGATTTAGATAATCTAGCAGATGTAGTTTTCTCCACATAACAAATCCCAAAAGAAACAAGAAACAATAGCTTTCCTGCATATTTAGTTTCAATTCTTGATTTCCTGAATCAACAAGAGAACGAAATTTCAACTAATATAATATTCCCCACAAACCTTTCACCAAGAAGAGTCAAGCCTTCCCCAAAATAAGAACCATTCAGTTTCTGAAGATTCTCAACCTGGACATATTAGAAACAACAAACATTTTAGATTCACATGCCTGGATTATAACAATGTTACACACCATGCATTTTTCATGCTACGCTCAAACATATCAGTAAGACTGGTAATGAAATATTGTACACTGAATAAGATTTTCACCCAAAAATCAATTGATATTTTCCATAAACAAATACAAAAGTTACCTAAGACATGACTTCCATAGGGGGGAAAAAATCTTATTGTTGTTAATTAAACTGAAAAGTGATTGCTCGTGCCTGTGCTCTTATTACATAATCTTTACTTGGTTATTCAATTCCATTCGGATAGCATCCCATTACAACAAAAATATATCACTGACAACATGATGTTGATTTGGTCACACTGATATACACACCAGTAACAGTTAAACTGAGCCTTGGTAACCTACATATCAAATGCAGATGATCAATCTCATAAGACTGCACACTGAATAATTATTGAGAAATTTTATGGCTTTGAACTCCTCAAACAGACAATAAAATATTAAATAAAGTTGAGCCAAAATATCCTGATTCAAGATAAGTGGGATCTTTTTAGAATCTACTCTGGCATTTAGAAATTGGTTAATCAGTAAGAATGTATATTATGTCAAACATGGGCACCCATTTACTCCAACCATACTGCATTCACTTATTGATCTCAGAAACTAGTTAATTTACTTTCACCATATTGATTATTTATTGATAATTGCACAGGAAAATTAATCTTTGAATTTGAATACATATTAAAAGTGTATAGATACTGAACAACCGTACCTTCCCAGTCCGAAGAGCTACTTTCCGAACTGATGACTGAAAGAATAAAGATGAGAAGGTCAAGCAACAAATTACACAGAAAAGTGAACGTCAATGATTAATGAAAAAACGGATAATAATAATGATGATTGCAAAATCAATTCACATCTGAAAGAGAAATCATACACATATTGCATAACGTTTCTTGATGCACTCTGTACTGATTTTAGATGAATTACAGTGATATGATCTGCAATTGCTGATATAATTCTGATCTAAGATGACACAGTGAAATATATTATATTTATATATATATATATATATATATATATATATATATATATATATATATATATATATAATATTAATAAAAATAATTCAACAACACCAACTAAAAGAGAAGGGGTGGGGGTGGGGAACCTAGTTGGCAGGGAACCACCGTAGTAGTCTTCGAAGGTTTACAGAAAGCACAAAAGGATGAACCAAAACCCAAGCCTCAATTTGGTTATGGTGAATGATGTAGGACCCGCTAAAAACTTGTGCAATCAATTTTAGTTGATGTTGAGTCAATCGATTTGTATTGCATCACCCGTAATTGATTGTAGGTAGTACCACTCCCCTTTAATTTTGTCTTATATCTCTAATGAAAATAAAAAATAAAAAACAAAAAAATTAATGATTTCAAAAAATAAGAACAATGTGCAATAAGAGGAAATGAAATATAATAAAAACTGAATCTGATACAGTGAGATGAAATTCCACTTCTAAGTTAACAAACTGGTTTAGAAAAAAACACGATCCTAGTCAATCTAAAGGACTGTTCTAAAAAGAAGCAACAACAACTACTACTACTGCTTTGCAGATAGTAGACCAAATCCAAATCAAATGGAAAACAACTCCAGTAGAGTGCAAGTACAAATGCTTTATACAAATTTGAGCTAATACAATGTAACAATAACCACCTATAACATTTACTATAAACCCATAACATTGCTATTAAGCTATGAATATATAGCATATTCATCATAAGTTAACCACAGCATATGCTATTGAAAATAATGGGAAATTTAACATACTACGTTATAGTAAGAGCATTGATTTACACCAAAACTTATTCATAAAATGGGGAACAAATGAAAACGTTTTCAAATCCAGAAATAAATCAGCGAAACACTTGACAGTTTATGATACAAAGTATAATTCTGATTAACTGAAAGTCCTGAGAGCCTTGCACATTAAGGATTGCATGAAAAAAAATATTTTCAACCAATAAAAATACTTGTTACCATCATAATTAAGGGGAAAAAAATGTAAAATGTGATAAGTACAAACGGAAGACGAACTCACCTCCTGGTAAAGACCAGTTGACTCAAATAATGTGTCATTCCCTGCATAAAGAAGCCCCTGAAATAAAATGAGAATTAATCCATTTGTATGAAGAATATATGCAAAATATTAATGAAAGGAACAATACCCTTCAAATTATAACTATATGGCTGGATTTGGTTGCGTATAATTAGATTTGATTTGAAATATTAACTCTATGGAATTCAAAAATCTTGCTTTTAACAAGGAACTGTTTCAATGAATTTAGGGTTTTTGAAATTTATATCTAAAGCAAACAAACCGTGGACTTGGATTTGGTGCCTCTGGTTCAAATTCCAAGGCCCCAATTCCATGCACCAAATTTATCCTAAGTAAGACTAATCATTAAGAACTTCCTTTATCATCCTTTATCTAAAATGAACTTTATTTCGACTTTATTTCGACTCTTAGTCCTGATCTAAATCATCCATTATTTACTTCAAACTTATTAGTCAAATGAAACATGAACACAAACAGAAGAAATTAGCTTGAACTGCGATTTCTAATCTTCCTCTCAACACATTAAAACAAGATTCCATTAGCATGAAATTCTCCACAATTACTAGCAAAGAAGTGCCTAGTCAGTAGTCACTATTTAATAATAAAAAAATTATAGCAAGATTAGTTAGGCATTGGAGTCTCGATCTCATCAGAGAGAGAGATCCTTGAAATAAGATGGGACTTGATATTCTCATCCTCTAATTTTTTGATCCAACTGTCAAAACGTAGGAAACCTGGTATCCCCTTTCTTAAGTCCCCTTACATTTTGAAATGCCCATAACATTCTAAGTGCCTCTTTCCTTTTTGGTAGGAAGATTCTCAAATACTTCATGTCCCAATTCTTCAACAAAGATCCCAAGAGTTTAACCTCCTAGATGTTAAACACATATATACATTCATACTTATATCGGATGATGATCGGGTAAGCACGTGCTAATAGAACTTATACCAACAACCACATTGGGGGCTGTATCTCGTGCATTAGTGGCTTAAGGGGTACATTAGGCCAATGCAAGGGGTACAACCCTCAATGCATGGTACTGATATAACTTATATCAACACGTGCTGACCTGATTAGGACTGATATTGGATGATGATCGGATGATATAGTATATATATATATATATATATATATATATATATATTAATTGGAACAAACACCTGAGACCTAGATAATCAACTGACAAAATCACTAAAATATATATAAACTCAGTAGCATCACCTAAATTCCCAAAACATTCTTATATTCTTTATTACCTCTTCTTTGAAGAGTCAAAAGATCCAAAGACTTCAATCTCCAAATGTAACATATATATGCGTTTATATCATTATTAGAAATTTTTTTTCTTTTTGGTTAGGATCAATATTAGAAGTTTAGAACAATCAAATAAGACCCAGATTATTCAAATAAAAAAAATGGCTAAAATTACAAATAAATTGGACATACAAACGAGCAATGTTACCTGAGTGAAGGCTTTGGGGTCGTGAGGGAACTCGCTGACCACTTCAATTGTATAAATTTGGGGCGTAGGATCATCGAACGCGAAGTTATCCCACCTGTTCGACGAAATGCCCAATAGAACTACAACGCAAGCGAGTAGAAGAAGTGAAATAATTAGAGAAGATTTTCTGTAATTGAAACGTGATGTCGGAGACGGCATTGGTGAGGGGTATGGCTTGTCGTTGGATCGCTTGTTAGGCCTCTTCTTAAGCGATCCGCCCGCCATCGAGTGTCATAGGTTTCTTGAAGTCAGCGACGGGAAAATGTGTTCGAGAAATGTTTTTTGAAAGCGCTTTTGAGTTGAAATGGAGTGGGTGAACGGTTGGGGAGGGGTTGGGGGGCTGCGTGGTCACTAGTCAACGACGCCGCTAAAATGGAGCAAGGATTCGCTAACGGTTAAAAAAACCATCATTATAAGCCTATAATTATGTAATATGGACAGCTGGCATCACACCATCACCTGATCGGATCCACAAAAATGCCTCATGCCCATTCGTCAACGCATCAAGTAAAATTCCAACGTGTCAACAAAACATGCAACAGATACAAAAAGATCGTGAAGTCGGGCACAAATTTGATAATTTGTGCGTGATGGGATTAGTCTAAGTCAAATGATTTAGGATATCAAGGATTTGCTAACCGTTAAAAAAACTATCATTATAAGTCTATAATTATGTAATATGGACAGCTCGCATCACACCATCACCTAATCGGATCCACAAAAATACCCCATGCCCATTGTCAAAGCATAAGCAAAATTCCAACGTGTCAACAAAACAGGCAACAGACACAAAAAGATGGTGAAGTCGGGCATAAATTTAGTAGTTTGTGCATAGAGGGATTAGTCTAAGTCAAATGATTTAGGATACCTCCGTTTGATAATATAATAATTAAATAATAAAAAAAAAAAGTGTAGTGTTTAAGGTTTGCATAAGACTTGTCAATAGAATTATAGACGAGGTTATAGTTTAGATGTCACTATCTCCTCCTTTAAAAATAAGATATTGTTGACCTCATTTAATGGTTCGATTTTGAATCGAATTTAAATATATTTAGGGTCAGCTTAGGCCTTGTCAATGTGGTTATAGTCTGGGTTATAGTTTAGATTGCACATCTCCTCACGATGAACATTTCAAATAATTTTGAAATATATATATTTTTTTTCAAAATTTATCGTTTAAGTAGATTTTTTTAATCATTTACAATTTCAATTTCATTTTTACAAAAATTGGCAGCAAAGTCAAAGAACAAACTCTATAGTTTATTCAATTATCAAGATTCAACAAATGATGAAAAGGCTATCTCATTGAGTCATTAGTGGTGCCAAAAAATACTACTATATGTGTACATGATACACATGAGGCAAAAATGCCATAAAACACTTAAAAATATGTATAGACTATAGAGTTTGTGCTCATTTAAGAGAGATTTTAGTACATGCATCTATCACTACAAGAGGAAGAAGAAAAAGGAAGATGAGGTTTGTGCACCAATTACTATGTCAAATTGTTAGTAATAATCTTGTAATTAATCAATTAATTTTTTTGACAAAAGAAGAAATACTATTAATTAAAATAATGAGTACACCGACTTAATGTTACATTATAACTTCTTTATAAATATTTCGCAAATTAGAAAGAAAATGTTTTTTCCACATAATAGGATTAGTAAAAGAATGATTAAGATGAATTGTTTCTTCAGCAAGGATTCGCCGATAGCTTTAAAAAAAAAAAAAACCTATCATTGAAATAGTGTGATCTGAACCGTTTATAGAAGCAACGAACAACTCAAATCAAAAACCCAAAAAATTGGTGGCCAGAACTAATCTCAACAACTTTTTGAACTTTTAATATGAACCATCTCTTATGAACAACTTAGATAACACCACCGACCCAACCAAAAGGCGTGTCTAAAGACATGATGAGACGGAGCTGGCTGATAGTCACTGGTCCGTGTCTGCCATACGAAACACCCGCCCGTGACTTTTACATCACTCAACCAAGCGTGTACTACCGTCACCACAAATGAGCAACACGTGCAAAGGTTAACCGCTGCGTTTACCTGAAAGAGCGTTTCAGAGTTTAACCGCTGGAAGAACCTTCCCGACTCTGGTTAAAAACCTCAAAATTACCAGACGACGTCGTTTGATTATCTCACACGACGACGTTTCCAAAATTTAAAAAAGGTTCGAAAACTATCGAGAGACACGTAGAAGAATCGAGGAGCATGAACAGCACCTTCCCAATTTTTCTTCTCGTAAACCACTCTCTGGAAAAAGAAGGGGCCAGAACTTTATGGGCTTTTGGCTTTCCAGTATAAAATACCGTTCTATACCCCTCTGCAAAAGTAGTTTCAAAGTGATTTCGAATTGCTGTTCCGATCTCTGCTAAAAAAAAGAAAAAACAATTTTCTCAGCCTCCCCGCTTTCTAGTTCAGTTTCTCTCTAGCTCGCCAAACAAGGTTTCTTCTTCTGCGGGTTGGTTTTTAGTTGCTGGGTTTTTTTCTGTTTTTTGGAGTGATGGCGGATGCTAAGATGGCGGATTCGGAGATCTTTGCCTTCCAGGCTGAGATCAACCAACTTCTCAGCTTAATCATCAATACTTTTTACAGCAACAAGGAGATTTTCCTTCGTGAACTCATCAGCAATGCCTCCGATGTACGTCTCGATCTCTCCTCTCCCCCCCCCCCCCCCCCCCTCTCTCTATATCTATATAGTACGTGTGTATGACTGAAAATTTGGAATTTTTGGTGTAGGCGTTGGATAAGATACGATTTGAGGCTCTGACGGACAAGAGGAAGCTCGATGCCCAGCCAGAACTCTTCATTAGGATTGTTCCTGACAAGGTTAACAAGACCCTCTCTATCATTGACAGCGGTATCGGCATGACCAAAGCAGGTAACATATAAAACACAACGTGTATATATATATATATCCCAAATTCCATGGTAGAAGCCTGTTTATTCTTAGGGAAAAATATTTTCTCGGAAATTTTTTGAAAAAGTTACGAACTCCATGGTCAAACAAGGGACATAATTTCAGACAAATAAACCAGAATTTTACTACGTTAAATGTTTGTCATCGCTTTTGACATTGTTTACACCTAAAGCTTACTTTTATTGATTAATTTTTGGACAGAATTGGTGAACAATTTGGGAACAATTGCGAGGTCGGGGACCAAGGAATTCATGGAGGCGTTGCAGGCCGGAGCAGATGTAAGCATGATTGGTCAATTCGGCGTTGGGTTTTACTCGGCTTACCTTGTTGCAGAGAAGGTTATTGTGACCACAAAGCACAACGACGATGAGCAGTACATTTGGGAATCTCAAGCTGGTGGTTCCTTCACCATCACAAGGGACGTTAATGGAGAGCCACTTGGCAGGGGTACCAAGATCACCCTTTTCCTCAAGGAGGACCAGGTTAGAAACCAATCCTCTTTGTTTCCCGTTTGGGTTGCTGAGGAAAAAACATATACCCGAGTATACAATGCTAAGAGAGTAAACTAATTGTATTTTGTAAATTTTCTTTTTCCTGAATTTTCTCAGTAAAACAGAGGATTTCCTGAATTTGAGCGTTTGGGTGTTTTGTGCTTGAATGTAGTATTGATGTTGTTCTGGGAATTTTTTGCAGTTGGAGTACTTGGAGGAGAGGAGAATCAAGGACCTTGTGAAGAAGCACTCTGAGTTCATCAGCTACCCAATCTATCTCTGGACTGAGAAAACAACTGAGAAAGAGATCAGCGATGACGAAGACGATGAACCCAAGAAGGAAGAGGAAGGAAACGTAGAGGATGTTGACGAAGAGAAAGAGACGAAATCAAAGAAGAAGAAGATCAAGGAAGTTTCTCATGAATGGCAGCTGATCAACAAGCAGAAACCCATCTGGTTGCGCAAGCCGGAAGAAATCACAAAGGAGGAATACGCCTCGTTCTACAAGAGCCTGACCAATGATTGGGAGGACCATCTTGCAGTCAAGCACTTCTCTGTTGAGGGACAGCTCGAGTTCAAGGCCATTCTCTTCGTCCCCAAAAGGGCGCCATTCGATCTCTTCGACACCCGGAAGAAGATGAACAACATTAAGCTGTATGTCAGGAGGGTTTTCATCATGGACAATTGCGAAGAGCTCATCCCTGAGTACCTTGGATTCGTCAAGGGTGTCGTCGACTCTGATGATTTGCCACTTAACATCTCTCGTGAAATGCTGCAACAAAACAAGATTCTCAAGGTGATTAGGAAGAATTTGGTGAAGAAATGCATCGAGATGTTCAATGAGATTGCTGAGAACAAGGAAGATTATATCAAATTCTATGAAGCTTTCTCGAAGAATTTGAAGTTGGGTATCCATGAGGACAGCCAGAACAGGGCGAAATTGGCTGAGCTGCTTCGATACCACTCGACGAAGAGTGGGGAGGAGATGACCAGCTTGAAGGACTATGTTACTCGGATGAAGGAGGGTCAGAAGGATATCTACTACATCACTGGTGAGAGCAAGAAGGCTGTTGAGAATTCTCCGTTTTTGGAGAGGCTCAAGAAGAAAGGCTATGAAGTGATCTTCATGGTTGATGCCATTGATGAGTATGTTGTTAGCCAATTGAAGGAATACGATGGGAAGAAGTTGGTTTCTGCTACAAAGGAAGGGTTGAAGCTTGATGATGAGAGTGAGGAAGAGAAGCAGAAAAAGGAGGAAAAGAAGAAGTCCTTTGAAAACCTCTGCAAGACCATCAAGGAAATTCTGGGTGACAAAGTGGAGAAGGTGGTGGTCTCTGATCGAATTGTGGACTCCCCATGTTGTTTGGTGACTGGAGAGTATGGTTGGACTGCAAACATGGAGAGGATCATGAAGGCCCAGGCTCTGAGGGACAGCAGCATGAGCTCTTACATGTCTAGCAAGAAAACCATGGAGATCAACCCTGATAACGGGATCATGGAGGAGCTGAGGAAGAGAGCGGAGGCTGACAAGAACGACAAGGCTGTGAAGGATCTTGTGTTGCTGCTCTATGAGACTGCCCTCTTGACTTCTGGGTTCAGTCTCGAGGATCCAAACACTTTTGCCCTGAGAATTCACAGGATGTTGAAACTGGGTCTGAGCATTGAGGAGGAAGAGACTGGTGGTGATGATACTGACATGCCGGCATTGGAGGAGGATGCTGGTACTGAGGAGAGCAAGATGGAAGAAGTGGACTGAAGAGATGAAGATAGACGGATAGCTAAGTGTAAGGTGGGGACTGGGCTGATGACTTGAACACTAGTTTTCGAAGCCTGTTTCTGTTGATATGCGGTATTTATGAGGTCTCAAAATGCAGTATCGAGGGGTGTGTGGGTATAATAGGGAAGGGAGGAGCCCTCCCTTAGGTGTCTCCTAGTAAGGTGTTTTTCTTTCTTAATGGGTTTTGCTGTTTTGGGTCTTTCAAGGTTTTTGGGTGTGCTACACTACCCGTTTTGTAACTATAGTAGTCAATATTATCCAGGATCTTTAAATCTAAGTTTTGCATCTCTTTATAACTCTCAAATTTTTGTTTCAAGTATTGTTTGCATGTGTCTTGCACTTTAACATGTCACATTTCATCAATTTTCTCTCTCCTTCTCTTACAAGAAAGTGCTTTTCTTTTTTAGCTAGAACTTACTAGGGGTGCTCACAGGTCGGTTTGGATCGGGTTTGGGGTTCATCCGTAACCCACCCTACAACTCATCGGATAAACTAAATTCTCACTCACATCCGCCCATATAATTGGGCGGTTTTAACTCACAAACCATGCGGATTGATGGGTGGGTTGTAGGCGGATTGGCGGATTTAAGTTTAGCTAGACCTTGCTTTACTTTTTAAAAATCCATCATTCCAAAAATCCATCCATTCTATTTTGAATTTTTGAGAGCTTTCATACTGCATTTCAATTATTATAAATATTGTTTTGGTCAAAACAAGCCATACAAATTACAAAATAACAATTAACTTGGGAAAAAAATAAAATTAAACAAGCATAAATATAAAAACAAAAAGATAAAAGACTTTACAATACAAAAAACTAATTCAATATCGGTAAGAGATAAGGTCATTCTCTATTTGCCATGTGTCCAATGTAATATGAAGAACCAATAAGATACTGTCACGTGTATAATCTAATAAAGTATAAAAATACGCGAGACGGTTGGGTTTTAATCAGTTTTTATATTTTCAAAACCGCAACTACCCACGAAACCGCAAAAAAATAAAATTCTAAACCGCTACCCGCCCACCCTATCGATTGAAACTGCCCAATGCCTTCGGATTGGGTCGGATTAGGCGGTTTTTGCGGGTCTAACGGGTGAGTGAGCACCCTAGAACTTACAAGGAAGTACATGATGGTTAGGTTGAGTGTATCACATGCAGAGACTGCAGTATGTTGGGGCAATAAAAGTATTAGAGAGTAGAATAATTGCAATTTCGGTTTCTTTGCAAGGAATTCTGTTTCCTAGTCACCAGACCAATGCCATTAGAATCAAAATTCCTTTGAAATCTGATCATTTTAATGGTCCCTTTCGTACTTACCATATATAATGTTTGAGTCTTTATCTACCAACAATCACCAAAAGTTTCGAGATGTTGACATGGTCACGTCTATAGTCCGCTGCTGAATGAGAAATCATGCACCTTCGTTTATAAGCTTTAAGATGAGCATAGGTGGCCGCCCTTATGGACACCCATCAAAAGGAGGCAATAGCTAGAGGATAGGTGTATGGATCAACAATGGCTCCAAGGGTTCGTGCCCTTGGCCCTTGGAATTCATCTTTTTATATGGTTCAAATCAAATTCATCCCTTCTATATGAGATCAAGATTCGAACCCTTGATTTCTTTCTTCAAAAGCCATCAAGCTATTTCTTAACTTCTTTTAAAAAAACGTAAAAATAAACAGAAAATTATAAAAAATTGCATAGAAAACCTCAAGATACACATTAAGAAAACCTAAAAAGTCACCCTATAACACCATATACGAAGGAAAAGGAGTGTTTTATCCATTAGGAACATTTTAAGTACACTACTCATTTCGCAGGAGATTCAAGTGGTTTCTTGTGTCTTAGAAACGTACGTACAAGGTGGCCCAGGGGAAACGGGGATTTGCTCGGCAAATATTGGATTATCTCAAACTTTGAAATATTTTACCTCTCCTAAAGTTGATTTCCTCTTCCTAGGAATACGTTAGGAAAAACGAATATAAAAAGCAATTTGGAAAAGGATAATAACATATCTCATAATATAGTGTTGCAACTCTTGTCCTCAGCTAAAGAAGGTCCAAATTATTTATCTATTTTATGCCTTATCAAAAAATATATATATATATATATATATATATATTTATCTTTTTTACACTTCCCTTAAAATAAAAATAATAATAATAATAATATCATTAGCTTCAAATAATTTTCAATATGATGGAGTGTATGACGTGATCTTAATTTTCATGAACGGCCAAACTAAACAAAATGCTAAATCTCATAAGTAGCTCGATATCATACGTCGAAGTAAAAACAAAAACACCATTGAAATTTAGCAAATGCAACAAATTGGTTCTTTTACATAAACTCCTAATTAACCAAAACTATGGTACTGGAACGAGTAAAAATGCCTTTAGGCAAAACCTGAACTAGTTGGACCGGCACCATAACCTCCACCACCACCACCACGCCCAAAGCCAGGCCTACTACCAGAACCCTGCAAGTTTAAAATTAGAAATTAACATTAGATACAAATGATATTTGTCGAAGGGTAGTTGTGTCATCTACACACATGATGTGTGGTTAAAGAACTTTAAGAAAGCAGTACAAAGTTTTGGTCCTTTTCATTGAGCTCCAGAGGTTGAAGTTCAAAACAATACACTTTGTAATGCCCAGAGGAAGAAACACTTCACCAGTTCAACCCACACAATATGGATTATGATAGTGACTTGTTGTTTATAACCCAGCTTCAAAACCATCATGCAAGAAAATGATGAATGAGAAAGATAACATCCATTCAAAGTATATAAAATGAGGATCACTACTGAAGCATCAATCATTTTTTTTTATGCCACTACTGAGGCATCAATCATGTCTCATGTGATCTGGCCCCTACAAAATTTGCCACCAAAATATAATGCAATGTCCTTAATAGCATTGTCAAGATATAATTCAGCCTCAACTATTCAACAAGACCGCATCCAATTATTAAAAGACATTCCAACAACTTCAGATACAACTACCATGAGTACGGATAGAAAAGGTAATTCAATGCAACAAAAAAAAGTTTTGCACTTTTGTGGGGGTACTGGAAAACAAAAATAGGAGAAAATTTTGGGAACCTAGTCAAAATCTGAAAACCACTGATTTTATTCACATTTGGTTATATGTTCCATCTGGCATTGCTAACAAGAATTAAATGTATATATGGACAGCTCAATCTTTCTCATGGGGATCAAAAAGGCTAAACAACAACATTTACACTCAGAAAAAATAATTTCCTTCAGAAATTAAAATTTTCCTTTCCATTGTAAAACGAAAAAATCGATGATTGTCAGAATCAGCAAAAAAAAAATGTCAATTGTATCCAAGAAAGAAGACAAGCAGATCCAATTCATGGCAAAATAAGGTTAGGATTTATTAATCTCAACACATGCCGGGGGGAAAAAGAGAGAGAGAGAGAGAGAGAGGAGGAACTAGCCAGAAAGGTAGAAGTTGGAGCTCTGGTGAGAAGAAACAGTATATGGAATACAAAATATTGGAAAACATGCATGATAGAAGACAGGTCATTTAATCAACTAGTTAACAAAGCATAACTACTAGCCTACTACTACTACTACGAAATATAAGTTACTGTAATATGGCCATAGTACTTCCCATTCAGATATTACATTTTAATACCAGCATTTGTTGCTGTTTATTTCATTTCTTTAATGCTTTCATGATTTAATTTAGTGCTTTGCTTTCTTATTTTTTTGCTAGTTCAAACAGTACCCATTTGAAATAATTTCAATTCTTAACAATCTTGATGCAAGCAATTATAACTTTGTTCATACACATATACAGAACAAACTAGTACATCACAGAAAGGAAGAAAGAATCCAATCAAATGTTCACTTGACCTGTTCTACCTTAACAAACATAAATAAAAATAAAATGTGAGGATATAACACAAGCATTCATTCATTGGCACCAAATACTACGACCAACAACTATTTACACATCTATGTGTCAGTTCACCAATTATGATAATATCTTAAGAAAGTGAACTTACCCTAAAGGCAGGCTGGTAGTCTGCTGGAGCTCCTCCCTTCTCACCACCAAACTCACCTGCAGGCCCTCGAGGACCTCCACGGTACCCATCTCGGTCACCAAACCTTGGACGGTCTCCATCAAAGCGAGGTGGGCCACTAAATATTTAAACAAGAGAATATTATCACATTAAAATAAATATTTAAATTCTAACATAAATAGAGACATCTAGATCTATATATCCCAGAAAACAAATGAAATGTAAATATTGTATTACCGAGGGCGGTCACCAGGGGGGCCACCAAATGGCCGGCCAGGGGGCTTTGCAGATTTCTTCAAGGTGGCAGGCACAATCTCTGATGGGAGATTGAGGTAAGTCCTGAGGAACTCAATTCCATCATTGGTGAGGTACCAGTAGTAGTGCATCCATGCAAAGGTCTCGCGCACGTACTCCTTCGACTTGAAGCTCTGCATCAGCTTAATAACTTGCAAATTTGGAACATCAATTTCTGGATGTTTCGCAAGATTATAATCCTTCTTAGCATAGCAAACTCCCTCTGCACATTTATCAGAGATCACATATGAGACCCAGAAATTCAAATGCTCCATTTGATTGCCAAGAGAAGTAAAAAAATACAATAAGCTAAAATTTCAAATCTGAGGCTCTGTTTGTTTCACAGATAATACATCAGAAAAAACCTTTCCTGAAAATTTTCTCTAGCCATCAAAGTCTATTGATATTATGCCGTGAAGGTTAGGGAAAACTTTATCATGTATCTAAAATTAGCATTGGAAGAACATTTTTCGTAAAACTTGAAAGGTACAAAGTATTATTTTTTCTCTCTACAATTTTCCCGTGAGATTTTTCCATCCAAACAAACAAGCCTTATCAAATAAAGGTACCTGGCAAAACAAAAACCTCTAGGCCAGTTTAATTGTCAGATGGAAATTGAATAATCACATTTTATTTTACATAGCACCAAATCATAAATCCATCATTTTGAATGAGGCTATTTTATAAAGTTAGAGCTATCACCATAGTTGATACTATGAGGTCAATTTTAAAAATCATGAAATGCCTGTTTCCCATTCACAGTATTAGATTGCATTGGATGCCCAAACAGGCCCTTACTGAATTGGGCCTAATTGCAACAATTCTATATTAGCTGATACGAGCTTTTCATTTTCTCCCAAAACCTAGAAAAGCTTTTCCCTAAACCTAGAAAAGCTTAAAACGTGATATTCTATGTTTTTCTTTCTACACTACTCCACAGTTGTCTCAGTAACCAAACGAAGAAATCAAAACCACTATTCATCTCCGTCCAATACAACTATATTGACTCACTTGGAGCGAGCTTTTCATTTTATGGGAAATGAAAAAACAACATAAAACAAAATAATTCAAAATTTTGATTTTTTTCCTTTGACTAAGTTTTCTCAGGATCCAAACAGAAAGAAACTAAACAGCAAATATCAAATCAAAACAAAAATAAATATATAAATAAAATGACTGCAAATAAGCGAGAAAGATGAACCTTGGAAGAGGTATTTGGAGATCTCTCTCCGGTTCTTCTCTGGAATAATCTGTAAAAAAATTAAATTCAACAGAATCGTCATTCCATATACATAAACTCAAAACACAAACGCAAATATACACACATATATGTATGCCGTGCACATATATATATATATATATATATATATAGAGAGAGAGAGAGAGAGAGAGAGATAGAGAGAGAGAGAGAGTGAGAGACTTGCCATGGTTATGACGAGACGGAGAGGTAGACGAAGCGCAGACAGTAACTCCTTTCGCCCAAGCTGCTGCTGCTGCTGCTGCTAAGATCTCTGAAACCCTAGAAAATGGACATTTATAGCATTGTTCTGGAGCCTGTGGGCTTGGGCTCAACCCACTACAGCCATGGAGAGGATGGGCTGATGTTATTGGGTAGGGAGCCAATATTACAACCCAAAAATTTATTTGTACACCCCATCAATTTCGATTTTTTGAAGGCTTAAGAAAAGTATAATAGGTTTTTATGATAATTAGCTACATTGTCTATTAGGAAATATCATTTTAAACAATTTTACAGGATAAAGTTTTTACAAAATTTGTCGTTTAAGTGAATTTTTTGATCATTTACCATTTATATTTAATTTTTTGTCAAAAAATCAACTTAAACTATAGATTTTGGATTAAAAAAATTTTTACAAAGTTGTTCAAAATGATGTTTTCTAAAAGATTACGTGGACACTTTTCATAAAAACCTTTTATATATGGGCTAGGGTATCGCCACCACATAAAATACTCTAAGCCCCCCATTTAATTTACATTTTTAAGGTTTTATGAAAAATATTTTTAAAAAAATTATGAAAAATAATCACATAATTTACTAGAAATATCATTCTGGACAATTTTGTAGAATAGAGTTTTTCCAAATGCTGTCATTTAAAGTAGACTTTTTGGCAATTTTTCATGGAAAATGAAATAGAGATTGTAAATGGCCAAAAAGTCTTATTAAATGATAGATTTTGAAAAAAAAAAATTTCTACTAAGTTGTTCAAAATGACGTTTTTTAGTGAAAAATGCTAATTAGTTTTCTTAAAAATTTTTACATTTTTCATAAAATCTCAAAAAGTGTAAACTAATGGGGAGATTTGAGTACTCTATGTGGTGGCATTAGCTTCACTCTTTATATATTTATAAAATTTTAAAAAATCAAAATTAATAAATGTAAAAACAAAGTTTTGGATTGCAATAACAGACCCTATTGGTTACGGAGAAGGGCTTTTCTAGCCCGTTGCAACATGTGTCGCTGGGTTGGCCTCATGTAGTTGCTTGTGTAAGTTGTGTGTTACACTGTTACTACAGGTGGGCTCAGAGAAAGGTGAGGGACATAATCACATAGCATAATGGCCAAGGCTATAAAATATAACATAGTGTTCAATTTCAAGGGATTAACCTTTTAGTCTCGTAGCAAGTTGGAGTCTTAACAAACGTTTTAATACGGTGTTTGATCCCCTTTTAGTGCCTACTCTCAAGACCTGAAGGACTTGGTAATTGCACGATACGTGAGGAACATGGGATTATAGGTACACAAATAATTAGTCAGTTTTAATGTTATCAGGAAAAAAAAACAATGCACGAGGGATTAATTTTCGCTTTTCAAACTAGTAAGCATCGCACTAATTACATTTAGTGAGTGAGAATCTAATAGGTGTTCGACCGATTGTCGGTGGAAGAAGCGCCACATTAGTCATGAATTGCATGATCTGATGCATTGCATGCACAATCACATCATTTGGACAGAAGTCGCAAGCCAACAAGTGGGGTTGAAATTGCAAAATCGTTTGTTTTATTTCTTCTCCTCTATTTTTGTTTTTATCTACTCCAAACAGTCATACATGACCAAGAGAAAAGTTAATATGGGAGTGCCTTCATGAATTTATTATGAACTCTTTCTTATTTCACGGATATTGCGTAAATATCAAAACACGTATTATATAGTTGGACAAAAACCTATTCAAAAGTTTTACGTACAAAATGTGATCGTAAAACTTCACGCAGTTGATCACACATAATGGTTAAAGTTTGATATTCCATTTTATCTTAAAATGTTTGACCAAATTTGATTTGAGACTCTATTTTTCATTAAAAAAAACAAAAATGAAAAAAATGTTTGACAAAATTTTCCTATAAACTTTGACTAGTGGGTCTGGACCCATTTGAATAGTTTTTTTTTTTTTCCTTTTTTTCTCTTGTTAAAGTTATATAATATTATTGAATTAATTTGATAAATACAATGACATGGTGTCTGTTTTAGACTTTTTTTTTTTTATACATATATATTCTTATTTATTTTTTGGTAAAAAGATATTGGACCTTGTGGTAAATTAATAATCAAATATAGGTAAGGCATTCCTCACTCTGCACCCATTAACATCAACAAAAAATTAATCTGTGGCTAACCTCATTGAGAAGTTTGAATTTGGGATGTGTCATTTTCGGAGGCATATTCCCTCAAGACAAGAATAAACTATTCCATCCCATGTGTTGGTGTGTGTCTTAGATGGGTAGGATGGCACATGGTTTGGCCAAATATGTTAAGCATATTGAGGATTTATGTGTGTAGATTGAGGAAGTCCTGGAATTTGTTAGGGATCATTTTGTTGTTGATTTGGGCTCAGGAGGCATTTAATACAATCTCTCAAATCGTCTTTTATCAAAATAAAAAAAAGAAAAAAAAGAAAAAAAGAAAGATGGGTAGGATGGCCAATACAGCACACCTATGCCTCTGCCCCACAAGCTCTTCCATTTTTACATTTTTTTTTTCCAACAATTAATTTTAATCATGTACCATGTTATCATCTTAATGGTAAAAGTTCAACAACATATTCAAATGGACCAATAAGTGTCGATCAAACTTGACAAAATATTTTGTTCAAATTCTATTAAGGCCATGTTTGTTTGGTTGGAATGAATAGATAGAATGGAATCACATTTCAATTCAATCCAAACAATATCTTTGGATGAAATAATTAAATGGGAATGGAATGAAACAATAGTAGTGACTTGTAATGATATTCATTTTGCAATGTTAATTTCAAACTCATTTCATTCCACACTATTTTGAGCACATAATCAAATTCCATTTCCACTCATTCTATTCCAACCAAACAAACATGGCCTAACTGAGAGAGAATAGAAAACTCTAATACAACGTATATGATTGAACTTCATAACAATTTTTAATGAAATTTTTTATGTAAGATCATTTAAGAGTTTTATCTAATAATACAAAAACGTCTTATTATTTGTGCAATCTCCTCTGTGATAGATGGAAGTTGATTTTTATAATTTAGATGAGAAATTCCTAATCAAATTGTACATCCAAGGGATCAATCACCCCTCTCGGGTTTTTTTTTTTTTTTATTGGATTGTTTACGTTCTCAAATGGGTGATAATTTTCTTTAATATTAAGGAATAGCTAGGCCAACAATCTAATAACATTCCGACTTCTTGGAAGACCTTAATTATTGGCATGAGTGAGTCTTCCATGTTATTGTGGCACGATCACATAGTGTTATGGGCTAATAGGAGTAAAGCAAAATGAAATTATAGAGTCTAACAATCCCACTTTCATTTTCATTGACTTGTGATACTATGTAAACCTTATCATACTTACATATAAGTTTTTCTCTTATTAGCATCTATAAGTCAATTTTACCCTTTACCCTTTTTTTCTTCCCTAACGTGGCGAGCATTCATTGGTGCTTAATTCCAAGAGTGTGTGGATATATTCAGACATTTCTTGCTCCAGAATCATGCGAGATAGTTGCTTCTAGTACTTCCTCCTCATCCCCTTCTGACCATTCATACAGTAAAAACAGACTACAGACATTTTCCCACTACTCACACAACACCGCTAACCCATACACAAATACTCAGATTTCTAGAGACTTCGTTTCCATGATTTTTCTCTTTGTACATGTATATGTATATAGCTGAATCAGCTGATCACAGAGCAATTCCAATGGCAGTGTAAAGATCTAGATCATTAGGGTTTCATTTCAATACAAAAGAATGATGGTATATAGATGATTTGAGGAGTTTTGTAAAGAAAAGTTACAGTGATTAGTTGTTTTGTTTTGTTTTGTTTTTAAAATTTTCCCGAGAAAATGGGATCAGAAAATGAGGATCGGTGTTTTCCATCACTGTCAGAATCGGATGAAACTACACAACAGATTTACAAGTAATTTTACTTGATTTTATTGTCATCTATGTGCTTTTGTTTTCAAACTTCTACGGTCCGTTTTGTTGCTGGGAAAATGGAAGAAAACGAGAGGAGATGGGAAGTTTATTTTTGTTGTCATTTACGTTTTTAAGCTATTTTCTTAAACCTATGCAATCTGTTTGATTGCTGAGAAAATGGAATATGAGAAAAAAAAAAAACGAGATGAGATTTGAGTCTTACTAGGAATTTTTTCTGATTTTGGGGAAGTGAAAAGAGAAAAAAAAAATGAAAAGCTTACATGACTAGGTTAAATGGTTATATACTTGTATTAGGTTTAGTTGAGTGGAGGATTTTGGTTTCTAAGTAACCAAACAAGGAAAAATATAGGACTTTAGAAATTTTTTTTTTTCCTTTTTTCCTTACATTTTCTTGGCAACCAAACAGGACATTTTTGTTTGATTGTGTGGATAATGGCATGTTTTTGTGTTTTTGTGTTTTTGTTGATGTTTTTGTTTTTGATGATTCAGACAGACAAAACTTTCATATACAAGAGATTTTCTTATATCTTTAGCTGAGTTGGATACTTGCAAAAACTTACCAAGTGGGTTCGACCCATTGATTTTACGGTAAGACTCCGATGTAGTCATCGTCATTCATTTTAATGTTATTATGTATAGAATCACTACCCATCCAGTTTTTGAATGATTATATGGTTCTTAGTATTGCATTGTTACTGCATCTTTGACTGTATTGAGTTTAATTGCTTTTGTTTGGAAACAGAGAGTTTGACGATGCTTCTAATAACATATTAGAAAGGCCAAGAATACCTGTTAGTACTTCCTCACATAGTTTCAACGGTAGTGAATATGGTTCATCACAGTCCAATCGTTATTCAGGTGCGTGGTTCAAGTTTTTTCTTGTATTATTATTGACCTTCCAATAAATTTGGTAGTTTAACATTTCTGCATTTAGATGTTATCAGCATCATTTTCTTTGACAGAGGTCCCTAATAATGATTTCTTTCCTTTGGAAAGACTTCAAGAAATCTTACTGCATGATTTTTATCTGAGAAATTGGCCCTTTAATGCACTCTTTTGCTAATACAATCCAATCTCCAAAAACGGATGAGTTGCTTTGCAAGGTTCATTCATGGAGGGTGAGTAGTGCCCTACCGGCTGAAAGGTGTAGTTGATGAATAACAGGGTGAAACTGTTGGTCCAGACCTTATTAATACTGTTATGTATCATACTCATGTTTTGTTATTTAGTAATATAAAAAATACACCTGTAGAAATAATTTTCTGTTTAGCTGGATCTGGGTGCTTTTAATTTTATGTCAGACATCTTAGATAAGGTCTTCTAGGGAAAACATTATGGTTAGGTAGTGGGAAGTGATAGAAATAATATACAATTGGTATTGAATTTATATTTGTTTTTGAGACACTATAAGGGAATAATTTTATCGTCTCATTGCTATTTGTGGCTATTAATGCAATTAAAATAGGGAAATCACAAATATAACAATATATAATTAAGGGACTTGTGCCACCATCTTTGTGTTCTTGATGGTTTTATTACCTTATTTTGGTATTTAAGAAGGTAGTAAATTGAACAAAAATATCAATAATAATTATTGGAATTTGACCTAATGTTAAAAGTATCTTTCAAAACTTAATCAGGAAAAAGTATATATGTGAGTCTGAGGGATTTAACCTTTAGATTTCACTTATAAATCTTGTTTTTCAATCTTAAGATTATATGTATACAAGTTACAAATGAATTTCACACTTCAAGGTCCTTTTGCCTTCAACAAGGCCTCATTAGTTGCTGGAAGGCAGGCTTTTGGAGAGTTCATTGTGAGGTTGATTGTTGAGCCCAGCTATTTATTTCAGTCTGCTGAAAAATATTTGACCGTAATGGAGCTTTAATCACTGATGCAGATGGTTCCCTCCTTTGCAGATCCTCAGTTTCTGTATCTGGACCGTCAGGGTGTGACTGTGCCATGCGTTTTGTACTTGTTGCCTTTTGATATTTCCCTAGCACCAAAATAAATAATAAATAAATAAAAATTTTAAAAATATAATGAATTTTGATTAATCCAGGCCCCAACCATAGTTGTATTTTGGACACCTTATAGCCTGTGCAGATATCTAAGGCTTCTCAATCAGCTGTGTCACCTGGTTGTGGTATGGACTCAACTCCATCTGTATGACTGGCAGAATCATTTATGTAATTTGCTCAATTATCTGATTGCTGTGGAAAGATTAAGATTTATAGAATGATGTGCTATACGTTCTTACCTTGTTATAAGGCTTACCGTGCGTTTTGTACTTATGTTATTGTTCAATCCTTACATTATGAAAAAGAAGATGGATTCCTTGGACTAGATGGATTTCCTTGGATTTTGGAATGTAGCCTTGCCGATAACTACCTAATGAAAGTTGGGAATTAAAATGGGTTTTGTGGCTTCTTGAACCATTTGTGTTATGCAGATGGAAGACATTATGGCGACCAATATCAACGTTCTTGGCAAAATCCTGAACATGATGGGCTTTTGGGAAGTGGTGCTTTTCCAAGAGTATCAAGATTCATAGCTGGGGCTTCAACTCCTGGGGTTCGAGGAAATGGTCATCACCTACTCAATAGGAGTAATGAGCCATACCGTCCTCCACGCCCTTATAAGGTTTGGTCAGCAGTTTATATTTTTATCAGGTGTCTATGCATAAGAACTATCAACATGATATCTAATTTTGGATGTGATGTCATAGAGAATGTTAAATAAGGCTCAAATATGCTATTTCCAGTCCAGAAGAAAAAAGAATTAACTTAAAAATTTAAGCCAAGAACATCCAGTTGAAAATCACCTTGTGCTATTTTGCAGGCAGTACCTCATTCTGGGAGAGAGAATCATGACTCATATAATGATGAAACATTTGGTTCTGCTGAGTGTCTGAGTCAGGAGAGAGAGGAGGAGGAAAGAAAGAGAAAAGGTAACATCTTCTTCATTTTGTTAATGTTGTTGTGTTTTGTGTTGGCGATGCATTTTTGCATTCATGGATTCAGCAAGTTAAGGTTACCAATTAATCATTCTTCTAAAGCTAAACATAAATTACTTCCACGACCCAGCTTCATTTGAGTTGATGAGGAAGGAACAGCATAATGCAATTCATGTGAAGCAAAAACAATTTGTGGGCGAGCATGAAGAAAATCTCGATCCAGATATTTCTACTCTGCTAAAGGATCCCAGAATTGATAAGAGGCTTGTGAATGGAAGCAATGAATCTGAAGAATCTGTGGCATCACCAGCTTCAAATAACAAATCTGCCCAGAATTCTTTCTCCACACAAATTCTTGCATCCAGACCACTTGTACCTCCGGGTTTTTCAAGCAAAACCATGGAGAAGAATCCAGGAACAAATCCCCCTGTACCAGAGGTAATTGTCAGCATGTTCTCTAAAAGTGTTGTGATTAGAAAATTAGTATTCAAATATGCACATAGGCCCATTCCTTACTTCTTAGTCCATGCTTCTAAGAGTTGACTTTAAAAAATGAATTACACTTTTGATTCACTAAGTAATTTTGTACAAATATGCTTATTTAGTAATATTTTCAAATGAAGTATTGATGTCGATTGTATTTGTTTGGTCTTCACTGAAGCTTTAACCCCCCCCCCCCCCCCCCCCCCCCAAAGAAAAAAAAAAAAACAGTGTCTCATTTTCTTTCTAATGCAAGTTGCATTATTCTGGACAAGTTTATCTAGAATGCGAATTTTGGTCAGGGATGCTACAATCTATGTTACATAGACACTTCAATACGTAGATGCAACTGTGTCAGGCATGCTTGTTTCTTGGGTGCCACAGTTGCAGGCCATTTTGCTTGCTGCTTCTGTTTCATTCTTAAATTTGGTTAAATGGCATGATCCAATTTTGCTTCTCTCTACAATTGGGAATTGGTGGTTTCTGTCAATTTACATACATATATATATATATTTGATGATAAGTTTGTCATTATATTACAAGAACAACTTAATTAAACTGCAAGATATAAAATGGGATTTCTGTCTAAGGCGCCATAATTGCAGGCCACTATTAACTGCTTATGATTTTACAGGGCCAGTTATGTGTATATTGAGGATTGGTCCTTACTCCTTAGACTAGTTAATCAATTGACTTAACTTTGCCTGTGTTCAATTTTATCATTAGCTTCTATGTAGTATACAATGTATTCAATTTTTTTCATTATTGTTTGGGTTATTTAAAATGTTTGTTTTGATATTCCATGTGTCTTGTTTGTTGATTAACCTTTCATTAATTCTGTTTAAATTGAGTTGTATAGATAATCAATTACCGACAACAGACTTTAAACTTAGAAATTCAGAAAATGCAACATTTAAGCATCCTCTTTAATTTGAATTCTCAGGACATGATTTTCTTTGTTTTGAGATATTTTCTTTTGATTTCTGCCAGAGCTCATTGACACCAGCATGATTGAATACATAGTTAATAACGGACTTTGAATTAAGAAACTCAGAGAACGCGATATTTAAGCATATTCCCTAAGAGGCTAAGACTATTAACACCCAAAAATTAGAGCGGAATGTGTCCAGTAATGTTATTTAGCTGGGTTTCATAAACAATCTGGCCTCACATCAACATGAATGAATAGAGGTAATGAAGTCACACATACCCTTGGGCGGGGAAAAAAATGGGAAAAAAATCTGGCCTCAGAAGGCAATCATTTTTAGGTGGGCCACATTATAAGTGATTTCAAGGGAACTGAATAGTTTTGTCATTCACAATGCCTTCTCTCTATTTATTTGGAGTTTGCAGCTCCGATCTTTTTCTGCTGTTTCTGGTTATAGATCTGGAAATCTAGTTGTATTGCCAAAAGTAATTCAGAGAATATAATGGTTACTTTTATCGAAGGTTTGACACTTGGTTTGTACATGTGATGGGTTAAGTATTAAAAAATTGATCTGCCTCAACTTTACAAGTCATTAAACTGTTGACTAGTTTCCCCTACATATTTTCAATTAGAAGGTTGTTTGAAAAATACATACTTTCTTTTTTATCTGAAACAAGAAGATATGAAAGAAAAGAAAGAGCATGGATGGACAAGAAAGTCCGACCAAGCAAAACTTATAAAAGGGAAAGGAAAAGAAAAGGAACAATAATATACATACCCAAAAAATACATGCTCAACAAAAACAATTCAAGGGGGTAGAAGTGCCTCTGGAATAACCATGTGTGGTAGCCCCTCTCTTGGCCAAAAAGTCAGCCTCATTAGCCAATCTTGACACCCACTATATCTCAGTCAATATTATGCTTTTTTTTCCCCCATCCTTACTGGTAGATCGTTTGTTTGTTACTTCTGCAGGTTGAGAATGTTGACTTTGAGGCTAACCTTACATGCAGCATAAGTAACCCTGTAGACAAAATATTTTGTGATAGCCGAGAGGAAGAACAATCACAGAAGGATATTAATGATCAACAGCATGACCGTAAGAGGATTCATGTTCCTTATATAGATGAGGGTGAAAAGATTGTGATTCCATCCTCAGATGCAGATATTTCTGACAACATAGCTGAATTTCACAATCCATTGTATAGAGCATCTAATTTTCCTAAAGTCTCTGTAGCTGAAGAGGTTGAAGTCACTGATGTTGAGGATGTGACTGGGGATAAGATTATGGATATGTCTGCTCAGGATCATTCACCATTGGTCTTAGAAAAGTTCTTTGGCAGTGCTTCAGTAGTGAATAGTAGTGACTCCTTCAGTTTCATCGAGGTAATAATGATGCCCAAATAAAATACTTCATTCTTTTTCTACCTGTTTAATTTATGTTGAAATTTCAATAAATTATATTAGTGTCTAGTTAGGTAGGCTCATAATGGTGGTGGTTTGTGTTTTTTTTTTCCTCTTGTTATAGTGTATAAGAGCATGAACTGATCGACTTTCGTCATGATACTCATTCTCTTATTCAAAGTAGCTAAGAACTGTTATTTGATGTTCTCATTATTGTTAACCTTCTCAGTTCTCACTCTAAAAGAGTTTAGTGATTTATAACAGACATCAGTATTATTGGTCAGGATCTAATAATGATTTATCAAATTTTTTCTGTCAAGTGGGAAGGTGGACACCAAGATAGTTATTTTGTCCAGTCATTTTTCTATGAACTTGAGTTATTTTGTCCAGTTATTTTTCTATTCTGTTAGTATTATTGCTGAGAACCTATCAAGTGGGAATGTGGACACCAAGATAGTTGGCACCCATGACATGTATATACTTTACTGTTTATGGAGCATAATTACGAGTGGTTGGGCATTCAAGATTTCTCCAGGATTTGAAGTTGCAACCAAAATAGTCAAATTCTGTCCTTTATTGTCTGTTGATCTTTAATTTCAAGTTCCGCATTGTACCGAGTATTGTAAGATGCTCAACTCAAGAAAGCCTTGAATCCTAATTTTGTGTATTGTAAGATACTGAAATATGCTTAGATTTTTTAAAATAAATTGGAAAAAATAGGAAATATATGTGAAAAGTTTTCAATACTTGGAAGATGAAACTATATTAGAATTTTTCACGTTTACAGAATGTTAGGTGTCATTCACTCAATGGAGGATATGGCTCTCGATAGAACTGAATGGTGATGAAAGATCAGAGTAGCCACCTACATGGCTTCAAATATGGGCATAGAAAACATTAAGTGTCATTCATTTATTCCCTTACTGCAGTAAGCTTTCTCATTAGGAAAACTGCACAGCTCTATGGCAGTCCATTATAAAGTGTCTCATTTGCATTTGTTTTTCTTTGGAAGTTAGTGATTAAATCCTTAAAATCAACTTCAAAATTGCTAGCTCATTCAGTTCTTCTCTTCTTGAAGTGAAATTTCTGGTTTTGACAATGGTGCTGTTCTTAATTATGTTCTGCATATAGAATGACACCCTTGAGTTTTTTTGCTAAACAGAATCATGATGTTAAAGCAGTCTACACCAAGAAGCCCATATCGTATTCTTCCAAGTTTGCTCATTGGTTCCTTGAAGAAGGTATGGTTGTATGCATACATCAATCTTTTCGAGTTCAAAAGATTTCTTTTAACTTACATATAAATGTTTCCTGGGACCTTTTGGATTTTGTGCTGTAAACTAATATAGAGTTAAGCTAAAATTATTGTTCTTATTTTATTACAGGGAAAATACCAGCTGGTCATACCTCATCTGGAAATGAGAAAAGTGGATCCCAAATGTTTGGAGTGTCTGATGAGAGAGTCACTCAGCAAAACCCCCCAGACTTTTCTTCTGAAATAAATGAACTTACACACAAGCCTATGACATCTACTTCAACTTCTGCTACAGATGGGATATCTGAGCAATTGTATAGTTGTAATAAATCCACAGTGACTTCAGTTCTCACCTGTGAGGACCTTGAACAATCTATTCTATCGAAGATCAATGAAAATAGTTCAGCTCAGCTTCAGTCTGTGCAAGGCGGGAGTGATTATAATACAAAGGATGAGCAGTCAAATTCTGCCAATGGTGATGGTCTATCTCAGCACCTTCTTTCTTTGTTACAGAAGGGGGCTAACCTGAAAGATCTGACAGCATCTTCCAAACTAAACATGGAATTGTCTGACAAACTCCAACTTCCTGAAGTTCAAAATGATAGAAGTGCACTTAACAATTCAAGCAAGGGAGATACAGAAAATTCTGAAAGGAATCTGACCCTCAAACCAACATCTGGGACGGGTGTTACAAAAGAGTTGCAGTCTACTGAAGCATCATTTTCTATCCAAAGAGGCTCGCTTGTCAGGGTTGCAAGAAATGATGTTTTAGAGCCTTGCGTGTTTCCATTTCCAGTTACAGATAACAGTTTCTTTCCTTCAACTGTTAATGATTATGGATTTATTGGGGGAAACTGTGAAGGCATTATGGCTTCAAACCGTGCTAAGCAAACTGGGTTGGGTAAGATTGAGGAGAATCATTCACGCTTTGATAATGCTTGGGCCAATACAGGATCGAATCTTCAAAATGAACAGGGGTCAAAAGTTAGTCCCAACAGTGGCTTTAGTGAAAAGGCTGATTCAACAATTGAAATTTGTTTGCCTGAAGAGGACAGTTTGATTACAATTGATGACCCAATAATGCCTCAGTACTCCATGTTTATGCCCACTGGGGATCAAATTCATGCAGATTGGTCAAACTCAACTGCACCAGTTAACATTGCTGAGAAACTCGCAGCTTTAAAAGCTGCCCTCAGAGATGAGAGATCTACTTTACCAAGTTTGAAAGGTCGACCTCTTCCTTCTGGATCTTATGATGTAATGGGCTCAGAGCCTCCTTATCTCAACCTGCATGAACAGCTATCTTACCCACAATTCCATCACAATAAGATGAATCCAGGGAGGTCATTTTTTCATACCTTAGATTCTCCTCAAGCTCAACTGAGGAAGGCCATGAATCCAAAGGCCTATCATCATAATCCTCCACCCCACCATCATATACCCAGAAATGTGCCTTCCTCTCCTTTCCAAGGCACTCATGCGGAGCAAACAAGGTTTGATCATCCTATTCACCATTCGCTGTTCCAGCAGATGCACATGGCAGACAATTCTTCTCCTCACCTAGTAAACAGACAACCAAGAGGGGCACCACTTCCTCAACCCATTAATCAAATGGCTTGTTACACACAGGAGCTGAACTCAATGCAAAGTGTTTCCCGGAATTATCAGCAACCCAGCTATGGAGGCCGTGGAATGACAAATTTAGGTAAAGCACTCACTACTATATTGATACACCCACACAACTCTTCTCTTCCTTTGTTGTTGGAATAGTGTGACCAAACAGCTTGCTTTAGCCTCCTTATTTTAGCTTGCTTAGGATAATAGACTTGTATTCTAGACCAATACATTTTTTAATGCGGTTGGCTAAGGAAATTGTATGTTGATTTTCTGTCTTTTCATTTCTTCTTCCTTTTTTCTTTGCATTTGAAAAAAGTTATCATTTTCTCTTTTGCATGTTATTTGAAATTTTTTCATGGCTAGACTTGGATCATTCTTGGGATATCAAGAAATGATATATTTTCAGTTTCCTTTACCATTTGAAGAAAACTTATATACACAGTCCCCTTCCAGTCTCGGATCCAGGACAGAATTCCTGTCTGGGCTTTTATTTCAAGCCGTCGGATCAATATCACTTAAATCATTAATCCATGTGAATCCCAATCCAACGGCTTCAAAAAGAAGCCTGGACTGGAAAATTTCTCTCTCTCTCTCTCTCTCTCTCTCTCTCTCTCTCTATATATATATATATATATATATATATATATATATATTAAGATTTCATAAAGTTATTTCAAGTTTTTGGTAAGTTGCAATGATTGTTATATTTCCTTGCATGATGCCAGTGGAGGATGTATTCATGCCTTCAAATGCTACATAAAATGCTATGGAATGACTCATTTTCTTGGGATGTCCAAATGTGCCTTTATGCTAAATCGTCAAATTTCATATCTCATTGGGTATTGATTTACATATTTTCTGCATCATGTATTCTCACTTGTGACTTGCACTTGATATATATATATATATATATATATATATATATATATTTAAATAAACTGAAGGAAACAGAAAAATATACCTCAACTCAATAAAGCTTACGTCCCAATTGGCATAAGATTTCAATCATCACAGTGGAAGTTGGATTTTTTTGGATAGAAGTTAAAATTTTTGTGTTGGTAAACTGTGATTTTGTTGGCCATACAAAACTAGGCTGTTGGATGAAATGGTTTGGACCCCTGGTAAGGACACTGGGGCATGTGGCACCCACAAGAAGTTCCATCAGATGGGTTGCCCTTTGTAAAAGAAGGGCCAAGCTATAGCAATTTGTTTCTTTTGTCGGACTAAAACCACTTAAAGCCTAAACCTTCAACTTTGGAGTTGAGACAATAATATGGATGACCAGGTATGTGTCTGAAGTTTGATGGTTATCCTGCCTTTTGCCTTGCAACAAAAGCGATGGGAACATCATGCCTTCTTGCTATCTTATTGAGTTCTTTAATTTGTTTATGAAATTCGAGTTGCTAATTTGCTATAGCTGTTTTGGTCTGTGATTGTTGTGTGGGACTGGATTTAGATGATAACTAGAGTTTGTAACCATCTAATTATTTTTATATGTTCTGGTGTATTTAGATCCCAGTGGCATTGGCAGAGATAAAAATCAAGTGGCGTTCCATAGGCTCATTGAGATGGAACTGAGAGAGAAGCAGACACAACGTTTTCCTGTGGCTGGCTATAGTCAGGGAACCTTCCCTAATGAGTCAACATGGGAATTTGGTATGGACAATCGTCCAACATGGCAGTAATGGTTAGATTAGATGATTTTATCTTTCGCATGCAGCTAATTACAGGGATATAGATATTGATTTGCTTTAATCTTTAGAGGTTTTGTTTAGAAGATAGATCATTCAGTATTTAGCTTAATATTTGCAGTTGGCATGTAGTTGATATATGAGGATTTATATTCAGAAACAGTGCAGAATATAGAAGAGAAAGTAAATAGTTAGTTTGAATAGACTTGCTTGGATTTGATTCATTCCTTGATGTTCTATAGTGTATTATGGTACTTGTGGGGTGCAACTAGCCCTTTTGGATCAGATACTAATATCGGATTAGTCCCATTAGACTACAAAATAGTTGAGCATTGACCACCAATTTTACCTACGGTTTTATCATATTCGGGGCTACATATTCAGTCCCAATAAAAATTCCTTAGCTCAGGCTTGTGCTAAGCCTGATTTTGGTTCAGCTCAATTTACAGTCCTCAACCCCAAGGGGTAGCTCAGTTAGTACTAGTACCTATGCCTCAAGAGGCAATAAGGCACTGGTGGTTGGTGTCTTTCCGGATGGCAATAGGCAATATCGCCTTTTGTCGCTCACAGTTCTGAGTCGGGTGCTATCGCAGTGTAGGGATTGGTGTCTTTCCGGGCCCTCAATTTACCCCGTGTTCATGTTTTGAAGCCGAAGGTGTTCCTGAACCCTTTTCAGTTGCTTGCAGCACTGGCTTATGATGTTTTACCTTCATCACCCCTTAAAAATGATTTACGTTATTTGAATCACTCCTTCATGCGTATATCATTCGTGAAATGTCATAGACCTCTGATTTTATTGCTCACAAGATGGTACAATGGGCAATTATATGATTTCTATTAATCTGGCCCGTTCTAGATCCGCCCTAATTCTCTTGGCCAGGCTCTGGGTTTGGTGTAATTATGTTCCTTATAATAATATCTAATGTACCAAGTAACCAAACAGAATAATACTTAATAAAATAAAATCATAATAGATATACCATAAGAATAATAACTCGACCAGCAAAACATGAGGATAGCATGGATGGCAAAGGATTACAGATGGAAGGTTGAGAATTTTAAACTTTGTCCTCCCACAATAAGATGTTTGGGCTTGTGGGTGACCACACTTCACGTTGGACTAGTTTGAGCCCAACATTGGTGGGAGTAGGCCTGAATAAGGAACAGCTATTACAACCCACTTTTTTATCAACTTCCCTTTCGTTTTTGGTTTTTATAATTAAGATTTCATGAAAAATATAGAAGGTTTTTACAAAAACAGGTCGCGTTGTCCACTAGAAAGTATCATTTTGAATAACTACAACTTTGCAGAAGAAAGTTTTTCCAAAATCTATCGTTTAGTAGATTTTTTGGCAAAAAATGAAATAAAAGCTATAAATGACTAAAGTCTACCTAAACGATAGATTTGGAAAAAATCTTTCTTCTACAAAGTTGTTCAAAATGATGTTTTTTAGTGGACAACATGATCGGTTTTTGTAAAAACCTTTTATATTTTGTATAAAATCTCAAAAACCTAAAGGATGAGTGGTGGGGTGATAAAAGTGGGGGATTGCAATTCCTGCCTGAATATCCACATTTGGCCAAAAATAAATAATCATTCGTTTCCATGCTCAAATATGTTCGCAGTTTGACAAATGGTGATAAGTATTAACCGTTCCAGACATCCTGTCAGGTGTTAGGACTATCTGACTTCCATAGGCAAAGACGCAGAAAGAAAAGGGAAAAAATTGGTAATTTCATATCCTTTAATAGCATTAATATAAGCATGCCTAGGGAAAGACACTAGTCCAAATGATACAGCAGAAACAGAAGATGAATCCATGATATATATATATATACTACAAACAGAATGGAATGGAATAATTTCAATTTTTCTTTGGCCTCCAAACAGCCTGTTAGGCCAAAAAGTCGGAATTAAACTTGTGTGCCCAGCACAACATTTACAACGTGGATTCATAAAATGACCACAGAAGCACTTAGCATTTGAAATTAATGCGGGTGAGAGAGAGAGAGGAGTAGGTTGTATCAAACCGATCTCAGCTTATATGCCACAGCCAAACATGCCATAAACAACCATTCACTGCAAACGGTAATGAACAACTGAAACTGGGATACCTGGGAATAAATCCGCAAATGGTTTAGACAGGATTGTACTAACAAACAAAATATTGTACTTATATAACAGAAAACCAGAAGTAATACAATAGAGTCAAAACTTGTATATACAGAAATTCAGCTCTGTACAGGATGGATGACCTTCAGGTTACACCTTGAACAGCTTTACATTCCCGCACTACAAATTTATTTCACTCTTTTCCCCCAAGTATATATACACACTGAAATGGCAAACATCCATTGAACACTTCTACACCTGATGGTTTTAGGACAGGAAACAAATACTTACAAACCACTGATTTTTGGTTGCTGTGGAAGCTCGCTGAATATTGCTCTTTGCCCTGCCATGTTATCCGATCCAAGTCAGTATCGGTTATGCATAAATGAATGGAACAGCAGGCACAGCTATCACAGGCAAAGGAAGAAAATATATCTTTTCTCCTTTTTCTTTATCCAAATTGAGTACCATTCTTGGATTGAGCCTTATGAAAGGGTTCTATCTCCACCACTGCAATCAGTCTTGTCCGAATCAATCTCATAGGATGAAAGCAACTTTCTCTGCAACAATATAGTAAATATATATCAGCCACATGAAGAAGCAATAGAATAAATAAACTTGCTCATTCTCTTTCTTGTTCTCTAGAGAACATGAAGTTTGCAAGACATGGGACCATGCTTATTCAACTAATAGAACACACCCAATGTTGGATCCACTAAGCGGGGTCCTAAGAGGCGTGAGCTGGATACCGTCCACATTTCTTTTTTTAAGTACAACGCTGTGAAGACTCGAAACCTGCACCTTCGCATTTGGTAGCCCGAGACTTTTACCTTTTAGTTTCATATCAGACATCAGACACGAAGACAACCAAATGCAGATATCATTACCCTCATGTGATGGTGTTTCTGCTTTGGCACAAGAGATTGTGCATAAGGAGCAAAATTTATAAGAAAACTGGACAGATTGCATATAAGATTAACATCCCGAAGTCACAGGCATCACACTAACACTAGATGGGAAGTGTTATTTGAGCAAAGAAAATGCGGTTGACAACAGGGTTTGATGACCAGATCACCAAGAAGGTAAAATTAAACACAAGTTTTAGGTAATCTTTCCTAGTTTGATTTCGGTTTCTTGAACACTAATCATAGAGACCTGTCATTTAAATTAAAATTCTCACACATTCTAATTTTCGCTTCTAAAATTTCAGATTTTGTTCAAATAATGGGTGAGTACCGGCTAGCTTGCATATAATGGGACCTTTTTATTCGGTTACAGGAATTGCTATGTGATTTCATTTTGCAATTTAAAGTTGCTGCATGTCAAGCCTGTTCAACAACTGTCTTCAACTTGTTGCCATAGTCCAGAAAATTCATTTCTCATACATCAAACATCACAATTCCCATGCATGTTGTAAATTGTTGAAATGAAAAGACACAGGTAGCCTGTGAGCAACCAATTGGGCCTAAAGACACATTGGAGTAAGGGTTCTTCAGCTGATACTACAATAGGTGGCTTACCAGTCAGGTGCCATGCACACCACGATGAAACAGTTAATGCAAACTTGATACAAGAGAAGCATAAAGAGCACTTACATGATCCTCAAAATCAGGGCTGGTCAGATTGATGGAGAGGTTTCTCATCAACAATAACACCTGAACAGAAACCCAAATGGAGCCAAAGAAAATTGTGTAAAAAATTAAAACAACTAGTATGAGTACACTTATAACTGATGAAGTGCAACTCCACACTGTACAACTGAACATCTATCAATCTAAAAGTGGTAATGCTTGCCTCATATTACCTTGCTGCCAAGCATTATCCAGGACATAACCAACACTTTTACTACTTCACATGCATAAAGGGATCAAAATGGTATAGGTTTTAAAGAATCCATACCGTTTCAACATCTATTGGATCCATCTTTTTCAGTTTATGCAAATGGCCCTTAGCGTTAGGATCAAAGACACTACCAATGAAGCTGTAAACTTGAGCAAAGTCAGGCAGAACTGCATCAAAGAGAAGGGCATTAATGAGCTAGAATATACCGTATAAATGAAAAAGAAATGCAAGTAGCATAACAACATTTGAATATAAGCCCTAAGACAAAGACAAAAAGAAACTAGACAATAGAAACAGGACTGATACACACACATAGGGGACAATGCAACCAGTGGCCTCTGGTACGTTTGTACAGGCTCAGCAATGGCTTTCAGATTATGCCTTTTAAGCGCAATTATCCAGCTCAACGACTGCAGGTTCTTCAAACTTAAATATGAATTAAAGGAGTAAAGTGTCGCAATTTATATTGCTATATATATACATATATTTTCCTGATTTCTCAACTGTAAGCTAGTGGCCATATTACTAATACTAATATAGCACAACCATGGTTTTAAATTTTTTTATGATATGTGGTGCAAATCTCCCTATCAATGATTAGTAACTTGGTAAAAAGACACCAATGTCATGTCAGCAAACACACTGGATAAATAGATTATCAATCTAGTAAATCTACAAGGAAAAAAGAAATAGTGTCCTATAGAACTGGGGAGTTACTGTATCTAACACCCTGTAACTGTGTTTGAACACAGCATCCCATGTCCATATCCACACTTAATAGAATTAAAGTTGAATTTTTCAAAGTCATTTGGATAATTGATATTATTCTAGGCGATAAAATCCCACGAAATAGAAGGAACAAAAAACCTAACAGAGCTAAGTCAGCTAACGGCATTTTAGATACATAAATTAAAACATCTAATAGGAACTACATATGTGATGAAAGCGACATGTCTAAAACATCCTTGTTTAGAAACTAGTTAGTAAGACAAGATCAAGGATTCGGACTAATGTTTTTGGTTTTGAACTTCGTAAACTTCATAGGACTTCTTGGTTTTCTTGGAGGCCACAAGTTAGTCTTTACTTCTTTGGAGACAATTGCTTGGTCCAAAGTCAAACTTCCTACACTTGATCACAATTATCAACACACATCAAGGGTATGGGCATGGAATTAGCACTCTGAGATTTTAGTAGTAATACTCTTGCGCATAAACAAATCATGATTCAATTAATCCTCCAGCAATGTGGAGAAAGATCGTTCTTGGTTGCATATTGGAAAATTTCCTCACAGAAGTAATGAGAAACACACATGCACATTCTACTTGTGCCTTTCATTTACATGCGGCAGATAACATAGGGAATGATAATATCAATTAATTTTAACTATTCCTTCACAATTAAACTTTACTAAGTGAAAATGATAGTCAATTATTAAAAAATTATTTAAGCTAGATGACTTAAACAACAGAATTGTTGTCACCTCTCATTGAATGGCCATTATTCCCTTGATCAGTTGTTTCAACGGTTGGTCGTGTTCTTGGAGTGCTCTCAGTGCTACTGCAACAGTTATTTACCACTTTTGGCCCTCCTGCAGATCTCATATCACCTAGAAAACATGTCATCAAAATATTAATTTTGTACAAGCCATTAATGTGTCCATAAATAAATATTAGAATGATGAATGTGGAGTTGGAACGTGTAAGAATACCTTTTGTCACATGAGGTAAACTGCCTGTTTGCGCAGAGTTGTTTGTCCACGAAGATGCAGCAGCACTAGTAATAGGATTCCTAAGTATTGATGAGGAATTAGGCCTTAGAACACATCCAGGTTCAATTAGAGCAGATGAAGATTGAAAAGATCCCGTCATTTGTGGGAGCACTGGAGCTGCCAGATACAGCAAATATGAGGCCAGACTTATATTATTAAGTTTGAGTAATGACAACTGAACACACTTTAAAAAAATAAAAAATAAAAATAAAAAAAAACTATTCTGACCATTTTTTGAGGCTTTATGAGGATATGGATGAGCAGCTTTCCTTTTTGGCCGAGGGGGAGGTAGATGTTCATTTGTCCCATTTTTCTGAACCTTCAGAAAATACTTCTGTGCATGACTACGTATCTGCAAAAGATATTCCCAAGTTTAATTTATCTTTTCCCTGCTGGTTATATGGTAACATTTAATATTTGAAATATGAAAAACTGAAATTATGGAATCCTCATCAACTTATGATATCCACTAAAACATTTGTTACCTTCTTGCAGTAGGAACTGTAAAATGTGGGCCTAGAGAACAACTTGCGTAGATAACAGATTTAGAAGCTACAGAACTAGTAGTAGTCGAATAACATTGCTGGTCTATTTATTGAAACAAATCCTTCAAGTTTTTTAATAAGTAAATTGTTGGATATTACAACTCAGTACATTCAAGTGAATATGAGAACATAGGAAGTGCACATTTTGCATGCTATCCAATAAACTATCACATAACTCTCCATCAGATATATATATATATATACTAGAATGGACCTGCGTGATACGCGGGAACCAAGTAATAATTTCATTTAAAATACCTATATAAGTACCAAAAATGTTATTATTCTCTCTCGATCTAGTTAAACAGGATTATTAGAAAAAAGAGATTTAACAATCAATGTGAAATAAAAAAAATGGTTAAACTTTTTTTTTTTTTTTTTTTTTTGATGAAAAAAATGGTTAAACTTAAGTGGTCAGGTTTTTAAGTTTACCAAACAAACCTTTAGTGTTGATCCTACAGTCAAGATTATTTTTTCGACAACTTATATTAAAGGAATGAGAAGGAAGGTTGTACAGGAGGAAGGGAAGAAAAAAAATAAAAAAATAAAAAAAAAGGGAAGGAAGGGATAGTTGAAAAGAAGAGGAAGAGGAAGGCTCTACCAGGGGAAGAAAAAAAACAAAGAAAAAAAAGGAAGGATTGGATAGGGAAAAGGAAGAGGGAGAGGGAAGGCTGTATGGGGGGAAGGGAAGAAAAAACAAAACAACAAAGAAAGAAATAGGAAAAGGGTTGCTGACATCATGATATGAGCCCAAGGATGAGGAGAAAGATGGAATTTAAAAGGAAGGGCTATTAAGAAACTACCTCATATAGTGTTGATGCCACCTCACGCCTCTCTTTTTTTCTTTTCTTTTCTTTTTTTTTTTTCCTCTCCACCGTCACACTCTAAGTTACTCTCTCTCTCCCTCCTTTTTTTTCTTTCTCCAGTCACACTCTCTCTGTCACTCTCTCTCTTCCTTTATATCCTCCCCCCCTCTCTTCTTCCATCTTCCTCCATTTCTCTCTCTCCTCTTCCTCGCCTCTTCCTCCATTTTTTCCCCCCCTTTTTTTTTTCTCTCTCCACCGTCACACTCACACTCTGAGCAAATCCAAATCCCACTCTCAGGTCACTCTCTCTCTTCCTCCTCTTTTTTTCTTTTTCCAGTCACACTCTCTCTGTCACTCTCTCTTTTCCTTTATCTCCCCCCCTCTTCTCTTCCATCTTCCTCTATTTCTCTCTCTCCTCTTCCTCACCTCTTCCTCCATTTTTTTTTCTCTCCACCGTCACACTCTCAGTCACTCTCTCTCTTCCTCCTCTTTTTTTCTTTCTCCAGTCACACTCTCTCTGTCACTCTCTCTCTTCCTTTATCTCCCCCCCTCTCCTCTTCCATCTTCCTCCATTTCTCTCTCTCCTCTTCCTCGCCTCTTCCTCATTTTTTTTCCTTTTTTTTTTTTTTCTCTCCACCATCACACTCTCAGTCACTCTCTCTCTTCCTCCTCTTTTGGGTGAATGGGGGAGAGGAAGAGAACTTTTGTGTGAAATGAGTGATTTTCAAATTTGAAATGGGTGGAAGAGCAGAGTGGTTCTTGCTAGAGAAGAAAGAGAGAGAAAGAGGAGAAGCGTGTGAGAGGAGCATGTGCTGACATCAACTATGTGGGTCCAAAATGAAGGAGAATGAAGGATTAAGGAGGGAAGAATTATTGGGCTGCCACCTCAGCATTTGCTGATGTCACCAAAAAAACTCCTAATTATAATATAAGAATAGATATATATATATATATATATATATATAAGAATGTTATTCATTACACCCATGGAATAGAACAGTACACTATCAAGAAGCACCAAAGTGTTGTAAGTGCATCATATTTGAAGTGTGCAATCATGATATTATTGGATTACAAATAAAAAAATCTATCACTACATACTGCTTATTCATGCTACATATGGGTTATGCATCACCCATATGTACATGCATCATCTGATATTTGAAACAATTGTCCAACTTATTACTTAATTTTGGTATATGAACCAATAAGCCTTGGGAAATGCATCACAGAATCGGCCAATACTTAAAATCATGAAGAAATTTGTGGTGGCATGGGGTGGGGAGGGGGAAGGAGAATGGGAATGTATCAGCAAAAATAGAAGGGAAAATCAATAGCATATATGTGGAGGAAACGAAAACGTAAGGGCAGCAAGATTGGGAAGGAGAATGAAGAAACATCCTCCACTTCAAAATTTAATTTTAAACACGAGCAGAATGACTTCCAACTGGAGAAAAAGAGAATTCTCAAAATGCCCTAAGAAGTGGAAAGAATTGAACAACCCCAAACAAAAAAAAAGGGGGGGGGGGGGGGGGGGGGGGGGGGGAGGGATAGCCAGGCATTTTAAGTTCAGTCAAGATGCTGAATGTATGACATAACTAGCATGATGCAGAACAGTGCATATGAGGTTACCTGAATAACTGTCTTTGACCCAATAAATGCTTCAATCTTTTTCCAGTCACGGTCAAAACTGGACAGAACCAAGGGAGCAAAAACAACATCAGGGAATAGAAGCAATTATTAAGAGTAAATAGAGCATAAACACTCCTTTTGGTTACCAAAAAAATGTAAGAAAATAAAATTCGGCTAACACCCAGAAAGAGCTTCGAAAATGAAATGGAGTCTAAAAGCAAATTCTCCCCAACAAACTCATTGCAATAAAATCCCTCATCTCCACCCTTTTTTCCTCTTCGTACATTCAGATGATTATACTGAACTACTGAAGTTCGCATTTTTATTTTAATCAAAATATATACCATTTGGAAGCAGATTTAAGTGAAGCTTTCAAACCGAGAACCGAACCGAACAGAACCAAGCCTACCTCGGTTCAGTTTTTTTGATAAGGTTGGTTAGGTTCTGGTTCATGCTACCCAATTCAAAACCCTAAATTCTACCACAGGCACTACCGAATTCCACACAAATGGAGCTTCCAACATAATGACATACACACACATATCGTTTCAACGGATACCCCAATTCATACAAATCCCTAAATTCTTACACCATTACCCACAAACATAACGCAATACCCAAATTCAACACCAACAGGAGTTTCAGATATGAAAGCACATACACAAATATATTGCCCAAAATTGAACCCCTAATTCAATTGAAAACCCCCATTAACCCCTTTCCAAAAAACAAGCAAGCAGTGAAGAGCACTCACAGCTGGAGGGCTTCGAGGAACTTGTCATGCTCGGGATCGGTCCAGCTCTCCCGCGACTTGGTGATGGTGTAGGGTTTTCGGATCTTCTTGGACATATCCTCGGACGACGATGTGGTGGATGCTGCGGCTGAGGAGGTGGCGAAGGGGCTGAGACCGGGCAGAGCCATTCCCGTCGGATCCAAGTAGAAGCCTTCGGGCGGGTTTGGAATCTTCGACACCATATATGTATGTACTGTGTGAGGTTTCCGCTTTAGGTGGTGAGGTTGAGAGAGAGAGAGAGAGAGAGAGAGAGATGGAGATGAAAGTGTGGCGTGTTGCACAGCTTTCCAACTTTATACATGTGGTCCATATGGGGTTTGGTTCGCCCGCGGTTAACTGCCCAATCCTCAAAAGAAAAAAAATAAAAGTTTTTTTTTTAAGTGCTGTGATGGGACTAATAAAAGTTTGCCACGTGGACATGATGCTTGGCAACAAAACTTCGGAGCATGGTGTTTGTACGGAACTGAGGGACCCCTTGCTAATCAGAAGCTTCGGACCATGGTGTTGTCAGCTGGGAATGAAGCCACGTTGGTTGTTTCATGGTAGTCACAAATAATTTGTCAGGGGAAAGTGTTATTAGGTTATCATCAAAGCATTAGTTTTGAACTCAATCCAATTATCATTAAGGCCCCACGATCAAGGGCGGAGTCAAGATTTGAAATTGATCAAAATTAAGTAAAAAGTTAATAAATATAATAATGTATAATAGATTATTATAGTAGGTTTTTTTGCCATTTAAATTTAATAAACTTTTGGCATTTAAGTTTCTTAGTTGAGTTTTTTTTTTTTTTTTTGTTTTTTATTTTTATTTTTTCTAACTGTAAAACTAGTAAAAGTTTGTTTAGCAAAATAAAAAGCACGCATTTACACCATCGACCCCTCTCTTTCTCTCTCTTTCTCTCTCACACGAGTAGGGTTCTCGCACGTGGTCGCAGTCCTTTGTCTTTAGCCCATTGCCCTCATTAGGTAATACTCATTATTCTCTCTCAATTTAGGGCTTTGCTAATAAACATATTCTTCGCATAACAATTATAACGTGATCGAATTTTGACTTAAATGCCATAGATTATGTGTGGGATAATTATGAAGAGCAAATGAAACGGCGACACGTGTATGATCTCGGTAATGAGCTCGGGGTACCCTGCTCCATCGGGCAAGCACGTCCTCGGAGCATCCGAGCGCTCGGTCCTGCCTGCTTTCGGGCATATGGGCCCTCGGGCCTTAATGCCTCTCGGTCCAATGAACCCCTTTCGGGCCGCATAAGCACGCACCCCTCACGTGCGTCGAATTTGTCCTACATCTCAAATCCGACAGAGGAAAATCAGACCGGGAGCAGAGCACGCTCCTGGAAACCGAACCAGGGGAACGACTGTCAGCGGCCAGGCCTGTAACTCCGAAAGATCCGCGATCTGGTCTGAAACCCCTATCTAACCATGGTTAGCTCGGAACCCTAATTTGACCACGGTCAGGTCAGAGCATTGGACCAATCCGAAACCTAACGCCTGCCTATAAAAGGAACACTATTCATGATGAGAAAGGTAAGTTCCTCCAGCACAAAACCCTAGAAATTCCTCTCTCTCTCTTTCCCTCAAAATCTGACTTAACCGTCGGAGGGTTTTAGACCGGGAAACCCCCGGTCTCCCCTGACGATCCTCTTTGATTTCAGGTCCCCGTTTTAGGCGACACCCAGCTCTCCTGTTCATCGAGAAGGTTCTGTATCCCCGCATGAGCACGAGCCATCTCAATCCTTACAACCCAATCGGGCCATAGTTGCGTGGCGTTCCGAATCTTCGGATCACTCTTTCAAAGCGCCCCACCGACTGTCCGGACTTTTCCCCGTACAGATTAGAAATGATCGAATTGCTTAATCTTTCATTTACACGATTAAAAAGCTTTAAATGATGATAGATCAAAAGGTAAGAATATAATATGCCACTAATGGGTTTATCAGTTAATGGCGTGTCTTTTATTTTAAGGGGGAGAGTTTAAGAAATGTTATGATTCCAACTCTTCCCAAGTGCTTGTAAAGGGGAGAAGGGTTTATTGAAAGAGAGATCGATGTGCTATCCCTTGTGTATTCTAATGACCCATTTGACTTTCCCTCATACCAAAAAAGAAGGAAAAAAACAACTCAGATTCCACCAATGTACCATAGAGAGAGAGAGTGATGGAAGACGGCAAAAAAATATATTGAAAATATGCTAATGCTTTTTGTACCTAGTATATTAAATGGATCCATCAAATCAAGCAGTGGTTCCTTTCATTCTTCAAACAAGCTCATGCCAAATCAGTAATGCGGCTAACCATACATGTTGGGGTGCTTTCCTATCCAAAGTGAAGTTGCTCCCAACTACTGGATGCCATAACAATTAATGCTCAAAATGTGCAGTACATGGCGCATGTCCCTTGACCTCAGCTCTTTAAATTGAGCTATCTAAAAGCAAAAGAAAGACATGATATTCTTAGCTTATGAGGGTAATGCCAGTGGATCGATCGAGGATGATGATGGTAGTTAAATCGATCTTCCATTTGTATATTTACTCTTTAAAGGAAGCTGTTTGCCTGTTAAGACCCAACATTTTTTTGCTGGGGTGATTAGTGGGCAGATATTAATGAATTAGCAGGGATATGGGTTTTGAACTTGTACCTTCAATATCGATCAATACTGATCAGATTTTACCACCTAAACTAGAACAAAATTTTTTATGTAAGTTTGATACGGCTAATGTGGTAGCACGCGAGTCAATGAGAGTGAAATAAAATGGGATTGTTAAAATACTTTTAATCCCATGATCTCATTTTACTTTACTTACATTAACTTGTAACATCACATGGGCATACCACAGTTATAGTTAAAACTAACTCCGAGACTAGATGGTGTATTTTATGATTAATTTTAGGTGCTCAACGCAAGCCTACCACCTGTATGATATAATTGAGTGCGTAGATGTTTATTGTGGACTAACTATATGACTCCCCCTATTCATCATTGCAAGAGAGGTAGCATTGGCTGGTCCTCCTTTTTTTTCGAAGTCCAAGTCCACTTGCTTTTAAAAGTCATGATATAATTTGGTTGCCACTTGCCACCCAAAGAGAAAAAAAGGGGGGAGAGAGAGAGAGAGAGAGAGAGAGAGATGGTAAAAAAATTAATCTGGGCATGAGGGAGCTGATGACACTAGAGACCAAAATTGTGCAAAGCTTTTGTGTTCTTATCGTACGTGGCCGGATGATTGTGGGCACCAAATATATTTACCCTAGCTAGACAATTAGCCACATCACTTAATGGTCACTCTCTAAAAATAAGATAAATGAGTACTAGGCCATGTTGTTGCCCCACTGCGTTTGTGGCTCAAAGTAAAAGAGATAAAGATTAGCAACGAATACAATAACTATCATATAGTAGTATGGAAATGCAAACTATATTTTATAAACACCCAACATTTAATATTACAGAATATGCATTTCACTGAAAATAAAGATCCTCTTATCCTTCCTCTATGCCCCCTTTTAGTACTCCTTTCATAATTGAGTCATGTTAGCATAATAAAAATTATATGGAGACCTATCAAATAATAGATTATACTTAATATGTCTTCGTTTTAAAAAGATCTAACTCATTTAAATGATTTTGACCATTTATTAAACCTTTTTTCCTCCCATGATTGAGATAATATCAAAAGTTTCTTTACCGTTCAAATAACTTGATTAAAGTCAAATTATTCGAATGGTGAAGATGATTTAATGGAGTTGACTTTTTGAGGATATAATATATTTGGTTGGGCGTACTGTTTGACCAATCTTGATAATATTTTGGTGATGATAAGATCCAATTATATGAAATAGGCATGGAAGAAGGTGTGATTAAGGGGTAGAGGATCCCATCCTCACCAATTAATCACCAAACACCAAACCTATAATCCCATATAATACCAAGAATACTAAATATATATTACCATTATTATTCATACAAGAATTGAATAAAAAAAACTACTCAATTTAACATCTATAAATTCCCAATAATTTAAAAACCAAGATGGATGAGGTAAGAGAATGAATGGAAATCAAATAATTTAAATTATAAAAAAAAAAAAAAAAAAAAAAAAAAAAACACAACAACAACAACATAGTACTTGAGAGTGTAAGTATGGGTCATGATCAGAGGAGAATGTATTCATACAAAGTCATTCTACACTAATGTTGTGTGGTCCATTTCTCTCCATCCAATGGTGAAATTTTTTTCTAATAATTATTCACAATCCGGACCCTATAGGCATGATGTGTGTACACAAAAAGAGATGTCCTCACCAAATGAGTATACATAGATCCAATTATAACAAAAGAAAAACGAACAGTGCTAGATAACCTGCTAATGGATCATCCCGCTTAGAGATATATAAGATGTGAGACCTGTCTATCAAAAAAAAAGAAAGATGTAAGACCTGTCTACAGACTTGACCAGTGGGCAGGCATTTTTGAAGAGAAAAAGGAGACGAATTAACCCACTTTTTGTTTCCCCCTTCTTGCTGAGAAAAAAGGAGAGACAACCTAGGTTTACTGTTTCAATGAGAAAGACTCACCTGACAATAGAGAAAAAAAAGGAAGGAAGCCGCTATGGTTACTTCCTGGAAAAACTGTAAAAGGACCATTTGCACGCGCGTGTAAAAATGCCGCGCCGTTATGGTTTTTCCTTTTCCAACTTCCAGACCACATCACTCCACGTAAGAAAAACAGGAAATCAATGTCTTTTATACGTCTTTCGTGTTGTGTTCTGCCTTTGACTCCGTTCTCGATCCCCTGCCTCTTTCGCTCCACCACCACAACTCGGTGGACTCTTTTTAGAGCATCTCCAGCAATGTGAGTTAAATAAGATGTGCTATTATTATTTTAGCACATGTTACAGTATCAAATACTATAATTTAGCACAATATGTTCCAATGATTTATTTTTTGCCACAAGTTTAACTCTTTTTACAAATTTAAGGTCTCGTAAGATAATGAATGAGGTATATCGTGGATCAAATGCAATGTTACTTGAGTGAGATGAATGAGTTAAAAAAAAGGGTATGTCTTCTGTGTTTATATATATATACAAGATTTCAATATTATTTTTGAAAATAATGTATTTATTTATAAGTTGTTTGGTTACTGAGAAAATTTTGGAAGAAAAATACAAGAAAAGAAGTTGCTAGTGTGTTTGGTTGTTGAGAAAGGGAGGAAAAGCTTACATGGCAAATATAGTAATAGCTCACTCTTGTGCCAAATATAGCATAAGGGTGAACTATTGCCATATTTAACACATGCATTTAGCTCACCATTGGAGCGTCCCAACTTGTGCTAAATGCTATAATATAGCAATAGCACACCATATAGCTCACCATTAGAGATGCTCTTATACTCCTTTCATGATTGGGTTGGGTTACTTAGTATCATAAAAATTACATCGATACGTAACTACCAAATAATAGGTCAAACTTAATATGACTTGTTCTTAAGAAGATCAACTCATTTAAATGATTTTAATCATTTATTAAACATTTTTTTCCCCATGATCAAGATAATATCAAAAGTTCCTTTACCATTCAAGTATTTTGTTTAAAGTAAAATTGTTTGAATGGAGAAGAAGAATTAATGGAGTTGACTTTTTGAGGATGTATATAATTTATTTCGTTGAACTTACTGTTTGGCCAATCTTGATAATATTTTGGTGATGATAAGTTCTAATTATATGAAACAGACATGAAATGAGTTGTGATTAAAGGGTAGAGGATCTCCATCCTCACCGAGCATGAATCCTATAAGCCTCTATAATACTAAGAACGCAAAAAATAAAGTAGATAAAAAAGCTACTCAATTAATTAGCATCAACAAATTCCCAATAATTTAAAACAAAGATGGATGAGAGAAGAAAATGAATGAAAAAAAAAAACAAAACAAAACATAGTACATACTTGAGAGTGTGTAAGTATGGGTCATGATCAGAGGACAATACATTTATACAAAGTTATTTTACAATATGCGCTCGTTTAGAAACGTTGTGACTTTTACGACTTCTGCTGTGGAAGAAGAGAAATAGAAACTAGTGCTACTAAATGACTACTATATTGTGTTTGGAAACTGTATTTCAAAAGTGATATGAGATGTTGGAAGAACTTTTTAACTTGTTTGGCAAAAACAGTCTTGAAATGACTTATAGCCCTAAAATAACACTATTACCCTTATAGAAAATATTTGTTGAATCTATAGCATAGCATCCAAATTGAACTTATAGCATAGCATCCAAATCGAATGTGTAACAATTTTCGTAAGTTGAAGTAATGGTATGTACGCTTGTGTATATATATTGACACCATAGGCAGCAAATTAAAATGACAAATTTTAATGGGCAACAAATTTTTATATAATTCATTAAACCCCATGACCTCTATTCCATAGATTTCACGTCACCATTTAAAAAAAAATGTCCATTCAATTTAACATAAATCAAAGCCCCAAATTTTTGTATTTTTTTTTTTTTTATCACCATTATCTTCTTCCTCAGGAGCTCCGTTCTTGCCCACGGATATCTAGGATTCCCTAAATTCCACCCATGCACCTCTCCATTGCTTTCTCCAACACCTCCTAGGGAGACCAACTATTATTTTGGAAAACAATCATCATCATCCCAGATTTCACTAAATTCCACCCACCTTTCCATGGATATTTGAAAAATATCATTAAAGTCAAGAATGACTTCCCGTATCACATTAGCGGAGAAGCATCATCGATCCTATTTCAGCTCAAACGCATGTTTAGGCTCCAAAGAGCTTTTTCTTATTTTACCCAAACACGTCCTACAAGCACTTTTGGAAACCCAAAAGCACGTTTGGCCTACCGAAAAACGTTCCCAAACAGGCACATAGAGATCTATTTTGTGTGAGACCCATAAGAAAGTAGAGCCTTCACCTTAACTTTGTGCAGGACGACCGGTGGGCAGAGAACAAGGAGACATTACCCCACCCCACCTAGCCCCCCCTTTTTTTTTTGGGAAGAGAAAAAGGAGACAAACATTCCATGTTTGAGAGTAACTTTCTATTTTTTTTTTCCCTTTCTTTTTTTTTCGCCTTTTTTTTTCTTTTCTGTATTTGAGAGTAACACGTTGTTTGGTTAAGCTTTTAGATGGTTCAAAATCACTTTTGAAGCTTAAAATTATTTTTGGACCTGTTTGGCAACCTAAATCATAATCACTTCTAATATCAAAAAATGATTCTATAATAAGCAAACTACCCCCAACTTTTAATTAAAATCAAGGCATCAGCTTTTGCAAGGGGTTTTACTAAATTTTGATATTTCTAAAATTACCCTTAATGCTTGGGTATAAAAACAATTTTTTCCACCCATATCCTTTAACAAAATGATAATAGCCCCATCTTAGACCAAAATCCTCTCATTTCTTGCAACTGTGCTGCTTTCTTGCCCGTATCAATGTGTTGATAACTTCAACCAACTTGGACCCAAAGGATCCTAATTTAAACTTCAAATCTTTTTTTTTTCTCCCTTTCTATATTCATTGATTTATACTTGTTAGAATTTTTTGAAGAATTGATTTCATAAAATTTGGATTGGTAATAATTTTTTTAAAAAAAATATCAATTCATGCTCTTTTTTTTTTTCTTTGTTTTAAGGGTGAAAAAGAAAAAAAAAAAACAAACAAACAAACAAACAAACATAAGCAAAATCTATAGTCATACACCTTTATAGGGTTGGTTGAGTGGTCAAGTCTTGTGTGTGTTTTTTAGAGATTATCGTTTTGATGCTTCGCCGCTCTTGTTGTTTGTGTGGGTATAAGACGTCTCACCTCACCTAGGCTATTAGGGAAATAGTTTAAACTCAAATTTCGATAAGAGTACAATCGAGGATACCCCCAAATCATTGCTATAAAAAAAAATATATCACTACTAATACCAAATAGAGTAAAAATAAATAAATAAATAAATTATTATAGGGGGATAGTTCAATCAATTCAGGGTTATAATAACTTCAGCAAATGTTTTTCCTAAACAGACAAAAAATCACTTCTAACTCTAGTAGCACTTTTGTAATAGAGTTTCCAAATAGAAATTTATTCTCTTCGGCTACTTGTAAATTCTGATTCTTTTCTTCTTTTGCCTAAAAGCAAAAATCACAGTTTTTCCAAACAGGACCTAACTCCATTTGCAGGACTCTGTTGTCGTTTCTAAGAGTTAGGTACTTATTTTTCCTCATTTCTTTCTTTCCTTTCCATATAGCTGTTCACCGTTGGACTATTCTTTTTACAACTTCAATAGGAGGGTAAGAAGGGGATGGGGATGGTGGGGGGAGAAGGGTGCATAGGGATGTGTGCGAGAAAAAGATGAGAAAGGTTTTGATGTTAAAAAAGTTCCTTTTTTTTTTTCTTTTTCTTTTTTCATGTAAAACCGATATTTTGAATGACAGTTTTATGAGAGTTTTTTTTCTTAAATACTGTTATTTTAATAAATTAGATAAAAAAGGAGACGTTCCCTCCCCTCTTCGTTTTTTTTTTTTTTTTTTTTTTTTTTTTTTTTTTTTTTCTAAAAAAAAAAAATTGAAGAGAAAAAGGAGACAAACTTCTGTTTTCCCCTTCTTTCTGAGAAAAAGGAGACACAACCTAGGGTTACTGTTCCAATGTGAAAGACTCAGCTGGCGATAGAGAAAGAGGAGGGAAGCCACCATAATTGGTTACTTCCTGGAAAAAGTGTAAAAAGAGGGTTTCCTCATGCCGCGTCGTACGTTGTGTTCTGCCTTTGACTCCGTACTCCCCCGCCTCTTCCAGTCACTACCACAACTCGGTTGACTCGGTTGACTCTCTCTCTCTCTCTCTCACACGTACCTCTATAAATGAAATGTCCATCCACTTCGCCAACACCATTGCACTCTTCTTCTTCTTCCTCTTGGACCTCTCTTTGTGCTCAATTTTCATCTTCTCTGCATTTTTCTCTCAGGACCTTTGCTCACATCCCTCGATCTCAAAGGAAATGAAGGTCCCCTCTCTCTCTCTCTCTCTCTCTCTCCTCTCTACATTTTTATGTTTTAACAAGTTGGTGACCTCTCTAGTTTTTCCTCACTTTTTATTCTAATTGACATTTTTAACCATGAAATTTTATTCGGTTACATTTTTTTCCCCCAAATTTTAGAGTCCTAGTTTTGGATTTTTCTTTGAAAGTCCAGGCCTAGTGATTGATGTGTTATCCCTTTTACTCTGATTCAGAAGCTTTGTAATTTAATAGAATTAGGCTGATTTTGCCTCTTGGCTCTTGTTTGTGACAGAAAGCGGTGTTGAAATTGAGTTTAGGTGATGACAAAACCAAGCGGAAAGTCATGAAGGCAGTCTGCCTATCAGGTAATTGAATTTAGAGTTTTGGTAATCAATTCTACCTTACCCTCTGTTTGGTTGCTGAGGAAAAAAAAAAAAAAACCAGACTAGAATTGTTGATTTTATTTTTTAGTCTTTCCTGCATTTTCTTAGCAACCAAACTGTTGTGGACCTTAAAGTAAGAAAACCCAGATGGAAAATTCACAATTTTGATTGGGTTTGTGTTGAAATTTTTTTGTAGGGGTTGTTTCAATCTCCATGGACACGAAGGACGACAAGTTGACAGTGACAGGGGACATGGACCCAGTAACTGTGGTGACCAAATTGAGAAAGCTTTGTAACACAGAGATAGTCTCCGTTGGACCAGCAAAATAGATAGAAGAAGGAAGGATTTTAAAGCTGAGGTGCCTGTGTACGATTCAAAGGCCTAGTAGGCTAGTACCAGGCTCATGCTGCTTTTATGTGACCAATAATATATTACAAGTGTAGGAAGAAAATTCAAGTGTTTGTGTTATTCGTTAATTTCTAGATTCTGTATTTTTTTTTTTTTTTTTGTTGGGGGGGGGGGGGGGGGGCGCCTATGAAGCACCTCTAAATCCACAAGACAAATTAAAGTCGTAACAAAAGAACTTGTACTAAAATTAAAAAGTTCTTATCAAAGTGAAGGATTTTGAAGATTTTGACATTTTTTTTTGTAAGACATGTGAACTTCATGTAATTCTAGTTTTGAGACCCTGCCTACTAGTGCCTTTTGGACTTCTGATGGTCCAATTGTTCCATAAAATCCTTCGCCACTAGTCCTATATCACAACATTGCTACCTTATCGTTATTGTAACCTTCATATAGAGAGCATCTCCCTTTCGTAGGTTTTTTTTTTCCCCTTCTTTTTTGGTTGTTGTTATTGCATGTTATTGTTAGACGTGTAATTTAGGATTACAAAAAAACTGGATACTTGAGCCCACATTTGTCCAATGTCTAACGCTATATAAATATACTCATTTGCTTGAATTTATTTGCATGAGCAAAGTGGTAACACTGTTAACAAATAAAGAATTTTTTTTAATAAAAAAATAATAATCCATAGTGAACCGGTGAATTTGGCAAGCAAATTTGGACAAAAATAAGAGCAATACCATTTGAATTCTATCGGTTATGTTCTCATCAGCACGTGTTGATATAAGTTATATCAGCACCATACATTGAGGGTTGTACCCCTTGTATTGGTTCAATATACCTCATATCCAACTAATACTCAAAGTACAATTTCCAATGCGAGTATTAATATAAGTTATATCAGTACGTGCTTACCTTATCATCATCCTAATCCCACAACCATTTGCAACCCACACCCTAGAGTCAATAATGTAGGTCAACAAATATTTTCCCAAAAATAATTATCCCATTAAGTGCTTTTGCTTATACAAATTTTAGTGCATATTTGTTTTGATAGAATTAGAGGATACGATCACTATTGAAATCTCATTTTTTTTCCATTACGATTACAAGCCTATTCCATTCTAACTCTCCACAATTCCATTCAAACAAAAGCATGCTTTCAATAACTTTCATATAAAAGTAAGTGGTTTTTTGGATTCTTTAGCGTTTAGTAGCTTCCTATCCAAATAATTGCAGTCATCTGGGACAGTCCCATGATCCTTGTCTTTTTTTTATTTTTTTTATTTTTTTTCATATTTGGTCAAAAGTCTCATGATCTTCGATTTTATTTTTTTCTTATTATTACAGGTGGATCCTCCCTAGCCTCGCATGCCATGTCTGATTCCCTATTAATTGGTCAACTAAGGTCACCTTCACCTTCTTATTGGGAATTGACACGTGTCATGATCAGAATGATTTGTCCAACATGGCAGGATGTGCTCCCTTCAATTTTGGAAGGGTGCGTAAAAAATTACCCTCAATGGTAAATCTATTTTCACTTTTCTATCGTCAATTTCAAAACCAATTAAAATTGAAAAATCCGCATTAAAAAAAGATTATACTTCATTTGTTTCATATTAATTGTCGTGTTTAAAAGAACATATTCCGTATAATTTTTTTAAGAAATTTTTTTAAAATACTTTCACATTAATATTTTTCACATTAATATTTTAATTTTGCTCTCAAATTATTTTATTTATATCATATAATAAATACCATGAATATAGGTATATGACGAAATTTATTAAAATGAATTCATTGATTTGTTTATTAGGATAGAAATTTTGAAATGGTTCAAAATAAAAAGAAAAATAATTAATATGTAATGGAAAAAGTAATAGATTAACCCACGCATATAATTCGAAATCCATTTTGACTCATTTTAAAGTTGAGAAGCTGTATAATTTAAGATTTGATATGAGAATTGCAAATGCTTAGAAGATCCAAAATGTATAGGACCTACTCTTCACAAAAGTGGGAAAAGCAAGAGAAAGAGCCCACTTGCTTCTGACACAGGAGGACACCCTGAAAGGCTTAAATAATTGAGGAGAAAAGAGTGCCTTTGCCGTAGTAAGTCACAGCCTCATAATGTGTGGATCGGATCCATACTTGCACCAAGCCACTGACAAATTGAAATGTTTGGTCTCTCATTACATTCCCTTAATCCTATTAGTTTTTTTTAATTTCTGATACAACTCCCATCAATTTTTTAATTTTTTTAAAATTTTAAAATTTGGGTAAGAACCATGGCTTTCACACCCTCTTCCTTTTTTTTTTTTTTTTTTTTTTTTTTTTTTTTTTTTTTTTTTTGGTTTTTGACCTAATGTATTCTAAAAATTGACAATCAATGAACTAATCACTGTCGTGATGGGTGAACAACAATAAATCGTTGGTTCAGAGATTTTTTCTAAAATACTGAATCTCGAACATAAGATTTTTCACCTCCATTCGAAACAATTATTTTGAGATTAAGTGTCCAACCACTAAACCAATTCACTGGATTCACACTTTTTCTTTTGACCATATAGAAAATGAGTAACACTTTTGCGTGAGAGGGATAGAAATAAAAATTAAAAAATAACTCCTTTGGTTAGTTTCTGTAAAGTGTAATATAGCCTTGGGAAAGATAAACTTTGGCGAGTGCTTCCCAAAAAAAAAGGAAAAAAAAGAAAGGGTATAGGGTCAACTTGCTACAAGTCGGTGGCAAATTTTACTTGTTTTTATATTAATTTGGGAGTCACTCACTAAAGGGTAATTTTTCCCATATCTGTTTTCTTTGGAAAAGGAAAAGAAAAGGAAATATAGAAATGTAAAATAAAAGTACCATTACAACGAGGAATAACATAATTACAGAGGTATTCTTAATCCCTTCCCAAAGTTTATTAGAGACCCTATTCACCCAAAAGTTATTATCCTCATAATAATACCTAATATTAACCACACAATCGGCCATCCTATTAGCTTGTCTATAAACGTACCTAATAGCAATTTGCTCAAAGCTACTAAGAATTAAACGAGGTTAGCGATGCTCCAATGATGCCTCATGGTACCACAAACAACATTGACTCCTAACTAAGAATTTCCTTCTATTTGTAGTTTATTTATTCCTTTCTATAATGCCATATCAAGACCTTTTCTTAAAGCACCGCATTCTGCAACTATAATTGATGCATTTCCAAGATTAAAAGAACCCACCACTACCACTCTACATTGATCGTCTCTAATCACATAGCCTACCGAAGCTCTCCATTGTTGATACTTTCTCAGACCACTATCTAATTAGTGAGAGACTTTTCCAAGCAACAGACCTATAAGAACACACAGAGCTATGCCAACAAGAAGTGTTATTGTTAGGGTAAAGACAATTCAATCCATCACCCTTAGATTTCCTTGATCCATATCCTTTTACTGTGACCACTTTTTAGGCTTGGTGAGCAAGGAATGTCCCCACAATAAATAAATATAGAAATAAAAAATGGGACTTGGTGAGTGAGGATGGCAGAATGAAACGAAAATGCCGTAAACATCCTAATAATCAGACGTCAATTTGTTACGTGGCTCCTTTAGCCCTACCATTCCACTTCCCCTCTCGAATATAGGCCCAGCATTGCCTGGACTTTGGCTGGATTCAATTGTCTCTCTCTCTCTCTCTTGCGTGTACCAATAGAGCTCTTTCTTCTGTCTCCTTAGTTATGCTTCTTTTACGTAACTAAATTCTTATGATCTCGTCATCATTAAAAATCATTCAAATAATGGAGGTATGAATGAATATATATATTTTCTATTTTTAAAAAATTGATTAGTTAAATGATCTTTAACAATTGGATTTTAATCATAGTGTTTGAATAGTGGTAGAACTTGTGACAATGTAAATTCCAATCAAATTAATGAAGAAAATCCTTCTTCTTTTTTTTTTTGGGAGATAATCGATAGAAGCTACATTTATCCATCCCTAACTCCCTTAATAACAACAAATAGATATCAATGGTTCTCTGTAAGTTTAAACTGAAGATTATTCACTTAACAAGTAAAAAAAATGTTACTAGACTATCATGCCATTGACAACGAGGGAAATCATTTAGATGAGTTAATCGTTTATGGACTCAACACCCTTCTTTTTTTTTTTTTGGGGGGGGGGGATCTAAGAGAGTTTAATGAGCTATTGGACTATACACCAGGGGATAATCCTCGCCTTTTCATAACCCTCTTCCCTTAAAGGAGAAATGAGGATCCGATGGAGTAAACTTCTAACTTTTTTTTTTCCTCATGAAATTTAAAAAAAAAAAAAATGAAACTTTTGAGTGAAAATTTGGTTTTAAAAATTGAGTTAATAAAAATTCATAGTATTACTTCAACTTTTAAAAATAACTATCAAATTTTCCATGATAAAAGACTATAATTTTTTATTATAATTTTTTCACTTTTAAAAAAAAAAAATCACAGAAAGTAGAAGAAACGGCCCAAATCACACACTCCTCCAAACAGTATCTTTAATAGGGATGACGCATTTGAGTTGCAGCGTGATTGACACTGAAACCCACCAATTGGTGAGGTATAAACGTGACCAAATTACAAAGAGGTGCCATTGGGAGCACAGACCAGGAGGCAGAAAAATCCTTCCTCACCTCTCAATATATAAATACCCCCTTGTCCTTCCAGTTCACCAACTCCACTGCACTTCTCCTTCTTATTCCCTCTTGAAGTTCTTACAATTCATGTTCTAAATCTCTGAACCTCAAAAGAAATGAAGGTTAGTTATCTCTCTTTCCTTTTTGATGATTTACAAGCTCCTCACCCTTTTGTTTGCCCTGCCTGGCTCTATAATCTTTATAGAATCTGCATGCCATCATGCATGACAAACAAGGTTTAATTTTGCTTAAGTTGTGCTCAGATTGTCGGGTTACTATTGTCTTAGAATCATATTTTTGGAATTTTCTTTTCCTGGAATTGAAATTCTAGGCCCCCAATCATTGATGGGTCTTGCCTTTTACTTTGAATCAGAAGCTTTTTGTTTTCTTTTTTCATTATAATCTGACATTAGAAATTTTATTTTGCTAATTTTGGTTTTGCTTGTGACAGAAAGTGGTGTTGAAGTTGGATTTAGATGATCACAAAGCGAAGCAGAAAGCTATGAAAGCAGTCTCAAGCATTTCAGGTACTAAATTTTAGACTTCTGGTGATTCTACCTTACCAGTACCTCCTGTTTGGTTGCTGAGAAAACCCGGTAGAAAAGGAAAAATAAAATTTTAGTATCATGTTTTATTTGTTTATCTTCTATCATCCCTTTTTAAAAATATTTCCTACATTTTCCCAGCAACCGAACAGTTGTTGAATTTAAAGCAAGAAGACCCATACTTGAAAGGTGAGAAAGTCACAAATTTGATTGGTTTTGTGTTGAAATTTTGTAGGGATTGATTCAATCTCCATAGAAATGAAGGACAAGAAGTTGACAGCGATAGGGGATATCGATCCGGTAACTGTAGTGAAGAAACTGAGAAAGCTTTGTACCACAGAGATACTCTCTGTTGGAGCGGCTAAAGAAGAGAAGAAGAAAGAAGAGCCCAAGAAGGGAGAAGAGAAGAAAGATCCTAAAGTCGAGCTGATTGAGTATTGGAAGGCTTACCAGCACCAGGCTTACCATCCTGACATGCCCCCATATAATGTCACAAGTGCAGAAGAAGACCCAAATGCTTGTGTCATCTGCTAATTTCAAGATTTAGGAGGTAGAAATGGAAAAAAATAAAAACAGAAAGAGGGTGTGGGGTGGAAACTATAACTATTTCTTTCTTGATGAGGGTGTGTTTGGATCCTATATTAACCACATCATTTAACGTACAGTAGGTGTGGTGGGATGGTTTCCTCTTTTTTTTTTTTTTTTTTGGCTGGGATGAGTACTGGTATTTTTTTTGTTGTTGGGTTTTGTTTTGTAGACATGTTAAGGATGCTTCTAAAAACCATGAATTTTGCTGGTGATTTTCCATGACTCGGATTGTCTTTGTAATTTTGAATCATTTGCTAAGGTAATTTGAGTAAGCATGGAATTAGTCCCCAACTCTTGGTTTCTTTAATGAAGAATGCTCAAAATTCTCCCTAGATGGCACTATATCTTTTACTTTAATCATCCATGATGACCATTTGACCACATCACTTAAAATTCACTTTACCAAAAGGAAAATGTAGTTAGTTTATTCATGAATGCTTGGCCATATGTATATTTTTTCCCTGATTATATTAGCACACCATAAAACTTCAGTGGTAATCATGTGTGACATTTGTGCATGTGGGTGTGTGTGTGCATAGAATTGCTTTCAATAGGGACATCCAAACACTGCCTCAAAATGTCACCATTGATCATTAGATATTTAAATGCCAGCATCCAGATTCCTGAGCAGCATGTATATTTTGAAAGGGAAGGGTGAATCAATTCCATCTTTGGCCATATGTTGGAACCCATGACTGCAAGATTTCCTCTTAGTGACCTCTTCACCTTCTATGGCATTGATGTCCCAGTTGGTATAACTTCAAGTTTAGGACACAAACTAAGCATGGCACTCTACTTGAAGTATTTAGAACATTTTCAATGAGACTAAAGTAATAATTTGACATCAAGATGAAAAAACACTTTCCCGTGGGAGTGCTAAACCGGATAACAAAATTTAGCTTTGGCAAACAGGGTGCCAAGTATGACACCATTTTTAACAGTAGTCAAGTTTTAGCAATGTCAAATATGGGTCCCACATAAATAAAATAGGGGGAATTACAGATAGGTCCAGTTATGAGCAAATGGTTATAGCTCATTACAAAAGAGTACTTCCTAGTAAATGACTGCTAACTTAACTGAGAATGACTACTACGTGTAATTATTTCCCCGCAGTCAGACCTATCTGTAATTCCCCAATAAAGTAGTATCAAGCCGATGATACATATAGCCAGCTCATTAGCAACAAAAACAAAAATTGTAATGGTGGAGTGGGCCAGGGTTTTGTTTTGTGGTTGGGAAACTGAACTATTTCTTAGTTGGTGATGGTGGGATTGGACAGGGGTGGATTCAGAAATTTTTTTCAGTGGTTGCATTTTTTAATTTTTCAAAATATATATATATATATATATATTTTGGCTCCTAAGAGTTAGATAGGGAAAAGAGAAAGGTAAGACCACACATCGGCATAACTAATTAGAAATGGTGAAAGGACAAAACAATAGGTATGCCATATTTTAAAATGTATAGGCAACTTTTAAAAATGTTGAACCTTATATACTACTTCTAACACCCCCCATCCCGATCTATCCTATGTGGGAAAAGGTTTCAATAATATGGGAAAAAAGGAAAAGTTACATAACTACATATTGACATGACTAAATAGAAGTGACAAAATAAAACATAAGACTAATAAGAACGCCATAATCCAAAAACCTCGGCAACTTTTACAAATGCAGAATCTTACTTATATATCACCCCTAATACCCCTTACCCAATGTGGGGCAAGGTCCTTCTCAATGGTTGCATATAAAAACTAATTCATAAATTAAACCCAACTTTATATAATTTAATGAGATAGTGTACATTAGTAAATTTAACCAAAATTAAACAAAATTAACCATTTCTTTTCAATGGGGGCTAAAGCACTTAAGTAAATTTAAATAAAATTACTTATCAATTTAAATTTTTTATAATATTTAAAATTTGAGTGGTTGCACGTGTACATGGTTGCACCTTAGTGCATCCGTCCCTAGGTTTGGATGTAATTTGCTTAAATAAGAGGAAGTACCCAAGAAAGAACTCCGATGTACATTAGGTGTGATGGGATGACTAATTGTAATTATTTTGTTGTTGAGTTATGTTATGAAGAGATATCAAACAGGTTTTTGACCAAAAAAAAACATGATTTTTGTGGGTGATTTTTCATGACTTGGATCTTCTTTGTAATTTCGAATAATTTGTTAAGAAACATAGAGTTAGTATGGAGCTAGTTCCGACTAGTGGTCGCCTTAATAAGGAATGCTCAAAATTTGCAGTAGATACATGGCATCCTTGTTCTTTTTTAAAAAGCCAGTTTTTTGTGTCTTGGGTATGTTGGGAAAAAAAAAAAAATTATAAAACTATATGTCGACATATCTTAATAAAGATGATGAAATAGCATATAAAATCGATAAAAAAAAGTCACGCTTCAAAAGCATCGGCCTGAAATGAGCCATTTGGAAGTGAAAAAAGCATGACATTTGGTAGCTTATGGGGGGAATGCAAGTGGAGCAAGAGAATGATAGTTAAATATAACTGAGCAATTGGGGAGCAGTGAAGACCAACCTTTTCCATGATTTGATTTTCATTGATGACTATGGGCTACTTGGTAAGATAAAAAGAAAAAAAATAGTTACGTCCGAAGTTGAAAATCCATAAGATTCTACATGAATAGACACTCTTATCTTCTTTTTAATCATCCATGAGATCGACCAATTCACTTGATGTTCACTTTTTTAAAAGGGAAAATAATGTTAGAATATTCATGAATCACTCGGCCACATATTTTTCTTCTTTTATTATTTTATTGCACATCACTCAACTTCAAACGTAATTTTGAGTGATGATGTGTGTGTGCGTGCGCGTGCAGACAAAAATATTTAGACCTTTGGCTCGAATATGTAAATAAAGTAAAGCAGTTCGCTTTTGAGAGGGACATCCCAACACTGCCTTAAAATATCACCATTGATCATTAGATGCCATCATCCAGATTCCTGAGCAGCATGTAATTTTTGAAAGGGAAGGTGAAGTCAATTCCCTATCTGGCCATACCTGGGCAACCCCTTCTGTAAACTTCCCACTAAGAGACTTGCCTTTTTTGATGCCCCAATTGGCATGACTTCAAGTTTAGGACATAAACTAAGCATGACACTCAGTCTTGAAGTCATTGAAGCATCTCAAATGGTCTGACAAAGCTATAATTTGAAACAGCTAGAGACGAAAAAACGCGCCAAATGGGTGCCAAATATGACTTAACTTTCTGCATTTTGCAAAATTTTAACAATGTCAATGTGGATCCCATATGAGTAAAATAGTATCGTCCATAAACAAAAACGAAAACGAAAAAACAAAACAAAAAACAGAATAAAAGCCTACATCGAAAATCTTGGGAATTTCTATGTAGACCAAGGTTTTGGCAACTTGGGTTATAGAAGGACGAGGAACATTAACTGGGCTTTGGTAGCAAAGCGGTGATGATCATTCAAGCCCAAAACTTGCACCACCCAAAGGTTTTGGCTAGAACGCACAGTTTGAAAGCCAGTCGAACCACCATCTCCATCAAACCCATCATATCTATTCCCCATCACCTTCAAATTTATCACCTTGAATGTAAAAATACAAAATAATGATGATCATTGTTATAAATAAGAATGAAAATTCTGAAAATTTTTAAAATTTTTAAAATTGACATCGACTATAATGATGGACTGATGTTTTTTTTTTTCTTTTTTTTTTTTTTCTTTAATGGTCAGATGAATCTGCTTCTTTTTCTTCCTTTTTTTCTTTTCCGGTAGGAAAAAGGGTTTTTTTTCCTTTTTTTTTTTGGGGGGGGGGGGGGATAGGAAAAGGGAAGCTTTATTACTATTCAATGCAAATTACATAGATATGGGGTAGCTATACGAAAGGTATCTTATAACAAAATAGCTACAAGATCATTAGGAGGTTCATCGAGTACAACAAAACTTGTAGCTAGAGAAGCATCATATTTTGCCAAAACGTCTGCACATTTATTTGCATCCTGTACATGTGTTGGATCTAGACTTGCCAATCACGCTGTAATAAGGACCTGCAATCATTAACAAGAGTTAGATGCCAAGGGTTTAAAGCCATCTTTTGTGTCGATAACCCATTGTCCATGCAAGCTGTAAACTATCACGAATGGCCCATAGCTCATCACATACACCCATTGAGTTACGGATTAAGCCGCCTGCGTTAAGTTTCCAACTTAGAAGGCTAAGCTTATAAGTAGAGTTAAGATTTATAATTAATCAATGTAGGATGTGGTATATTTCCAACACCCCCCTCACGTGCAGGCTCAACAAGATAGAAACGAGCCTGTCACGTGGATAACAAAGATAGGATTACAAACGAAATAAGCCCAACAACAATAACGGGCTCACAAATTAAACGATCCAAGAACGATATGCTCTAATAACCATGTTAAATTTCCAACTTAAAAGCCTAAACTTATAAGTGGAGGGCCCAAACAAGTATATGAAGTCATGTTAAGATTTATAATTAATTAATGTGAAATGTAGTATATTTCCAACAGCTTACCCCTGCATATCCTAGATTTCCTAAGAAACTTTCATCAGTATTTAAAGTCACACATGATTCTGGATTGTCATTGAGGGTTTATTAGTTGATGGGGATTGAAGCTTCAGCACTACTGCATATGCGCATTCCTCTTTGAATGTTTCCTAATTCAGATTTCAATCCCCTTACTTGAGCCACGACCAATAATGATGCTTGTAGGCTTTGCTTGGCTGTGTATCTTTGTTGGGCACTTGGGCTTCTACCGTCCCTTATTTATCCTTATGGTGTCGTTTTCGATTAATTGTTTGAGCTCCTTTTCACCCCTGTTTGGTCTTAGTGTTGAAGGTGTTTTGAGTTTCTTCCATTGCTAAGCATGGACGTTGAGTGTATGTGAGAGTTTTTCATGATTTCAAAGCAGCATGTTCCAGGAATCACTCTGGAGGGGAACTATGTTCTAGTCAGTTGAGACATAGTTTGCTGCCGTTTTTCTATGGGTGTGTTGATGTATTTTAATGTGAAGTTTTGTGTGTCTAGGATGATCGAGTATATCCAAGGTAGGCTTATTATTGGTTTTTTCTCTTCCACGTGTTTGTTGTTTGGCCTAAGTTGGGTCCTAATGTTTGAGGCTTTGTTCTCATATGGGTTGTCTTTGTGGGAGTATTAGCTAGGTTGATCAAATAGTCTTCAAAGGCGTCTTGTGGTGGTGTCTCACCCTTCACGGGTGTATTGAATTCCTATGTAATTTTAATAATATTTATTTTGGCTTTAGAAAAAGAAAAAAAAAAAAATCTATGGCTTTGTCATAAACCAAAAAAAATCATCTATTTTTTGTAGATTGTATAAATTTTAAAATTAATTTGCTAATAAGTTCTTATGGAGTGAGGTTATTGTCACTACATAAAGTATTCAAAGCTCCCCATTAGTTTATACTTTTTGAGGTTTTATGAAAAATATCAAAGATTTTCACGAAAACTAATAGCATTGTTCACTATAAAACATTATTCTGAACAACTTTGTAGATAATTTTTTTTCCAAAATCTATCATTTAAGCAGGTTTTTTGGCCATTTACAATCTTTATTTCATTTTCCATGAAAAATTACCAAAAAGTCTACTTAAATGATAGATTTTTGAAAAACTCTCTTCTACAAAGTTGTCCGGATTGATGTTTTCTAATAGACTATATGATTAGTTTTCATAATTTTTTTTTTATATTTTTCATAAAACTTTAAAAATGTAAATTAAATGGGGGGTTTACAATATTTTATGTGATGGCAATAACCTGACCCATCCTTATGTGCAACCTTGATAAGAAATTTATAAATTCGCCCTTATAATAGAACCTATTTTAGTAAAGAACCTTACGAAGTTGTTAATGCTGCTAGTTGATTGTTAGACTAGTGCCAGGGGAAAAGATAATTCATGGAACCTGAATTAGGCTAGACCATCTCTAATGAAAATAACCAGATGGGATGTTAAAAAGTCATAATTTGAAATCACATTGCGTTTGCCTTGGATGGACTTAAATCCAAAACCACTAGCTCCTAGCCTCTCAAGGATTGTAAAATTCATGGCAGCTACTTCTCACAAAGGTAGGCAAAGCAGCAGACACGGAACCCAGTCGCTTCTGTCATACGGATCGAACGCGCTTTATGAAATAATTGAGGATAGAAGGTTGGTCAGTTTGTCCTTGTGCAACTCCGCAGCCACACAGGTTGTGGCTCCGTACATTGCAGCGTGAAATGGCCCAAGTGTCAATTTCAGAAGTTTCCAACGTTTGTTCCTCTTGCTGGATCGGGCAGTGCTAGCGCCAGTCACTCTGACCGTCGCCCTTCGCCCATCGCCCTAATAATATGACACCTTTACACGGTTAAAAGAAAAGAAACTTATAACCTATTAGTACCGGTTGTAGAAAGAAGAAAATAACCATTAACCAAGTGCAAAAATGAGAAGATAAAGGGGAAATAGATAATTCCCGAGAACAAAGAAACCTCCGTCATCCATTTCACGGCAGCAAAAGACAATTGGGGGTTCAGTCAATAGATTGACCACACATTCTTCCTAAAATCAAAAGAACCCTAATCCTTCACCGGCAAAGAAGAAAATGGGCCTCAATCTGCCATATTTTTCTCTTCATTAGTGAGGGTTTTGAGGGTTTCGTGTGATGTGGATTCGAATGAGATGGGTTTATCATGGTTGTTGGCATTAGGTGGAGATGGAGGTTATCGTGAGATGGGTTTATCATGGTTGTTGGCGTTATGTTCAGTGAGGTTTGATTTCATCTTTCAGAGAAAAATTTTACCATAAATATTTGAAAGAGGGGCCTCAAGTAAAGGGGATGGAAAAAATGGTTTTTTCCATTTTCATTGTCAAACAAAAATAAAATAGTAAAACCAAATAAGAAAATGAGTAATGAGAAACACTTCATTGTGGCCGGAGATGATGAAGTAGTGTCGCCGGCAGCCTGACAATGGCTCGATCCATCTTTCTTTAATTTCAGATTTTATTTATTTTTTATCTCCTTGTTTTTGTTACCGGTTGCCAGTAATAATCTTTAAAATAACCATTACGTGTCACATTACAAAGGCAAAGGACGAAGAGCGACGGTTAGAGTGACTGACGCTAGCACTGCCCCCTCGGATCTCCCACTTTTTGTTTTTGTTTTTTTTTTTTTTTTTTTTTTTGGGGGTAATAGAGAAAGTATATTAGAAGGAAAATCCCTAGCACTTGATTGTTGAGAAAAGAAGCCTAAGTGGGCAAAATGTGGAGAAATTAAATTGGAAGTGCGGCACCCACAGATATTGATTTCTTTACGGCGTATGCAAAATTTTACCCGTCCAAATGGGGTGCTCTATTTGGCGACACGTACTCGCGTTTGCTTATGGTTCAAGTTTCTGATTTTTTGTTTTTTTATAAACTATCATGAATATTTTGAATTTTACTCTTATTTTGAATTTTACTCTTATCAATATTTCAATTCAAATTAATCTCGAAATGCTTTCATATAAAACCATAAAAAGAACGGGGAGAGGGGAGGTTCGAATAACTAATTTTTATTTATTTTTTTAAAATTATTTTACAAAAAAAGCGTCCATAGTAGGGATGTATAAAAAACCATCAAATCCGTCAAATCAAACCAATTTATTTCATTTCGTACCAATCTAAGCTGTTTGAGAGATTAGGCAACATGGTTTGGACGGATTGAGTAATAAAATTAACAATTTGACTTGGTTGGTGGATTGAACGTTGTCAAATTGTCAATAAATCAAATTGTCCGCCCTTAATAATATATGTATAAAATTATAAATATTAAATATCTCTAATTTCATAATAATGTATTATCTTCTTAGTATTTTGCTAAGATGTTGAGTTTTGAATCTTTCGACCTTTAATAATATTAACTATTACCAATTTCATCAACATTGATCAAGTGTTTTTTCTCATAAAATCATAATTTTTGTATTTTAAATTAAAATACCATGTAAATACGTATCAATATCTTCACTTAACTACATTAGATAATTATATTTTCTTAATTACCCGTCCAAATCGTTTGTGACAAACCGTTTAAAAAAATAAAAAACTCACAAATTTTTAACATTTATAATTTAATGGTGATTTGAAAAACTTACAAGCCGCTATGAGTGAATTGATTAATAATTTTTTTCTAAATCGCTCCAAACCAATCCAAGTTAATCTATAAAGTAGCATTTTTCAACTATAACAGTACCCTTTTTTATGTTTTTGTTTTTTTGGGTGCTAGAAAACACTACTATGTGAGAGAGATATACGTTTGAGATCTTGACTTGAAAGAAAAAGGAGACGACGACCTTTGTGTTCTTCCAGGAAAATGAAAGATTCTCACCAGGCCGTTGAAAAAGGGGACCATCTCCTTTGCCCTTTGCTTTCTTCCTCGAAAGTACAAAGCCTTAGAAAGTAGCTAAACCACGTTTCTTTAGAAGTGCTCTACGCCACGGCAAAATGACAAAGACAACACAGAAAAACAGCGTCGTTTTGGTATTTTAAACATCCTAACGACGTCATTTCGTTAAACTATTAACAAATAAAACGTCGTCGTTTGAACTAGCTTGGTCTTTGTAGAATACGCGTTTCTCCTCTGCCTCTTTCGTCTCACTACTTCATTTGTTGAACGTATAAGGACGATTGACTTGGCTTGGTTGACTCAAAGATATTCTCCATCTCTATCTATGACCTAACACACATTTCGCTCTCTACGCATTACTATATATACCTCCCCAAATCCCTCCACTTCACCAAGCCCATTGCATTTCTCCTCTTCTTCTCCTTCATCATCATCATCTTGGGCTTCTTTTTGTGTTGAGTATTCATCTTTTGTTAGCTTTGATCTGCAATATTCTCTGAAAATTCTTGTTCAAATCTCTAAACCTCAAAAAAAATGAAGGTCAGTTATACATATGTATATATATATGTAAATTTTACAGTCATATTTTTGGATTTTTCTTTGTTGTCGACATTGAACTTTTAGGCTTAATCATTTATGGGTTTTGATTACATTCTAATTATAGGTCTCATGCAAGGTTGTTTTTGGTTTGTTTGTAACAGAAAGCAGTGTTGAAATTGAGCTTCCATGATGACAAAACCAAGCAGAAAGCCATGAGGACAGTCTCAGGCATCTCAGGTATTTAATTTTGGAGCTTTGATAGCTCTACCCTACCCTACCCTCTGGTTTGGTTTCTGAGAAAACCCAGGAAAAGAAAAAAGAAGACAAAAATTTGAGTCTCATGTTTTGCTCTGTTTTGGTTTCAAAACAAACTGAAAACTTTCCTCAGTAAGCCAAATTGTTGTGTTAGGCTGAGCAAAGGGGAGATTTTTGTATCCCATGGTCCCAAAAAATGAAAACTCACAAAATAACTAGAATATTTTACTTTTCCTTCATTTTCTCAGAAATCAAACGGTTATTGAATGTCAAGAAAGAAGACCCAGATCTTGCAAGATGGGAAATTCACAATTTTGACTTAATTTTGCAGGGGTTGAATCAATCTCCATGGAGACGAAGGACCAGAAACTGACAGTGACAGGGGACATAGATCCGGTACTTATAGTGAGGAAATTGAGAAAGCTTTGTGGGACAGAGATAGTCTCAGTTGGACCAGCAAAAGAAGAGAAGAAGGAAGAGCCAAAGAAAGTGGAACCCAAGAAGCCAGAAGAGCTTGTGAAGGCCTACCAAGCTTATTACTCCCACAATCCTCCTCCCATGCCCGCATATTGTTATGCTCCAATTCCCGACCAAAATCCAAATGCTTGTGTAATCTGCTGATTGGTGGATATTAAGCCTTTGTTTGGATACTGAGAAACTTGAGGAAAACAAGAGAGAAAAAGCGTTAGAAAAGTGGGGTGGAGCCAAAGAGTTAGGAGTGCTCTAATAATGTACAGTGGTTTTTTTTTGGGTGGGGTGGGTGTGAAAAGAGTGGGGTAATGGTGCTGGCTTGATTAAGATTTATTGTTTTGTGGGTAGGTTATGTTATGGAGAGAGATGTTAAAAATGTTTTTGAAATACATGAATTTAATCTTTTTGTATTTTTCATGACTAAGATCATCCTCTCAAAGATTAATTTGTTGAAAGTACTTTGTGGCCCATTTATTGCTTGGAAGTTTCTTAGTGAGGGTTGGATAAAGTGCAATACACAGACGGTAGTTCTCTTGGTTGCCCTGGTGCAGGTGGCCTTTTGCGTGATGCCTCTGGATCCGGGTTACAGAGGTTTTTCTTGCAACTTGGGTGTGTGTTACAACACTGTTGCGGAACTATGGGCCATTAGACAAGGCTACAGCAATGCATGGAATTGCGGATTCCCCAACATCATAGTGGAAACTGATTCTGAGATTGCCCCTTTTGATTAAAGACACTGACGCCAACACCATTTATTGTTGGAATTAAGTCCATGAGATAACTTCTAATTGTTGGAATATTAACAAAATAGCATAATAATAAAAATTACGTACCTTGCACCAAATAGAGTTAATCCCATTCCGGCTAGTAAATAGCAAAATAATAGAATTAATACGAGTTACCTTACATAAAATAAAGTCAATCCCAATCCAGCTAAGAGGTGCGATAACGCTTCTTGAAGATAGTTGGAGCCTCCCATACGTGCAAGGGATTCTGGCAACTCTATCTTCGGGATTCAACTTAGCTCGGACTCAGACCCGTTCCTCTACGATCTTGCACTAATCGGCAGGAACCAAGTACCTTCAACCTCTTTTCAAGATGCCCAACACAAACTCAAAACATATAGTAGTTAAGTATTAGATAGGACTCTTAACTTGGAACCTCAAGGTCACACCAAAAGTAAACACAAATTGGTTCTCTCAAAACTCTACTTCAAATAACATACACAGCATCCCTATATATAGGGGATATGTGCCTTGTTGTAGAAGCAAAGAATCTTTGTCATAATTACAAAGATTCTATTCTATCCAAAAAGATTTGATCTTATCCTTATCATAATTATAAAGATTCTATCTTATCCAAAAGGATTTGATCTTATCCATAATCTTATCCATGATTTGATCTTATCCACAATCTTATCCATAACTTGATCTTATCCATAAAATAAAATAATAATTTAAATCATTTCCAACACTTATGATAACAATTTGAGAATGGCCGAATGAATCTCATTCCATTTTGTTTTGTAATTCATTGCCATTGGGTCTATTTTCTCCACCTTTTTTGAGGACGATTTTATCGTTTTCCGCACTCCCATTGTCCTCCTTGCAAAGACTCTTTAATTTGAATTTGATTCTTTTCCTACCAGTGCACTCATTTACTTTTGCTAAGATTATCAAACGAAGGGACCTTGTGAGGGGGTTTTCATCATTTCATACACACATTAGTTCCTTTCTAATTTTACCTCTTGTAGACTTGCATTGTACCATCCTGCATATGCACACCCTCTAAATGACCAAGGAATTAACATTTATGTATAATTTTGTAATATTTTTCTTTATTTAGTTTAGGGTTTTTAAAACTTTATTTACTCTGTACTTATTTTTAGTAATCTTTTTAAGGTTTAATTAGTAAAATTTGAGTCCTTATAAGTTAATACTCCCTCTGTCCCACAAAGATGTGCCATTTTTGCTATTTTTTTGTGTCCCAAAATGTTTGTCAATTTTGAATAGTCAAATCATAATTTTTTTCAAATTTCTTGTATTACCCTTTATTATTTCAATAATTACTTTTAACACAAAACCCAATACTAAGTAAAAGAGGGTAATTTTGGAAAGACGAAATTTAATAAATGGCAAGTCAAGATAATGATGTTTTTTTCTAAACTACGTGCTTTATCAAATTTGGCCTATCTTATGGGACAAAGGGCGCTATAAAGTGTAAAAGTATGATTTTGCCAATTTGAAATTTTTGGCAAATCCAACTATTTCCTAGTATCCTTTTGGCCAGTCATTCAATTAATTAAATAATATTTGAGAGTTTAATTTTATTTTCACTGTTCTTTTTCTTCAAAGAACACAATGCTCTTCTTTCTTTACTTCCGCTATGCCATTTGTGGTGGATTAATTTGTATGACTCACTGCAAGATACTCATGCACCCACATATACACATCCAAGCGCAATCACAAGAAAAACCTCTCCATACCCCTCTGCAAACCCCAAGGGCTATTGGCATGGTCCACCATACTTTCAAAGTCCCAACTCTAGAAACTTGCCTTGTAGACCTATGCCATATTGCGGCTATTGCTATACATTAGAAGGATTGCATGATTTAATCATTTGTTCACTGTGATTAAAAGGCTCAAAAGACATCGACCAGTAATTTTTTTCCCACTGAATGAAGATTTATTAGGAGTTGGAATATGGACTACACTATTTCCAAAATTAAAACAAAAATAGAAGGGAGAGGAGGTGTGGGGGGAGACATACATTATGTTTGGGGTACGAGGTTGGTACAGAGATGATGTAATATCAAAAGAAAAAAGAAAAGAAAAAGGGTTAATCAAGCCACTACACCCTGCCCATGCATCACCAACCGAAAACTACAAGGGTATTTTATTTTCCCTTTCTTTCTTCTGTGTCTATTTTGCTGTTACCACGGAGACCAACTCTGTGTCACAAAGCTTTCTCAGTCTGATCCCTAGATTTAGCGGATCTATGTCTCCGGCCACTGTCAACTTCTGGTCCTCATAGTCGATGAAGATTGAAGTAACCCCTACAAAATTTCAATACAAACCCAATCAAAATTGTGAATATTTCATCTTTCAACATCTAAGTTTTCTTTGATTTCAGTAAGCGTTTGGTGGGTAAGAAAATGTGGGAAATAAAATTTTCTGTCTGATGTTCAATTGTGTGGGACCATAGAATACCAAAATTAACCTCTACCTTACCAAGTCTAGTACAACTATTCATTATAGGCTTAGTTAAGGCTTTTCTTTTTTCTTTTTTTTTTTGGAACCAAAACAAAGTAAACGACAAGATTCAAATTTCTACCCCCATATTTTTTTTTTGGGGTCCTTTTCTTGGGTATTCTCAGCAACCAAACAGCTTATGGATAAAGTGGAATTACCAAGACTCTAGATTCAATACCTGAAAAGCCTGCGACTGTCTTCATGGCTTTCTGCATGGTTTTATCGCAATACAAGTTCAATTTGAACACTGCTTTCTGTTAAAAACAAAAACCAAAACAAACCATGAGATCTATGCGACTGCTACATTGTAATCAAAACAAAGCTTTTGGAAGGGCAAGACCCATCAATGATTTGCCCATAGAATTTCAACGACGACAAAGAAAAATATACGACTTTGAAAAAATTCAGAGAGAGCTGAGAGACCTTCATATCTTCTAAGGTCGGTCAATCTAGATCGAGACTTGAATTCTCAACACAAAGAGGAGAGCAAAGGGCTTAATGAATCGGAGATGGAGACACTTCGAGTCTTCATATATACACATATACAGGGAGAGAGGGAGAGGCCTTTTGTCGTTCTACACAAACGCGTAGAAACTCTTTCCAGGAAGTCACATCAAATCAGGAAGTCACATTTTCCTAAGTGACTAGGTGACCTCTTCTTTCTGGGTAGTGGGTAGGTTAGTCCTTCCACGTTTCAAGATTTTATGCTTACAAAACATACCAGACTTTAGGCGATTGAGACACTGCATCTAAATTTATTGCGAACCAAATCTCAGAATTTTCAAAGTCTAATGTTTCAAACAATATATTTAATTGTTTTGGTATATATGTATTTGGAGGGATGACAGCGACGATGGTGGAGTAGAAAAATGTTGGTGTTCACATGGGTTGATACGAAACGTGCTCGATCATGTGCGCAAGATTATTTTAGCAAATTAATTGTGACATTCTGTATTATAATGCAGTAGACTGATCCATATTTATGTACAGTGAAAGCTCCTGAGCAGATGGGTCTTTGCGGCACGTGACTCACCTTGACCAATTCAAGTAGGATGACCAAGGGTGACTCTTTTTTGTGACTTCACGCAATGCGATAAGCAAAATGATGCTTTTATCCATCACTATCATCTAACATTAAACTTATCCAACAAAAAAAAAAAAAAAAAAAAAAAAAATCATCTAGCATTCATCACCATCAGATGTGGCCAGGGGACGCAACCATGCATCTTTATTTTTTGGCAGGACCGGAGTAATAGATTCAATACAATTATTTATTTCTTTATTTATTTAAAGAATACAAATTTATAAAATTTATAAATAATACTCCCTCAGTTCATTTTTTATTTGTCTACTTTGTTTTTTGAAATGTTCCAAATTATTGTCACAAAAAGTCAATGATTCTTTGAATTTCATTTCCCAAAATACCTTTATTTCCCTAATATTGTATACAATTGAGGGTAAAATTGGAATGTTCAAATATATTTTTTTATAGGAAAGTATTTAATAAGGGTTTCTTAAAAAAAACGTGTTTTTTCAAAGAGAACAGTCGATTGGAAACGGATAGAGTGATATTTTTGTTTAGGCAAATACTAAAGTTAAGGTGATTACAGGTTGGTTTCAATTGGATTTGAGTGTTCACCGGTAATCGACCGGCATGATGGCAGCCTAATACGTGGGTGAGATGATTTAGGATATCATGATTAATCCTCTAGTTAAAAAAGAAAAGTTTATACATAAGGTGTTGGGAGAAATTAACCTTTTCTACCACACACACAGCGATTAACAAGAAAAGAAAGAGAGGATTGAAAAAGTAAGAACACAGAAATTTACGTGGTTCCCTCTAGTTGAGGTACGTCCACGGCACACACACAATTTCACTATGCTCTGAGGCGAAAAAGAGAATACAAGATACAAAGTCTTCTGACGGCCAGCCCCCTTAAATAACACCCGTACTAATTAGGGTTAACATAAAACCATAGGAAAATACCTAAAATACCCCTACAAAAAAGTACGAAAAAGTTGTACGGCGGGCCGTGCCTTCGGCACAGCGGGGGTCTTCGACCACCTCGGGGGGCTACGCCCCCCGAACCCCCTGGTCAATCCTGCTGACCAATATCATCAGACTCCACATACTACAACATAAGGGAGTTAGTCCAATTGATAAAAGGAGAGCACCTTTATTCTATCAACCTGTGTTTGATTCTTCTAGAGAGCATTTCAGGAATTAATTCCCAAATACAACAAATCAATGTGAGGGAGTATGCTTTTAAGATCACGTGAAATGGAGATTTAGTCGAGATTCGCGTAAACTAACCTGAACACCTTGATCGTCAAACCAAAAAAAAAAGTTTATGCCACCCATTGTTATGAATTTTTTCAAAATTGGTGATCTTTAGTCTAACATCGATCGCTTACAATGATATTGCTAAGTATACGATCAAATGCTCATATAGACAACTGATTTCATCTAAGAAGAGTATATGTTAATGATGAAATTTTTTTTTTTAAAAAAAAAAATTTAAAGAAGGGGTGCTAGTGCAAGAGGGCTGCTCCGCAAATGGGTCTCTCTCTATACATGACTCGATCACCTTGACCACATAGGAAAACGGGACGACTTTTGAGTGACTTGTAGCAAGTTGCAGTGTGAAAGAGGGACTCGCATGCACATGCAGAGAACAGGGGCCACCTTGGGTTGCTTCCTTGGAAAGTCATTTTTCTTTGTTTATTCTGATTTAATGAGCCTTCACGTGAAGGGTGTCATCCCCGTTCACGCGGCATGGCTTAATGACAAAACTACACAAAAGGCCGCGCCGTAAAAACCCAGATCCATTGCCATCATTTTTTTACAAGGAAAATCGACGACCGAATTGACTCTCTCTCTGTATCACTTCTCTATCTATAAATGCATGCACTCCACCACTGGATTCATTCCGAAGCCCTTTTGCATTTCTCTTCTTATTCTTCATTTGATCTAGAATTTTCTCTCACAATTCTTGCTCCTCAGACGAAATGAAGTTCAGTCCTCTCTCTCTCTCTCTCTCCTTGTGTGTGTTAATTTTACAGTCATATTTTTGGGTTTCTCTTTGTTGTCATTGAAGTTTACACTGAAGCAAAAGCTTTGTTTTGATTACAAACTAACATATATAGAGATCCCTTGGTTGTTTTGGTTTTGTTTCTAACAGAAAGCAGTGTTCAAATTGAGCTTAGGCGACGACGACGTCAAAACCGTTCAGAAAGCCATGAAGGCAGCCGCAGGCATTTCAGGTATCGAATTTAAAGTTTTGGTCATTCTACCTTACCCTCTGTTTGGTTGCTGAGAATACCCAGGAAAAGAAAACAAGATAGAAATTTGAACTAAAATTTTTAAGAAAAATAAAAATAAAAATTGGAGAACTTGCCTCAACTAAGCCAATAGTTCATTGTTGTATTAGAATATGTAAAGTGGAGGTTTTTGTATTCTATTTTCATTTTTGTCTTTCCTTCATTTTCTCAGCAACCAAAAGGAGAACCCATACGTTGGATGATTGAAAAATTCATAACATTGATTGGGTTTGTATTGAAATTGTAATTTTTGTAGGGGTTATTTCAATCTCCATCGACATTGGGAACCAGAAGTTGACAGTGGTCGGGACAATAGATCCGATAATTGTAGGGGCCAAACTGAGAGAGCTTTGTGCCACAGAGGTTATCTCCGTTGGACCAGCAAGATGGCCAGATAAGAAGGAAAAGGAAAATATAACTAATTATAATTGGTGACGGTGATAAACACATCAACTGCTGTCCATATGATGACTTTCGACTAGATGGAAGTTGAGTGTGCTTTTGTTCTTGTATGTTGAGTAGTGTACTTTTGTTCTTTCGGAATATATCACGGTTAAAAATCGTGTTCTATTGCCTTTTATCATGGGTGAAAAATATTTGAAACATGGAATTAGTGACTTCAAATTGGATGGAAGTACGTGGTGAAGCTCTCATAGTTTTGACAATATAATGTGCTCGTGTTCATAGATTTTCCCCAGTCTTAGTTGCGCGGGCGTGCTAAGGCCAAATTGGCATGGCTCAAGATCGTGTGATGACAACCCCTATCACTTAACTCTTAGACCGTCGGATTGAAGTTAGAAACTTCAATGCCCTTCAATGCCTTGTCAATCACCACCATATTTATGTCCATGTGATTGGGCAAAGAGATTGGAGTTTTTTCTCTTTTGGGTTTTTACTTTTAATTAGCATGAATATTGTAGGACGGAATAAATAACAAATTCACGGACATCAACCAAAGAAAATGAAATTAAGATTCAACATACTTACAGTCCACCAAAGCAAATGAAATGGTTACAAAGCTCCAAGTACGGACGATTGATTGAATTGAAAACAAACTACGCGCTACGAACTGTGAAGAGAAATGAGAACAAGATTTTGTCAAACTTGAAACTTTCTATTTCTTCAGACTCAGACTTCAGTACCAAGATAATTGCTCTACCCAATGGGGTATTGTTTCCTCCAAAATTTTGATTCTGAAGATTGGGTTGCGCGAGCGTGCCAGCCACTACACAGTGACGAATTGCGGGTTCTACCTTGCCTTGAATGGACTCAAGGACTTTTCTGTGACAAACAATTGAAAACACAAAATAATAACAGAAATTAAAAGGAAAAGCTTACCACGGAGGAAGCCATTTTCATTGATCAATTTCTGGAATTACAGTGATGAACAAAGGGGTGCACACGCCTTTGACCAGAAAGGAGCACACGTTTCTGGGTTTAAAAATCCTAGAGTTCTAAAAGAAAATGAAAAAGATAAAGTTCCTGAGAACTGATTTTGTTGATTGATGTCCCCTTTCTTGATGGCTAATCTTCCATCTTTATACACTCGAGTGACCGTTACTCCGCAGAATTCGCTCTTTATCTGACTCATTTTGACGAGACATCTCCCACTAAGACCACGTTTCCAAGTAACTCCCCACGATCTGTAACTGCCCCGCGAATGTAGCTAGTAATGATTCCTGATACAAGGGAAAATCGGTCTAATAAGGGAATGAATTTTGACTATCTGACCGATAATAGCTTTTGCATGATGTTCGACCTCTTACCCCAAAATTTTGACTAAAGCCGAATGTAAATTTCTTAGGCCGATTTTTAGGGTGTAAACATTGCCCCCCACATTTTACAAACATATAGATATATATTTTGTAAAATGTCCTTCCTATTAAATCGGCCTGATGCAACACTTGTTATTTTCTGCTTCTCACAAATCTCCCTACGTGTCATCTCGTCCATCCCCCTGACGTCCTGCCACGTGTCCTTTCTTCATTGGTCTCTGTACTGAGGAAGCCTAATGATTATACACTGAATCGCACCGTAACCGCTCAGCTCCCCAGGTTCCGTGCATTTCTGAGTGTCTTTTCAATTCCCAAAACGCGCCAAGCTTTAAAACCCTTGAGTTTTCAACTTTTGTTCACTTCAGCCTTATCTGCGTTCTAGGGTTTGTCTTCTCTGCACTCCGTCGCTGCTATCCTTCGTCTCCGGCGCTCCTGACAACTTCCAGGGATTCATTTCTAGCACAGCAAGCTTCGAGTCTTCTCCTCATTCCCTCATACTTTTCCAGCAGTGTCTTAGTTCGGGTCCGCCATCTCACTCTTCCTCTCATCATGTCTGATCATATCTCTGGCGACGACGATTTCTCCGGCAAGGATCGCTTGGAGAAATTTCTGTCTACTGACCCTTCGGTTCTTAATACTCAGGTATTTTCTCATTACGAAGAACACCTCTACACTTTAGGGCCCAGATTTCTGTCTCTTAGTACTGCTCAATCAATTCCTACCTTGTTTCCAAAACATAAATCTGAAGTTTTTGCTTATGAAAACCCCATTTGTAATCTGAAAAAATCATTCTCTGGAACTATTCGTTGTTGGCCAAGTAGGAGTTTGGACTGGAATGCTTGGTTTGATCGTATTCATTCATTTAAGGCCGAAGAATGGAAAATGGTTGGAATTTATGAGATCCTCCATTTTTCCAAGTTTCAAATCCCAATAAACAGGGAATTACTTGCTTCGGCCTTGAGTTTATGGTCAATTTCAACCAATACCCTTCATTTGCGGTTTGGCATGATGACTCCAACCCTTCTAGATCTTGCTATTTTATTCGGTCTTCGTCCCAATGGAAGCTGGATTAATGCTTCAACTCAAATTCCAGAGTATGATCTCCCTCTCCTTTTTGACAAGAAATCCACTTCTTACTCTAGATTCATGTCTTTGTATAGAAAAGAAGATGGTGACTTGGACGAGACCGAATATGTAGCTTTTCTATTAATATGGATTTGTAAATATCTTTTTTGTAATCCTTCTTTCAAAGTGGTGAAGGCCGAATTAAAACTGGCACTTTACCTGGCACGGGGATGTAGGGTTGCTTTAGGTCCCCTTGTCCTGTCCAGCTTATACAGAAGATGTTTTAATCTCCTCTCTTCTAATTTTCACACATGGGGAGGCCCTTTTTGGATTTTTCAAATTTGGCTCCATGCTTATTTTCTAGAGATTAGCCCTAATTTCAAGGATCGGTCTGACATCATTTGTTATGGGTTTAAGTACTTACACTTTACCCAAGTTCCTTATTCTTTTGAACATTGTTTTACCTTTCTTTATACTTGTCCTGGCCGAACAACTTTGCAATTTTGTCCATTCTTTCCTGTTAAATTCGGCCCCGAGTGGCTAAAAGCAGCCATTACCTTTAAAGCTTTTACTGAATCCCTCCAGCATTTTTGGCGAAGCATTCTAACTCCTCGTGACCTTCATCATCGGTCAATCTTAGAGAATTCTGGGAATAACCGCTGTGGGGTGGAAATCTATTGCCCTCACTTTGTGGCCAGACAATTCGGCCTTGTTCAATCTCTTCCATTTCCATTGACATATTCTGCAAATGCAAATTTTGTCCATAGAATTGTCTTGAAAGATATTGATGAAGTAATTGGTGTAGACAATATTTTTAGATACTTGAGGTCTACTTTCACAGTCTCCCCATTCTCCAAGAAAAATCCCAAGGCAACCCATGAGTTTGACATTTTCTGGTCTCGTTACATTGAGAGAATTCGGCCTTATGAACCCTCCACTCTATTGCCCGAATTCTATTTTTCTCAAGAGAGCTCAAGTGGAGAAACTGATCAAATCTCTATGCAGCCTGCAGGGTTTGAGCAAAAGGGAAAGAAGAAAAAAGGTATTCCTCTTGACAAATATGAAGCCTATCAGTCAATTTTGGCCTTTGAGAAATTCTATAAAATTAAATGGGTTCCGAATAATAGAAGTATGATAGATGATATAGAGAGAGCAACAATTCAATTAAAAGCCAAAAAATTTGACAAGATTTTAAAGAAAAACCAAGACAAACTTCTTAAAGGTCAGAAAATAAATCAAGTCAAGTTCTATTTTGCTTTTGAGAGATGGCTGTCCAAGCATCGGCCTATAACCCCAACGGCCGAATTTGGGATTGCTGATTTCCTGGAACCTGCCCAAGCTCCTGCCTCTCCTCATGAAGTTACTTTAGTGGGCAAAAGAGCCAGTAGAAAATTTGCTAATCATTTTAAATGGATAATTTGGCCGATGTCAACCTATTCCATAGGTACATTTTCAAAATTTCTCCCAACTGCATATTTTTCTTTTCTTGACTTAGTTAAACTTCTCTTCTTTTCAGGTGCTCCAGTTTATGAAGAACGGCCACTAGAGCCACTTTCAGAGATACCCTCCTCCGATGAGGAACCTGCCAAGGGGCAGAAGAAACGTGGTCGGCCTAAGGCTGCAGTCCCTTCAAAGGCTGGCCGAAAAAAGACAAAGAAGGCAGATGATATTGAAGAATTATTTGCCTCCATCTCTCAAACTCAAAAGGGCTCTGGAGCTAAATCAGGTCAGATATCGACCTCTTCCATCGCCAAACCTCAAGATTCAGGGGATTCAACTCCTCTTCATGAAGAAACTGTGGAGGACAAAGATGGTGAGGCCGATCTCCTTCTGCCAGTCAATCCTCCAACAATTGTGCCCCCCAAATCCACTGCTTCAGAAGTGATTATTACCCCTGATGTACCAATTGCACCGAAGGCTTCAGGGAGCAAAATGTCCTCTACACTTGCTTCTCTGGAAAAGCTTCGGTCAATGATCAAGTCAAAATCAGCATCTCCAACTCCTTCTCTTTCTGTTCCATCTGATTCTTCAAAAATTGAGAAAGCAAGAAAGTTTTTGAAATCATTGTCGAGTACCTCTTTTTCCTCAATCCACTCCCAGGTACTTATCATTTTCTTCTCATCTGAAATTTCAAAGCATTGAATTACTTGATTATATATTAATTTATCTACTTGGCTTTGCTCAGATAAACCCAGTAAAGGCCACAGTAAACATTCTGCTGGCCGATCCAGATTGCACACCAGGGCTTTCAGTGAATCTGAATTCCTTTCTGGAACAACTGGCCGCCATCTCTACTTCCTTCAACTCAGCTCACAAGGATTCCTTGGAGAACAAATCTCTACTCACCAAGCTCAGGTCCCTACAAGTGAAGCTGGATGATGAGATGAAAGCTGCCACCAAGGCCGAAGGCCTTTACACGACTGGGGAAGGCATTATTTTGAAGCTATCCGAGGAAGTTGAGGAGCTAGAAAGGCAACTATCGGCCAAGAAGGAAAAGTTGGAGCAGGCTAAGAACAAACAACTCAAAATTGCTGATTCACTTGAAAAGCATGTAGAAGCTGCCCAAAAGTTGGCCGAATTATGCCAGTCATGTGGTGATGAGGAAGAGCTTAAGAACAACCAAGCGGGGATTGAAGCTGTGCTTCAAAAGATAGAGGACGATTGGATTAAGGCTAAAGAATTCATTGTCCTAGATACTTCTACAGTATCTTCCTCGAAAGCTTCCTGAACATTATCCCTTATTGGCCGATATGTGGCCATTTTTATTCTTGATATGTAATTCGGCCATAAGGCCTTGAACAATTTCTTTTTCTTAGTAACTTTAGTTTAACTACTATAGTGAGATTTCTGACTCTCAATGTTTTACTTTTGGTATCGGCCACATGGCCTGCAAAATATTTTATTCTGCTTGTCTTCACTTGTTCTTACATTCTTTTAACTACTTTCGACACCTTCCCATATCGTAGGGTGATATTTTTTTAGGAATCGTCCATTTATAGGCCGATCGTGAATATCGCCATCCAAATTTTGCAAGTGGTAAGCACCACCCTTTAATACTTTGAATATTTTAAAAGGACCTTCCCAATTGGGAGACCATTTTCCATGCTTGGGATCCTTTGAACCAACTGGTAATATGGCTTTCCAAACTACTTCATTTTTTACAAAATTTTTAGACCGAACCCTTTTGTCATAAGCTCTTTCGATTTTTCTTTTTTGGACTTGTAAATGATCTAAAGCAAGTAACCTAATATCATCCAAGTCATCTAATTCGGCCATCATAGCATCATAATAATCCAACTCACTTAAATCATTTTGTTTAGCAACCCTTAATGATTGAACAGTAATCTCCATTGGTAGAATTGCATCATGCCCATAGGTTAGGGCGAACGGGGTTGTTCCAGTACTGGTTCTTTTTGAATTTCTATACGCCCACAAGGTTTGTGATAGCAATTCATGCCATGCTCGAGGATTTTCGTCAATCATTTTTTCAATGCTTATCTTTAAAATTTTATTGGTTTATTCGGCCTGTCCATTGGCTTGTGCATAGTAAGGCGTAGAATGCACAATTTCAAAACCATACTCCCTTGCAAATGCCTTTACTTCACTTCCTGTAAAGACTGTGCCTTGGTCAGCAGTAATAGTTTGGGGTAGGCCGAATCTATGAATAATGTTTTCTTTAATACATTTGATAACCTCGGTTTGTGAAACCGAAGGCATAGGAATGGCTTCCACCCATTTTGTGAAGTAATCAGTTGCTACCAAAATAAAAGCATCTCTTTTAGATGACTCAGGGTAAATTTTCCCTATTACATCCATTGCCCATCCTCTGAATGGCCAAGGCTTTACTATGGACTGCAATTTTGTTGCAGGTGCGTGTTGCACTGGCCCATGAATTTGACAGGCTTGACATCCTTTAGCATATTCTAAACAGTCTTTCATTATATTCGGCCAATAATAACCGTATCTTCTAATGAGCCATCTCATCTTAATGCCAGCCTGATGCGCCCCACAAATGCCTTCGTGGACTTCGGCCATGACTTGCATTGACTGAAACCTAGCAAGGCATAGGCATAAAAGACCGTCCACATTCTTTTTATACAATTCATCATCTAAAATGACGAATTTTAAAGCCTTTTTCCTGATTTTATACTCTGTTTGAATAGATGGATTTTGCAAATATTTTATAATTGGAAATCTCCAATCATCTTGGGCAACATCCAATGACAATACCCAGTCACTAGGACCGAATACATTCTTTAAGGACGATTCTAATCTCCTTTCTATGGTAATCGTCCTGGTAAGAACACTAGGTGGGATTTTTAGTCCAGAAGCTATTTGAGCCAATTCATTTGCTTCGTTATTTTCTTTTCTCGGGACACATTTGAATAAAGCGTGAGCAAATAAACTTAGCAAATATTTGGCGATCCTATTATATTCAACCAGGGAATCACTCACACATTTGAAATCGCCAGATAACTGTTTTAAAACTAACTGGGAATCCCCAATAATAAGGACACTTGATATATTCGAATCCACCAATAAACCGAGACCGATAATGAGAGCCTCATACTCGGCCTGATTGTTTGTACAATCGAAATCTAGCTTGAATGAAAAATGAGTTCTTTTGTTCACTGGGGATATTAGAACTACACCTGCTCCGGCCGATTCCTCGGTTCGAGACCCATCGAAAATTAGAATCCATGGGACTAAAGAAATGCACCCAATCTCCATGGTAGGCAAAATTTCAGGCACCTCTCCTAAATTAGGGTGGCTTGCTAAGAAATCGGCCAACGCTTGGCCTTTAATTGCCTTTTGAGGAGTATATTGCAAACAAAATTCAATTAGGACTAATGACCATTTTGCAATTTTCCCTCTTACAATCGGCCTATTCAACATGTACTTAACCACATCAGTTTGACATATTATATAAACCAGAACAGGTAACATATAATACCTTAACTTAATACATGAAAAGTACAAAGCCAAACAAAGTTTTTCAATCGGTGTATATCTACACTCGATTTCATTCAACAGTTTACTAAGAAAATAAACGGCCTGCTCATGTCCATCATCCCTGTCTTGAGCTAACAATGCTCCAATAGATTCTTCAGCGGCCGATATGTACAATTTCAAGGGCTTCCCCTGCTTGGGTGGCATTAACACCGGTGGCTTTGTAAGATATTCTTTCAGTTGGTCGAATGCTTCCTGATGTTGCCTGTCCCACTTGAAGCTGTCCTTCGCCCGTATCTTCAACAGAGGAGAGAAGGCTTTTGTTCGCCCTGCACAATTAGAAATAAAACGGCACAAGAAATTAACTTGACCGAGAAACCTTTGAAGCTCTTTTTTATTAGATGGTGGTTTTGCATCGATAATTGCCTTTGTTTTGTTTTTGTCAACTTCAATCCCTCTTTGATGGACAAGATAACCTAAGAAATTTCCAGCAGATACACCAAAAGCACATTTTAAGGGGTTCATTTTTAAACTATGAGCCCGCATTCTTTCAAAAGACTTCCTTAGATCGGTCATATGAATGTCCAGATCTGAAGATTTAACCACCACATCATCTATATAAACTTCCATAAATTTTCCAATCATATCATGGAAAATATAATTCATAGCTCTTTGGTATGTAGCCCCAGCATTTTTTAGACCGAATGGCATCACTACCCATTCAAAAGTCCCAATGCTACCTGGGCATCTAAAGGCTGTTTTCTGTACGTCATCTTTGGCTATGAAAATTTGATTATAACCTGAATGGCCATCCATAAAAGATAAGACTTTGAAACCAACAGCTGCATCGACTAGCATATCAACCACAGGCATTGGGTACTCATCTTTTGGAGTGGCTTTATTTAAGTCTCTAAAATCTATACACACCCTCAGTTTCCCATTCTTTTTCAAGACTGGAACGATGTTCGAAAGCCACTCCACATACTTGGCCGTTCGAATGAATCCGGCTTTTAACAGTCTTTCTATCTCTTCTTTTACTTTGAGATGAATTTCTGGAGCCATCCTCCTAGGAGGTTGTTTATATGGTTTAAACCCCTTTTTAATTGGTAGTTTATGCTCGACCAATTTTCGGTCTAAACCTGGCAATTCATCATAGTCCCAAGCAAAACAATCCCTAAATTCTTTTAGCAGGCCGATTAACTTATCTTTCCAGTCTTCTGGTAAATTTTGGTTAATAAAAATCGGCTTTGAGTCTCCTAATAATTTTACTTCTTGCAAAGGGTCTATGACTTGAGCTTTTTCATCACTCAACTTCCTAGGCTCCAACTCTAATTCTTCTAAGGTGATTTCATCTGCATCTTCTCTAACGCAATCGGCCAAAGTGGCCGATTCATTGATTTCAGCCATGTAGGATTCTATTCTCTGCATGGCTTCCTGGTATGCTTGGGTTTCAAAATTCATTTAAACTTACATTTTCTTGTACGGCCCTTCGGGTGGCCGAATTTATATGGCATCCTCCATCCAGCACTGGAGAAGCGACCTTAAGGGGTCGGCCATTTTTATCAGACCCTATAAATTCTAAAGGTCTTATGTTCTTCTCATAGAGAACAGCCTCAGCAAAATTGCTTGAAAAAGCAAATGGGTGACTGTCGGCCTGAATCAACTCAGCCTTGTCCCCATTCCAAATCATCAAGCACTGATGAAGTGAGGACGGAACACACATATTTGCATGAATCCAATCACGGCCTAAGAGTGCATTATAATTCGAGGCCGAATTCATGACGAAGAAGGCTGTCATTTTAGTTTTATTTCCTACAGTAACTTCCATAGGAACAACCCCCTCAGGTTTTACAGCACCACCCATGAAGTTTACTATTGAAACTTCTGCAGGCAATAAATCTTTTTCTGTCTTTCCTAGTTTCTTCATAACCGAAACTGGCATGATATTAACAGAGGCTCCATTATCTACCAATACCCTTGAAACTGGCTTTCCATTGAAATGAGCTTTAATATATAAGGGTTTCAAGTGTTTAGCCATACTCTCACTAGGCTTGGTAAAAGTAATACCTTCACTAGGTAGCTCGGTCTGGGTAGACCGATTCGAAATTTCTGAAATTTCATTAATTGAAAGCTTTCCTTCAAAGCCAACATCAACATCGTCGGTAGACAAAGTTTGGCCTTCCTTGGCTTTAAAATCAGCAGGTAAAATAAAAACCATGTTTACCTGAACTCTAACTGGTGGAAGAGATCCAAACTGAAGAGTGTCATCGTCTTCAGCATCAAAATCATCAGCTTCTAAGATTTCATCCTCTTTGCACTTTTCGATAGCAACTTGTAAGGACTTCTTTTCTTCCTCAATTGCTTCTAGACGCTTCCAAATATTAGCCCGAATTCGATATCCTCCAGTCTTCTTGATCAGCTCCCTTTTTTCTTCAGCTTGCATTCTTTGGAGCCTTCTCTTCTGGGTCCGAGTCATTTCGGGCTGACCGAATTTTGGGTGTCGCGCCTGAGCCCACCTTTCTGTCTGTGTCGGCCTAGGTTTCACCATTCTGGGCTTAATTAGGCCACGCAAGTCGCCTCCAATAGTCCCAGAACTGGACGCTTGACCTTTTGTCATCTTATCGGCCTGACTGTCCTTAAGCCGATAATCATTTCTCACGGTGATTTGTAAACCCTGACCTTTTGAATATTCGTCAGGTCGAGTTCTTTTATTGCTATCATCAGTCTTCCAATAGCCCTTCTTCAGACTCCTAGCATGCTCTTCATTTTCTTCTTGTATTATCTTTTCTTTCTCAATTCTGGCCTTATACAGGCCACTTGACCTAAACTTCTGCTCATATTTATTCGGCCTTCTGGCCGCAGCATTTGCAACTTCAGCCTCATTAAGGCCCCTGACTTGAAGCTCGCCTCTATAAATAGAGACTTCTACATCCCCAATTACAGCTTTCTTCAAATTTCCAGGATCATACTGAGGCATTGCCAATTTGCTGTGACATCCTCGGCAATAAATTGGGTGACCATAAATGTCACTGAGATGTTCTATCGCTACCTTAGTCCATCTCTTGACAGTACTGGAATCTAACATTCCTGAATAAGCATAAGTCTCACCTTCGGCCTCTGGGATAAACGAGACCGATTTTATCTCTTTATTCCTTTGTTGAGGAACCTGTACTACAGCTTTCCCTCTCTCTTCTGATTTCTGTTCAGCACTTACAGTCTCCTTGATTGACACTTCAGGATCATGTACCTACAAAACAACCATATTAACTGGAAACTCAAAAGGAAACGGGTTTTCATCAACTTGATGAACAGTCTTCTCCTCAGGGAATTTTAGTTTTTCATTATTAATTGACCTTTGGATGGCATCCCTTAACACAATGCAACTATTTGTTGGATGTGTCCAACAATCATGCCATTTACAATATTTTTTGTCTTTCATTTCTTCAGCAGATGGAATTTTATGCCCATCTGGTAACTTAATTTGACCGTCTTTTAACAATAGGTTGAATATTTGTTCTGTTTTAGAAAGGTCAAAATCATATTTCTTATCCCTAAAATTGTTTCCATTTTGGTTACCATTGTTTGGTTTCCTTTGGAAATTCTGTTTCAATTCTTGCACCTTGGATTTTACCAGGGCCCTACACGTATATGGCCGATTAATATTCAGTTCGGCCAAGGCAATTTCCTCAGTTTCTTCATTTTCTTCCATGGCTTCAATCTGAGCCACTTCCCTATTCGGGTTCCTATAATAGGTTCCCCTTGAAGAAACCCTTCTTTGATTCTCTTCCTCGAGAATTCTCTCATATTTTGACACTGCAGTCATAAGATGGCCCAGGTCGAAAAAATCTTGGCCAATGAACTTCTTTCTATTTTCTAGATTAAGCCCACTAATCACCATTTTGACACAATCAGATTGTGCTAAATTCGACCTGCACCTACATTGGGCATTTCGGAATCTCTGAACAAAGGTATCAACCCTCTCACCGGGTTCCTGGCACATTCGGGCCAAATCAGCGACCGTTATTTCAGTCTCTGCCTTGCAGAAATAAATATGGAAAAGAGATTCCATTTCCTGCCATGTTGTAATTGACCCTGATGGTAAATTAATATACCAATTAAATGCCCAACCGGTTAAAGAACTTGGGAACAATCTCAGCTTTAAATAGCCACTACTACCTGCTTCACCACATTGGCACGTGAATCGGCCAACATGTTCAAAGGTTGACTGTTTATCTTCTCCTGAAAACAATGTGAAATCAGGGAACTTAAAACCTCTAGGAAATTCGTGAAGCTGGTCAATATAATCAGGGTAAGGGCGACTATACGCTGTTCTAATTGGTGGTCGACCTGTCCCCATTTGTTCTCTAATGATATTGGCAATCTCTTCTCTGAAATTGTTTGGATTGTCCCTCAAATTAGTCTGAAAGGTCTGAGTAAGGTCTTCTTGACCAACATAATTGTATGGGGCTTCATTTGAACCCCCATAGTTTCCAGCCGTGGATCGGCCTGTTCTGACTGGAACATCGGTTTGATTTCCCAACATAAAACTACTATTTCGAGTCGGGTCAAACGAGTCATTCATCATTTGATTGTAAATTTGCCCCCCGGGTGAGGCATAAAACACATTATCTTTAACTCCACTTGTTCCAATATTCGGTTTTGGCTGCCCGAATTGACTTCCCAAATGAACAGAAGTTGGGATTTGCCCTTCTGGCCGAAATATTGATGGATTTGACCCCAAAGGATCTTGCCTGGACAAGAGATGGACGTCCCCATACCTAAAGTTATTTGACCCTTCGGCCTTTCGGCCGTATTGACTAGACCTTTCATGAGTATTATTTTTAAACGCTGGTCCTAGTTTTTCCACCATGTAGCTAAGTAATTTGTCCGAATTTTTATTCAGACTCTCACTAATCTGCTGATTAGATTCAACAAATGTCTTCATAGTAAGTGACATTTGCTGCATCATCATCTGCGATATGTCGTGCATCATGGTGTCAAAATTCATCCTGAAAGCAGCCATAAACTCATTGGCAACATTTGCATGGTCCAATGGTTGGCTTTTCGTATTTTCATTCCTAGGAGAATTATCTCCTGGGATTTCCAGACTGTCTTCTTGGCCAGACTCTTGGCCAAAAGCTTCTTTTCCACGTCCTCCACGTTTTGGTGGCATATTTGTTGCAAAAACAAATCTCCTAAAACTGGAAAATAACACGAATGGTGTCCCACCGGGCGTGCCAAAAAGTGTTTCCTCCAAAATTTTGATTCTGAAGATTGGGTTGCGCGAGCGTGCCAGCCACTACACAGTGACGAATTGCGGGTTCTACCTTGCCTTGAATGGACTCAAGGACTTTTCTGTGACAAACAATTGAAAACACAAAATAATAACAGAAATTAAAAGGAAAAGCTTACCACGGAGGAAGCCATTTTTATTGATCAATTTCTGGAATTACAGTGATGAACAAAGGGGTGCACACGCCTTTGACCAGAAAGGAGCACACGTTTCTGGGTTTAAAAATCCTAGAGTTCTAAAAGAAAATGAAAAAGATAAAGTTCCTGAGAACTGATTTTGTTGATTGATGTCCCCTTTCTTGATGGCTAATCTTCCATCTTTATACACTCGAGTGACCGTTACTCCGCAGAATTCGCTCTTTATCTGACTCATTTTGACGAGACATCTCCCACTAAGACCACGTTTCCAAGTAACTCCCCACGATCTGTAATTGCCCCGCGAATGTAGCTAGTAATGATTCCTGATACAAGGGAAAATCGGTCTAATAAGGGAATGAATTTTGACTATCTGACCGATAATAGCTTTTGCATGATGTTCGGCCTCTTACCCCAAAATTTTGACTAAAGCCGAATGTAAATTTCTTAGGCCGATTTTTAGGGTGTAAACAGGTATTGTAGGCTTTTTGGCTTTATCTTAAACCCACCAAATTTTCCTAGCAGTGGCAATATCTCTTTACATGATGATTGGGGAAAAATAAAAGTAGACGTGGCATATATAGGGAGGCATGGCCAACAGAACTAATTTGCTTAGGGTACTCCTACTTGCATAAGACAAATATAGGTGTGATTAAACCTTTGGGCTCCATTTGATTCATAGGAAAAGAAAAGAAAAATTAAAATGATGTTACTTTTCTCTCTTTTTGTTTGTTTCAATTGTTTGGTTGTTGAAAGAAAGTTGTGAACCTTACCACTAATTCTTTCGTATAAGGAAAACATTTCTCTTAAATCACATCATAGCATTCTTTTTTCAAATAATTTTTCTTTTAAAAAAACATTACGAGAAAGAAAGATTTTTTTTTTCTTACAACTTTCTCATAAACCAAACAATTGCAGAAAACAAAAAGTTGTCCTACCCTACTTGTCTTTTACATTTTTGTTTTCTTTAATTTACTATATTTCATTTTCTTAATTACATTAATTTCTTATGAAAACCAAACTGAATTAAGCTTGAGAAGTGACCGCTCAACAGGAAATTCCCCCCCCCCCCCAAACCCAAAAAAAAAAAAAAAAAAAAAGCCAAAATGAATGCTTACATGATACTCCGTATTCTCATTAACTTTTAGTCTATTCTCATTAACTTTTAGGGATGGAGGGAGTACAATAGGTGAACTCAAACTCCCAACCATGTTCATCAATTTTGGATTTGATGCTTGGCCAAGCACTATACTTGTACTTACCAAAAAAAAAACAAAAGGCACTATACTTGCCATTTGGATATGTTGACGTGTCAACTAATGAGAAGAGATCTACGATAGATTTAGCATGGACCAACTTTTGGCACTTGCAGCATAAAGAACACGAGATTTATAATTTTGCCTCTTTCGTCTCACCACACTACATATGTACATTGTTGACCGTAGACCAACTAATTGACTTGGCTCATTGACTCAAGACTCCCTCTCTAGTCTCTGCTACTATATATACCTCCCCAAATCCCTCCAGTTCATCAAGCCCATTGCCTTCTTCTTCTTCTTCTTCTTCTTCTTCATCATCATCTTGGGCTTTTCTTAGTGTTGAGTATTCATCTTTTGTTAGCTTTGATCTGCAATCTTCTCTGAAAATTCTTGTTCAAATCTCTAAACCTCAAAAAAAATGAAGGTCAGTTTTATATATATATATATATGTGAATTTTACAGTCATATTTTTGGATTTTCTTTGTTGTCAGTGAAATTCTAGGCCTAATAATTGATGGGTTTCGATTACAATCTAATTATAGATCTCGTGGTTGTTTTGGTTTTGTTTGTAACAGAAAGCAGTGTTGAAATTGGGCCTCCATGATGACAAAACCAAGCCGAAAGTCATGAAGACAGTCTCAGGCATCTCAGGTATTTAATTTTGAAGCTTTGATAACTCTACCTTACATCCTTACCTTCTGTTTGATTTCTGAGAAAACCCAGGAAAATGAAAAAGAAAACTAAAATTTGGGTCTCATGTTTTACTCTGTTTTGGTTTCAAAACAAACTGAAAGCTTTCCTCAGTGAGCCAGATAGTTGTCTTAGGCTGAGGAGTAAAGTGGAGATTTTTGTATCCCATGGTCCCCAAAAACGAAAACTCACAAAATAACTAATTTTTATTTATTTTTTTTTTTTGTACTTTTCCTACGTCTTCTCAGCAACCAAACGGTTATTGGATGTGGAAGAAAGAAAACCCAGATCTTGCAAGATGGAAAAATTCACAATTTTGACTTAATTTTGCATTGAAAATTTTGCAGGGGTTGAATCAATCTCCCTGGACCCGAAGGACCAGAAACTGACAGTGACAGGAGACATAGATCCGGTACTTATAGTGAGGAAATTGAGAAAGCTTTGTGTGACAGAAATAGTCTCAGTTGGACCGGCAAAAGAAGAGAAGAAGAAGAGCCAAAGAAAGAGGAACCCAAGAAGCCAGAAGAGAAGAAAGATGATTTGGCTCAGCTTGCGAAGGCCTACCAAGCTTATTACTCCAATCCTCCTCCCACGGCCGCATATTATTATTTTCCGATTGCAGAGGAAAATCCAAATGATGCTTGTGTAATATGCTGATTGGTTGATCTTGAGCCTTTGTTTGGATCTTGGGAAACTTATGGAAAATAAGAGGGAAAAAGCTTAACGAAATTTGGGTGGAGCCACGAGCTAGCAGAGCTCTAATAATGTACAGTTGTTTTTTTTTTTTTTTTTTTTTTTTTTTTTGGGGGGGGGGGGGGGGGGGGGTGGTGTGGTTTGTTTTAAAATGGTTAATAGTGTTGGATTGATTAAGATTTATGGTTTTGTGGGTGGGTTAGTGGGTCATGTTATGTAGAACTGCCAGAGAGATTTTTGAAATACGATGGATTTAATATTTTAGTGATTTTTCATGACTACTATTATCTTCTTAAATGTCTTTGTGACCCATTTGAAGTGGGTTCTCTAAGAAAACTTATCTTTAACTAAGTTTAATTTATTATGACAATTTGACAATCACGGAATGAATCTCATTCCATTTTATTCTGTAATTCATTGTCATTGGGTTCATTTTCTCCACTTTTGGTCAATCATTTCATCGTTTTTCATTTTTTTCGCATTCCTAATTTCCTGCAGTCCTAAGATTATCAAATTGGGGGACCTTGCGAGAAGTTTTCATTATTTCATCCCTAGACCCAAAGTACCAATAAGTTTTAATAAATACATTAGCTCTTTTCTTATCACAAAGTGTTGGGTCATGAGACCGACTCTTTGTGTTTATATGGATTATAATTACAATATTTAGAAGTCATTTACTAAAAAATTAATAGTCATTTGTATTGAACCTATTGTCATTATGTGCTCTCATTTGTATCTATAATTCCTCGTAGAGTTTTAATAATTAGTTTGAGAGTAGGTACCAAACTTCGTGTGATTATATGAAAAAACCCTAAGTTGCCATGCATGAAAAATCGAATAATCAGTAATCAACTACTGCGTATAATAATCAGTTGATCACGTCACTTAATGTTCACTTTATCTATTAAAAAATCATCCATAATAAACAGTAGATCACATAATTTAATGTTCTCTCTATTTATTAAACAAAAAAAATACTATATATGTTCGTGAATCATCTGGCCATTTGCTTTGCTGCATGCCTTGATTAATTACAATATTATTGCACATCATAAAACCCGAGTAGGTAACTTCGAGAGTGACTCTCTTGACGTTGAGGCCATAAATAATCATTTTTTCATCTCTAAGCATGACTCTAGCTCCTGATTTATGTGTCAGATTAATGAATCCCTTGGACTTTAAAACTAAAAATATAGACCTTTGAACTATGTCTTCCTTTTTTTTTTTTTTTTTTGGTCGGTGATAAACTGTGACACTTTGTCGTATTGTAGTAAAAAAAAACATGACGAAAATAGATCAAGTGATTATCAAGTGATGCAATTAATTAGACCAATTCAATGCCAAACTCGTATTTTAGTAATTGTTTAGGCATTAGTTTCAAAGAAAACAGACCACAAATTTGATGAAATTTTGATAAAAATTTTACGCAGGATGCAACGTTTTTTAATTGAATAATTCAAGGGTTATTTGTTTACTTCAAAGCTTAGGAAGATTTTGTGAAACTAGTTTATATTTCAAGGAGATTTTGTGCAATTTATCCTTTTTTAAATACATGACAATTTTATTCAGATATGCTCGTGTTAGTCCCAAGAATCTTGCCCCTGAACTTGACTATACACATGACCGTGGGTCGATGAGGCAAGATTGGCTAGAAGGGAGAGAGAGATTAAATCTTGACTCATGCACGGGCCCAGGGACAGAGGGAGAAGGGTGCCACGGGGATAGTTGACCCCACTCAGTCATTATAATTTTTTTTTTAGTATACATATTTGTTCATATTTTTAAATATGTCTCCTTAAAATATATTTTTGCCCCTCTAATATATATTTTTGACCCCTCTGTTTCATAATTGACCCCCCACTCTTCCCTTTTTTTACCTTTTATATAAATAGCTCTTAGTCTCTTACCCATGTTTTACTCAAGTTATGTCTCCTATCCTTAGGCTATACCCTTTTTTGGTTTAATACATACATTATTTCATCAAATATATATATATATATAATGAATATTTAAGTTTTTGTGTTAATTATTAAGTTTAAACAATTTTCTTTGTTCTTATTAATTTTTATTATATTAAGAAGACTACTTCAAATGATTATTTAATTTATAGAGTTAGAAAGAAAAAAATTAAACAGTTACATTCAAACAAAGTCGCCCCCCTCCAAAGATAAATTTCTGGATCTGCTACTGCACATGCCTAAACTACATTTCAGTATAACTTATGCAAGACTAAGTCTTCATGAACTTGATAACATTGATTGTGCTTAAACTTACATGGGATTTGTTCTGAAGGTAGAAAACGACTATTACTTTATAACATAGATTCTTCTAATTCAACTTTTTCAAATGTATGGTCAAGATTTGAATTTTTAACTTTTTCTCGTAAATGGGAGGTGACATTTAGGTTATAATGCTAGTGACTTGTCATAACTTTAATTGAATTTCTAACTTCTTCTCGTAAAAGGGAGGTGACGTTTAGGTTATAATGCTAGTGACTTGTCATAACTTTAATTACCTTATGTTGCCGCACGTCTCAGAAAATGAAAAGAAGGGGGGAAAATGAAGAGAAAAACAACCTTTTGTTGGTTTGTGGAATGATGCAGGGGATGCAGGACCCAAAAAATATAAAAAGGAAAAAAAAGGGAGAAGGAAAAAAAAGAAAAGCTTCTTGCTGGTTTGTGGCATGATGGAGCCACACGGCTTATTGGCAAAGGCAAAGGCCAAGGCCAAAGCAAAGGAAAAGGCCGTAAGAGGCAGAATATAAAACAAATGGGAAACGAGGAAAAGAGAGAGAGAAACCCACTTGCTTGACAACCCATAACACCCCTCAAATAATTGAGGGACAAGGGTGTCTTTGTAATTAAAGTCACATCCTCACAGGGTCCCCCAATCGCACTACCTAACCAAAGTGCCAATCTAGAAACATTTATTTATTTATAGATTTTCCCCGATCGACTGGATCTTCATTGCACGTGGTTTGAAACAATCCAATTATTTTAACTAAAAAAAATAATATCAGCACTATACATTGGAGTTTAATATAAATCATAAGTCAATTTCACAATAAGCAATTACATATATTGATTATGCAAGTATAGTTAACACATGTTGATACAAATTATATCAGCATTATACATTGGAGGTTATATCCAATGTATTGACCCAATATATCTCATAACTTACTAATGCACGAGATATGATTCTCAATGGGGTATTAACATAAGTTATATCAGTACATGCTTACTTATTCATCATTCGTGTGTGTGTATATATATGGCTTTGATCATTCATACACCATCGCATATATTATGTAATGATTAGAGTCGTCCATGATAGCACACGTTTTTGGTAGTTTGTTACACTCTCACATGTGAACCATGTGACTGTCACATATGAGTCTGATCACTTCCATGAGGAATGATCAATTAAATTTAACAATTTATGCATTGATTAGATGTAAATGGATCTCATATGAAATTCTCATCAAAATCACTTTCGTGCTTATGTAATGAGTGGTGTAAACAAGTCAAAGAATAAAATGTTCAAGTTTGGTTTATTAAATTAACGAGTTTAATATTAAAGCATATATGAAATTAGCTCGTTTAGCTAACAAGTCAATTCGAACAAAAACCTTTTATCAAGTTAATCTTAAGTCTGACACAAATAGCTTGATTATTTAAACCATTAACAAACTTATCATGTTAAATAGTATTTTACTTAAAAACTTGACTCAATCTATTAACGAATTTAAAAATAATATTTGAATTCGACTCGGTAACCTCACAAATAAGCTTGAATGAGTCTTTTTATCGAACAATTTTAGAGAAACCGAACTCAAGACGCACTGAATTAACTTTACGTGTATTTATACATTATATATTATATATACAGTTATGTTTCTATCAGCACATATTGATATAAGTTATATCAATACCATACATTAGATTTGTACTCTTTACATTGGTTGAATATACCTCATTCTTATCATCATCCTTATATATATATATATATATAGGATGATGATCAGGTAAGCACGCGCTGATATAATTTATATCAAAACCTGCATTGGGAGTTGTACTTTGTGCATTAGTGAAATGTGAAGTGCATTGAATCAATGCAAGGAATACAACCCCAAATGTATAGTGCTGATGTAACTTACATCAGCACGTGCTGGTAGGATCACCTCTGTGTATATATATATATATATATATATATAATAATCCTCCACCTCATGTACACCGGACACTTGTTTGTGTTTGGATTGGGATATCGATTAGGAAGAGAGAGATTACGGTCTTCATACGACTCTTTTCGCCCACCTTTATGACTTTTGGTAACTTCCTCGAAATTGCCAAATTCTTATGTCATTCTCGCATAAGGAAACAAAGGGAAGCTTCCGTCATGGTGTCCGCCTTCGCCCCCACCACTACATAGGTATGTTGACCTTTGACCTTAGTGTTGCCTTCCCTCTGTGTTTTCTTTTTGTTTGTGTTTTTTTACTCCTCTTTCTTTCTAAGCCGTTAATAAACAACGGTTTCAAAATGGAAAATGTCAACAAGGTTTTTTTTTTTTTTTTTCCAAAATCTATTTGTTCAATTAATGGCAATGGTCATGTCAATTTCTTATACATAATTATCTATTTGTTTATAAAATATTTTAATTTGCAAGTTAAATTGAGACATTAGTTTGTAAAAATAAATTTAAACAAATAAGTTAACTTATACAGCATTGGTCACTTAAAGAAAACGATTAGACTTGGCTTCTTTGATGATGGTATGATAACTTAATACTTCCTCTGTCCTTATTATATTGACATGCTTTCTTTTTTTTGGGGATGGTCTAAAATTATTGTTTCATTCAAAAAATCGATGCTCTCTTTATTCGATTTCCTAAATTGCTTTCTTTTTTTAAAAAAATTTATTTGGAAGGTATCTTTTTTTTTAATGTTTGTATCTTGAAAGCAAAATTGTAAATTAAGAATTCAGTCAACTAGGAATAGAGAGAGGAGGAATTTTCTTAATTTATTGAGTGAATGATCTTGAATTCAAGTTTATGAAAAAACATTAATATTTATTTTTTGATATTAGGGAAGGTTACTAGTAAGGGAATTAGGAAAATTGTCATAAAAAAAAATAGAAATAAAAACTTGGTAGGTTCCTTTACAATAGAGTTCAAATACTACACAAGGGGTTTGGCCGGTGGTAAACTAACTAGGCCTGCAAGTTGGGCAAATGTTAACTAGATACTCTATAAGGTCCAGCGTTCGATCATCCGCTTGTGAAAAACATCCATTGGAGAGAGCTTTGCCGTACAATTCCTGGCTCGGAGTGGTTGCTCACTTATTGACCAAAAAAAAAACAAAAGGCTCGAATATTCTCTTAGAGAGCTGAGTTTGAATAGCTTGGTTGTTTGTTTAAATTATTAATGTGCTTAGCAAGCTAAATAATATTTTACTTGAATTAAGCATGATAAATTAACAAAATTAAAGTTAATGACAAAAAAAAAAAAAAAAAGTTTGAGCACGACACGTTCATTTTTTAACGTGTGAGGACCAACGTCAAATTCAAGTGACGACTTGACCCGCGTTTTGCACATACCTCCCACCCTCTCTCTCTCTCTCTCTCTCTCTCTCTCTCGCCCCTATATAAACACCTCCTTCCTCCCATGTCCTTCCACTTCACCAAGTCCATTGCGCCTTGAACTTCAATTTCCTTGAAAATTCTTGCTCAAATCTCTACACCTCCAAGGAAATGAAGGTCAGTTCTCTTTCTGTCTCTCTCTATGTGAATTGTGCAGTCATATTTTTGGATTTTTCCTTTGGTGAATGAAATGCTAGGCCTAATCGTTTATGGGTCTTCCCTATTACTCTGAATCAAAAACTTTGTTTTCATTATAATCTAATATTAATCTGATTTTTTATTTTGATTTTGTCTACAAACAGAAGGCTGTGTTGAAATTGGGTGTACATGACGATAAAACCAAGCAGAAAGCCATGAAGACAGTTTCAAGTCTTTCAGGTATCAATTTTAGAGCTTTGATAACTCTATTTTATTCTCTGTTTGGTTCCACAGAAAGCCTAGGAAAAGAAAAGAAAATGAAATATCAATCTCATGTTTTACTCTGTTTTTTTTTTTTTTTTTTTTTTTTGGATAATTGAGTAAGTATATAAGAAGGAAAAAAGGAAAGGAAATACAAGCCTTGGGCCAAGAAAACAAAGCAACAAAGCCAATATTAAAAACAATCCAATAAGTTAAACCAAGGGAAAGCTTATGAACAATGAGAAATTAACTTGTTTCAATAAGCCAAATAGTTGCTTTAGGCTCGGTAAAGTTGTGGGTTTTTTATTCCGTGGTCCCAAATAATAAAAAATTACCAACTGCTCTTTATTTTATCTTTCCTACATTTTCTCAGCAACCAAACGGCTATTAAATTCAAAGCAAGAAAACCCAGCTCAAGAAAGACGAAAAATTCACAATTCTGATTGGCCTTTTTTTGTATTGAAATTTTTGTAGGGGTTGAATCAATCGCCATGGACATGAAGGACCAGAAATTGACAGTGACTGGAAGCGTCGATCCGGTAGTTATAGTGAGTAAACTGAGAAAGATTCGTGTGATGACAGAGATAGTCTCTGTTGGAGCGGCCAAAGAAGAGAAGAAGGAAGAGCCAAAGAAAGAGGAACCCAAGAAGAAAGACGATGAGAAGAAAGATCCAAAAGATGTGGTGGCTGACCTTGTGAAGGCCTACGAAGCTTATAATCCTTACTTGACCAAACAATATATTGTTCACAGTGCAGAAGAAAATCCAAATGCTTGTGTAATTTGTTAATTGGTTGGTCTTTGAGGAATTGTAGAAAGAAATATGTAAAACAGTTATTATTAGTAGGTGATGGTGGATTCCGAACTTAATATAAACCTATAATAGGGGTGTGGGGGATTGATTAAATTAGGGAAAATTATGGGGTGAAAAAAGTTGAAACGAGTCAAACTTGAAGGGGTATATTGTAATGTACAAAAAAAAAAAAAAAAAAAAACAGAGAGAGAGATGTAAAAAGAGATTTCTGAGTGTGTAATTGTTTGGTGCAATATAATAATATCAGGCTACGAAGCGCAAAGATGCATGTTCGAGTTTTGAGTACGGTTACTTTGTATTAAATAAAACAAAAATTATGATCATATATTTAGTTTCATCAATCCTGCGTTCTTACTTTATTGGAAACTAACGTTGAGTAACAACTTCTTTATGACCAAGATACATGAAATTAGTAAATATAGATTTTGGCGATCCCAATATTAGTCTGAACGAGTAATCGTTTATGTCGATGTTTGAAATCACTCCATCTACACTATGCGTGCATAACTTGGTTTAAATCTTTAGTTTATCGCTCAAGATGTGGTTAACCATACAAAATCACCAAGGGCTTTTGGTAGATTTCTTCCATTAATTTCAAATGCATTTGCGAAGTCGTCCTAGCGTTGATATGAGCCGTCAACGAGGCTCAGGATGTGATTAATCATACAAAATCACCAAGGGCTTTTGGTAGATTTCTGCCGTTAATTTTGAATGCATTTGCGAGTCGTCCTAGCGTTGATATGAGCCGTCAAGCTCGTTGACGGCTTAATGGTGATCCATAAGTCGTCCTCGCATTAGTATATGATTTTGTTGACTACTTGAGGGTAACTAATTAATTAATTATTATTAATCCGTATTATCTATTTAATTTGGCCCAGCTGCCCAACGACAGCTCTGGGCACAATCACCCCGACATTGTCCCCAGGGAGAAAATGGCTCAGCCCAGTTGGGAATTCTTCCAAAATGGATACCACTGGCCAAAATTGAACTGAATACTTTTTTCTATGGTTTGAATTTTCTGGTCAGGAAGGAGATTTTATTGAAGCCTGAAAACTGAAATTTTGTCCATTCAATGGCAAATAAATTTTTTTTTTCAGCACTTGACTTTTTGCTTTTATCAAACACCACCAAACGTAGAATCTCTCGTGTTTAAATTGTCATTTATTTCAATTAATTTTAAACCAAGTTTGTATGGGTCCCGCCTATCATATAAACATGTATATGGGATGATGATCAGGTAAGCACGTGCTGATATAACTTATATCAAAACCTGCATTGGGAGTTGTACCTGGTGCATTAGTGAGATATGAGGTGTATTAAATTAATGCAAGGGGTACAACCCCTAATGCATAGTGCTGGTATAATTTACATTAGCACGTGCTGATCGGATCACCTCTGCATGTATATGTATGTCTATACTATTACATTAGTAAGGCTTTTTTTTTTTTTTGGGGTCGTCATCGTTGCCTCGTTGGATTACACCATAAAATATGAAAACGTCCTTTTTAATCAAAATTGATAAGTCTTTACAATATGAACCCAACAACACCCGCATAGGTAACTCAATTGGGATGTCTCTGCCGTGTAATATAACTATGCTATGTAATATTTTAAGATCTTATTTTCAAGTCTTGTCTTGATTGATACCTGTGACTTATACGAGGTCATAGATAGCTTAGTTGGGAAGTCTCTGGGGTGTAATATTTCGAGATCTTATTTGTAAATCTTGTCTTGATTGATGCTTATGGCTTGTATGAGGTTATAGATAGTTAAGTTGGGAAGTCTCTGAGGTGTAATATTTTAAGATCTTATTTTCAAGCCAAACACACCCTAGGGCTTTTGGTAGATTTCTTCCATTAATTTCAAATGCAATTGCGAGTCATCCTAGCGTTGATATGAGCCGTCAACGAGGCTCAAGATGTGATTAATCATACAAAATCACCAAGGGCTTTTGGTAGATTTCTGCCGTTAAATTTGAATACATTTGCGAGTCGTCCTAGCGTTGATATGAGCCAGTCAAGCTCGTTGACGGCTTAATGGTGATCCATAAGTCGTCCTCGCATTAGTATATGATTTTGTTGGCTACTTGAGGGTAACTAATTAATTAATTATTATTAATCCGTATTATCTATTTAATTTGGCCCAGCTGCCCAACGACAGCTCTGGGCACAATCACATTCACCCAACATTGTCCCCACCGAGAAAATGGCTCAGCCCAGTTGGGAATTCTTCCAAAATGGATACCACTGGCCAAAATTGAACTGAATACTTTTCCTATGGTTTGAATTTTCTGGTCAGGAAGGAGATTTTTTTGAAGCCTGAAAACTGAAATTTTGTCCATTCAATGGCAAATAATTTTTTTTTTTTTCAGCACTTGACTTTTTGCTTTTATCAAACACCACCAAACTTGGAATATCTCATGTTTAAATTGTCATTTATTTCAATTAATTTTAAACCAAGTTTGTATGGGTCCCACCTATCATATAAACATGTATATGTATGTCTATACTATTACATTAGTAAGGCTTTTTTTTTTTTTGGGTCGTCATCGTTGCCTCGTTGGATTATACCATAAAATATGAAAACGTCCTTTTTAATCAAAATTGATAAGTCTTTACAATATGAACCCAACAACACCCGCATGGGTAACTCAGTTGGGATGTCTCTGCCGTGTAATATAAGTCTCTGCTGTGTAATATTTTTAGATCTTATTTTCAAGTCTTGTCTTGATTGATACATGTGACTTATACGAGATTATAAATAGCTCAGTTGAGAAGTCTCTGGGTTGTAATATTTCAAGAACTTATTTTTATATCTTGTCTTGATTGATGCCTATGGCTTGTACGAGGTTACAGATAGCTCAGTTGGGAAGTCTTTGGGGTGTAATATTTTGAGATCTTATTTTCAAGTCTTGTCTTGATTGATTCCTTTGGCTTGTACGAGGTTATAGATATCCGAAATTTATCCGATTCCATAACAGTCAATGAAATGAGATCAGACAATCAACAATTCACATGTAAGAATATAACAATAATAGAAAATCTCTCTCTCTCTCTCTCTCTCCCACATAAGCATCATCATCAAATCACATAGAAGAATAGAAGAATGGGAAAATTTTAGATTGATCGAGCTACTGGGAAAATAATTACAATTCAATGCAAAATGTTACTAATTTCTGAATAAATGACTACTAACTTAACTAACAAAGCCTACTAACTGTAATTATATTCTTGTATCGACACCAATATAAAATTTCCCCTAGAAGAATAAGACGTGGATAATCACATCAGGAAGAACGAAGTATATTTTCATCTGTGAAGGCAATAAAAATATAGAATAGTCAAATGTCTTTCTCCTTCAGCTGTTAATCGTTCTTACACACAAGTGGAAAGAAATGGAAAACAAAAAAAAAAATTGAATTCTTGTTTAATGAAACTTTCACCAAAACCCTTTTTGTCTAAAAAAAAAAAAAAGGCGGGGGGCTCGGATTCTAGATGATTCTAGGTGCTCAATGCGTGCCCAAGAAGGCTGAACGATAATTGGGTGCGTTCATGACATTTGAAGTGGGGACTTCAAACAGCTTCAACTTGACCCACTGCAAAAGGGTTTTGGCTGGATCCACCTCACTTCCAAAGTCCCTAGTCCACACCATTAACTTCCGCCGACATGTTAGAATGATTTTAAAATACCTCCTCCGTACCCAAAAATAAATGAGTCCCAACTACCGGTTGTATTCAGGATTAATTCTCAAAATTGGGAGTCGATGGTGTCCTTGTCCTTTTAAATCTTATCATTTGAAATTAGAGAAAAGATGACATTTCGTAGTTTAATTATGACAGAGATGCAAGTAGAGAATGATGATAATAGTTAAATGGCTTTGGGTATAACCTTGAGAGGTGGATTGAGTACCCCTTAAGGACACCCTTTATGAACTTACGTTCTATAATTATCGATGCATGTGAGATGAGGGATTGCATATTCTTAAGAGGATTAATCGAATGTGTAAGCATCTTGAAAAATCTCCTATTACCAATAAATAAGTAAATAATTTTAGGTATTAATGGCCTATTGATCTAATGACACTTCCCCCTTTCTTTTAAAATAAAAGTACCCTTGCACCCAAAAATATAAAAGAAAAAATAAAAAGAAAAGAAAAGAAAAGTAAAGCAAGTGTATCTTCTAATTTAGAAATAAAGGTGTGAAATAAAGGTACCCTTGATGATTACAAGAAGTCCCAAGTTGCCGTGAAAATGTCCCCTTGTCCGTGAGATTCTGCAACATGTGTGGACACCGTATCTTCTGTCTAATAGTTCGTCATGACCAATTGACCACACCACTTAATATTCACATTTTATAAAATGAAAATAATGTTAATATATTCATTAATCACTTGACCATCTGCATTCTTGCCTTTGATTGAATTATTGCGGTATTGCACATCACAAAGTTTTAAGTCTTTAACCTTTGTTTAAATCTTAGAAAGAGTTTTGAGAATAAAATTTATCTTTAACTAAAATTTTTTTTTTCTTTAATTCCCTTCTATTTTTCAAAATCCAAATGTAGTAGTAATTCAGAGTGATTTCTTCACTTCCTAAGGCATTGATGTCCCAACTGATTTTTCTTTTTTCTTTTTTAAAGGGTGGAATTACATTTAGATCCGGCTATGGGCAAATAATGACAGTAAATAGTCATTCTTAGTAAAGTTAGTAGTCATTCACCAGAAAGTTAGTAATCATTTGTATTGAATTGTAATTATTTGCGCATAGTCTAACCTATTTGTAATTCCCCTTTTTAAACTTCAACTTTAGGATAGAGAGAATCTTTCACCTATGCTAAGCAAGACGCTCTTTTCATTTTGTAAATACATGACATTTTTATATAGATACGCCTATGTTATCTAAAAGTTTTCTTGTCGTAAATTTTACGGTAAAGTAAGATCAGCTGAAAGGGAGATGGTTGAACCTTTCTCCCATGTCAATGTTCGAATTTCGTTTCAATACAAAATTATGTAGGTCCAAGACTTTACAATTGACAAGACCTGTCTTTATTTCAATGGAGGGGAAAACCGTCACTGTATTTCCTTTCCTTTTTAAATTATCTTTGGTTAAAAATTCTCTTTTTTTTTTTTTTTCCTAAAATTATTTAAGTGACAAACTTTCTTTGGATGTGAGTAAACGAACAAGGAAAATAGCATGATCAACAATTGAGGATGGTTTTTTCTTCCTCATCATAAAAAATAAAAATAAAAAAAATTTATTTATTTGTTTATTTATAACATGAATCATTAATACATGATATATATATACGGTTATGTTCTTATCAGTACGTGTTAATGTAAGTTATATCAGCATTATGTATTGGAGGTTGTACCTCTTGCATTAGTCCAATATACTTTATATCCAACTAGGGCTGCAACTTGGGTGGGTTGAACCCGCCCAACCCGAACCCAACCCGGTCAATAGACGGGTTGGACAAATAGTTTTCATACATTGGGTTGGGTTTGGGTTGGAAAATATCAACCCAATTTAAATCGGGTTGGGCTTGGGAAGGGGGGTTGGGCAACCCGAACCCGACCTATATAATATATAATTTTTTTTAATATTATATAGAAAGATGTTACCTTCTATTGTTTTTTCCTTTTTTTATTTTTATTTTATTTATTTGCTATTAGAAGCTATAAAATCTCCTCTCTTAGCAAGAAAAAGAAAAAAAATCTATAAAATCTCCTAAAATCATGGGATTATAATCCATCTTTGACCTAAAAGACTCTTTAAATAAATTTCCATGAATGTCAATTTTTCTTCTTTTTTTGAGTTAGTCTTCTTTCCCCACTCCCCATCGGCTACTAACACTGTTGTTCTCCTGTTGCTGCCAGTCGCATCAACCCCTCTGGTACATTTTTCTATCTCTCACTTTATATATGTAATTAGTATTTATGTGCTTCTTGTTTTTCACTAGTTCATCAGGTAACGTCTTCATCTTGTTCTCCATCACTTCATCACCATATATATATATATATATATATATACAGACACTGACACACACACCAAACAAACCTTGTACGGCTGTACATAACTATATATTATATATGTATATTCTCCATCACTTCATCTCCATATATATATATATATATATATATATATACACACACACACACCAAGCAAACCTTGTACGGCTATACATAACTATATATTATATATGTATATATATGCTAAACAAACATATATTTGTGATTGAGTTTTTCTAAAATTTTGCAAACAATTATTGGTAATTAATGTTCACTAGGTATTTGTGAAAATGTTTGTGAGATAGTTTAAAGGCATAGAAACTAAAATTATTTTCATTATTTTAGAAATATTTTTTATTATTTCTATTGGTAATATAAATCATCATTTGCTATGTTGTGGTAGGTATATGTCAAGTATGGCTAAGGGTAATGCACCAACTACTAATGCTACTACTGCTGTTTCTGGGGTAAGTTCTTCTAAACGCAAAAAACCTCAAAAAGGGAAATCTACTGTTTGGGGCCATTTTGAAAGACTGTTAAATGGGGATGGAAGTAAGAGTGATCAAGCAAAATGTAATCATTGCTCCAAATTGTTTAATTGTCCTAGTTCTCAAGGAACCAGTACCCTTAAAAGGCATCTTCTAAAGTGTCCTAGATATCCAAATAACCAAGACTATAAACAAAAACTCTTAGATTTTCAATCCATGTCACAAAACCAAGGTAGCGTTTCTAATTGGAAATTTGACCAAGAACTTTGTTGCAAAGAGTTGGCTTGAATGATTATTGTTGATGAGTTACCCTTTAGTTTTGTGGAGAAGGAAGGGTTTAAAAGATTTATTAGTGTATTGCAACCAAGGTTTAATTTGGTTTCAAGAACCACAATGACAAAAAACTGTATTGAGATTTATTTGAATGAAAGAAACATGTTGAAGGAGATTTTTGTCATAGCAGCTTCACGAGTGTGTCTTACAACTGATTTGAGGACTTCCATCCAAAACCTTGGATATATGTGCCTCACCGCACATTATATTGATAAAGGTTGGAATTTTCAAAAAAGAATCATCAATTTTCGTGTGGTTCCAACTTCTCATCGAGGTGAGGTTATTGCACAAGCTGTGGAAACTTGTTTGTTAGGGTGGGGTCTTGAAAAATTGTGCACAATCACAGTAGATAATGCAAGCTCTAATGATACTGCGGCTCTAAGCTTGGTAAAAAGGTTTAATAAGAGGAATGGATTGTTGTTAGATGGTGAATTCTTTCATGTAAGATGTTTTGCACATATCTTGAATCTTGTTGTGAGGGATGGAATTAATGAAGTGAAGGATTCATTAATTCGCCTTCGAGACAGTGTAAAATATGTGAGGAGTTCTCCTTCACGTACAGAAGTATTCAAGAAATGTGCTGTGGAGGAAAGAATTGTATCAAAGAAGTCTTTGTGTTTGGATGTCCCAACACGATGGAATTCAACTTATCTTATGTTGAATGCTGCAATTGAGTATGAAAAAACATTTGATCGTTTGGAAGAGCAAGATTCAAGTTTTATTTTTGAAATGAAGGAAGGGGTAATGCGTCCAAGTGATTGGTTAACAATGAAAAACTTACACATGTTTTTAGAGCATTTCTATATTGTCACAATCCGGATATCTGGGTCCAAATATATCACTTCTAACTCATATTTTAAAGAAATGAATGACATCCAAAAAACTCTCTTAAAATGGTCACAAGATGAAAATACTTTGTTTCGTGACATGGCAAAGAAAATGTATGCTAAATTCGAAAAGTATTGTAACATTGGCAAAGTGAATGTGATATTGATCATTGCAATGGTTTTAGATCCTCGATATAAGTTGAAGTATGTGAAATTTAGTTATACAAAGTTTTATGATAGTAGTAAGGTTGATGAGATCATTGCAAAAGTGAAAAGTGTCATGGATCGACTTTACCACTGCTATATATTGGAGATGAATTCTAATGTTGATTCTTCTCAAAGTTTCAAAGATGTTGAGATGGGGAATGCAGAACATGCTGTGGTTATTGAAGATGATTGGGATGATTTCTTGAAATTAGAAAAATGTACGGTAATGAGCACTGAGTTAGATCGTTATTTAGAAGAAGGTGTTGAAATTTGTGTACCCAGTTTTGACATTTTGCTTTGGTGGAAAGTGAAATCTCCTACATATCCTGTTCTATCTTGTATGGCGCGTAACATTTTGGCAATTCCCATCACAACAGTTGCTTCAGAATCTACTTTTAGTACAGGGGGTCGAGTACTTGATCAATTTCGTAGTTCATTGACTCCAAAAATTGTAGAGTGCTTGATTTGTGCATAAGATTGGCTAAGGTGTTCACTAACTCCGATTGAAATTGAAGAAAAGTTAGAGATTCTTGAGGACATTGAGACAAGTAATTCGTTTTTAAGTTTTATTTGTGTTTATTTTAGTTCTTATAATTTGATATATATATAATATTTATTTTAATGTTTTAAATTTTGTAGGAATAAGTGATGACTTTAATAACCTTTCCCTTGGAGATTCAACTGTTACAACTTGAAAGAACATACTTTTGAGGTAGATTTTTGAAGTAATTATACTAATAATTACTTGAATAAATGAACTTGCTTTTGAGCTATATAAATCAATTCATTATTACTTTATTCGTTTGATCTATGTTAACACATTTTTAATGTTCCTTGTATTTTTCCAGAAATGTTGATGGAGTTGAAAAATTGATGTGGCTTTAATGTTTGAAGAACTCTGTTTGGATAGTTGCTTAGTTGGGCGTTACATATGCTCGTGTTTTGATGTGTTTTGAACCTTTAGTTTAGTTCTTTGGGTACTTAGTCCGTTAGACAATTACATATGTTGCTTGTTTTGAATTTAATTATTTTGATGCTTTCGTCTTTATTTTTATCTTGTTGAAAAAATTATTACTTGATTGACTTAATTTCTAGGTTAATTAATTAAGTTTGAATGATTAAGATTTGTGGGCATATGCAACAATGCATTTTTATTTTATTGAAGCAAGTTTACTAAAGATGAAAAATAAAAAATAAAATTAACAAGCTAACTCGCACAACCCGACTTCAACCCGCCCAACTCGAGCATGGGTTGAGCCTGGGCTAAGAAAGTTTAACCCGAAGTATGGGTTGGGTTGGGCTTGGGCATATTACACTTTGGGTTGAGCTTGGGTTGACCTCTCAACCCGCCCAACCCGCCTAAGTTGCAGCTCTATATCCAACTAATACATAAAGTACAACTCCTAATACGAGTGTTAATATAAATTATATCAGCATTTGTTTACCTGATCTTCATCCTATATATATATATATATATATATATATATATATATATTAATGATCCATGTTAAAAATGCTTGGTGCGTGCCCAAGAAGGCTGAATGATAATTGACTGCATTGTCACACAAAAATAGGTAGTAATTGAAATGACTGCATTGATGACGTTTGAAGTGGGACTTTAACAACTTAGCAATAAAAAAATTAGATTAATAAATTAAAGTGGGCCTACAAACACTGCAAAAGGGTTTCGGCTGGATCCACCGGACTTCCAATGTCCCCAAGGTCTACGCTGTTTAATTTCCAAGTCTGCGCCCAATATATTAGAATGACTGAAAAATTTAATCTATTGTAACCACCATATCTGTACGCTGCTTCCTACCCAAAATGAATCTAGTCTCAATTACTGGAACCATATGTGATATGATTGCAAGAATAAATTGTAAATTTCCATGAAAAAGTCCATAAGATTCTCCCAAATCAACGTGTAAAACTTTTTCGCGCATGTCTAATCACCGACGATGACTAATTAAGCACATCAATCATTTCATTAACCAAAAAAACTTTTTCGCACTTGTTTAAATTGTCATTTATTTCAATTAATTTTAAACGAAGTTTGTATGGGTCCCACCTATCATATAAACATGTATATGTATGTCTATACTGTTACATTAGTAAGGCTTTTTAATAGAATGTGTAAACATCTTGAAAAATCTCCTGATATCAATAAATAAGTAAATAATTTTAGGTATTAATGACCTATTGATATAATAACACTTCTCCCTTTCTTTTAAAATAAAGGTATCCTTGTACCCAAAAATATAAAATAAAAAATAAAAAGAAAAGAAAAAAAAAGTAAGTGTACCTTCTAATCTATTATATATATACTAAAATGGAGGAAAGGAAACCTCTTTGTGCCACGTGTCAGTATAGGATTTTTTTTTTTTTTTTTACCCCTTTCACATGCTAAAACAGTGGCAGCAGGAGAAAGCTTTTTTGGTAAAATTACCTTTTAGTAACGGTTTTCCAACCTAATTTGAAGAAAAGGATACTATCTATCAACTTACTACAAATTGACTACCAATGTGCGCCAAAATGATAGCTAACTTCTATTGTTTCGTATTAAGTTAGGAAGCAGTCACTAAAATGTAATTTTTCCAAAAAGTTACTTTTAGTGACTTCTACTTTTAGTGATTGCTTTCCAACTTAATACCAAATAAAGGATATTGTCTGTCAATTTGCTACAAATTGACTTGATAAGTACTTCAAAAAGACTACAAACTTTCTTTGTTTGGTATCAAGCTGGGAAGTGGTCACCAAAAGATAAATTCCTCACCTTCTTTTTCTTTTCTTTTTTTTTTCTTTTTTTTTTTTATATTACTTCCTCTTTCTTATATGGTGGAGGTAAGTTGACGTTTGGTGTTCACTATATATCTCTTTGTTTTTATGTGAGAGGATTAGAAAACCCACACTATACAATGTTCAACCCAAACTTAATAAACTGTACTATATTTTTCTGTTTTCTTTATGCCTATTCATTTCCCCTCCTAAAAATTAAACATATAAAACTATAAATAGTCATAATTAAAAAGAAAAACAAATAGAGGAAATGAGGATTAAAAAAGAAAACACAATTCGCTAGAATCTTCAGATTCTCCCGATTTGCTTCTAACATGAATAAAAAAAAAAAAAAATCTATTTGAATAAAAATTCTTCCCACATGGTTAATTACATAAAGTTGAAAAGATTTATACTTTATCTTATTTTCTTCTTCTTCTGGCTTTTTTTCCTATTCTCTTTCTCAGTCTAGACTTTTCTCTCATCTTTTTATGATCTAATCTCAAACATATTTTTGATATTTTTCCCCATGGTTTTTCACTCTTTGTGAAACCCACTCGAAACCTCATGAAAGGTCAAGATTTATCATTGTCATGCATTTTACAATCTCCACTGTCGGATTTCGAGACACCTTCAACGGCTATATTTGCTTTGGTATATACCAACATGTTAAAACTATGATTGTGGGATAGACTAGGCTTTAGAGAATTTTAATCTTTTTCCACAAAATATCAGAACGTATCAGTTCCTTTATTTTTTTACAAGTTTCCACCATTAAATTAATTGTTTTTCAAAATAATTTATCTTTTCAAGAATATAATTAAATTTTGTGTAATACATTTTGGTAACATCATACCAAAGATTATTTTGATTAAATTATTTTATTTATTTTTGTCTATATCATTTCAATTTAATTGACATATTATATTAACAAATATATTTTACTATTTTAGAGAATAAGAGTTTTGTTAAAATTTTAATTTGTTAATAATATTATTTTTTATAAATTAATCTGTACGTCGCACGGGTTCTAAAGCTAGTTTAGAAATAAAGGTGTGAAATAAAGGTGCCCTTGCCGATTACAAGAAGAATTCCTAAGTTGCCGTGAAAATGTCCCCTTGTCCATGAGATTCTGCGACATGTGTGGACACCTTATCTTCTGTCTAATTGTTCATCATGACCAATTGACCGCACCACTTAATGTTCACATTTTATAAAATGAAAATAATGTTAATATATTCATTAATCACTTGACCATCTGCATTCTTGCCTTTGATTGAATTATTGCAGTATTGCACTTCACAAAGTTTTGAGTCTTTAGCCTTTGTTTAAATCTTAGAAAGAATTTAAGAATAAAATTTATCTTTAACTTAGCAATTTTTTTTCTTTAATTCCCTCCTATTTTTCAAAATCCAAATGTAGTAGTAGTTCAGAGTGATTTCTTCACTTCCTAAGGCATTGATGTCCCAACCGATATTATTATTATTATTTTTTAAGTGTGGAATTACATATAGATCCGGTTACGAGCAAATAATGATAGTAAATAATCATTCTTAGTAAAGTTAGTAGTCATTTATATTGAACTGTAATTATTTACTCATAATCGAATCTATTTGTAATTCCCCTTTTTTAAACTTCAATTTTAGGATAGAGAGAATGTTTCACATATGCTAAGCAAGACTCTCTTTTCATTTTGTAAATACGTGACATTTTTATTTAGATATGCCCATCTTATCTAAAAATTTTCTCGTAAATTTTACGGGAAGGTAAGATCAGTTAAAAAAGAGATGATTGAACCTTTACCCTATGTTAATGTTCAAATTGCGTTTCAATACGAAATTATGTAGTTCTAGGACTTTACAACTGACAAGACCTATCTTTATTTCAATGGGGGAAAACAGTCACTGTATTTCCTTTCCTTTTCTAAATTATCTCTGTGGTTAAAAATTCTTTTTTTTTTTTTCTTTTATATATATATATATATATATCATATAACTTTATGAAGTGAGACATAAAAATTCTTGGTGCGTGCCGAAGAAGGCTGAATGATAATTGACTGCATTGTTACACCAAAAAAGATAGTAATTGAAATGACTGCATTGATGACGTTTGAAGTGGGACTTTAAACAACTTGGCAATAAAAAAAAATAGATTAATAAATTAAACTGGGCCTTCAAACACTGCAAAAGGATTGCTTGGTCCACGGGACTTCCCATGTACCCCAAGTCTACGCTGTTTAATTTCCAAGTCTGCGCCCAATATATTGGAATGATGGAAAAATTTGATGTAATTTGACCACCATATCTGTACGCTGCATCCTACCCAAAATAAAGCTAGTCTCAATTACTGGAACCATATGTGATATGATTGCAAGAAGAAATTGTAAATTTCCATGAAAAAGTCCATAAGATTCTCCCAAATCAACGTGTAAAACGTTTTCACGCATGTCTAATCATCCACAATGACTAATTAATCACATCAATCACTTAATTAAAGTTCACATTTTCTAAAATATAATGTTGATATATTCCGTTTTTACTTGACCAAGTGCTCCTATTCCTTTAAGGCTAACCTTTCTTTTTTTCTTTAATAAGAGTTTAAGAATGGAATTCATCTTGAAGCAATTTTTTTTAAGCACATTTCTCTTTCTTTACCTCCTATATATTTTCTAAGATGCAAATTAATATATGGAGCGTTAGTAGTAATTCAAAATGATTTCTTAACTTCCCACTGCATTGATGTCCCAATTATTCTAACTAACTTCGAGTTTAGGGCAGAGAGCTAGAAGAGAGATGACATTTTTATTTAGATGTGTCCATGTCATTTAAAATTTTTATGGTCTTGAATTTGACCATAAGACAAGATCAACTAGAAGAGAGATAATTGAACCTTGACTCACGTCAATGTCCAAATTGCATTCCAATTAATATGAATTTATGTAGATCTAAGACTCCACGGACAAGTGGTAAGACCCATGTCTATTTTGATAGGGACAACATCGATCATTGTAAGTGATCTTTAGCGGTGAATTTCCTTTCCATCACTAAATTTCTGTGCTCGATTTTGATTTTTTTTTGGGGGGGTTAACATGGATCAAAAATAAATCAGATCATATAAAGTCCCAAATGTAGAACATTTCCTCATAGAGAAGGGAGGAGTACCGCTAACTCGCCAAGCCATAAGGCTATTGGCAATTACAAATTAATGCTTTAATGAGCCTAAAAAAAATAAAATAAAATAAAAAACGAAGACAAAACATACGGATCGAACATGCGTGCCCCTCACAGAAGTGGGCAAAAACAAGGAGAAGAAACCCTAAAATAATTGACGAGAAAAGGGTAAGTGACTTTGGAATTGCAATTCACATCTTCACGAGGAGTGGATGCCTGCTTGCACCAAATGAACAAAGTAATAATTATCAAACATAAAGTCCTGTCTAGCTTACTATGAAATTCTAAAAGCTTGTCTAAAAATCTTGGGTCCACTCCTTTAATGCTATGAAATTTCTATGGTCCACTCCTTTGATGCTATATAATTTCTATGATGAATTTGATTTTACTGAATTCGGCTTTCATACGGCTCTCATGACTAGAGAGAAAAGGAAGCGACCTTTTGTTTTAAAGTGTACACTATAAAATGGCCTATCAAATCCACTTCCTTTTAAACATTAACCATGTAAAATGACCTTTCACAAAAACCACTTTCCAGTCGTGTTAAAACAACGCCGTTTTAGTCATCCTAATTGCCATGTTTTTCCTACCCCTAGATTTCCGGACTACAGACCCACCACTGCCTTGACTTGGATTGACTCAGCTCTCCCCCCCCCCCCCCCCCCTCTCCTCTCTCTCTATATGTACATATAGAGATAGAGAGGAACCTCCCATGTCACTCCCGTTCACCAAATCTAGTGCACTTCTCTTCTTCTTGGACACTTTTGCACTTTCTCAGACAATTATTGCTCCAAATCTCTAAACCTCAAAAGAAATGAAGCAGGTCATTTCTCTCTGTCTCCTTTTTGATGATTTACAAGTCTCCAACCCTTTTGTAATTGTGTTATGCTATATATATATATTTCCTATAATCAGCATGCATGGGTTTAATTTGCCTTGATTGACCCCTCTAACTATGAAACTTTATTGAGTTACTATTGTTTCACCATAATATTTTTGAATTTTTCCTTTGTTTGCCATTAAAATTCTAGGCCTAATTATTGGTGGGTCTTTGCCTTTTTGTCCAAATCAGATATATATATATATATATATACAGAGGTGATCCCATCAGCACGTGTTGATGTAAGTTACATCAGCACTATGCATTGGGGTTGTACCCCTTGCATTGATTCAATTCCCCTCACATCTCACTAATGCACAAGGTACAACTCCCAATGCGGGTTTTGATATAAGTTATATCAGCACGTGCTTACCTAATCATCATCCTATATATATATATATATATATTTTTTTTTTTTTTCAATTGCGTTCTAATTTAGATCTCCCTTCTTTGTTCTTGGTTTTGTTTGTAACAGAAAGTGGTATTGAAGTTGTCCATACATGACGACAAAGGCAAGCAGAAAGCCATGAAGGCAGTGTCACCGATTAAAGGTATTGAGTTTTGAAATCTGGTAATCTACAGTACCCATGGGCAGAGAGGCAGGGTGTTGCCAGGTGGCACTTGATCCTGCTCACACATCTTTTTTTTTTTTTTTTTTTTGCATATATATATTTTTAAATATTTTTATACGTGACCATTCCAAAATTTGTATGATCTTTCTCATCTATACTAATATATAATAATATAAAAAGTGTTTGAAACTTTAGTTAGATGTATAGGATGAATTACCAAAAAATCCTCATCACTTTTAAATAAAGTAGAGGTTAATGAAATTAAAAAGGTTTTTTAAGTAAGGACTCGTAAATAAACTCTAACTTAACTCCCCACTGTCTTTTTCTCTTCTCCCATTTTTATCTTCCTCTATCATAACTATCCTTTTATTCTCTCTCTTTTTAACTATTTAATATTAGTTTTTGTTCTCATTTTGAATTCAAAATTTTTATTTATGTTTTGGAAGATTTTTGTAATTTTTTTTTCGCCCCTCATTAAAAATAACTCTTACCCATTTTATTTCACATAATTTTAGTCTTTTTCTCTAGTCTCCCTTGATCCCTCATTTCTTGCATCTCTAAATAGGGAAATGCTAGTTAGCTCCACACTTTGTCTTATAATTCTTGTCCTACTGAGAGAATAGAAAGGTAAAGTTGTGAGACCCATTAATATAATTAAACCCTAAAAATTAAAACAAAACTAAATCCACATAACTTGCTGAATGGTATTGTATTCTCTGCTCCTAAACAATAAAAAACCAGACTATTTTTTTAATCTTTCCTACATTTTTGCAGCAACCAAACGATTTTTGCATTCAAAGCAAGAAAACCCAGATCGTATGAAAAGATGGAAAATTCTCAATTTTGATTGGGTTTTGTATTGAAATTGATTGTAGGAGTTGATTCAATCTCTGTGGACATGAAGGACAAGAAGTTGACGGTTACCGGAAACATCGATCCAGTAAACGTAACGAACAAATTGAGAAAGCTTTGTGTGACAGAGATAGTCTCTGTTGGACCAGCAGAAAAAGAGAACAAAAAGCCTGAGAACGTTCCCAGGAAGCCAGAAGAGACGAAGCCAGAGGAGCCACCTATGAATTCGAACGCCCACCCTTGTTATCTTTATGGGCACCCATATTACTTTGTTGTAGAAGATGGTCCACATCCCTATTCTTGTGCTATCTTATAAGTGCTAGATCTTAAATATAATAATAATAATAATAATAATACTGATAATAATAAGGAAAATATAGCTTTTTCTTAGTTGGTGATGGTGGATTTTAATTTTGTGATTTGAAAATAAAGAGGTAGTCCCCAAGAGGAGGGCTCTAATGTATTGTTGGTGTGGTGGGTTATGTCAAATTGTACATGATATTTATATTTCTGAAATGCATGGATTTTCTGTGGTATTTTTCAAGACTTACATTCATGTTGGAGTGTTGGACTCATGTGGGTTCTAGGCCACATTTCATTTTCCCATTCTTTATCTACTTATCCCTTCCCCCCCTCCCCCCCCCCCCCCCCCCAAATTTTTTTTTTTTTTTTTTTTTTTTTGACAAACCTTCAAAAAAATAAAATCCCCCGTGAGAGCTCAGATGGTTGTTTGAACAACACAACGGGTAATCCTACACCCTCCATCCTAATGCTCAAAAGTTCACGTGAAAGACCTCCAATTTGTAAGAGAGGGGAGAGACAAGGACAGGTGATTTTTCTCATTATATATATATAAAAATTTTCAGGTTAGCATGTGTCGATTTTCTTGCATTATCGTCATGCATTAAGAGATTAACATGTTTTGACCTGAAAATCTATATATTCTTGTTAAGTGATTTATATTTTTAACTTTGGCTGGTCAACTTCGATGTTGGTAGAGCGTTCAAACAATTACTAAATAAGATGATGATGTTCAAGCCTACGAGCTAGAAGACTTGAACTCAAGTCTCCGTCATTACCTTTACTCATTTGAACTATTATACTCCAGTTTTAGGTTATTCTCTTTGTTTGTTTGTTTGTTTGTTTGTTTCTTTTTTTTTTTTTTTTTTCCTACGCTTTTATTTCATATCTCACAAATCCAAGGTTAGGATACATTCCTAACAGTATATATATACATTGGTTTTTTTCCTCTTTCATCCCAAAATCCATAGTATTCACCCTTTTACAACAAAGTTATGTTTCGAAACATCGCTTTCCTCTTAGAAGACACTAGAGAGCCATAAGGCCGGTGGTATTCATATATGGTCAAAACTATCGCTTTGCTGATTAAAATTAGTCAATAAAAAAACAGAGATGCACGTCAATTTTGGAAATAAATTCCACGAAGAAGAGAACGAGGTGGCTGGATTTCAATTTGGAAGCAAAGTGGGGTCATATTGTGATAATACAATGTGTGGTTATTCTTTCTTAGGGCTTTAAATGGTCCAACGGCCTTTAATCAAATCTTTCATCCACTACCGGTGACGTTTGAAAGACGTGCCTATCCACATTGGAGAAAAAATTGGCTTTCTTTGGTGTCTCTTCCTTAGTTTGTCCCTTTCACTCTCTCTTATTGATGTTATTTGATTATGTGACTGCAACCAATTAAGAATGCCCTAGCTGATTAAATCATATATTGCACAACCCTTTTCTTTTTTTCCAAATTAAATCCTATAAGAGATTGAAAGTCTGGTCTTGATGACTTATAATGTCACAATCCAGCTCACAACTAATATAAGGCCTAAAGAGATCTCGGTGACTTATAATGTCACAATACCAGTTACCTCTTGCTTTCATCCTCCTCTTCTCTCACATCTCAACCCAACTCTGCTGAGCTTCTTCCAACCCATGAAGAAGTGAACCTTTCCTCTCTGCATCCCAACTCTTAGACAGAGTCCCATAAGCAATCCCAAGCGCTGATGTCTCAAAAGTGATAAATGTTGTTAGAACAGGAAGCCAAATTGGCACATCCCACAAATGCTGATCCTTCACTATACCAAACAGGTGCAAAAAACCTATTCCAATGGCCATTGGGACACCTACGGAGAACAAAATTCTAACAATCATCCTCTCAACACCACCTGTGGAATCTGGTTGTCATTATCCTCAGTTTTGCCTGCAAAGTTTTTTCTAGTGACAATTTCTTTTTGAATTCTCTTATCCCGTGTAGTAACCGGCAACCCGCCAAAGCCTTTGGCTTCTGCATGGGGGTTCCATGTTCTTGTGGGGTGGTCAAGGTTATTTATGGTTGTGGGGTGAAGGGTTGGGCTTCCAATTGCCTTCCATCGAGAACGCTTTGTAATGCAGAGAGATGGTTGTTCTAGAAAAACCAGAGTTTTCATGGCTTCCTTTAAGCCATGTTTTTTCATGAAACATTATGTGTATGTTCTTATTGCTAGAAATCTTATCCAAAATCAATGAATGGTGATGGCTTTGTTCATAAGATATTTGTTGTTTTTATCTTATGACATTTTTTTTCAAGATTTTGCAGGTTTTATCTTTTGCAGATAGACAAATTTGTCCCCTTGAAAACCATCGATTGTTGAAAGGCTTTATTCTCAAGGAGCTGAAATTGTAAATATAAGTCTTCAATGTAACTGTAAGACGGCCATTCTATCACAAGCCAATGGAAATGAAGTGAAGGTGGAATTGTGGGGCTGAATTTAAAATACTAGTGACAATCCCTACTTTACTCAACTCTCATTAACTCAGTGATATATATCATATCATCCATATCACAATTACATTTAGTAGACTTGTTACTCTCTTGAGTGAATATTTATTGCATTTGTTCGCACACTAAGCATCTGTGCTTGTGGCCCAACAACTTTGGTACCAAGGAGGCAGTGATAAAAAAACAAGCGAGATCAATAATACATGGGTATATGTTACTAGAGCATGTTTAATACAAGAATGTAGATAAAACAAGCATAATGTCACAAAAGCATCCACACATCAACATCAATATAAATCCACAAATAATTCAAGGAAAAAATCATAACACTAAATCAAGACTGAACAAAATGAGACCGAGACCAAGACTTCACAGGCTTCGTACTTCTGCCGAACCTTCAAGAGCTGCAATTGTTTAAATAAATAAATAAAAATCAATAAGCTAAAATGCATGAGATTGAACAACCTTAAGGTGCACAACCCTTTTTTCCTCCCCTTTCTTCAGTCATTATATACTCATACCTCTCACATTTGGAAAACACAAATTTTTTTTTTGGACAATGAGAACTGAACCCCTATCCTCGCCCCACCTATGCCATGCTTGGAGCACTGTGCTATAGTGGATTTGACGGGAAAATGGTATTTCCCCCCTCCCCCCCCCCCCCCCCTCTCTCTCCTTCAAAACAAAGAAGTATTATTTACAATTCCTCCAAGCAAAGAGTGGAATTTAGGGTTCATTTGTTTGACCAGAATCGGGGGAATTAGAATTATAAGGAATAAGATTTTAATGGTGAGCCACCGTGATGAGAGGAGGAGAGCATTCCATTCCATTCCAATTCTCCCAAATTCCAGCCAAACAAATGAGGCATTAGTACTTTAGGACAGGGAAACTTCCATTCTCATGCTTTTGGTCGGATACTTCAAGCATATGCACCACTCAATGCTGTAACACATAGTATTGTCTTGTGAGGGATATAGAGCTTTCCAAGTAATCGAAGAAAGAAGGGGAAACCCTCAAGAACAGGGGTTTTGGTACCGGGGATTATTTCAAATGTGAGAGATCCAAGGAGTTGATATTTTGCATACAAGACAAGACAGTTGAGAATAAGCATTTTTAATGCATAAAATTAAATTTTTCAAAGATGCAAACTTACCAGCAGCTCTTCTGCATTGAATAAGTGCATTCAGAAGCAATGACCTACAATTCAAATGAAGAAAAAACATATAAAATAAAGAGCACAGACTTCGTTTTGAAGAATACACAAGAAAGAATTTAAAAATTCCACTTCAAAGAATGTTGGGAAGTCCTAAATTCCACATCAATTAAATATCGAGTTAATATGTCTTCCTATATGAAGGCCCTAAGCATGTATACAAAGACATGTTTAATTCGATATTTAATCGATATAGGACGTAGGACTTCCCTACAAAAAACACGAGGAGCTGACAAGTTATAAATAATGTTGACTTCACAAATATGTAGGCCCTAAGCATCCATGATGGGATGAACAGAAAAGGTATATGGTGCAAGTTTGGTGTCCGATATCCGACCTCTAAATTTACAGAGCATATATGGATTGGTTCCTTCTTGATTGTCCCCACTATGCCATCATGACTATGTTGTATCACCATGCCAACATCAAATAAGGTAAAGAGTTCACTTAGTTTGGTTTGATGAATTCAATCAGTGTTATAATGATCACATTCTTTGTACAGCTTCCAAGAATTTATAGGGGGCAAAAAATGAAACATCGTATATACTCAAACCTGATCCCCAACCCCCAACCCCCAACCCCCAAACCCCCCCCCCCCCCCCCCCCCCCTCTCTTTTCTCTCTTTTTCCTCCACTGGTTAGACTTGATATGCTAAATGGAGCACATGAGAGATGATTGTTCTTGTTCCTTGTGTAGATGCTGCCCACGATAAGATTCTGTTAATTACTACACCATACTTCATTTCGTGAAGCAGCCCTATTATTAACCATGACTCTGATACCACTTGTTTGGTTTCTAATCCAAAGCCTAAACTATTAAGTGGATGACCTAAACAGGTAGAGTTATCCAATGGTGGGTTTCTCAAAATATGCCTTATATATAAGGGGAAGAAAAACTTAAAAATATTAATTTGCTTCAAAACATGTTTAACTCAAATTGGAGTATTAAATCTAACTAAAACAACAAGCACTTAGATATGGAACAAGAACATTAGGACCTTTTACAACATAACACCTGTCCACCACCACCATCCTTTTACGACATAGCAGCCTAGCAGCTTACTTAATTTCGAAGATATCAAACTAATTATATATGAGACGAGAAAAATCAAAACTAAACTTGATATAAAACATTTACTTTATTTAGTTTAAAAATAACATGCACAAGCTCTAAATGAACAGTATGAAAAATATACAATGCAATGGAAACACAGACTTAAAGAAGAGGAAAAAGATCAAATAGCGAAGAAGGATATAATAGTTTTCTTCTTACCTACCATTTCTTGATTCACTTGTTCCTACCTCATCAGAGGTTTCTTTATCAAGATCAATCTTGGCGACATGAGTGATCTTAGTCCAATCCTCACCTGTTCCCTGTTTGCATCTTCGCCTCAATCCTAGACAGTTTTTAATCTTCAATTCTTGTAGTGCAGTGAGGCTGCGCATACCCTCTGGTAGAACAGACAATTTAGGGCAATCTTCAATGACCAGTTTCTGAAGGGAGGTGAGATTTTGCAGCCACTCTGGCAATGCTGTGAGCTCTTGACAATCTCCAATACATATCTGTTCTAGAGTGTTAGCAGACCCTTGAAGCCATTGGGGTAAAGCCTCCAACTGTGGTAAGGATGCAATCCATGATGATCGAAGGTTGAAGTTGACGCCTTGAATGTCATCTTCCCACTCCATCAAATTAAGCTTTTCACAATTGTAAAGAAACAGAGTCTCTAGAGCAGTTAGGAACTTCATACCATGTGGCAAAGACTCCAGACTTCGGCAATTTCCAATAAGCAATGTTTGAAGGGCAGTGAGGTGTTGCACCCCTTCACCCAAAGATTTAAGATTGTAGCAACAATCCCCAAAAATTGAAGAGACTTCAGGTGTCCGATTCCTTCCTCTTTAAAAAACATCTGCCTTGTGGTCATGTACAAACACCTTAGATTAATTAGGTTTCCTATGTCTCTTGGCAACTTCTCAAGATTCAGACAACTAGAAAGATCTAAAGTTTGCAAATTCAACAGCTCGCAAATGGAATTGGGGAGTTTTTTTATGGTACTATTGCATAGGTTGAGATATCTCAAAAGATTTAAATTACCGATGGAACTTGGCAACACCTCAAAATGTGAGTCTCTCAAATCTAGCACCCACAGGTACTTGAATCTTGCGATGCATGTTTTGGCAAAGGATTCACTGGTGGCTCCTCCGATTGGAAAGATAATTGTCTGCACATTGTTTTCTTTCGGCAACGAACTCTTAAGGATACCGTTTGTGCCACCAAGGATGCCAGATCATGTCCCAAATTGCGCATTTCAAATGTTAACGCAATGCCATATTCTTCAACATTTTGAAAGAAAGATCTTGAATATAACTCCTTGATATACTGATGGCCAATATCTTCTAACTTTTGGTTGTCATCAGATGACTTAAGGAGTCCCTCTGCTATCCACAATCGAATCAGCTCAAGACTACTAAGTTTATAATCTTTTGGGAAAATTGAACAAAAAGCAAAACATTTTTTCAAATAAAATGGCAAATAATTGTAGCTCAATCTAAATGCTGGTAAAATGTCGTTTTCCTTTTGCTCTAATTTCCATACCTCACTGTCCTTTACTTTCAACCAATCACGTCGTCCCTTTTCAAACAGAGTAGGCTTCCTAAGGTCTTCACTGCAAGAGGAACCCCTCCACACTTCTTCACAATTTCATCCCCAATTTTCAATAGGTTTGGATACTTTTCCTTTTCTCCTTTCGAAAATGCCCAATTCTCAAACAAAGACATACATTCCTTGGGGGAAAGACCTTCTAACTTGTGTCTAGGAGTAGTGCTCACAATGGAAGCAACCGATTGACTGCGTGTTGTTACAATGATCTTACTCCCATTGACATCGTTATTTAACAAATCTATTAAGTTATTCTATTCTTGAGGATCCTCATTCCAGACATCATCCAAAATGAGTAAAAAAAGCTTATCCTTTAGAGTGGTTTGCAAGAGAGTTATCATTTGATTCAAAGGTAAGTCCCCACAATCTGCATTAGTTGCAGAATTAATAATTTTTTTTATCACCTTTTTAAGATTAAAGTCTTCTGAGACACATACCCAAATTCTCAACTGAAAATGCCCAACAACCCTATTATCATTGTACAACACTTTAGCAAGGGTGGTCTTTCCCTGACCTCCCATGCCAATAATTGGAATAACAGAAACATTCTCATCATTGGAACACATCAAAAGTGGGATAATTTTTTCTCTATCAGTATCTCTTCCAATAACCTTGGAAGCTGACACAAAGGAGTAAGTCTCCCTATCCATGTGCATGACTTCCCCATCTCCAACTCGCTTCATAAGATGAAATCCATGTCTATCTCCTGCAATCTCATTTAATGTGTATCTAATCCCCTGGAGTTTATGAGCCATCTGACGGCGGAATTCAAGATTTGAGTGTGAAAAGAAATTACGCACCTTCATTTTAAGGCTCCCGTGAGTGGACTTGCTGCCTCAAAGTTTCATACTCAAATTCATCGAGCATATACTCGGCATCAGAACAGACATCTTCAAGCCTTTCCAGCCAAACCTTCACCTGATGGCTCTTTACCCGCTGCTCCTCGGCGTCCAAGAGCACAGCTTTGATGGTGGATAAGGTCTTCACAAACTCATTCAGCTCGCTTTTGAAACTCACTGCCAACACAATTTCCTTCTCTACAACCGAGGCTGCCCTTTTCACGATGTCCCCAGCAAAGTCGTACAAGAATGAATCTGCCATGTTCTTGATAATCTTGATTGAGACTAAGCTGTGGTCATGGTGAGAGGGCGTTAAGAAGAAGAGAAAAAACTTTGGCGTAACAGTGATACAACTGATCTTTTTGTTTTCTTGTGAAGGAGATCGGGCTCAATAATGACTAAAGGGGGGTATTCTCTTTCCTTCTAAACAGGTACAACCGAATTGCAGATTCAACCTATTTAGTAACATAATCTGTTCTTGATTATTATAATGGGTTGTGAGCCCAATCCTATCCCGCCAATTGACTGTAAGGCCTCGTTTGGTATGCTGGATGTAAAGTCTAGATTGGAAAGGATTACGCGGGATATATTTTCCTGTTGGATAACTATACCTTTGTCTTTCCATGCCTATCGCGTCCCCTTTGTTTGGTAGATGTCAGGATATAATGCTGGAAATAATTATACAATCCAATCCAATGTTTGATATGTTATATTATTACCTTGGATAATGGACATTTTTCTTTTTTATTCCAAAAATACCCTTACTCAATTTTATAAAGCAAATACATTAATTTTGCTTCTTTTTTTTTCTTTTTCTTTTTTTTTTTAATACCAAAAAGTGAACCGTTATTATGAGTTCGGATTCGATACTGTGGTGAGTGAGGGGGGAAATGAATGGATGAAGTGAAAAACGAGACAAAACTCGTCGTTTCAGCGGGCTTAAGGCATTAAATGCTCTTTTCGTGACCTTTGGCAAAAAAAGACTTCATGTTTTTTCTATCTTCTTTCTTTCTTTCTTTCTTTCTTTCTTTCTTTTTTTTTTTTTTTTTTTTTTTTTTTTTTTTTTTTTTTTTTTCCTCAAGTAGTTGGTGGCCACTGGTACCATAAAAACTTATATGCCACCATCTATGAAGCACGGACACTCGACACGACAAGGAGAGGAGAGAGAAATGGCAAGAGAATCAGACAGAGAAGCTAGGGAGAAGGGAGGCTTACGCATAGGGAGACAAGAGAGAGAAATGGCAAAACAATCAGACAGAGAAGCTAGGGAGAAGGGAGGCTTATGGCTGCAGCTGACGAGGATCAACCAGAGATGGTTTCTCCACCTCTGGTGACGGTGACGCAACCATTTCCGTGCTTTCTAAGCTGCCATCAATACATTGACATACCCAAGTATTCAATGTTTTCCGGGCCTTTGGTCTCAAGCCTGTTTGCTAAAATTTTTCGACAAAAAAACATGTTTTTCGGCAATAACAAATCCCAAAACATTCCAACGTTTTTTGGAAAAAAAAAAAAAAAAAAAACCCAGGAAGATGAAGGAGGAGACCTCCTCGCTGTAAAAAAAAAAAAAAAAACCCCATTTTTCTCATCTTAATCTCCGATATGTTCAGCAAGGTCTACATCTTCAACCTTAAGCCAACCTTTGACGGCAGCATCTTCAACCTCTGGCCAACGGCAATCCACAGACCTTAAACTATCAAATCTGCTTCAATGGAGGAAGGAAAAGAAGATCGTTGTGGAAGAATAACACGATTTTTGCGCAAATGGAAAAAGAAGAAAACGATTGTTGTAGAAGATGAAGACGAGAATCTGCTTCAATGGCAGAAGGAGAAGAAGATCGCTGTAGAAGCCCTAGCTTCCATTTGTGTGGATTCATCGCGAATGATCCAGTAGACTTTGGGAAAAAAACCCAACATTTATATCGCTTATGTTCTAAGTTGGAATATCTAATCCCAGGAGAAAATAATACCATCCTAACCATGGGTTTATTATATCTTCCAGGTGGAGGATATAAAAATCTCAGGATAGCTTATCGCGTTCCCAAATAAGGTTACCAAACATGGGATATAAAAATCCCAAGATAGACTTATCCTATCCAGGCCTTATATCCGGCGTGCCAAACGAGGCTTAATAAGGTTAAAGAAGCGTGGAATTTGGTTGGTAACTCTTGCCCTTGGCTTGTAGATAATGATAATGATTTGATAAATTGGCCGGATTTTGAATTTAAGCAATACTCTTCTAGAAAAGGTAAAAATTCAAATTATGTGATTAATAAAATTACTAATTTGCTTTGGTAAATTTGGTGTGCTATAAATAATGTTATTTTCAATAATGAGACTTTTAATAAATTCTTAATTATAGAGTAAGCTACTAATCTTTTTTCAAACTATGTGATTAACTTATTTAGAAATATTAACTTTGATAAATCCAAAAATTATGATAATAAGAAATTTAAAAATAGTTCAAAGTTTATTTAGGTAGATTCCTCTCGAAAATGAATGAGTTAAATTAAATTTTGATGGATTTGTTAGAAAAAAAAAAGAAGAAAAAAAAAAGAATGGGACTACAGGATTAATTTGTGATCAAGCCAATAGCTATGCATTGTAATTACATTGAGGAGAATGTTTTTGTTCCTAAAATGGAAGCTATTGCATTGAGGAATGGGTTGATGTTAGGCTGTTAGTAAAGCAAAAAAATTTATAACAAGGTGATTGTTGAAGGTGATTCTAGATTGTTTATTTATTATTTACGTCATTTTGATAAATGCCTTGGACAATTTATAGTATAATTAGTGATTGTAGAAATATTATTATTGAGAATAATATAGATATTAAGCTTATTCATATTTATAGAGAAGCAAATAAAACTGCTGACGCTGTTACAAAATTAGGATATAAAGTAAAATTTAATTGTTTATAGGAAGCTAGTTTTTCTTTAGAAATAATGATTGTTATTTGGGAAGATTTGATAGGTAAAATTAGTTTGAGAGGAAATTGATATTTTATCTATAAAAAATTAAAAATAAAAATAAAAAGTTACCATCAAGCAGGAGTGGAGAGAGCATAGTTATTAAGCTCGGACCAGCCCGGTCGGTCAAATCGATGAACCGAAGCCTTAACCGCCTTAAACTAGAATAAACCGGTTGAACCAGACGATTTTACTCTAAAATGTGATTAAAACGGTGCAATCTGACCTGTCAAAGGTCGTGTGGCATTAAGCGTTGACTTTCATTTATTTAAGGCATGGGGCAAAACATGCGTCTCGCGAGGTTTGAAATGACAAATAGCAACATAGTAGAAACAATACATATTATTTAACTACTTTGTTACAACATAAAAAATTATTAAACATGATCTTATAGTTTTATTACTTTTATTATACATTATATATGCAAATGTGATTAATTTTTTTGTGTGTTTAGTATTTTTTTTTTTTTTGAAAAAAAAAATTAACATACATAAATTTCTTTTTCTTTTTCTTTTATTATAATTATAGTAATATTTCATTTTTTAATAATTACTATAAATTATTATTATTATTTTAATTATAAGACCGGTCCGACCAGTGACTCGATAGTTGAACCAGTGAGACCCGGTGACCCGACCTCTCGACCGGGTCAATGTCCGGTTCGGATTTAATAATTATGGTGGAGAGTCAAAAGTTAGGGAAAATTCATTATTGGTGACCAATTCTTGGCCTAATTCTGAAAAAAAGGTGCGTGGATTAAAATAGGGCACTTTGGCCACAAGTCCATAAAGTAGGTCTTGTATAGGCATAAGTCCACAAAAAATTCTTATGTAATTTAAAGTCCATCTTATATTTTTCATACCAAAATACCTTTACCCATAGTGTAATGTCCTTCCCCAACAAAGACAAAACGTTAAACTTGTGCGCCTCAATCACCTTGAAGCGGCAACTTGTGAGCCTTCTCCTTAAGGCTACAAGCTTAGGACTTTAAGCATCTACTTTGTCACCATAAATCCATTATACCATCAAGCTGTCATCGTTGTCATCCTCTCACAAAAAATTAATATAAAGTAATACCTACAAATTTATGAAACCAATGTCGTTTTTCTTTTTACTTTTTGCTAGATTTTCTTAGGAACTAAAAATACAATGTAATTTTTAACAAATAGATATTTACCTGATGACAGGGGAGTTCAATGAGGTGATTGGTGTAAAGTAATGATGATATCTTATACATACTACCACAAAAAGCAACATGTAGTAGGAAAGTTAATGTCTTTGTTCAATGTAGACAGTTTAGTAGTACGTGCATGCTTTTTTTCTACAAAAGCACCTCACCTAGCCCATTCTTAATTCATCGTTCTCCTTATCACACCCATGAAAAACATGTTACTGTGTGAAGATTTTCCAAGTACATGGCTTTGAATTTACTTTTGCTTAAAACAGTTACATGTAACTGTTTCATAAAATCCACTTTAAAAAGTTCAAATTTGTCACAAACCTACTTAATATGTTAAATTTAGTTACAAACACTTAAAATTATTTGTTTTCATCATATATTTAAGGCATATCATAAAAAATATTCAAAATTTAGTCGGAAAAAATTATATGTAACTGTTTCATGATACCTACTTCAAAATGTTAAATTTAATCATAATCTCTTAAATTTAAGGTTTTAATAAGTTAAATTTAGTCACAAACACTTAAATTTAACTATTTGTATAAGATATTGAAATTAGATTACATAAACATTCAAGATATAATTGTTTTTTGAAAATAGTTACATGTAACTGTTTTACATAACTTACTTTGAAAAGTTAAAATTAGTCACAATCACTTAAATTTAACTAATTTAATAAGTTAAATTTAGACACAAACACTTAGATTTAATAGATTACATGTAGTCAATCTAATTGTTTTCTTTTTAATACATAATTTCATATATATTCATTATGCGTTTTCTTTCGAAAGTCTCGACGAATAAATTCTAAACATATAATTTTTATCGAAAACTATTATGTAGAATGAAAGTTATGCCATTATAAAGTTTGCAAACAAAAAATAACACTGAAGGGTAATAATGACTTTATGCACTTGACACTCACCCAAAATTTTCATATTTTACTTAAAAGTGAACTTATGGCTACATCAATTTTTTGCATGGACTTATGCCTTTATAAGTCCTACAAAGTGGACTTTTCGCTAATTTTCCCCCTTTTTTTTTTTGGGTGTGGTTCGGGTGTCATTATGCTGTGTGGCTTTCTGATCGATGGAGGCCCTCATTTTCACTTTTCTCTTCTTTTTCCTCATTTTTTTAGTCACAGCCTCTTCATTTTTTCTTTTCTTTTTCATTTCATAATAACTCCATACTCTATCAAACACAGCCTCTATTTAGCGATAGTGCAAAAAAAAAAAAAAAAAAAAAAGCCTCAACCTAAGCTACAAAGATCAACAATATGATATCTAATAAAATTGGAACGATACAAAAGTCAATGATATTATGCTCTTGTTTAGTGTCAACTCAACTCAACTAAGCCTTATTCCCAATTACATGGGATCAACTACATGAATTCATTCATTCACGTCATTCAGGATGAGGTATAGACATGAAACCAATTGGGCCAAACCACCGTCGACAACAGCGTCAACTGCTTCTCCTAGCACGAAACGGTGGGGCCGGCGTTGGGTTGAACTGGATCGAGGAGATTAAGTATTTACTAGATCTACAAGAAAAAATGGAGTTACTGGGATCCGCGGTTCAATGACGATTCGTAGTGCCGACGACCTCATTACTCCACACCCTCACTGTTACCATCATCAACGCATAAGATTTAACGGCGAGATGGTGTGTGGGTGCATGCGAGGAAAGGGTGCAAGGTCATATCTGACCATGGCTCAAAATAAAAAAATTTCTTGTGTTGGGTTTTGATTATAGAGTTGCAGACATGGGTTTTAATTGTGGGGTGTTGTGGAGTTGCAGTCATGAGTATTGGCTTTGGGGTCAAACTCAGGTAAAGAAGATAAGGGAGGCAGCCATGGCTTCAGCGGCGACGGCTGCTGCTGCTTCATCTTCTTCTTCCTTTCTTCTCATGGCTCGACACGTAAGGGAGAGGGGGAAGGTGAAGGGCAAAACTGACATTTCAGTCGTCCATCAACATCGTTTATTTTATCTAACGACTAATCTATGTTGGAGGTGACATTGTAACGTTTTGAACTTTAGAATGGTTATGTGCTATACCCCCAAAAATGAAGGGGTTTTTCTGTAATTTATCCTTTTTTTCTTTTTTTTTTTCCAAATGATTAGAGAACATACATAGGAGGAGTTGAAACCAATATCTCATACAAATTCCACACTTTTATTCCATAGCTTTATTGGAATAGGACATATCATTAAACCTAAGCACTAACATATCCCTTATTTTAACGCTAACTCTAAAATGAAATTCTCCCATTTTTTCCTCCAATATGACCAAGCACTAACATTCTGTGATGAGAGACATGGCCAAAATAGCATGTTATCATTTCGAACAATAGTTCAACGAGTTTGGATTCGGTGCAAGAGCATCTCAAGGGTACTAGTTAATTTTTGGTTACTCTAGCTAATAAAATGACATTTTTCAACATAGTTAACTAGTTATCCAAGTGAGTATTCCAAATGTAGTAGTTAGTTTTTAGCTATTTCAATTTTTTTATTAATAATTTTTTTTTAATCATTCGGTGGAGAGAGAAGGGGAATGGTGCAAAGAAAGAGGGAAATAGTTACTTTTTTTAACTAAAAATAATTTAGATAATGAACATTGGCTAACCAAATGTAGCTAGCCAAAATAATAATATCTAAAAGAGTTAGACATATAGCTATCCCCTTAGAAAAGGAAAAATATGATTTGACTAGCTAAAATAACTAATGGGGGGTTGGATAGCTAATCCTCTTAGAGATACTCTTAGGCTGAGTTTGGTTTGAAGGAATGGAATGGAGAGGGAATGGAATCGGTGTGAGAATGTAATGAGAATGGGATGAGAATGAGAATGATCATTCCATTCAAATGCTTGGTAAGGGGTGGGAAAGGAATGGAATGGAAAGGAAAAAAATAAGTGGGACTTACTTTTAATGATTTTCATTTCTTAAAAGGTGAGAATAGTAATTTCTCTTGGTTTAGGAAAAAATGGCTATTCCCTCTGATTAGGAAATAGTCCTCTACAAAGGAATGACCATTTCATTCTTTGAGCTACCAAACACTCATTTTTTTTAGGAGATAATAGAATCACCATTCCATTCTCTCTCTCATTCCCATGTAACAAACACCTTAAAAGGTCGCGTTTGGTTTAAGGGAATTAATGAAATGAAATGGGAGTGAGAATGGTATGGAATGAGAATGAAAATGAGAATGGGAATAGAATGAGAATGGACATTCCATTTCAATGTTTGGCAAGGGATGGGAATGGAATGAAAAAGCATAGGTATGAGTGTATGACCCATTTTTAATGATTTTTACTCATTAAAAGGTGGGAATAGCAATTCCTTTTGGTTTGGGAAAAAATGGCTATTCCTTCATTGGAGGGAATAGACCCCCACAAAGAAATAACCATTCCATTCACTTATGCAACCAAACACTCACTTTTTTTTTGGAGAATAGAATTACCATTGCATTCTCTCTCTCATTCCCTTGGAACAAACATAACCTAAGGGTGACCATCTGTACAAGAAATTATTGTGTACTATAAGTAAGTCTCAACCAATTGTGAAAGAGATTTTATATATCAAAGTGATAAACATAGCGTGGTAAACATATTTGTTTCTCTCTCTCCACCTCCCTCCTTTCTTCTTCACATTTTTTTTTTTAAGGTTGGAAACGAAATAGTGGTGCTCTTTCTCATTTATATAACAATTACGTGTATATTGTTACGTACGCTTCTTTCGTCTTATAAAGATAGGTTATTTTTGTTACTTTTCTTATCCCAAAATGTTTGTTTACTTTGAGAAGTAAAATCATAATTTTTTTGAATTTTGCTATATTACCTTTTGTTATTTCAAAAACTACTTTCAACACAAAATCAAATCCCAAGTAAGATAAAGGCACTTTTAAAAAAAATTTAGAGGCGTTTGGGGATAAGTCCTGTTTTGAAGACTTGTACAAGCGCAAGTCCTGTTTCAAAAACTAATCAAGCCACAAGTCTACATTAAGACGATGGGACAAAAATGCCCTTGTAATTATATGCAGAGCCTATGCATAATTTTTAGCAATAAATCATCCATGATTCTTGGAGAGATTTTTGATCCAAAATCTTCGAAAATCAAGTTCCCTCGTATCTAGAGATTCCGCAACTGAATTAAAGGCCAAAAAACATCTCTCTCCACGTAGATCGTGGTTTAAGTTTTCCGACACAAAGGGGAATTAGAGCCGTTCTAAATAGCTGACACTCCACCGTTTAATCTCTTGGAGGATTAACTTGTACACCAAAAATGGCAAAAAAATGTAAGTAGCCGATGGTTAATTAGGTTTATGGAGGTAGATCCTCTAATTTGAGTACAAAGGTTCGATTTTTTTGTTTGCTATTTCACAAACCATGTTACTGTTTTTGGGTTTTTTTTAGGGCAAAAGAATTCAAGCTTTACTTTTTCGGGGCTAATAGCTAGCCAATACGATGGTCTTGTGCTGTTACTAGGTGAAAATGAACTTCACAAAATCATCTATAATGTCATTTACAGTTGTAGATGCAACATTTTCGTACAACAACGTATTGTGTTTTTCTTGTGTTTGAAACAGTTACAAGAAAAATTGGGGGGAGGTGTGGGGGTTGGTGGCATGTATAGTTACTTCAAAGTTTTAAGTATTTTGAAATAGTTACCCCATACTTAGTGGAATATGCGGTGTCGTTGAGTTTTGGTTGCAAAAAGTTTTTATGTTGCGTTTATCATTTGTAAGTTTTGTAGACATATTGTAGTAATTGAATTGGATTTACGTTAAACTAGGGAAACTGTTATTTGCATCACAAATCAAGGAGAAACATATTGTAGTAATTGAGTTGGATTTACATTAAACTAAGGAAACTATTATTTGGATAAAAAAATCAATGAGATAATTTCGGGGGAAAAAATCAATCGGCATAATATGGAGAATCAGCTTGAATTTTTACCATATTAGGGGAGAAAGGTAGCAATGGTACTTGGTTGATTAAAAAAATGCCACATGTATTCAAACGTAACCATTTCAACTTGAAAATGGACTTTCGGCTTTGTAAGAAGTCTCTTTAAGAGTTAAGATTAATGGCTGAATGTTACTGCTAAAATGGACTTTTGGCATAATTCTCCCATAATTTAACGGATGACAAGTTAATGTATCGATACTTTTTCTTAATGTGCGTGTTTTGTTAAAGACAACTTATTTCTGTGGGAGTATAAGAATACAAGTAACTAAGAGTAGGAGCACTAGAGGATGAGCGAGACGATGAGTGAGGACGTGTGACATGAAAGAAGTGGGGTCATCGGCATGGCACGTTTTCAGGCTGAGGTGGGGCTCAAGGGCATTCTTCAATAGAGAAGAAGTGGGGGAGATCGAGAGAAAATGCGAGAAAAATGCGGAACAATACTTATGGATTTTATATATTTTTTATGCAATTTCATATTCAATTGTGAATTTATGAATCACAACTCCTACAAGATTAGCTCAGAGATACGTCGATAATTTCAAATTCTCTAACCTAGATCTATCGAGAGAGAAATAGTTGAGGGTGTTTGTAGGGAGGTAGAATTTGGTAATTTGGTCAAGGACATTTTTGTCTATAACCTATATCTATAATACTACTATATAAAGTCTCTTAAGCAAAAAAAAAAAACTTTTAATCGATAATATTATATTTATTTAAATTATAAATATATTTTTATCCTTGATATAAGAAAAGAGCATTTCAATAAATAAATAAATAAACTTACCTAAACTAAAACACATAGAATGGAATATATATCAAACCAAAACCTAGAAAAACAAAATAAATCATTCATTTTGCAATGGACATCCAAAAAACCACTCATTCTATAAATCTATTTACGTGAAAAACGTAATTGTAAAACTGATCAATCTCAAGAACCAAACGAATAGAACTAAAATAAGTTAGTTTAAAATTTCAACCACTACTATTCTCATAGTAGTATTTGAAACTTCTGTTTGTTTCAGAAGATAATTGTCACCCTAGGAAAAATTTTTCGGAAGTTTTGAATTTGTTGGTTGTTTCTAGTAGTTTAAGAGGGTTGTTCATGTGTAATCAAATACTAATGACTACAACTGTAAGGAGGTTCAACATGGTACATGAAAAAGTAGTTACAATGACAAGGGAAAGGGAAAAACAAGGTGAGAAAATATGTTATGGTTATGATTAAACTGTTGAAATAGGATTTCAACATTCTACCCCCAATATTTGGAACATAAGGTTTTATTGTTCTGTTCATTTCAGCTTGTAACTAAATTTTATTTTGATTTTTGAGAATGCTATCCTCTTATGGATTTTTATGGTTGGCTTTATTTGATTTGTTATAATTTGGAAGCTTCCCTAATTTATGTTTGACATCTATTTGGTTCAAATTTGTTTTTATTGATTGGAGTCCCTTATGTTTATGACATTTCAAATGCATTTGGGTAACAGTTAAATTTGTTTTAACTATTTAAGGCTCTTGTTGGTTCATGGATTTTATCAAGGAAAAAAAATAAAATATGAGGAATTGTACTTTTTCTTATTTGGTTGCAAAGGAAAATTAGCAGAAGAATAATAATTGAAATAATTTTGGTTTAGTATGATATCAACTTTTCTTTTCATTTTCTTTACTTCACATTTCTTTTCCCTTCCCTTTTGTTTCCATGGTAAAATCCACAAACCAAATAGAGGGTAAATGTCCCGTATGTTGTTTTTTTTCTTTTTGCAGCTTCTAGGCAAAGATTGTTATGCCCATCGACATTGGAGAAAAAATTGGCTTTTCTTTGGGTTCTCTTCATTAATTTGTCCCTTTCATTCTCTCTTATTGTTGTTGTTGTTGTTGTTGTGTGTTTCCTTTTTTTTTTTTTTTTTTTGATGCCATCAAATTAAGTCATTGTCTCTCTCTCTCTCTCTCTCTTTATTTTTATTTATATTTTTTTTTATGCCATCAAATTAGGTTATTGTCACCTATTAAGCATGATAAAAATATCAATCATATGCATGAATTTAACTGTGGAAATTAGTGGGTGCATATGATTCAGTCATATGTGTCACGTGGTAGGTTGTTTATCTCACAATTCCATTATCTTCTATTTAGTTTATGGATTCTATCAAGGAAAAAAAAAGGAAGGGAAAAAAAATGAGGAGAAAAGAAAATGAAAGAAAAAGATAAAATCATATCAAACCAAAATTATTCCATTTTTTTTTTTTCATTCAAACCAAATAAAGAAAAGTAGAATTCTTTCTATTTTATTTTTTTTCCTTGATAAAATCCACAAACCAAATAGAGTCTTAAAGAAAAAAAAAAAACTCATAATTCCATCATTGTCATTTTGAAATGGAGGAAACCGTAACAAAATCAAACATTGAAGCCAAAAGATTTTAAGGAGAACCCTAGATTGGGCTCTTGAATCATATCCATAAGGAAATATAAAATGTGCGGCAGCGGCAGGGGACCTTTGAATTTTTTAGGAAAACTCTTTTTTAAAATGTTCTTAACCATAAAGTTAAAAAATAAAAATAAAAATAAAAATTCTCCCATACAGGCATGGATCCTCTCAACTACTATAAACTATTGGAGATCTATAATACAATTAATAGAACCACCACATCTCATCATTCGGCTTTAACTACAGTTGAGCAATTGCCCACTTTTGTAGTATAATTAAAGATTGATGAAGTGTCCAGGTAGGAAAGCCACTCTGATTGTCTTTCCTGTCTTTCCCATCTTTCTTAAAGTGGGCCTTCATATTTGTACAGTGCTTCCTTCACAAAATAAAGCAAGTCTCAATTACTGGAACCATATGTGATATGATTACAAGAAGAAATTGTAAATTCCCAAGAAAAAGTCCATAAGATTCTCCAATCGTGTACAATGTTTTCGCGCATGTCTAATCACCCACGATGGCTAATTAACCACGTCAATCACTTAATTAAAGTTCACATTTTCTAAAATATAATGTTGATATATTCAGTTTTTACTTGACCAAGTGCTCCTACTGCTGCCTTTGATTGTATTATTGCACATCACAAAACTTTTAAGGCTAACCTTTCTTTTTATCTTTAATAAGAGTTTAAGAATGGAATTCATCTTGAAGCAATTTTTTTAAGCACATTTCTCTTTCTTTACCTCCTCTATATTTTCTAAGATGCAAATTAATATATGGAGCATTAGTAGTAATTCAAAATGATTTCTTAACTTCCCACTGCATTGATGTCCCAATTATTCTAACTAACTTCGAGTTTAGGGCAAAGAGCTAGAAGAGAGATAATTGAACCTTGACTCATGTCAAGGTTAGGGCAGAGAGCTAGAAGAGAGATGACATTTTTATTTAGATGTGCCCATGTCATTTAAAATTTTTATGGTCTTGAATTTGATCATAAGACAAGATCATCTAGAAGAGAGAAAATTGAACCTTGACTCATTCAAATGTCCAAATTGCATTCCAATTAATATGCATTTATGTAGATCTAAGATTCTACGTACAAGTGGTAAGAGCCATGTCTATTTCAATAGGGACAGCATCGATCATTGTAAGTGATCTTTTGCAATGAATTTCCTTTCCATCACTAAATTTCTGTGGTTGATTTTTATTTTATTTTATTTTATTTTAAAGGTTAACATGAATCAAAAATAAATCAGATCATATAAAGTCCCAAGCCTAGAACATTTCCCCATAAAGAGGGGAGGAGTACCGCTAACTCGCCAAGCCATAAGGCTATTGGCAATTACAAATTAATGCTTTAATGAGCCAAAAAAAAAAAAAAAAAACATACGGAACATGCATACCCCTCACAGAAGTGGGCAAAACCAAGGAGAAGAAACCCTAAAATAACTGACGTGAAAAGGGTGACTTTGGAATGGCAAGTCACATCTTCATGTGGAGTGGACGACTGCTTGCACCAAATGACCAAGTAATAATAATCAAACATAAAGTCCTGTCTAGCTTGCCATGAAATTCTAAAAGCTTGTCTAAAAATCTTGAAAAAGAAATGTTGGAGTAAAGATTGGGTCCACTCCTTTAATGCTATGTAATTTCTATGGTGAATTTGATTTTACTGAATTCGGCTTTCATACGGCTTTCATGACTAGAGAGAAAAGGAAGCGACCTTTTGTTTTAAAGTGTACACTATAAAATTGGCCTATCAAATCCACTTCGTTTTAAAAATTAACCATGTAAAATAGCCTTTCACAAAAGCCACTTTCCAGTCGGGTTGGATAAGGCAAAATTAGGGGTATTAGTGATTCGGTTTGGTTTGGTTTTAGAATAGATTTTAAATCAAACCATACTATAAAAAAACCAAACCAAATCAAATAAAAAAAATTCGGTTTGGTTCGGTTCGGTTTCGCTTTTAACCTATCAAGTAGTGACAATTGAAAATGAAAAAAATGACACGCCAAACTCCAAATATAAACATTTTTAATAAAAGCATTACATTAGCAACTAAAAAAAAAACATTAAACATTATATCAAAATGGAAACATATTGACATATGTCAATCCAAATTCAAATCTCTAATCTAATACATGTCAATATTACTAGTCACTTAGTGAGTACTCACTATTCAGTCGGTTTTATACTCCAATAAGTTCAATACTACTATTTTGAATCTATTACCTATTTTGCCTTTATTATAATAGGAAATTTACAAACTAAAGTTTGATATATAATATATAAAATTATATATATATATATATATATATATATATATATATTATTTTTCGGTTTTTTGGTTTAGTTTGGTTTTTTAAACATGAAAACCAAAACTAAACCAATTTAATTCGGTTTTCTAAAATTAGAACTAAAGCCAAACCTAATGACAAAAAAATCAAACCAAACCAGTTGGGCTAGTTTGGTTCGATTTGATTCTCCGTTTTAACCTAAACCATTAACACCCCTAGGCAAAATGACAAAAAACAACGCGTTTTAGTCATCCTAATTGCCATGTTTTTCCTACCCTTAGATTTCCTAACTATAGGCCCACTACTGCCTTGTCTTGGATTGACTCAGCTCTACCAACCCTCTCTCTCTCTCCCTCTCTCTCTCTCTCTCTCCCTATATATATATATATATATGTATATATATAGAGAGAGATAATCCTCCCATGTCACTCCCGTTCACCACGTCTAGTGCACTTCTCTTCTTCTTGGACTCTTCTCTGCACTTTCTCAGACAAATTATTGCTCCAAATCTCTAAACCTCAAAAGAAATGAAGGTCATCTCTCTCTCTCTCCCTCCCTTTTGACGATTTACCAGTCTCCAACCCTTTTGTACTTGTGTTAAGCTATATATATATATATATATATATATATATATTTTCATATAATCAGCATGCATGGGTTTAATTTGCCTTGATTGACCTCTCTAGCTATGAAACTTTATTGAGTTACTATTGTTTCACCATAATATTTTTGGATTTTTCCTTTGTCTGACGCTAAAATTCTAGGCCTAATTATTGGTGGGTCTTTGCCTTTTTGACCGAATCAGATTTTTTTTTTTCAATTATGTTCTAATTTAGATCTCCCTTCTTTGTTCTTGGTTTTGTCCATAGCAGAAAGTGGTATTGAAGTTGTCCATACATGACGACAAAGGCAAGCAGAAAGCCATGAAGGCAGTGTCACGGATTCAAGGTATTGAGTTTTGAAATCTCGTAATCTACAGTACCCATGGGCAGAGAGGCAGGGTGTTGCCAGGTGGCACTTGACCCTGCTCACACTTTTTTTTTTTTTTGCATATATATATATTTTTAAATATTTTTATATGTGACCATTCTAAAATTTGTATGATCTTGCTCATCTATACTAATATATAATAATATAAAAAGTGTTTGAAACTTTAGTTGGATATAGAGGATGGATTACCAAAAAATCTTCATCACTTTTAAATAAAGTAGAGGTTAATGAAATTTGAAAGGTTTTTTAAGTAAGGACTTTTAAATAAACTATAACTTAACCACTGGCTATTTTCTTCTCTCCTCCCATTTTTATCTTCTTCTATCATAACTATTCTCTTATTCTCTCCTTCTTTAACTACTTAATATCAGTTTTTATTTTAATTTTGAATTCAAAATTTTTATTGATTTTTTGGAAGATTTTTGTTTTTTTTTTTTTCACCCCTCACTAAAAATAACTCTTCCTCATTTTATTTCACATTATTTTAGTCTTTTTTTCTAGTCTCCCTTGATCCGTCATTTCTTGCATCTCTAAGTAGGGAAATGCTAATTAGCTCTACACTTTGCCTTAAAAATCTTGCCTACTCAGAGAATAAAGAGGTAAAGTTATGAGACTCATTGATATAATTGAACCCTAAAAATTGAAACAAAACTAAATCCACATAACTTGTTGAATGGTATTGTATTCTCTGCTCCTAAACAATAAAAAACCAGACTATTTTTTTTTATATCTTTCCTATATTTTCTCAGCAACCAAACAATTCTTGCATTCAAAGCAAGAAAACCCAGATCGTATGAAAGATGGAAAATTCTCAATTTTGATTGGGTTTTGTATTGAAATTGATTGTAGGAGTTGATTCAATCTCTATGGACATGAAGGACACGAAGTTGACGGTTACCGGAAACATCGATCCAGTAAACGTAACGAACAAATTGAGAAAGCTTTGTGTGACAGAGATAGTCTCTGTTGGACCAGCAAAAGAAGAGAAGAAGGAAGATACCAAGAAGCGAGAAGAGGCACTTCAGCATTGGAAGGCCTACCAGAGTTATGCTTATGGGCCGCCACATTGCTATGTTGTAGAAGATGGTCCACATCCCTATTCTTGTGCTATCTTATAAGTGCTAGATCTTAAATATAATAATAATAATAATAAGGAAAATATAGCTATTTCTTAATAATAATAATAATAAGGAAAATATAGCTATTTCTTAGTTGGTGATGGTGGATTTTAATTTTGTGATTTGAAAATAAAGAGGTAGTCCCAAGAGGAGGGCTCTAATGTATTGTTGGTGTGGTGGGTTATGTCAAATTGGACATGATATTTATATTTCTGAAATGCATGGATTTTCTGTGGTATTTTTCAAGACTTACACTCATGTTGGAGTGTTGGACTCATGTGGGTTCTAGGCCACATTTCATTTTCCCATTCTTTATCTACTTATCCCTTTTTCCCTCCCTCCCTTTTTTTTTTTTTCGACAAACCTTCAAAAAATAAAATAAAATAAAATCCCCCGTGAGAGCTTAGATAGGTATTTGAACAACACAAACGGGTAATCCTACACCCTCCATCCTAATGTTCAAATGTTCAAGCGGAAGAGCTCCAATTTGTAAGAGGGGGGAATGATCGATATGCTAACAAGGAAAGGTGATTTTTCTCATTATATATATATATATAAATTTCCAGGTTAGCACATGTCGATTTTCTTGCATTATCGTCATGCATTAGGAGATTAACATGTTCTGACTTGAAGATCTATATATTCTTGTTAAGTGATTTATATTCTTAACTTTGGTCGGTTAACTTCAACGATGGTAAAGCTTTCAAACAATTACTAAATAAGATGATGATGTTCAAGCCTATGAGCTAGAAGACTTGAACTCAAGTTTCTAGGGGTGTTCATGGTTTTGGTTAAAACCGAAAACCAAGCCGGGTCGGTTCGGTTTGGTTTTGGTTCCAATTTTAGAAAACTGAATTAAATTGGTTTGGTTTTGGTTTTCATGTTCAAAAAACCAAACCAAACCAAACCGAAAAACATATTATATATATATATATAGTTTTATATATTACATATTAAACTTAATTTGTAAATTTTCTATTTTAATAAGGAAGAATAGGTAATATATTCAAAATAAACTTAGTTTGTAAATTTTCTATTCTAATAAGGGCAAAATAAGTAGTAGATTCAAAATAGTAATAAACTACCGAAAGAAAAACGTTTGGAATGGGCTTGTTTTTGTAGATTTTAACTTTCTTATTGTTTTTTTTTTATTAGATTGGCATGTATTAAACTAGCTATTAATGTTGTGTGAGATATTGGCATGTATATTATATTGGAGATTTAAACTTGGATTGACATAAGTCAATACTTTTCCATTTTGATATAATGTTTAATAGTTTTTTAGTTGCTAATGTAATGATTTTATTAAAAACATTTTTATTTGAAGTTTGGCTTGTCTTTTTTTCTATTTTCAATTATTTGTTGCTACTTGATAAGATAAAACCAAAACTGAACCGAACCAAACCGAAATTTTATGGTTTGGTTTGGCTTGGTTTGGTTTCTTTTATAATATGGTTCGGTTTTGGTTTGGAAAGCAAAAAATCGAAGTATAATGGTTTGGTTTGAAATCTACCCTAAAACCGAACCAGACCGAACCATGAACGTTAACACTCCTACAAATTTCGGTCATTGCCTTTACTCTTTGAATGAATTATTATACTCCAGTTTTAGGTTATTCTTTTTCTTTCTTCTTCTTCTTTCTTTCTTTCATTTCTTTTTTTATAAAATTTTTTACGCTTTTATTTCGTATCTCACAAATCCAAGGTTAGGGTACATTCCTAACAGTATATATATATATATATATTGGTTTTTTTTCCCTTTCATCTCAAAATCCATAGTATTCACCCTTTTACAACGAAGCTGGGTTTCAAAACATCGCTTTCCACTTAGAAGACACCCGAGAGACACAAGGCCAGCGGTATTCGTACATGTTCAAAACTATCACTTTGCTGATCATAAGTAAGTCAATAAAAAAACAGGCATGCACGTCAATTTTGGAAATAAATTCCACGAAGAAGAGAATGAGGCGGCTGAATTTCAATTTGAACGCAAAGTGGGTTCATATTGTGATAATACAATGTGTGGTTATTCTTTCTTAGGGCTTTAAATGGTCGAACGGCCTTTAATTAAATCTTTCATCCACTAGCGATGATGTTTCAAAGACGTGCCTATCGGCCTTTAATTAAATTGGCTTTTCTTTGATGTCTCTTCATTAATTTGTCCCTTTCACTCTCTCTTATTGATGTCATTTTATTATGTCACTGCAACCAATTAAGAACGTCCTAGCTGATTAAATCATATATTACACTACCATTTTTTTTTTCCAAATTAAATCCTATATTACACGCTTCTTTTTTTGTTTTTCTTTTTGGTCTCTTTAATGCCATCAAATTAAGTCATTGTCTCTCTCTCTCTCTCTCTCTTTCTTATTTTTATTTTATTTTTTATGGCATCAAATTAGGTCATTGACACGTATTAAGCAGGATAAAATATCGATCATATGCATGAATTTAAACTATGGAAATTAGTGGGTGCATGACCACCTCACGATTCAGTAATATGTGTTACGTGGTAGGTTGTTTATCTCATAATTCCATTAAAGAAAACAAAAATCTCATAATTCCATCATTGTCATTTTGAAATGGAGGACACCGTAACAAAATCAAACATTGAAGCCAGAAGATTTTAAGACAACCCTCGGTTGGGCTCTTGAATCATATCCACAAGGAAGTAGATAATGCGCGGCAGCGGCAGGGGGACCTTTGAATTTTTTAGGAAAACTCTTTTTAAAAATGTTCTTAACCATAAAGTTTGTGGCTACTTGTTTTACATGGCATTTTTACTTTAAAAAAGCTTCATGATGCCAATCTTTGATGGCATTAAAATTATTATTTCTGTACCATCATCAAATTAGATTTTGGTTGCATTTCTTTTTGGGGTAAGTGTTTGTGGTGGATGTCACTATACGGGTTGAACTAAATGTTATCCATAATGTAGGATCAAGCATATTCCATTAATTTCAAATTTCAAATATATATATAAAAGTACAACAGCATTGGTTCAAACTGCAAAACTCTATTTAAATCATTTGTCGCATTATGAAACATTGCGAGGATAAAATCATCAATAACCACAAGTAAAACATTCATTAACAGTATTATAGTTTGAAAATAGAAGCTTATGCAAGAGTTAATACACTTTTTGAGGATTAATAATCCCAATCTCCTCAAGGAGGGCTCAGTAAAGTATGATCCATTTAAGCTATGGGCCAATGGACCTCACTAAACCATGTAACAATTCTCAATCACCCTTTTAACACATCACCTCTTGCTTTCATCCTCCTCTACTCTCCACATCTCAACAAGAAGTGAACCTTTTCTCTCTGCATCCCAACTTGTAGACAGAGTCCCATGCCATAAGCAAATCCCAAGCGCTGATGTCCCAAAAGTTATAAATGTTGTTAGAACAGGAAGCCAAATTGGCACATCCCACAAATGCTGATCCTTCACTATACCAAACAGGTGCGAAAAAACCTATTCCAATGGCCATTGGGACGCCTACAGAAAACAAAATTCTAACAATCATCCTCTCAAACACCACCTGTGGAATCTGTTCATCGTCGTCCTCATTTTTGCCTGCAAAGTTTTTTCTAGTGACAATTTCATTTTGAATTCTCTTATCCGGTATAGCAGTGGGCAACCTGCCAAAGCCTTTGGCTTCTGCATGCAGGTTCCATGTTCTTGTGGGGTGGTTACTGTTATTTATGGTTGTGGGGTGGGTTGGGCTTCTAATTGGCTTCCATGGAGAAGGCTTTGTTATGTAGGGAGGTGGTTTTTCTAGTCATACGAGAGTTTTCATGGCCACACTTAAGCTATGGTTTTTCATGAAACATTATGAGTATGTTCTTATTGATAGAAATCTTATCCGAAATCAATGAATGGTGGTGTCTTTGTTTCATTACATATTTGTTGTTTTTATCTTACATTATTTTTCAAGTTTCAGGTATTATTATTTTGGGCAGAGAGACAAATTTGTTCCCTTCAAAACCATCAATTTTGAAAGGCTTGAGTTTCGACAAGTTGAAATTGTAATGCTCTATACAGTCGAAAGAAAACGCTACAACAATTTGCAACTAATGTGGCATGCTTATGTGGCAAAACTACATGTTACCACTGATGATAACGTGCCATGTCATGTCATTATAACGATGACATAGAATTTGAAATTTAAAATCTAACCACTTTTTTAACTAATGTTGGCGTGGGCCACATCACTGTAATGTGGTATGCCATGTCAGTAGTGATTCTTTATAATATTTTCTTGTAACAGTGTATAGCACCACTCAAATCCAATTTTTTTTTTTGGTAAATTGGAATTGCATTAAAATAAACAACACTTAGCCGTACATAGTCCTAGGGTATAAAATCCCTTGAGCATCAGATTTAATAATATTACAGACTATGGAAGGAGGGTGAGAAAAAACAGTGAAAAGTTCACTTTGGAGGTGTCCTTCCTTAGCCATTGCATCCGCACAAGCATTTGCTTCCCGATAACAGTGCTTAATATTGATTTCCCAGTCCAAGGTAAGTAGCAACCTACAATCATGTATAAGAGCGCCATGTGGGTGAAGCTCATCACAGTGAGAGGAAATGAGAGATAATAGATCTTTAGCATCCACTTCAATTTGTGTTTCCTTATGCCTTTGGTAAATGCTAATTGTAATCCATCTCTAAGGGCCCATAATTCAGCTGCCGCACTCGTACTGTGTCCCACATTCCGAATAAATCCAGTCATCCAAGTACCATTGTGATCTCTAATCACACCTCCAGCTCCAGCTGGACCCGGGTTTCCATAGGAAGACCCATCGGTGTTGAGCTTAGCCCAAGAGAAAGGAGGGGGGCTCCATCCAATAAAGATGCATTTATTTTTCATTCTAGGAGTTGGAGTACCTTTAATGGTGAAAAATTCACTGGCCCGAGCAATGCAAGTTTTAATAAGACGGTTAGTGGGAATCTTACTACCAATGAAAACAAGTTTATTCCTGTTAAGCCAAAGAAGCCAACAAGTATGGGCAAAAATGAGGTACCAAGGTATAGCATAGATAAGGTGGTCATCCATCAGATTTGATTTAAGCCATAAAAGAAGTGGTTTGGTGAAAAAATCTGGTGGTAAGTTAATATCCACACCTTTCCAAATCTCCATAGCTGCAGAGCAATCTCTAAGGATATGACTAGTGTCCTCAATGAAGGCCCCACAGTGAGGACAAAGAGGATCCGAGCCAATATGTCTGTGAAAAAGGTTTGCCTTAGAGGCAATGCGATCATGAGTACAGAGTACAAAGGCATAAAAAGTGTATGATTCTAGGTGGGCAAGAAATTTTCCAAAGCCAATTCCAGTCCACACGTGGAGAGGAAAAGTCGGCAGGGTTATCTTCAAGAAAATAAGCAGATTTTGTGGTAAAGGTCCCATTGCTAGTATAATTCCAAGAGAGTTGATCCGGAGTTGAGTCATGGGTTTGCAAGGGAATAGCTTGAATAATAGCACGGAGGTTATCAGGTATAACAAAGGATACACTGTCAAATTTCCACCCTGAAGAATTATCCCAAAAATCAATCACTTTCCACTCAGATTCATGTTGATTGAGGGGTCCAGCCACTAAATTTCTTAAGAGGCCCAGACCAGTCCAGTTATCCCACCAAAAAGTAGTGGTTTCACCATTTCTGATGACCTGCCTAGAGCCTTTTAGGAAAAGGTTCCAACCTTTATGGACAGCTTTGTAGATGTGTGAGGATCTGGGTCTACAATTATTTGGCCTAATATTGGTAGACAAGTATTTAGCTCTACAAGTCTTGGCCCAAAGCTCATCCTTATCCCTAACAAGATGCCAATTGAGCTTGGCAAGAAGCGCTTTATTAGCGCAAGCAGTCTTACGAATTCCCAAACCTCCCAGTTTTTTGGTTTTAGTAACCATATGCCAATTCAACATGTGAACCTTCTTTTTCACCAAAGTGGAACCCCAAAGAAAATCTCTATTCAGTTTATCAAGGATTTTGCAAGTGGACTCAGGAAGTGCAACACATTGCATATAGTAGTTGGGTAGAGAAGACATGACAGACTTTATAAGAGTGACTCGACCAGCTATAGAGAGCAAGTGAGATTTCCAACCAGATAATCTGCTCTTAACTTTATCAATAAGGAAGTTGAAAGAATTTCTATCAAGGCGACCATGTAGAAGGGGAAATCCCAAATATTTTCCAAGGTTAGGAGTAGCAGGGATACCCAGAAGGGTGCTAAGGTCATCATAGGTGCAATTAGGTACACTTTTGGAGAAAAATACTTTGGATTTATGGAGATTAACCAACTGTCCAGAGGCCTTACAAAAATCATCCAGAATATCCTTAATGGTAACACAGTTACTGTGGTCAGCCTTAGCAAAAAGGAAGAAGTCATCAGCAAAGAAAATATGAGAGAATGTAGGCCCACTACGAGACGCTCTAAGAGGGGACCACACTTTAGAATCAATAACACTAGAAATACGAGCAGATAAGTATTCAAGGCACAAAATAAAGATATAGGGAGACAATGGGTCCCCTTGACGCAAGCCCCTGGAAGGCAAGAAGAAGTCAATAGGTTGTCCATTAACAAGAATGGCCATCTGAGAAGTAGTAATGCAAGCCATGATGAGGTTAATCCATGAGATGGGAAACCCAAAAAACTGGTGAGTGGAGTAGATGAAACTCCATTCCATGCGGTCATAAGCCTTCTTAAGGTCAATTTTAATGGCCATGCCGCCAAGACCCTTAGATTTGGTCATAATATGGATAATCTCCTGAACAATGACAACATTATCCATGCTATGTCTTCCAGGGATAAAGCTACCCTGGTAAGGACTCACAATAGACCCCAAGATTGGACGGAGTCTACTGACAAGAAGTTTGGTGATGATTTTATAACTGGTATTGCACAGACTAATAGGCCTAAATTGATTCATAGTCTCAGGAGCTTCACATTTAGGAATAAGACACAGGAATGTGTCATTAATTGTGGAAGGAAGCCTATCAGTACCAAAGGAGTTTTTGACCATATGAACAGTAGAAGGACCCACAATACTCCAAAATTTTTGGTAAAAGATAGGGTGAATTCCATCAGGTCCAGGGGCTTTCATAGGCTTGAGAGAAAACGTCGCAGCTTTAATCTCCTCAAGGGAGGGGGCCACCAAAAAGGAAGTGATATCATCATTGGACAAAAAACTAAGCCAATCAGGGCGGGGAGTGCGATTAATAGAGCTATCAACAAAGGACGTAGTGATATCATCATTGGACAAAAAACCAAGCCAATCAGGGCGGGCAATGCGATTAACAGAGCTATCAACAAAGGACGTAGTGATATCATCATTGGACAAAAAGGGAAGTGATATCATCATTGGACAAAAAACCAAGCCAATCAGGGCGGGGAGTGCGATTAACAGAGCTATCAACAAAGGCTTTCATAGGCTTGAGAGAAAATGTTGCAGCTTTAATCTCCTCAAGGGAGGGGGCCACCAAAAGGGAAGTGATATCATCATTGGACAAAAAACCAAGCCAATCAGGGCGGGGAGTGCGATTAACAGAGCTATCAACAAAGGCTTTCATAGGCTTGAGAGAAAACGTCGCAGCTTTAATCTCCTCAAGGGAGGGGGCCACCAAAAGGGAAGTGATATCATCATTGGACAAAAAACCAAGCCAATCAGGGCGGGGAGTGCGATTAACAGAGCTATCAACAAAGGACGTGGTGAAAGATTAACAAAATGATTGGTGATAGTATTCTTAACCTCATTCGAATGGTCAAACCAGTTACCAACAGAATCTCTAATAGCCAGGATTTTATTTCTTCTACGCCTAGATAGCGTAGTGGTATGGAAAAACTTAGTGTTGCTGTCCCCCTCAACCAACCAATTAACGCGGGATTTAAGGGCCCAAAATTCTTCTTCAAGAAGGAGGATGGATTGATACTCATGATTAAGAGTGGATTCCAAGCTAGTGAGGAACTGGGAAGGTCCAGAATCCATACTACTTTGGATGCCAGCTAGTCTAGCAAGGATTCTTTTTTTACGGGTAAAGATGTTACCAAAAGTATAGCGGTTCCAACTAATCACATCCTTTTTAAATTGCTCAAGTGCAGCCAAGAGATTCAATGGATTGTTGGACCAAGCATTGTTGACAATCTCAGGAAAGGATTGGTGTGAGAACCATATAGTTTCAAAGCGAAAAGGTTTGCGACTTACAGGGCAGGTGGGGTTAGTGTCCAAAATAATAGGGCAGTGATCTGAATGAGTACGAGGGAGATGGGTAACCGAAGCACTAGGAAAAAGGGTAAGCCAATCAGGGTTACTCCAGCATCTGTCCAATCTTTCTCGGATAAGAGCTCCCCTAGCTCTCAAATTGGACCAAGTAAAACGGGGGCCACTAAACCCCAAATCCAGCATATTACAATGATCCATACATCTTCGATATTCCTCGATGCACCTCCTATTAACAGGAAAGCCACCAAACTTTTCACGAGCACTGGTAACCTCATTGAAATCACCAACAAGAATCCATGGGAGAGAGATTGTGGAAAACAAATGCTCCAAAGAATCCCATAGGCATAAACGTTTGGTGCGAGTAGGACTAGCATAAATAGCAGAAATAAGCTAGGAAGTAAAAGAAGGAATCACCTTGATGATGGCATGAATGGCTTGATCAGCATCGTCCGTAGCAGGGATAAAGGTGAGATCAATCTCTCTAGTATTCTAAAGAAGCCAGATACCCCCAATAAAACCAACAGGGTCCACACGGTGACATCCATCAAAAGGGAGAGCAGCACATATGTTCTCAGCAGTAGTACCAGCAGTGCGAGTTTCACTCAGAATAACCATGTTTGGGTGATGCATAGCAACAAGGTCAGCAAAATTTCGCTTAAAAGGGTTATTAGCAGTGCCCCTACAGTTCCAAAGAAGTATCTTCATTAAGGGGTGGTTGTTGGGGTAACTGGGAGGAAGGTCCTGCAGCGTTGGTTCCGCTACTATTTCGTTCCATTTTGGTCCCAATCCCTCCTGGTTGGATGCTATTAGGAGGGGGTTGAACTGTGCTGCGTATTCGATTGTGCCCCGAGCGAGCAGAGAGTAGAACTTTACAATAACACGTACTAATTGGACTACCACGCTTGTTGATAGAGATACAAGCCGATTCGATTGGGCTACCCAAGTTATGGCCATTAATCCTCTCGTGAGGTTCTCCTTGATGGGATACGTATCCGGGAGCATGAGCATTGAGGCTGCGCCTAGGCTTGGGTCTAGGAACGTGCTCAGATACTCTTGATGAGGGGGCAGATCCGGCCTTGGTTGCAAGTGTGATTGACTCGATGAGCTGGGGAGGCCATGGCGGGGAAAAAGTATATTGATCAGATGGAGGTTTCCCAAAATCTGGTCCAGAAAGTCTATCGGTAGTGATATCCGTACCTTCACCAGTAAGTTGTTCCAGGTCGCAGCTAGCTCTGGGGTGTGCCATCCCCAAGGATAGTTGTTGTGGCACAGCAGGTGTAGCATTTCTTCGTTCAAAAGTGTCATCTTCCCTTCTTGGGTTAGGTACACCTCCATTATGGGAAAGTATTCTGGTGGGAGTTGTCGGAGTTGGTTGAGGGAGATTCTGGTTTCTCTCATTTGGTCTTGGGGGTCCATGTTATCCCACCTGAGACGTGTGGGTTTGAAGGGACTGGTTGAGGGGGGGAAGGGAGGCATTTAGTTGGGTAGTGTGGTTAGCAACAAGTAGGGTATTAGTGGAGGGGGGTGTAAAAAGAGTAGGGGTTGGGTTGTCATAAATAAGATTGGTGGGACAAGAAGGGGTTGCAACAGAGGTAGGTGTTTGATGTGGATTCGAGGCAGGATTTAGGGGCATGTTTTGGTGTAAAAGAGGTTCAGGTTGTGCAAATGGTATAATGGGGGCTAGAGGTAAGGTTTTTTCAGTAGTCTTATCAGCGTCAGTAGATGCTAGTACGGAATGAGAAATTTTCGGATCGCCATTATGAGAGGAACTAGATCCAGATCTCCCCCGTGGTAGCCAAACTTTACGATGCGGTACAGGATTGGAATCGTGTTGCCTCACCTGACTTACGCTAGTTTGCCTAGGTAAGTTGACCGTCTTATTCTGCCGGAGTTGTTGACCATGATTGAACCCCCGGTGAACCATTTGTTGGGTGGTGGGGACTGGTACGAGGTTTCCTTTGTTGAACAAGCATCCAAGGACCACAGTTCAATTGTTCAGGAACAGAAGTCACCTGTGGCATCTTACCTTCTTCAATTTGGGGATTAACTTTAACTTGCATAACGTGGGTACATGAGCCAGATTTGTGTCCAATGTGTCCGCAAGAGAAGCAGATCTGATTAAGGCCTTCATATTGGAGTTCCTGCATGTGACCCCCAATTTGATCTCCGTAATAAGAGGTTTCTGTAGCTCAATTTGTACACAAAGCCGAGCATACTGTCCTCATTCATTTCGTATGGTGTGAACATCAATACGGAGGAGTTTCCCTATTTTTTACCCAATTTGTTCCAGAATCATCCGGTCGTAGAATTCAACGGGTAGTTTGGGTAGACGTATCCAAACCACAGTAGAGGAGAAGGTGAGCTCACTGGGGCAAAATTCGGGTTCCCATTGACGAACAGTGAGGAACAAATCCCCTATGAACCAGGGGCTACCATGAAGAGCTTTGGTAAAATCATCTCTCAAAGAGAAACAAACCACATAGAAACCTTCCCCAACATCAATACAAGTGAGGGATCCTTAAGGTTTCCAAACCGCATTCAATTTATGCACCAAATACTGGTAGCCAATAGATTTGGCAAAGAGCTTAATAATTACTGACTGGCTCCAAGGGGTATGAATACGTTGCAAAACCTCTTGAGAGAGAGTAATGACAGGGCCAGATTCATCAATGCAATCCAACAAGGGATGTGGAGTCGTGCTTACCAGATTTTCCACAATAAAAGAAGTAGACGCAATATCAATGCCTTCTCCTACAAAACTAGATGAGGAAGGGCTATTAACATTTGAAAGGACATCCCGGTAGGAAATCTGAGTAACCTCAGGGAAGGCTTTCTTAGTGCTTCTTTCCAAGTTGCCCGCCTCTTCCAGAGAGATAGCATGTGGGCCATCTGGAATGAGCTTGTCACTTTGATCCGAACGCTGAAGTACATCGTCATTCAGCATCATTCACCGGAGGTACAACTTCGCCGGAGTAGTTGGTCCAGCTATGGGAGCAATTTTCAAGTTGCTTGCGAACGCTCAAGTAATGCACTTTCACATGCTGTCAAGCTCCACTTCCATATCCAATTTAACAGAGGCCAATCGTGACATGGCACATTACACCACTGAGGGCTTTTTCTGTTATTCCAGTGATGTAAGCAGGGGTAGTTTACTATAAGTTAAATTATCAGCAATTTTAACATGAAGACATAGTGAGCAAGTGCTACCTTCTCTAATTAGACATGCAGAGACATTTATTTATTTTATTTTTGCTATAAGGATTACCATTTATTGCTATTGGTGAATTGATGACCTCTCTCTCAACTTTAAGAGTTAATGTACGAATTTCAAGATAATGCCCATACTATTGGATGGATGACTAGGAGTTTTAAAAGGTATTTCATAACAAAATTTAACAAAAAATTACTTGCAATTTGATTACACGAGTTGGTTTTATCAAATAGAGCATCAAACGCTAATCAGCTTGTGTAATCAAGCCATAGGGTACTTTGTTATGAATTTTTGTGTGAGGAATCCTTTTAGAGTCCCCTATTCAATGGTAAAGGCAAGCCTTGTTTTGAAATTTCTATATATAGATTTTTGAAATTGTGGGAGAGCTCATCAATTCACCAATGAAGAGCCGCTCATGATTTCAATGGAATTAGATTTTGATCCAAATCTGATTCAAATTCGATCCGATAACAAGGATACGATTGGAAAATTGTGATCCATTAATTTGTTAATAATCAAAATACGATAATCTATTAGTTAACAAATCAAATATAGGTATTGTCTAATCCGCTCCGATAATAATCTGATCTGATAATAATAATCTGATCTGATAATTTAAATAATTAGTAGATTATTTACTGAAGCATGTTACCACAAGCATGTTTAATTCGTCTCTTCTCCAACAACACCCTAGATCCACAAATAATTCAAGGGAAAAACACAACATTAAATCAAGACTCTAAACAAAAAGAGGTAAAGATTTCATTGACTGCATACTTTTGCCAAAGCCTCCAGACAGCTGCAATTGTCAAAAAAATCAATGAGCTAAGATGTGTGAAATTGAGCAAATTTAGTGAAAATTTAAAAGCGCAACACTCTTTTCTTTTTTTCCCTTTCCTCAGTCATTTGGTACCCATACTTCTCACAAGTTGCCAAATACTAGTTCATGAAGTTTGGACTGGGGCGGCGCTTGAGGGCCGTTAATGGGGACTACCGTGGGTGAAAATGGATTATATAAGTTGGGTGAATATTGGGATGCGCCGAACCAAATATGCATGCGTACTCAGAATCAATGAGGTTAAAGGAATTGCCACCAATCATGGGTTTAAAGACATTATTCATCTTTTGAAGGTTGTCTTGAAACCAGTCTGTTCAAGTTCTATAAAAAAATTGAGCCAACTCCTAGTAGTTTATAAAACTAGAGAATAGAGATTTAGGGTAATTGACTCCTAATAGACCTGAAAGGTTTGATAATTATATTGGTTAGTGTGAAACAAGAAGATTATACATGCTTGGAGGATTAATCAAAGCCAAAGTTTGGGATACCGTAGATACAATTGCTATCAACGAAAAAAAAAAAAGCCATCCAATTAATACAAAAGTTTGCTTCTTAGTTAAACAAGGGACAAATCGCACTTCTATTCAAACCCAAGTGATTGGCTTAGTTGCAAACTGAGTTTTAGGGTTTGTTTGGGAGCTTCAAATATTTTAAATCCCATGAAGCATTTGATCCTTTTTAAAAGTACCCTACAATCGAAGGATCTGATAAATTGTTCAATGTGTATGGGCCGAGAGTGCACGTAACCGAAAGATTAGTCGAGAGTCGGGACCAAAGCCACATAAACAGGGTACTCTCAGTCCCACTCAAACATCTCCTGACAAGCAGCACTGTACCCCAAAACGGAATGAGAATCATTTAAACTCCCCTCTTCACCATACCAAACAGCAGCCTCTGAATCAGATTCCACCAAAACCTTACGAAATCCTCCGTCCCAACGCACTTTGAAGCCATACTAATACTAATATACTACAAAAGAAAAAGCCCATAGTTCAGCTTAATACTCACCCAATTTCCGTTTGGAACCTTTCATCGACTAAACCATTTCTTATTGGGCAAGATTTTCCAGTCCGGCATTTTCGTTTCCATTTTAGGATTTTTGAAGAAAATAAAAGTCTCGTTCTGTGCATTCTCACTCTAAAAGTTGGGGGTGTCCATAGCCGATGCACAAAATTGCTATAAACCCTCCCCGCTTTTTAAGTGGCCAAACCAATCGTCTCTTCAAACTTCAACCCCTCCTTCCCACCCGTCGAAGCATCAAATTCCAGAGCATCATAAGCCCTCCCAAAGCCCTCGGCTTCTTCCTTCGTTGCAGGTCTATGGCGTCGTCTCCACCCTGCGTTCATGTGAAGGAGAAGATTGATCTGACGGAGAAGGAGGAGCAGATATTCGAGCGGCTTCTCAAAGTTGTTCGCCACTTCAATCTCCAAACTCAGCTTCGAGTCGCCGGCGGTTGGGTTCGCGACAAGGTTCGCCACTCACTGCATACGTTTCTTTTAAGTTCCTAAAACTTCGAAATTTCTGCTTGTTTCGGAAGAAAATTGGCACCGAAAATTTTTCAGGAAAAGAGAAGTTTCGGAAGTTTTGAATTTGTTATTTGTTTCAAGTAGTTTAAGAGGGTTGGTCATGTGTAATGAATACCATTGACCACAACTGTGAGAAGGTGCAACAATGGCAAGGGGAAGGAAAAAACAAGGTGGGAAAATAAATGAAGATCCATGATAAAACTGAAGATACGGCCCTAGTTAAGCAAAATAGTGAAATAGGGATTTCAACATCCTACCCCAAATATTTGGAATAAAAGGTTTTATTGTTGTTTTCACTTCAGCTTGCTACCAAGTTCTATTTAGATTTTTGAGAATGCTATCCTCTTATGGATTTTTGTATTTGGATTCGTTTGATTGATTGTAATTTGGAAGCTCCCCCTGATTTATGTTCGACATCTATTTGTATTGTATTTTTGTTTTCACTGATTTCTATGGGTTTACTACTTTTCAAACGCATTTACATAATAGTTCAAATTTGTTTTTAATGATTGAAGCCCCTTGTGTTTATTTTGGTAATAGGTTGAATATGTCAGGTTTTATGACATTTCAAATGCATTTAGGTAATACTTAAATTTGTTTTAATTGTTTAATGTTGCTTATGATATTTTTTCTTTTTGCAGCTTCTGGGCAAAGATTGTTATGATATCGATATTGCCCTTGACAACATGTTGGGCAGAGAATTTTGTGAAAAGGTCAATGAGTACTTGTCATGTAAGGGTGAAGAAACACAAGGAGTTGCTGTTATTCAATCGTATGTACTTTTTTTTTTTGCATTTGACTTATAATCATATGACAACTTTTCTTTTGAAAGTTAATGTGGAGAAGTGATTTACTCAAGTTACCTTAAATTTGAATATCATGTCTATTTATTTTGGCATGAAATTTGAGGGCTTATTTGGCCATGTTCTCTGAGAACAATTCTGAGAAACGGATTTTTTAGAAAATGGCAAGAAATTTTGAGAATATTGTTTCAGTCCTTTTCTTTTTCTTGAACATAACTAGGAATTGAGAACGCCAGTTTGATGTTCTTTGAAAGTGGGCGGTTTTCAGGAATTTTATTTATTTATAAAGGTTGTCAAAAACATGTCTCCAAACATGTTTTCAGCTGGTTTTCTGTTTTTACGGTTCACAGAGAACATTTTCAAATGGCCCTTATGTTCTTCTAATTTGGTTTAACCATTTTTTTCCCAGCTTGGTAGCGGTAGCTGATGGGCTTCCATCTACAGGGATAGTATATTAATAAATATTAAGAGAAGTGGTAGACACCTATTGGTTTAGGGTAATCTAGGGAGATGACTAGAGGTAATGATTGAGAAAAATAAATTTAAGCAATGGTAGAATCTTAATATTTGCAATGGCACAGCCCTTAATTTTAAGCTCCTTAAGGGTTACAAGAAGAGACCCGCCTATTCACAATTTCCATCCCGGAAGACTTAGAAGAATTAAAGATTATGTGACTCGTGATCTCGCTTAATGCCCCCAAACATGGTTGCTTGGTGTGTTCGTGTCTAAACCAATTTTGGTGCTTTTCTATGGCCAGTTTCCATAGGGTTTGGCCATATTTATGCTTATTGTAAATTTGTAATACTTCTCCTCACAATAAACCTTATGCAATCATCTTCTTTTGTTGTTGTCATTGTTTTGGATTTTTTTGTTTCTTATCTTTTTAAACATTATATGGTATAGTGTTTTTGCAATGAAGGTTTTGTGTTCTCTGATCTGAATATTGATATGCGATAATTGGATTCCCATGGAGATTCATTTTCATGTGCTAGTACATATACTTTTTTATGGGATATTTTTGCATGCGAATTCATGCACTGTCATACTGAAGAATTATTGGAACTTGTGCTTTTTGATTGGTTTCAATTTGTGCATTTTTACATAGCCTCTGTTTTTTGTTTTGGTTTTGTTGTTGTCATTGTTGTTGTTGTTTGGTTGTTTGTTTGTGGTCCATGTCTTATTCATGTTACTGGCCTGTTGTCTTCTTAAATTTATATTTTTGTATGTTTATCCACTTAAATTTTATGCATACGCAGAATACAACCCTCTTACTTGTGCCATGACAAAGCAAATGTTAGCATTCTATGTTGTGCAGTGTGTTTTACAGTTTTACTAGATTATTTTCGTCCATGATACCATTGATTTTTAGTTTTGCAGCAATCCTGACCAGTCCAAGCACTTGGAAACAGCAAGGATGCGGCTTTCTGATATCTGGATCGATTTTGTGAATTTAAGATCCGAGGACTACTGCGAGAATAGTCGCATTCCTACCATGGTATACAGTTATCTCAGCAGCTAATCATCTTTAGTTTTGTTAGTGTCATGTGCATTTGCAATACTGTGTCCAGGGAATCCACCCCCCCCCCCCCCCCTCTTCTTCTCCTGTTGAGAATCTAATTATACTTATATTATTTCATTGTTGCTATGTTGGAGTAAATTATATGAGGGCATTTAAAACACTATATTTTGAATTTTTTTTTATAAAAATTTTCTTTATGTATTTTTCATTATATTTCCACTCCTGTTTTTTTAATAATAAAATTAGCTTCAGGAATATGTTGATTTGAAAATTACCTAGTGGATTTGATGGCTTGACAAAATTCTCTGCATTTGTATAAATAGTTAAGGCATTTTGTTTTATACTAAAAGAGGCATAGACAGCCTTTTCTTGCTTTCTTGTAATGCTATTGTAGGTGGTTGGCAGATCATGGATGTGGTAATTTTGGCTGTAAAACTTAGTTCTTCATGAGTTAGAGAAAGGTCCATTTGTGAGATAAATGTGACATCGTGTGATTAAGGTTGGATACTTATTGTCCATGATGGGCTGGATTTGATGTGATGTGAAGAAATAGATGACAGTCTATAATTATATAAATACTTTGTAAATTATGGATCCATGTTTTTGAGGGGCTTGAGGTAAGTGGTTTCTTTTGATTTTTCTATATATTCTTGTGATGAAAGCACTACTTTTTAGTCATATCATTGTTATCCATGGCATCTTGGGGATGCTTTTATTTGGGCTTGATCACATCTCTAGGTGGTTGAGTTATTTTGCATGTTTTGCAAATGGCACCCTTACTTTCCGTGATGCATTTCATGTGCAAACTTAGGTTTATTTGCTGCATATTGAGATCTTTGGAGCTTTGGTCAGTTTCAGTCTTATTCTCTTTAAAATTCTGACATTAAGAGTGGAGTATGGAATGGTAAAAATTAGGAACTTTGCTTATGATTTTCTAGTGGTATTAGATATTTCGATCTTTGCCATTTACTTTCTTCACCTTCCCTAAGTTGCTGATTTCATGTCTAAAGTGTTTTGCTAGTTAGAAAGTATTTATTGATGGAGTTGAAAGAAGGAAAGTTGGCATGAAGAGGGTAGGTGGCCTGTCAAGTCTTGTTAGGATCACTCTTGTGATTCTTTTTGTACTGGAAACAATTAAATTTAATCCAGGCCCTCCAATCAAACTAATCCTTACCATCATTCCCCATTTGTTGGTTATTTCAGTTAATAGGGTGGCGTGGGTGAAAGATTTTTGGTGGTGGAGGGTGGTGCAGTGCATTGGAACATCACTTTCTATAGGCGTTTCAATGATTGGGAGTTGGAGAGTGTTATGGCTTTTCTACAAAATTTATATGATTGTAAGATTTTTTGGGGAGGGATTGATTCCTTAGTGTGGTGAAAAGACCCAAAAGGGCTATTCAGGGTGAAATCTTATTATTCTATTTTGAAGCCTAGTAGGTTTTCTTATCCAGCTAGGAGGATTTGGAATGTTGCGATTCCATCGAAAGTTTGTTTCCTTACTTGGTTGTGGGTAGAGACAAAGGCTTGACTGTAGATCATTTGATAATGAGAAGCTTGATTATGGACCAATAGGTGTATTTTCTACGAGGTAGTGCCGGAATTGGTGGATATCTTTTTATTCACTTTTTGTGTGTGTGTGTGTGTGTGTTTGTGTGTGTGGCTTGGCATTTGTGGACTTTCACTTTTTGTCTGTTTGGGGTTCATTTTGTTCTTCCATCCTCTGCTAAGGATATGAAATGTGTTTGGAAGATGGCACCGCATGCTCTTTTTTGGTGCCTTTGGAAAGAAAGGAATTCTAAAACTTTTGAAGGAGTGGATAATTTTCTTGTGGATTTAAAGTCAGTTTTGTCAAAACTCTTTTTTGTTGGTTTTGTGGCTATACAGTTGGGAGATGTCCCTCTTTTCTTTATTTCATAGATGCTCTTAAGCTCTAGTTGAGTTTGCTGGCTAGTGCTTGTATACAAAGTTCTTTTTTTATTGTGTTATTTAAATTTCCAAATAGCTTTTACTTGTTACGCAATGTTCAAGCTATTTTGTACTTATTGGATGAACTCCAGTTTTTTCTCGAACCTTCAGTATATTATCACTTGAGTTTCCTCATGTCTTAACAGAGATTCGGCACTGCGGAAGAGGATGCATATCGGAGGGATTTAACCATTAACAGGTATTTTTCTGCCTTTTAGGTTTGCTGTAAATGTCATAACATTGTAATTCACAACTGAGAAATGTGAGCTTTATTTTTGGTCAGACTAAAAGTCATGGTACTAATGGAGCATATCTGATTATGTGACAGCTTGTTTTACAATATTAACACCAACTCAGTTGAAGATTTAACTGGAAGAGGTTACTATGGGTTTTTGTTTGTTTTCATATACCTTCTTTTGCCGACCTACTCACCTCAGATATCTATATGTGTTTATTTTATTTTATGTTTGCTGTTGTCTTAATCTCTCTCCCTCTCTCTCTCTCTCTTTCTCTCTTTGAAAATTTAATTCAGGCCTTGCGGATCTGAAGTCTGGAAAAATAGTGACTCCTTTACCTCCAAAGGAAACATTTTTGGATGATCCCTTACGAGTTCTTCGAGCTATTCGATTTGGTACTTGTTTCTTTTTCTATTCACTTGGTCTAGTTTTTGTGGAGGAACAATAAAACATTGTTAGATGTTAAGGTTTAATTTAAATAGTTTAACTCTAATTGTTGTGAACTTGTTATAATTATGTATCACTTTTATTCACATGTTCCGTTACATCTTTACCGTTACTGTTATAGCACATGTACCCCGTTTTTAAAACCATGAGTGAGGCATGGGAAATATTGCGACGTCAACTACATACATAGTGGGTTCTCTTTCCTGCTATCCTGATTGTTACTTTCTGGCACTCTGGGAAGTTAGGAAAGATATAAGTCGGGTTGTTGGAAGGAGTGTCATAGTCTCACAAAATCTGAGAGCATTCTTACTTGTAGTTCCATACAAGACAGGGATTCTCTGTACTCTCTTATTTACCCCCTCTGGTTCTATCCATCCCCAATGTGTGTGTGTGTGTGTATATATATATATATATATATGAAATCAATTGCACATGGTGTAAAACTTCTTACTCTAGTAAATTTTTGTAGGACCCACATTTTGCCATGCCCACCACCCATTGTTGGATAATATTTCTGCCATGCTATGTCATCCATATTTAATATCTCATTGATAGGATATCTCACCCTTTTTTTTATAATTCAAAATATAATTTGGAACACTGGGTCTAGATGGGATGAAAATGGCTCTTTTCCGAAGATGTTGGCACATTATCACGTGCAATTTATTGAGAGTAATGGAAGATTATTTGAAATAGGCACCTTTAGAAAAAGTTTGGATGCCACATTCTTCTCTATTATTCCATAGAAAGGAGATGTGGTGCCATGGTGGACATATGAGATTTTTGACCAATTAGTTTGCTGGGAAGTGTGTATAAAATAATTGCTAAGGTTCTAGTAGGGAGGATGAATAAGATTGTGGGCAGAGTAGTCTTTCCTCGTCAAAATGCTTTCAGTAGGGGTAGGAAAATTTTGGATGCGGTCCTTATTGTGAATGAATATATGGATTTAAGATTAAGAAATGGGTCCACTGGTTTGAGTTGCAAGTTGGATGTGGTGAAAGTTTGTGGTCATGTGAATTGGAAATTTCTTCTTTATATGTTTAGAAGGATGGGATTTGGGGAGAGGTGGAGGAAGTGGGTTGAGAGTTGTATTTGCAAGCTATCTTTTTTCGTGTTGGTAAACAGGAGTCTCTATCTCCCTTTTTGTTCATTGTAGTTATTGATGCTTTTAGAAAATTGTTGATTGTTGCTAATTTGATTGAGGGTTTTGAGGTTGTAAGGGGTGGAGGGGGGAGAGGGTACATTTCACATTTGCTCTTTGCAGATTATGCTATTGTTTTTTGTGATCCAAGTAGGGAAGAACTATGTGATCTGACCGGGGGAGCATAGGCAACACCGCAATGGAGCCTGTTAACATCTAGTTGCCTTGGTGATTGCCCATTAGTACATGCCTCATATAACGTGTCATGTGTCATCATGGATTCATGGGTTGCATCATTATGGCTAAATCAGGCACTAATTATACATTTGTAAGGAATTCTAGTTATACAGTCGAGATAAGGAGAATATATATATATATATATATATATATATATATATATATGAAGGGACAACATCTGGTGAAAGAAAAGCACTTAGATTAAAGTCAATATGGAATGAAGACATTCTAGGAACAGCTTAAATATTGATACCAATCCAGAATGACAATCAAGCTAGAATAAGCAAGGAATTTTAGAATTCTCTCTACAACAGTCACAATCAGTTCACATCCAAGGGTAACATTACCAAAGGCAGTGAACACAATCATGCAAAAATAGTACCAAGTAACGTCAAACCAAAAATCAAGCAAGTGTGATAAAGATTCTTCTGTAATGTCAAACCAAAAATCAAGCAATAAGTGATAAAGATTGTTCCCCTCAAGTTATATGATTATAACTTTGTTGAAAAGCTCTTTATTTTATTTTCTCTTTTCCATTTCTATACCATGTATTAAGTTGTTATTCACTTCAACATTTGCCTTATTTTTCAAACAAATATTTGTTGTCCTTCTAGGTGCGAGATTTGGATTCATACTAGAGGAAGAGCTAAAGGAAGCTGCTTCATGTGATGATGTGAAAGCAGCTATTGCAGAAAAAATTAGTAGAGAGCGCATCGGTCATGAAGTATGTTTATTCTCTTGCATACATATGATAGCTTGCCGTTTAACTAAATGATATTTATGGGAGAGAATTCTCTCTGTTTTGTGTGTACTCTTAAATTAGTTATGTTCTTTTTCCTTTTTCTCATATTGATTGTTCTTTATGCAGATTGATCTCATGATCTCTGGGAATCAACCTGTTAAAGCAATGACCCACATTTGTGATTTGCTATTGTCTTGGGTTGTCTTCAGCCTACCACCAAAGTTTGAGCCTGCAACATCAGAAGGATGTGATAGGTTTGTTAAATTTTTTTAAATTTAAAAAAAAAATTTACATAGTGATGTCAGGCATAGTTTTAATAATGTATTTAATTAATAATATTGTGAGAATGACATGTGGGTTCTGTAAAACTGAAGTTCAGAAATCAAGCTAGATGTTAATGTGCCATGTAGAACTTTCAAGCTTCTGATTATCATTTTAGGGAGAGCAATGTAAAAATCTAGATGTTTAGCTTGGCAGCCATGAAGATCTATATTTCATCCATGTGTTACATTCTTGTGGCATTTACTTGGTTTTGGCTATTGCATGGTACTTGGTGTTTATTTTGTTGACATTAGCATCTTAGATGAGTCATCGAATATATATCCCTTTCGTTTGTCTATTTTGTTGGTATTTTGTTGATGAATGTAGAAATATGGCTGGGATTATTTGAATAAGAAACCCACTTGATACTTTGATTTTGATTTGATTTTTTATAAAAACCAATTCACTAATTATGGAAAAAACTATGTGCAGCTTTGAAGGAAATATTTCCTTCAGGGAAAGCAAAAATTAAAAAATGTATACCTAAACCAAAACTATATCATCGATTGTACCAATGGATGAGAGGGATTTAATCCCTTGATGTCTCTTTGTTGAGAACCACATTAGTTTTCAAGACAAGGGTCTTGAACATTTGTTTGGATCATTTTCTGTTTTTAGCACATATGGCAAATTGCTTGTGGTTATTGGCATTGTCTTTCTGGTGTTCTGGAAATCAATCACCTCAAGCCCATCATGTTGGGATACCATTCCTGCACTATAAGGGGGAAACTGCTATGTTTGTGCTCCTTATCATGTCATTTCCCTTTTGGGCTTTCCCTATTTGTAAGAAGGTTTTGAGTAGTGGGATTCATCCCGGCATCCCTATTCCCCATTCATTTTGAATGTAATGAGTACTAAAATGATGATGATTGATAACATACCTGCCCATTCAACATTTGAATAGGCACAGAGTTGAAGTGAAGAAGACAGAAAACGTAATGCATGAATCAACCTGTTGTCTTGCTGGCATAGCATCTTATGATGTAATGAACAGTGATGCAAGTTACTTGTATCTTCTAAGGATGAAATGATTTGAAGGCCTTATGAATAGGTTTGCCTCTGTGCCATTTGTTACAAGTCTTTATTCATGATATGTAGACATTAAATCAAGTTTATGGAGCAAAATTCAGAGAGTTTGTGCCAACTAGTGTGCCAAAATGTGTCATAAATATGTTGTCTAATTTAAGTTTTATTGACAGTCAACATACTTTACATTTAAATAAGCATTTCTATTTTGGTGTTATGCTCTCTATTTATTTTTTCTACCATTTTGTCAGGCTTTGCATTGCTTACATGGATGCTGCATGGAAACTTATGCAATTAATTGGATGCTCTACCTTCAGTGTGAGTGATGCCATATATGCTTTCCCCATGATTTATTGGTCACAATGTAAATTTATATCACATAATTTGATGTGTGTGTGTGTGTGTATAAGCATTCATGTGGTTAATTCCAATTTCTACTCATCACTAGATAAGGCGCCAATCAAAGGCTTAAATCATGTTTAGACTAATATATGTGGAGACACTTACTTGTGAAGTTTAGCTATCCAATTGTGGATGTGCGTAGCTAGCGCACATAAATCTATTAAATCAGAACAACATCCATGTAAATTTTCAAAAATGTAGACAAGATCTTAATTAAAAGGAAGGTTGGGGGGGGGGGGGGGGGGGTTAAGTGTTTGATTAGAAGAAATAGTTTTGAAGAATGTGAAGACCTTGAAGATACTTGGTGCAATAGAGGAAATCTTGTGACATGGCACAATGAAAAGCAGTCAGTTGTTTCTAGATCCAGTGTGGCAGAATTCAAAGCTATGACTCATGGAGTTTGTGAAGTAGTCTTATTGATGACATTTTTGAATGAGGTTGGTTTTGACTGCAAAGATTCTATAAGGTTGTATTGTGATACTCAAAATACAATTAAGATTTCCCAAAATCCAGTCTAGCATAATAAGTGCATATTGAAATTGATCGACATTTCATCAAAGAGAAGTTGAAATATTGTCCAAATGTGTACCCCATGTGTGAAGACAAGAGAACAACTTGAGGATATTTTGACAAAAGGAGTAACAAGTACTGTTTTTCATATGGTCTCAAGCAAGTTAGGCATGTGAGATATCTTTGCACTAGCATTAGGAGGAGTGTTGGAAGTGTAATTATTATTAGAATTAGAAGGGGTGTTTGTGTAATTTTATATGGGTTAGTATAAATACTAAAACAATAGAGAGAGAACCCCATCTCTCACATTCTTGTGCCGTCATATTTTTCTTCTCTTTTCTTCCTTCTTAAAATGCCACAGGTGTCCACATCTGTTTGCTCATTAATAGAGTTCTGATTATGCTACACACTTAAACATCAATCCTCTTAGCTTGCTTCCCAGCTATGCAATGGTGGTGCAAATGGATGGTAGCGTGGTGCTTAATATGTGAAAATACATTTTAAACTACTGTAAAAAATGAGACTTGAATTTAGAATCTAATTGCAATTCAAGACTGCAAGTACACTACACCTCTCTCTCTCTCTCTCTCTCTCTCCAATTTTTTTATCTTGATTTTGCTCTGCACTCTTGTAGGAACTTGTGTCGAAACTTTTGATGCTTTTTCAGTTTATTCTTGATTTGTTCCCTCCATTAATTCATCCCATATTATTTGCAGCTTGTTTGTGCACTCATGTAATGTTCGTTTCTCAATCTCTTTGCCATTTTTTGTATGCATTTTTCCTTGTGTAAGGTTTGAGTTGTGATTTTTTGTTCTACTTGTACTTAGGATGAAGAAAGAAGACTCTCCTTATATGCGGCTTTGTTTATTCCATTTAGAAAGACAGTATATAAAGATAACAGAGCTAAAAAGGTACCTCCCTTCTCGTTTCATTACCTTGTTTGCATGTGGGTGATCTATTTTTCTGGGTATTGATGTGTATATTTAGGTGTCTTAGACATGCTGATAATGAACTTCCATTTAGCATGCGAAAGGGGTCTAAAGATTACAGCAGTTTTGAGATGCGGCACGTTGGGCATTATGCCCTTGTTAATTATAATCGAAAAGCTGGTACATGCATAAGTAGAATTACCATTACCAGAAGTGTTTGTAATTGTAAACCCAATTATGCCCATAGGCCTACGATTTTAAAGGTGTAAGGCATAAGCACTGCAACAGGGTTTCCTAAAAAAATGGGCAGAAGTGTTAACCTTAGTACATTGCTACTTTTTGGACCGAGATGGTAGTATAGGATCATAATAATATTGATTACAGGTTGCGATTTTTCATTGTTAGATTTAGAATGCCCTTGCAGGGTTAGTTGAGTGGTCAGGCCCTAGGTGTGCTCCCTAGAGGCCATTGGGTTGACTCCTCGCAACTGTCGCTGCCTGTGTGGGTATGGGGCCTCTCACACAGGCCTTAGGGGATTAGTTTGGGCTCAAGTGATTTTGGGTTCAAATTTCAGTTGCATATTTTTGTTACCTGAGTCTTGATTTCTGTCTTATTTTGTAGCAAGAACAAAATTTTGCAGTTGCGTAGCCTACTTTGCAGTTTAATACATTAGGGGTGTAGTGCTCCAAATTATTTTGCGCTTGGGTTGCTGATATATTTGAAGCTGGCTTACCAAGTTATGGCTTCAAGCCAATGATATGCATCCAATGAGTATTGCTGTTTTTTGTTGGAGGATGTGTTGATAATGTTTGTATGTGGTGGACATTAACTTTTAATTTTTGATTCCTGTGCTGTATTTTAATCTTATATGCTAAGAATTCCTTCTATTATCCTGTTCAAAACCAAACCTTTGTCACCTGCTCTACAGATTCCTGTTGTTGACTACATCTTTCGGAACTCTCTCAAGTTGAAAGCTGGCGATGCTCAAGCTGTTAGTTTAGATCTACTCTTCTAAATTTCTAATATTCAACCATCTAGATTTTATGTTAAATTGTCCTTTTGTTATTGTTCTCATTTCCAGGATATCTTTGAATTGTGGTTATAATAGACGATTGGTTACTATATTCTCTGTTTATAGGTTATAAACATACACAATGCATCGGAGAAATTCGTATCCTTGATTCCTTATTTTTTATCTGATGAGGACATTGAGATTGCTGAAGTTTACTGGAAAAGAGAAATAATTGATGTCCCTGTAACTATGAAACTGCGAATATTTGCAGGTATGAAGTTCTTGCTTTTGTATTGTTAACAATTTTCTGCATACAGATTCCATACTAATTGTTGTGTACAATAATTATTGTCAGTGAATTCAGTTTCAAATACGGTTAGTAGTTAACCTCTACAGAAGTAGATATCAGAATACTCCGGTTGGCATTTCAGCATATTCCTCTATGAAAAATCTAGCCACTTCAATACAGATTAAAGACCATTATACCCACCAATTTGAATACTATATGGGGGCAACTTACTAATTTTGTGACTAACTTATGCCAAAGAACTATGGCAGGAGGTCTATGATATCCCCGACATCTCAGGGTTGGTCGGTGATACTGTCAGAATTTTTTTAGGGGATTTCCAATAATTAGTTTAATTTAACCCCATTTTTGAGTATCATGGGACATTAATATACATTAGGACATGCTAAAGTGATGACTTGCTAGTTTCAGCAATTCAGCCTCCTCTTGATGTAGCCATAAGATTGTTGAGACATACCAAAGGAGTACAACAACATTTCAGTACACCTAGAAAGCAACACATCATCACTTTCAAATGGAGTAGCTTAATAAAGAGAAACAAGGAAGAGACAAATTTAATCTTCATTGCATGTGTTTATGGATGCACATATCAACCATACAGCTGGACTCACGCAGGTCATAGACCCATGGTGTTCAACATGGGTACAAGATGTGGAACATGGCATTGTTGGAAAATTTGGAATGTAATATAACACTGGACATAGACAACGGCTTTGGTGTCAACTAGGACATAGAGGAATAGGCATTTATGTCCTTATGGAGATTTCAACTGTAACATAATTTTGTTTCCTTAGGCTACCTTTAGGCTCACAATCTGAAAACTGTTACTGTTTTCAGAAGGGTAGAAAACAAAGAACATTATTGGAAATGAGTTTAGCAGTGTATTTTTGAAATCTGTTTTTCAAATTTCTGAAAATAGGCTGTTTTATGGTAACTTCAAAATTTTATTTTTTGTGAATTAGCAGTTGGCCCTTAATCACTGTAAACTGCTCTAGACCAGCAATTTCTCAAAAAATTTCATTGTTTTTTCAGACAACCGTTGTTGAGTCATGAACTAAATGCAGCCTTAGTTTCTTAGCAACATAATATGACTAGCTTGTTATACTTGCAATAAGCCTAGAGTACACAAATGAGATATAATTTTAGTGAGTTGCAGTTAAAACTTGAAATACAAGATATCCACAACTGGCACATTGAAGGTGACATTAATTTTGTTCTACTCTTTACGTTTTTTAACCAAGCTTAAGTTAGGATTTGGTGGTATTTTTTGTTGATGAACAAAAGTCAAATTGGCTTCAACTGTTTTCTCCGTTAGCTATTACCTTAATGGAGGTTTGGGACTTCTCAACTCTCTGTATTAACAAGTCAATATGTTTGTTGTTAGGATAACTCTGAATATATCATATGTAATTAGCATTATTCTGATTTGTGTTTCCAATTGGTTTCGTTCAATTGGTTAATTATCTCAATTTAGCTTTTGATCTGCTCAACTCAATGAGCACTAGGTCATGATAAAAGCATCATGATGAAGGAAGTTAAGTTAATTTGTGGGTCTGGTTAGATTCTGAATTTATTCAGTAATGAATTTCTTCTTTTAAATCGTTTAATCAACAGGATTTTTCATTTTATTCTTATACTAACAAGTGCATTGCCAACTATCTTGAATTTTTTTTTTCTCCTTTTGATCATAATTAATATGATGATTATGGTATTTTTTTTTTCAGTTGGTACTTCTTATTGCTAACCTTTTATTCTTACTTATCCAGGGTTGCTTTCAGATGAAATTAAAGGTCTTTGGCGAGTTGCCTTGCTCGTGTCTACATTGGTATTCCCTACTGATATTGATTGTACTAAAGAACGTTTGGACGAGTGCTTTGAATTGGACAAGAGTAAAGTATTTAAGAGAGTTGAGAATGCCATTCTCAAACTAGGTATGATCAGTGTCCAATTGAGGAAGTATTATTAAATCTCGTTGAATCTTTCTGATCATTGCTTATGACTTGGGATGAGAGTTACTACAGATTCGACCAGGGGCAAGTGACACAAGTCACTCTAATCCCTTGCCCTTGGTAATATGTCATACCAGACTGCCTGCTTTCTTAATGAAACCTTATGGTTTCAGAAACATAGGAATGGTTTCATGTTTTTTAGATTTTATGTCTTGCCTAATTTATTTTATTTTATGTTCTTCTAGAGGGCTGGTTACTTGCTGTGTTCATGCTGTAATTGTGTTGCCTATAATAAAACATTAGGCAAAGGAATGTGCCGAAAGTGTAAAGATTTATTCACTAATGATTTTCAATATGAGACATTAATGCATTTTATATTGTTGAACTGCTCAATGCAGGTCTTGAGAAAGGCTGGGAAGTTAAACCATTAGTCAATGGGAAGGATATCATGAGTGTTTTGCAGCTTAAAACTGGAACACCACTTGTCAAAGAATGGGTGAGGCATTCTTTCCCACACCCAAAACATGAAAAAAAGAAAAAAAGAAAAAAACTGATATAGAACTTCAATTGCTAACTTCTCCTCTTGGCAGCAAGAAAAATTGCGGCCAATGGCAGCTGGCCCATCCCTCTGGGACTGCAGATGAATGTCTTGACTGGATGAGACAAACCCAGTCAAAGCGTGTAAAGATAGAGTAATACATGAACTCTGATTGCTGGATTTAAGATCACGTCTGGGTAATTGGTGTCCATTACTGAGGTTTGCACCTGCTTTCAGTGGTGTCGCAGCTGAATTTTTTATTCTGAAATCCAAACAAGCTTTTTGAAAACTTACTCGGGATGGCAAGTGCAGTCTAACAGTCATTCAATTCATGAAGCAGCTGATCTTAGCTATCGTTTATAGTAACAATTTTTTGTACATCCTCTATGTGTCCATAATTTATGTGTTAGGTGGTTTCTAATCCATAATGACTTTACAATTTCAATTTTGAGGTGTAGAAAATTTTGGATAGCAAGATTATCTTATGAAATCCACTTAGGAGATAGGATTTAGTTGTAATATAACCAGAGGCATATCTGAAAGGTAAAATTTTTTGTGAAGAAAATTTTGTCTTGCAGATTATGAGAGCTTAAATATTTGAGATATATATTCTAGTTGGAAGGGGCTTATCTGTTGGTTACTTTTTGTAATATTGCATTACCAGTATTGTTTCTTGGTTTCTCGAGGGTGTCCCACATGAACCTCAAATCTAATGCCATCTCAGCTTGAGGGAAATGGTTTGGGACCTACCTTTTGAATTTCCCCTTATTTATTAGTGTGTGAAAAGATCAATTTTGATTTTGTAACTGTATGTATCGAATCTGAAACATTCTTTTCAAATAAAGATTATAATTTTTATTTTGTTTTATTTTTTTAATTTTTTAAATGTTAAAATTATAAAAGCAGCAATATTCATTTTTTTTTCCCCAACTATTGATGTTAAAATTACTATTGATGTGGCTGCCCAAAGTGACTTTAAACCATCTATCCAGTCTTGCGTGGCTTTGTTATATAGGCTTCCTATAGCCTGTATGGCTTTAAAGTTTAAACCATCTCTAGTCCTGTGTGGCCTACTATAACCTTCACAAGCTTGTCAATCAATTCTCAACTGGGGCTCTATTGGCACTCAAATACTTGCTTTTCATCCTCCACTTATTTTACACTTTAAGGTTTTATGAAAAATATAAAAGATTTTTATAAAAATTGATTGTGTATTCTATTAGAAAACATCATTTTGAACAATTTTTTAAAAGAAAGTTTTTCCAAAATCTATCGTTTAAGTAAATTTTTTTGCCACTTATAGTATTCGCTTCATAAATGATGTTTTCTAGAAAGCCCATTTAAACGATAGATTTTAGAAAAAATTTTTTTAGAAAGTTATTCAAAATGATGTTTTCTAATAGACAGCGTGAATAGTTTTTATGAAAACCTTATATATTATTCATAGAATTTTAAAGTGTAAAATAAGTGGGAATAAAAAACAAGTCCTTGGGTGCCAATAGAGGCCTCCTTCTCAGCCTTAAAATGGCTCTTTATAGCCCGTAATGATTTTAAACTATCTATCTTCAACCCCATGTGGCTCGTTATAGTCTTCACAAATAACAAGCTTTTCAATCTATTTTCAGTCGTAAACTGCTCATTATACTTGTAATGGCTTTAAACCATCTCTCCCTAACCCCATACGGCACATTGCAGCATTCACAGGTTTTCAACCTCGAGTGACTCGCTATAGCCTGTAATAGTGTAATGGCTTCATATTATCTATCTCCTGCTCTGCGTGGATCGCTGTTTGAAATATTATCAAATCAAATTACACTTGTCACCCTTCAGAATATTACGAAGGTTAAAATCATCAATAGTCACTAGTATAACATTCATTAAAAATAGGATTGTACATTCTTCAGGATTATTAGTCTAGCCCCCACAAAAAATGGGTTCAGTCAGGTGTCATCCATGGAAGCTGTAGGCCTCACTTGACAAGTCAACAATTCTCATGCACCCTGAGTCCATCACTTGTTGCTCTCATCTTCTTCTTCTCTCCACATCTCAACCCAATTCTGCTGAGCTTCTTCCACCCCAAGAAGTGAACCTTTCTTCTCTGCATCCCAGCTTGTAGACAGAGTCCCGTAAGCAATCCCAAGCGCCGAAGTACCAAAAGTGAAAAATGTTGTTAGAACAGGAAGCCAAAGTGGTACATCCCACAAATGCTGTTCCTTCACTATACCAAATAAGTGTAATAAAGCTAAACCAATGGCCATAGGGACCCCTACAGAGAGCAAGATTCTAACAATCATCCTCTCAAACACCACCTTTGGAATCTGGTCATCGTCATCGTCATTCTTGCCAGAGTTTTTCCTAGTGACAGTCTCTCTCTGAATTCTCTTATCCGGTATAGTAGATGACAACCCGCCGAAGCCTTTGGCCTCTGCATGCAATTTCCATGTTCTTGTGGGGTGGTGAATGTTTTTCATTGGTGTGGGGTGGAGGGTTGGGCTTATTGGCCTCGGCCTCCATGGAGAAGGCTTTGTTATATAGAGGGGTGGTTTTTCTGCACAAACCAGAGTTTTCATGGCTTCTTAAGCTATGGTTTTTCATGAAACATTGTGTGAAGCTTTTATTGCTTGAAATCTTATCCAAAAACAATGAATGGTGGTGCCTTTGTTTCAGAAGATATTTATTGATATTTTAAAAGGTTTGGGAGGTTCTATCTTTTGCAGGGGGACAAAATTGTCCCCTTGTAAAGCTCCAATTGTTGAAATACAACAATTTAACAGAGGCCAATCACAACATGCCACATAGACAACTAAGCGCTGATTCTGTCATTTCATTGATGTAAGCAGGGGTAATTTAATAAGTCAAATAGTCAACAACTTCAACAACATGACATGAGGATGGTAAGCAACCACTGGTATCTGTTACAGTGGTTTTGACCATGACAAGGCATATACATTAGTTTTTTTGCCAATTTTTTTAGGTGATGCATATGTTACCCTGCCTACTTGTGCTGTGTTCGAATTCTATGACAAAACAGAATGACATTCAATTTCCATGGGACATCCAAGAAGTCCAAATAACACCCAGTAACTCGATTTCACTAGCATAAGAAAGGCTGTTTTCTGCAATTCAGAATTCCAATTCTGTACAAGTTGGGTATGCATAATTAGACCTTCAACGACCACTTTGAAGCATAGGAAATTTATGAAGGACCTGAATGCCTCAGCTTCTCGTATGATTTTCTTGAGACCTGCTAAACATGTAGGAAAAATGCAATTGTTCAATTACGACAACAGCATCAGCAAGGATCGTCTTATAAGTTACATTAAGAAATACTGAGTCTATTGATTAAGGAAATTACAGTCGATTCGAGGTTTTTTTTTTTTTTTTTTTTTTTTGGGGGGGGGGGGGGGGGGGGGGGGGGGGGTTGGGGAGATGTTTATTGTACGTTAATGGATTAGTAGGTTTGATAAGACAGATACTCCTATGAGGATTTGAACCCAGGCAAGATATAATGCCTACATACTTTACCATCCAACCTGGATGACATCTTCAATTCACTTTTCTTGTTTTTTTCTTTTGAAGCATAGGAAATGTAAGAAAAATGCATTTTTGAAGCATAGGAAATTTATGATTTTCTTGAGACCTGCTAAAAATGTAAGAAAAATTCCCCTATGGGGATTTGAACCCAGGCGGGATATGATGCCTACACGCTTTACCATCTAACCTGGATGACATCTTCAATTCACTTTTCCTTTTTCTTTTTACTTTTTTTTTTAATATGAATGAGACATCGAGAATATGTACTGAAGTTGACAAACAAGATGTGCTGGCTACAAACCTTTGTGGATGAAAAATGAGCAGAAATCGTGGGCATAATTCAGGGGGAAAAAAATCAAGATGAAAAATTAATGAAGCAAAAGCAATGCGTATTCTGAGATTATCTAATATATGTAAAAATTGCCAAAATTTTGGGCTTTTCTATACTTCAGTAATACTTCTTCATCAACTCAGCTTGATTAGCAATAAAATCAAACTACTTATGCCAATTGAAGACGTCAACTATAACTCATAATTGTATCATCCTTAGTTCAAAAAAAAAAAAAAAAGCATTAACGTACCTGACGTGACGATGGTGAACTGAAAACGGGCCCTGCAAATCCAGCTTTAGCATTTGGTATAGAGTGTCCAGGGGAAGTTATTAGAGTTGGTCTTATAAATGGCGGTGGAATATATGGGGAAATTGGTGAACGTAGTATAGGGGTATGATTATATGAAGTAGCTGGAGTATGATGATATGAAGAAAGAGGAGATGCCTCCAGAGTTCTCCAATGAAGATGGTTAGCAAATGCTGCTCTCAGTGATCCTGGTGATGATCTTCTTGAAGGAAACATATTGATTTTAATTCTGTGTAGGGGAGAGGGTTGAGAAAGAGTAAAATATCATCAATTAATAATAACTCAGTGAATTGAATCTTCTAATAAAAATAGGCATTACTCACTTGTTGTGAACATCAACATACTCATCAGTCTCATCCAATATTTCTTCCTTCAAAAACAGAAGACAAGCATTAGCTTTGTTGACCAAAAACACAATCAAGAACACCATATATTTTGAGCATTTTTAATATCTTCTAAAAATTATATATTAGTACTTGGAAGGTACAAACCTGTAGCAGTTCCTCTATAACATTCTCCATTGTTATGATACCAATGACCTCTTCATCTAAATTTGGAAGAGAGTCCAATTCTTCATGCAAAAAATTTTCATCATGTCGCTCCCATTTCTTAACTTTTGGCCGCATGTCTCTGCCTCGCTCCATGACATAATTTAATGTTGGACTTTGAGATTCAGTGTCACTAGTATTTACAGAGGATTCATATCTTGAGATATGCAGCTGCTCATTCCAACTAAATTGGTAATCAATTCCTGAAAAATAGTAAACCATTCACGAAAATGACAATGTATTTGCTTTCCCCTGAACCTTGTTTCCTTAGAAAGACAATGTGGTTACAGAAAATACAAAATTTCAAAATCCTGCCTAGTGTTACCATGTTTCTCTGCTTGTTTTTCTTTTGGATTTGAATTGATATTTATCTCAAACGTAGTAGATATGCCGTTCGAATTTTCTGCGGCTCCCTTCACATCCTTCTTGCACTTGACAACAACAGCCATGTGACTATGGCCCTTTTGGAATTGACTCATTATATCATACAGAGGTAATGAATCTTGAACCCTGTCAATGATAAATTAAGTACATAGTTAAGGGATTAATAAAGAAAGTACATAGTTAAGCCATCAGTGACAGAAAACATCAACACAAATATATTGCACCTGAAGCTGTCAAGATGACAACATAAAGATTATAGCACGAAATCATTTTTTACTAAAATCATAACATGTAGTTCTGCTGTTCAATATCCACTAAGGACATAAAGAATTCAAAACCTTTGATTTTGAAACCAAAATTTAACCAGGAAATTGAGTACCTAGGAATTCTTCTGATAGTAAGATTTCTGACTGGGGTTTCATCTTCTGGACGGCATTTGATCAAATTTTTAACCTAATACCAAATAAATGGGGTTATGGTTACATAACATCAAAATACATTGACATTGAAGAAAAGATTATGGGGAAGATGAAATTGATGTGTGCATAACCTTTCTTAAGTGTTACTATAAACAAATGTTAAGTATTATAAGATATGCACTAGTACTGATCGAAAATCCCAACTTGTCGACTGAATGTTTTAAACAGGAGGATAGGAGAAGAAATTTAACTAATTATTGGCAATAAAGAAATGCTCATACAAAGTGACTGAATTGTTTTGAAAGTGGAAAATACTGCTCTACTTTTTCTTCTTTTCTTTTTTTGATAAAAGGTTACTCTATTGCAAAAAAATAGGCCAAAGCAATGCATACAGGGAGTTATATCAACAAACATGATCAAAGGCTCAAATTTTGATGCTCTACATAAGAAAACACCCCACCCCCCCCCCCCCCCCCCCCCCCCAAAAAAAAAAAAAAAAGAAAAAAAAATACCCATTGATCTGATAGAAAAATTTATAGTTTCCTACTAGCTCACCAAAATAAGACCGATGATATTTGCTTGATTTCCTGAGTAGATGGGTACACGACTATGCCCTTTGCTCAGTATTAGACCCATTGTTTCCCTGGGTACAACGATGAATTATGAGTCAAATAAGAGTGAACATAGAGTAAAAATATCACACAAACAAAACTGGGGGCATACTCGTTGAGTTTAGAATCTATATCAAGAGAAAATATTTCAGATATGGGCTTCATAGCATCTTTAGCAGTCTTCTGTGTCATATCCAAAGCTCCAGCAATAATGTTACCTTCATCTTGTGTCAACTCTCCGCCTTTCCCTGCCTAACAAATAAGCAAAAGAATATCAAAATTTGTATTACTTTCAGCTCCTGAAAATGTGATCAAATTGAGTAAGTTCTAGAAAATAAAATCACATCTTCCATTGAACTTAACAGATTAAAATACTAGAATTTGACCTCATTTCGATGCATATCCACCAATGTCTTCAGCTCTGCCCTTCGGAAAAGCGCAGAGTGCCCTTTACCCAGGAGCAAATCCAATAGCTGCACAGTAGGAAGCCCAGAGGTATTCTGAACAATGATTCCCCATTTCCATTTGAACATATAGGTAAACAATATAATACTTCTTATATTTGTTTGCATTCAAGATTAACAAGTTATCATTAATTTCCACAAATGGACATGAGCATCTTTCTCTTAGCATATAAGGGAGAAAACTACCTTACTGATTGGGTAAGATATGGGGAAGAGAACTAGAACAAGCAACCGGACTACCACAGACAGTTCAGCACCGATAGTCAGTGCATACTTGGAGCACACAGCATGAGGGATAATCTGAAAAATCAAATAAATTTATTCGCTGGCTATGTATTTTTAAACTATCAACAATATAACTGCATCCCACGGTAAACTGCCGATTTAAGATTTTTACCTCACCAAATGCAAGTACGAGGGTGACAGAGATCAATATAGCAACCCAAGCTGGTAGAAGCGCATCAAGGAAAATGGGCAGGGCCTTGTTTAACACACAAATTCACAATCAATAACATTTCATAATTATAGATTGCAATATGTGTGTGTGTGTGTGTGTAATTCCGCAACATACCTCCCTTGCCAGGGAATTGCCTATGAGGAGGGTACATAAGAGTAAGTGCTGATTCTTAACGATAGGCAGAATCTTCCCTGCCACCATGAAAGAAATTAGCAGGATATAAATTAAGCTCTTTTTCGAAAATGAGTAAAACACAATGGAGTAAAGACTGAGTACCCACCTGCATTTTTCCGTTCTTGGGGCTGACCAGACTTTACAAGGACCTCAAGATCAACAAGGTCGAGAGACATAAGTCCGAGGGTAAGGCCTGACACGAGACCAGAGAATATAACAAGAGCCACACATATGAAAAGATAACCCCAAAACATGGGCTCACAACATGGCACGTCGTCTGCTGCCATTGTGCTGTTGAGTGAAATGAAACTCAGTTGGAGATGAAAAGATAAATAATCTTTGGAGGGGAATACAAATAACAAGCACCTAAATCTGAATAAATTAACTGCTGTTCACTCTTATCATGCAACTCTTTAAAGAACAACAACAGAGTAACCAGCATCACAGCATTTTTGCTTTTCCCATGTACATTGTATCAGGTGGCCCACCTGTTCTGCCATTCCATCCCCCTATACCTGGGGAGAAACTCTTCTAGAATATACAATCAAATCTTGAAAGGAAAATGTGATTGATGATGCCGCTTGAATTCCTAATATAGAAATGAATGTGCATGTGAGTAGTTGCAAAAGAACAACACAAACACAAACACCAACACACGATAATCTGCCCCCAGATGAATTTGTTTTCTGAGTGAACATTTCAGCTGGTGAAGCAAGACTTGATAACATCTAAACCAATATAAATGGATGGCAAGTCCATAATTGGCAATTTTTTAAAGCCTCTAGATATTGCAGCCAAAGACAAAAACAAACTTATTTGGTGAGACCTATCAATAGTGGTTGTAAAATCTTATTTAAAAAGGTTTGAAGCCAAATCACCAACCAATGAAATAGTTACCAAAAGCTCTAACCAAAAGAATGAAATACCTAACAAAATCAATATAGATTGAGAGTATAAAGCAAATCTTGTTCCTAGTTGTGCCTGAGTTACACCACTAACTAATATTTGTTTATAAACATTGGCAGGCACTCAATTGCCGTTGAAGGTCAGGAACAACTTTCTACTATTTGCCTTACAAAATTGGTTTTGGGATGTGTTCCAAGCATGCAGTGCTGATGGAAGCACAAAGACTAACGAAAAACTTGAGGCCATATTGAATAAATTTACATCGCCTCCTGCTTAATTATTACAGATTAATTGTTTATGGACATTCAGTTTCCAATAAAACATTGCCAAGACTGTTATTTCCTCTAAAGATGCATTGCCTAATGCCGGCTATAGTCAGACACATCTACCAATAGCATCATAGTAGGCAACCCTAAAAAATTTAAGGTGTCCAAGTACCTAGGAAAAGTCGCCAACAGCTTCATCACCCAGGATGTCATCCAGGATAGGAAATTTGGCATACAATTGGTCATGCAGTGTGCATTACGCAAAGTCAAGGCATCACAAGTTTTTATTCGGTATGAATTAAAATTATTGGGTTTTCACGTGAAAGATTAAGTTCTTCGATGATATAGTGCTAATATACTATTATATAAAGGGGAGTTAGGTTCTTGGTGTGGTCACAATTTTCTTTCCCCAGGAAAAGCCCCCAAATTCCTTCCCATTCATCTTGTATTGAAGATGGAAATTTTGGAAAGAATGCAGGAAAATTGATTGTTTCAATAATTTTTATTCTATGTTGAAAATAAAATCTATGGGAACATTAGGTGGTCAAGGCCCATGTAGTGTCATTAATAACCTTTTTTCTGTTTTTGAAAACTACTGCGTAAGCCATAAATTCTGTTTTCTCTTTGGCAGGGTGCTTTCCGAAGCCCTTTTTTCAATAATTTTACTAAAGTGGGATGCATTTAGAATAGAAAAATTGTACTCTATGTCTCAAAATTGAAAATCATCCAGTGTCTCTAAATGACCAGAAAACAGGTTTCTCATTTGGAAATAAAAACTGTTTTCAAATCTTCTTGTTGAGTTGTGTACCAAATAGGCCATGAAACAATGCACACACACATATACCCCTAAATCAGTAAAGCTTTAATGCCAACTACTTGTGCTCAGCATGATACATATTTATAATCATAAAAAGTTCAGCAACTTGCAGAAAACCAAAGAATTGCAGCTTACTCTGCGGAATTTCAAAAAAAGTGAAGTGTCTAATTAAAAAAATCCAGTAGTGTGAACAATTCATTTGCATGAAATGTCCAACTACTTGGATATTATATTATATTATATATATATATATATATATATATATATCTCTGTGTGTGTGTGTGTGTGTGTGTGGCTGTGCGTGTATATGATATATATATATATATATATATATAGTAATACTATAGTGCTGAGCATAACTTAATAAATAATTCAATACACATAAAAATGTAACAGGGGTAAGACCTTTGGTCATCTTTCTTGGAAAATTGTTTGAGTAGACTTAACACTAAAATGATTTAAAATTAGTTCACAGCCAAGTTGATTTATACTATCAAAGCACTGAAGTATTTAATAAGTGAGTTAACTTGATATTGAACCAAATCGTGTTTTACTTGTCATGTTTTAGAATATTGATAGGACAAAGTCACAATTAACTATTCATATAAAACTCATTTAACTATAGTATTGTTTGAACATAGTCTTAAAGATTTGGAGAATTTGTAGGACCCACTAAACAAAATTAGCTGATAGTTGCAGTGTGATTGGAGCATGTCTGCATGTGGGTTACCAATTCTTATGCACCCTTAATCCATCACACCTCTTACTCTCATCTTCAATTCTCCACATCTCAACCCAGTTCTGTGGAGCTTGTTCCACGCAACTTGTAGACAGAGTGCCATAGGCGATCCCAAGCATTGATTTATAAATGAAGCTTGTATATGTTGTGCTGCCTACATTTGTGATATGTGTTCAAATGCTATGTAAAACACAATGACCGATTCAATTTCCATAAAACATCCAAGAAGTTTAAAGACAACCTCACTAACCTTTTTGAAACTGCCTATGAGTGGCATGAGCTAATAAATTAATAAATATAACAACAGAGCAATCCTTTTACAGTTGATTCTACATTTATAAGGTATCTTACAAGCAATGAAGCAGATCATACAACTATTATAACGTCTGAGCTTTTAGCATCAACAAAGTGGTACTTAAGAATCTGCCCCAACAGACGAGGAAAAGGAAAAGAAGGGGTGGTGGGGGGGACTATTTTTCGGAATTCATGATTCCAATTCTGCACAAGTGGGTTTGCATAATTAGATCGATCCTCAAACATCATGTCGAAGAGTATGAACTCTATGAACCACCTGGCTGCCTTAGCTTCTCGTATGATTTTCTCGAGACCTGCTAAAATGTAAGAAACATGCACTCATCCCATTACAACCACAGCTTCAAAAGCTATAAGCGACAAATGACTTGTTTAATACAAAGTAAAACTCTATGGACGAAGGAAATTACGGATGCTTCACATTTTTAATATGAGCAGGACAAGAGAACATCTTTTGAAGTTGGCAATAATTCCGAATTTCCAAAATGAAACAATTTTGACACGATGGCACACTGGCACCATAATTCATAATTACATTATCCTTAAGAAAGAAGCATTAACATACCCAACGTGAGGATGGTGAACTGTAACCAGGGCCTGCAACTCCAGCTGGGGAATTTGGTATAGGTTGTCCAGGGGAAGCAGATAAAGCTGGTCTTATAAATGGTGATGGAATATATGGGGAAATTGGTGAACGTAGTACCGGAGTATGATTATATGAAGTAACTGGAGTTTGATGGTATGAAGAAAGTGGAGATGCCTCTGGAGTTCGCCAGTGAAGATGAGAAGCCGATGGTGCTCCGGGTGATCTTCTTGGTGATGATCTTCTTGAAGAGAGCATATTGATTTTAATTCTGAGAGTGAGAGAGAGAGAGAATATCATGAAATTCATAATAATTCAGTGAAGTGGAATCTAACACTGAAAATAGCTATCACTCACTTGTTGTGGACATCAACATACTCATCAGTCTCGTCCAATATTTCTTCCTTCAAAAACAGAAGATAAGCATTAGCTTTTCCGACCCCTCCCACAACACACACACACACACACACACACAAAAAGAAGCATCTATATTTGCATTCTATAGAGAATTTTAGTCTAACCTGTATGAAAAATAAATAAAAGTGTTCATATCTGAAACTATACAAATCAATTAGTCATGGAAAACTATATATGAACACTTATTGTGCTAAAATACCTATAATTACCTTTTTTTTTTAAACGGTTGATAATACAAACGCGCACACACATGCAAGTATGTAAGGATATACAAACGCGCACATACATGAAAATTATATATTTTTTTCGCATGAAAATTATATTAAAGATAGCTAAATTTACCATCATACAATGCATATTAAATTTTCATTATATTACTTGACAACTATATATTACCACTTAAAGAACAAACCTGTAGCAGTTCCTCTATAACATCCTCCATTGTTATGATACCAATGACTTCTTCATCTAAATTAGGAAGAGAGTCCAAATCTTCATTCAAAATATTTTCATCACCTTGCTCTAATTTCTTAACTTGCAGCCGAATATCTCTGTCTCGCTCCATGACATTCTTTAATGTTGGACTTTGAGATTCAGTGTCACTAATATTCAAAGAGGAGTCCTCATTCCAACCAAATTGATAGACAATTCCTGAGAAACATCAACCATTAAAGAAAATTCCAGAAATTATTTGCTTCCCCCTGAATCTAGGTTTTTTTTTTTTCTTTTTTTTTTGGGGGGGGGGGGGGGGGGGACGGGGGACTATATGATTACTTTAAATACAAAAATAGTGTCACCTTTTTTCTCTGCTTGTCTTTGTTCTAAAACTGGATTTATCTCGATCATGCCAGGTTTGGCCCTTGCATTTTCTGCAGCTTCTTTAACATCCTTTTTACACTTCACGACAACAGCCATATGACTGTGACCCTTTTGAAATTGATTCATTATATCATACAGTGGTAAAATATCTTGTACCCTGTCATGGAATTTTTTTTTTATTTTTATTTTTTTTAAATACCACACAAACACAAACACAGGGTAGGAACACATACACATAAGCTATCAGTGACAGAAAACATAACCACAAAAATATGCTACATGAAGCTGTCAAGATTACAACAAAAAGACTAGAGTTCTTAAGATTTTCTTCTATAATCATAAGATCTAGTTATACTGTTTAATGTTTAACATATGAAAGATCCAAAGTCCACAAATCTGAAACCAAAATTCAACCAGGAAATTCTCTACCTAGGAATCCTCCGGATAGTAAGATTTCTGATTGGGATTTCGTCTTCTGGATGGCATTTGATCAAATTTTTAACCTAAAACCAAAATAAATAGGGTCACAGGTTACGAAACATTAAAATACATTGACATGGAAAAACAAATTACAGAGAAGATAAAATTAGTACATGCATAACCTCCCTCCGATTATTACTGAAAAACAAATATAAAGTAACGAAAGATATGCACTAATACTGAAAATCCCAACTTTTCAACCTGAATGTTTTAAAGATGAGGAAGGAGAAAAATTAGGAGTAACTAATTAATGGAACTAATGAAAATGCACATATAAAATGCTAGAATTGTTCAGTAAGGGGAAACTGTTTACAGATATATCCTGTTCGCAAATATATCATTTAACGGGAAGGTAGAAGTTATATCAACAAACATAATCAAAAGCTTAAAGATTGATGTTCTAGGTAAGGGGGGAAAAACATTCATACCCATTAGTCTGAAAGAACAATTATTGTTTCTTATGTGCTTACCAAAATAAGACCGATAATATTTGTTTGCTTTCCTGAGTAGATGGGTATACGACTATGCCCTTTGCTCAGTACTAGACTCATTGTTTCCCTGAGGATAAAGATACGACATGAATCAAATAAGAGGGATAAGAGCGGGGAAAATTGAAGTAAATTCCACACAGAAACGAAACAGAGGGGCATACTCATTGAGTTTAGAATTTATATCAAGAGAAAATGTTTCAGATATGGGTGTCATAGCAGTCTTTAGCAGTCTTCTGTGTCATATCCAAAGCTCCAGTGATAATTGTAGTTTCATCATGTGTCAACTCTCCGCCTTTCCCTGCCTAACAAACATGGGAATATCAAGACTTGTATCACTTTCAGCTCCTGAAAATGTTTCTATAAAATAAAACAACATCATCAATTGATATTTACGAATGAAATGTGAGGTATGAATATTAGCATTAACCTCATTTCCGTGCATATCTACCAAGGTTTTGAGCTCTGCACGTCGTAGAAGCGCAGAATGCCCTTTCCCAAGGATCCAATCCAATAGCTGCCACAATAAGAAAGCGTAGAGGAATTCTAACTAATAATTCTCCATTTCCATTTAAATGTAAAGGCAAATAGTCTCAAATATATTTCTTTTAATATAGATTGTTTGCACTCAGCACCAAGAAGTTGTCATTAATTTCCACCAGTGGACATAAGCATCTTTCTCTTAGCATACAAAGAAGCAAATTACCTTACTAATAGGGTAAGATATAGGGAGGAGGACTAAAACAAGCAACCGAACTACGACAGACAATTTGGCACCAACACTCAGTCCATACCTTGAACACACAGCTTGAGGGATAATCTGACAGGAGAGAAAAAAACATAGTATCTCTTATTGAGCTATTAACAATATAAAATGCATCCCACAATAAACTGCCAATTCAAGATTTTACCTCACCAAATGCAAGAATAAGGGTGACTGATATCAATATAGCGCCCCAAGCCGGGAGAAGCGCGTCAAGGAAAATGGGCAGGGCCTTGTTTAACACAAGAATCAAAATTATCGAAATTTCAGAACTGTAGATTGCATATTATATTAATTGAAGCAATATACCTCCATTGCCATGGCATTGCCTATGAGGAGGGTGCATAAGAGTAAGTGCTGATTCTTAACGATGGGAAAAATCTTCTCTGCCACCATGAAAGTATTTAAAAATAACAAATAAAAATCAGCAGCACTAATACAGTGCTTTAGAAATTAAGAAAAAGAGTGAAAACACAACGGAGTAAAAACAAAACTATACCAACCTGCATTTTTCCGTTCCTGGGGCTGACCAGCCTTTATGAGGACCTCAAGATCAACCAGGCTCAGAGACATGAGTCCTAGAGTGAGGCCAGACATGAGGCCGGCAAATAACACGAGAGTCGCACATATGATTAGATACACCCAAAACATGGGCTCGCAACATGGCACATCATTTGCTGCCATTAGGTTTTTGGATGAATTGAAATTTGATTGGAGATGAAAAGATAAAGTACTGATAACCGAGAAAAAAGTGACTGGAGCGCAACTAAGGGAGTTGGGTATTGACACAACTGACTCTTGATGGGAAGAGTAGTGGTTTCTCAGTTTGAATCAAATTCCATTAAGAAGGGAGAAACGAGACAGACTGCAGCGCCATATCTTAGACCCAAAAGTCCAAGTCCAACCCACCCGAAAAGGGACAAAGAAAAACTGAACTAATGCACTAAGATCCTATAGAAAAGAAGTTGTAATTTTCTAAAAAGATGATGTGGAGTCTTCATAATTTTAATTATTAAGCCAATAAAACAAAAAACCTAGGTCATGAAAACCATATATAATAATGAGTGTGCATGGGAGCAGTTGAAATGAACAACATAAATATACAAAGACCTGACCCACATTTGAATTTTTTCTGAATGGACATTGCAGCTGGTGAAGTAATACTTGTCATCTAAATCAATATAAACAGCTGGCAAATCCATGATTTACAATTTTTTAAGGAGCAAAGATGCATAGCCTAAGAGCCTCTAGCTGTAGCAGCTGAATAGTTCAAGAACGAACTTATTTAATGAGACCTGTCATTAGTGGCTGTAAATCTTATTTGAATAGAAAAAAAAATGAAGACGTACAAATCACTAACCCATTAAATAATTAGCAAAAGCAACATGGATCGAGACATTACATTAAACAAATCTAGTGCCTGTTTTTGTCTGAGTGAGCACTCATCGATCATACATCACTATTTTAACATTTGTTTACCTGCCATGCGCTCGCTTGCCATTAAAGGTACCATTTTCCTAATAAAATTTATTTGGGGATGTTCAATAATACAACGCTAATCAAAGCCAAAACACAAACCCGAAAAAAAAAAAAGTAAATAAATAAATAAATCGAGGCCATTTATATATCACCGTCATACTTATTTGTGATAGATTAATTACTCAAACATGATCACTTTGCCATGAAACATTGCTATGGCAGTTGTTACCTTCATAGGTGCATTGTCTAATTATATAGGCTATATCGTCAGCAGGCACATCTGCCAATAGAATATAGATCAGACAACAGTCAAAATCATAAGACGTAGGAGCACCATGAAAGAACCGGCATCCTCCATGATATGCCGTTTTTGGCATATCCCAGAAAGTCAAGGCATCAGAAACGGCAGCAGTCATTTTTGGTAATTGAAAATGACTAGCATGGTCAGCAAGCCAAGCATGCATATTTGCACAAGCTCATGCAAGAACGCATTTGTTCATGCGTATGCAAAATCAATAAACTTTAATACTAATCGAATTAGTTTGGATTCCAGCCTAGCCAACCCAACCTTTGAGGGGGGGAATGATGGATTTTAATATTATTCCACTTCCTATGATATTAACTTATACATGAAGCCATGTAAGGGAGAACATGCCCTTCCAATGATATTGATGTATACATGCAACCAGAATGTCAACCACATTACAATTTACAACGTACAAGAGCATGATTCTCAAATGTCAGCTGTATGGCAAAGACTAAATAGTACGTAACGATGTTTATAACAATGCAAATGTTTGTGGTAGCTAGACCCTTCATTTTTTTTTTGGGAAAATCCAGAGTGGGCTGAAAACACCTCAATTTTCTGCAAGGTTGCGCGGTCAACTTTTTAATGAGTAGACTCTGCAGATGATGAACCCATGTAGTTGGCATTAAGGCTTTGTTGAGTAAAGGACGTTATGTCTGTTTATTGTTGCAAGGACTATTTGGTTCGCAACTCAATAACGATATTCTGAAAATGGTTTTCATTTCCAGATTAAACCCTGCTTTCTGATCGTTTTGGGGAACGATTTTCAATTTTGAAACGTAGAAAACGACTCTCTAACGTTATCTGAAAGCAACCTGCTTCTAGTAAAATTTACGAAAAACAGTTCTCAACGACACCTCATGGAGCCTCACCGCCTAATTTCCCAACTATAATTTTCAATGTAGGAAATATTTATATATATATATATATGAAAATGGTCAGTGGGGGGACATCAGTCCGATTTTCCCACATTACTTCCCAAAATTTCATGTTTTAATTTGCAATTCAAATTGGCCAAACTTTTTCTATCCAAGTTCATTCACATATTAAATAAGCACTCGTTATTTAAAACATCATGGAACTATTCAAAGATGATAATCAGATAGATGAACAAAAAAAAAAATCGAATTAAATTGTACGCATGGGTGTGTCACCATCTATGTATACGACATCCCATCCCATGACATAGAGGGACAACTAGGCATACTAGATAAATTTACTCCATTCATCCATTGGCTGACGTGAATTTCACAATCATTCTTTATGTTCTAAACCAAATGTTATGAAAAAAAAATATATATATATATATATATTTCTGCGGCAAGCATAGTTGTGCCATTAATTAGCATTATGTAAGTTGAGTGGATATGCTAAAGCATAGCATTTTGGTATTGTGGCACGCCAAATTTGTCCACAGATTTGACGTATACCAATGGAGATGGTCTAAGAGTTGGTGGTAACCCAAGCTTGTAACCAAATAGAGATCGAGAAACCACCTCTAATACAAAAACTCTTGCAATTATGTCGTAATCAAGTACCATTAATCATGATTTATATATCCTAAATGATTCTGTGTTTTGTGGGTCTGGATGAGAAAATTTAGACCCCACCCCACCTTTGTTGATTGTACTTTGGCTAAATTAATAAGAGATCATATTAAATCTAATTAATTGTCCGACTCCTGAAGATTTTGATGCCCACTTAGTGGTTGGCCTGAATATTGTTAAGTCAATAGAAAAGCATTTAATGTGAATTATGATATATTATTTGAAAAGGTGTTTATTATTTTATGGTGAAATCATCATAATCAAGTCCTTTTCCAATGCTAGAATTTTTTTTATTTTTTTTATTTTTGGGTAAAACAATGCTAGAATCTTTGGTGAGGCGGCTATGTTTTTTTTCCTATTAATAATGGGCAACTTGATGGAATTATAATTATCAAATGGGATTTGTGGCTAGTAACCTAGTACTATAAAATACTACAAGTAACTTAGATGGCTCAACAAGTAATTGAAAAAGTCAGATGCAGGTGATTTTGTCATTAGAGATGAATGGGTTAATCCCTTCGTTTTTCTTCTTTATTTATTTATTTTTAATATTGATAAATAAAAGCCACCTTGAGGTGGTGAAGGATTTTGCGAAGAGCCCTACAAGTATATTGGAAATAGCATTATAGCCAGGGAAACAAAACTAATGGGGAACGTAGAAGGCCTTCCCTCAACATTAATTTTGAGGGTACCTTATTTTATTCGACGAAAACAAAAACACCATTAAAGATCTCTTTACAGCAATTTTTTATCCATTTTTCAAAAGAAAATTTTAGCTAAAAGACCAAAAGGCTTGAGTTCAAAAATGTCATTCAAACAAATGCTTCATAATCAAACTTATAACATTTATAAAAGCAAGCCGTATAGTTAATTTATAAATTGCGAATGTAACTCAAGTAAGATAATAAAGCGTGTTCACATCATATCTCATGTTTTAATAAGCACCCATCATCATGATGCTAATCCACTGATTATATAATTAATGATCGTTGGCTGTATCATTGTTTTGTTTTATTTGGTATTTTAGTATTCTTACTTTCGTTTTTTTTTTTTTGTCTGTTTTCATTTTTTTTGTTTTTGTTTTTTTGGTGTACGGCTGTACGCTCATGATCATTGACAACACATTGTGTTTCACCATTTTTCATAGAAAGTGCTAAAATGCTTCAGATTTTACATTTTTCATTTAAATGTGAGAAACACAATGACTTCCATCTTCCTGTTTTTTTTCTTTCTTCTTTTTTTTTTAAAAGTAAAAGAGTCATGCCAAGCCGAGCTATTCGTGGTTTGTGCTTGACTTAGACAAATGAACCAATTCAACATAAAATGAGGTTTTGCCTCATTCATTTAGTTTTACAATCAAGCTGAAACAACTCATTTATGATTTATCCAGTCGATTTCGAATTCGGTTCAAATAGTTGAAAGGTTAATTACTCTTTTATACCATCAATTTTGGGATAATTTCAATTTAACCCACAAACTTGACATTGATTCAATTTTGAAACAGTTTTTAACTTTATGTATCAATGTGGGACAAGGGATAACGGATTTTTAACGAAGCAATCACGTGCCCCGCACGTGCTGCTGATGTGGATCCCACGTGGCGTTAAACATTATGAGTTAACTACTTTTTTTGTACCATCAACTTTAGGGGTAGTCTCAATTTAGTTCACGAACTTGACATTTACTCAATTTTGGAACAATTTTTAACTTTGTGTTTCAATGTGGGACAGTAGTGATGGGTGTTATGATTTTTAACGGAGCAAGCAAATGATTATTTGAACAATTATTTCAAAATTTTAAGAATTTTATGCATTTCTTTTTTAAAAAAATTAACAATTAGGAAAATGATTATTTGAACAATTATTTCCCAAAAATCAATTTCTAAATTTTAATAATTTTCTGGATTTTTTTAAAATTAAAAATTAGGAAAATGATTATTTGAAAAATTATTTCCAAATTTTAAGAATTTTCTTCATTTTTTTTAAAATAACAAAAACAAGGAAAATGATTATTTGAAAAACTATTTCTCTAATTTTTGGTAATTTACTGAATTTTTTAGATTTTTTTTAAATATTATTCAACATTTATTTAGAATTTTTAAAAATTAGAAACTCAAAAATATGTTTGTGTCACGTGGGAGCATCTTCTCCTTCCTTATAACGGGTTGCAAACATACTTGAATTCTACATGGGTTTTTTTTGTTATCAAATATTCAACTTTGAAGCCTTATATCTTCTTCAATTCTTACTTCGTTAAAAATCCTAACATTGATCACTTATGTCCCATATTGAAATACAAAGTTAAAAAGTGTCTTAAAATTGAGTCAATGTCAAGTTCGTTGATTAAATTGAGACTACCTTGAAAGTTGATGGTACAAAAAAGTAATTAACTCAGAAAGTTTAATGCCATGTGAAATTCACATCAGTAGCACATGCGGCACACGTGACTGCTCTGTTAAAATTCCTAATGTCCATCATCCCTGTTCCACATTGAAACACAAAAAAAAAAAATTGTTTCAAAATTGAGTCAATGCCAAATTTATAAACTAAATTGAAATTACCTCCAAAATTGATGTTACAAAAGAGTAATTAACCCATAGTTGAATTATTTAAGGATTGGAACTAGACATGATTCAATAAAAATAAAAACTCCTTTTATCTTGTGACTGAGAATTTGAGTGTCTTTCGTCTTATCTTATCTATACTAATATACAAACCGTTTGTAAGATTGAAATGGAATGAGTTTATGGTCTAACGATCATGAGCCAAGGTTCGGATAGCTTGGCTTATGTTGGAATTCCAGCTAAAACGCAGCGTTCGAATGGCTGGGTTTACGTTAGAGTTCCAGCTAAAACGCAGCGTTTTCACTGAGAATTGCGGGTGCCTTTTTGTTTTTTTGCTGCGAAGAACATATGCAGGTGCTCCAAAGTGCCCTCACCAACCTTCAAAAAATTCAAATTCCCGCTTACCGAAGAAGAGAAGGAGAGAGATACCAGAAACAACCTGTTTGGGGGAAAGGAAAATTCAGGAAAATGTCGTCAGATACAATGGATGACGTTGATCGGTTATTCGAATGCTTCAAGTGTGGCATTTCTCCTCCTCGTAAGTTCTGAACTCCCTCCACCACCACCCAATTTTTTTCACCTCGTTTGGTTCCCGAGAAAACCGAGGAAAATAGAAGAATAGAAAGGAAAAAGGGAATTTCGGTTCTTACGTTTTATGCTTTTTTTTTAAATCCCCCGCAAAAAATACACTTTTAAACTGTGTGGAGGTTTCTGTTTATTGGTCCCCAAATGATGGGCAAACTAAAATTTAAGAGTCAAAAGATTAGTTTTTTTTTTTCTTTTAATAATTTAATTTCCTGCATTTTCTCGGCAACCAAACGGAGCACTTTAGTGATTTTCGTTGTCTGCTCCACTTAGGTTATCTTTGTCAAATGATAGGATAGGGTTTTGATCCGAACTACATTCCACTAAATTGAGTATAGATTTCAGTGGAAAGAGGGATATCTGTTTACGATTCTGTTCAATAGTGTTAAATTGTGATAAGTGAGAAGATTTGATTTTCTCTTACTTTCCTACATTTCCTCATCAACCAAACACACCACTTCAGTAATTTTAGTTGTCTGCTCCGCTTAGGTTATCTTTTTCAAATGATAGATTATGATTTTGATCTAGATTCCAGTAGAAACAGACATATCTGTTGATGATTTGTGTTCAATAGTTTTTAGTTGTGATAATTGAGGGATCGATGGCTATCAATTGTAAGAAATTATTATGTTGTGTTCCAGCATCCGCTTTGAGAGAAAGAAAAAGAAACAAAGCCGAATTGAAGCAAGAGAGTTCAACACAAGAGGTTTCTGCAAATTCTGGCATTCCACCTCCAGGATCGACTGGACAAAAGCAGCAAAATGTGACAGACTTGCAGCTCTGCACGGAGAAAGTATATACTCTGCACTTCTTTTGTTTCATAGTTTTGCTTGTTTGTAGTCAGTGCCCATTTATTGTTTCTGTTGTGGACAGCAAGCAAGTAGCCCTATTGATTGTTTATAGCAATTACATGGACTGGTCTCTACAGGGAGATGTGATATCACAAGCTAAGAAAAACATAGTAGAAAGGACATATGCATTAAAGTTTGATCAAATGTAGACACATATGCCTTTATAATTTATTTTTATTGGCTTGTGATACCATGTCAGCTTGATGGCATGTTATCACCATTACTCACAAGTGTTGACATGGTATCGCTGTCACACAAGTTTTTCTCCTCGGCATATCATAGGTTGTGTCTCTGGAAAAAATTATTTAATCACATGGAAAACACACTCACTTACACATTTTTTTTTTCACTACATTTATCTTCAATTAGGTACAATTCCTTAATTTAAATTGAAGTTTATGTTTTTTGAGTTTGAATGTTGAAAGTGTTTTTTATCCTATCTGTAGTACACATTGGTTGGAAATCACAGGCTTTACTGTTTAATTGAATTCAGAGCTTAATTGCAATATGTATTATTGATCCTTCAGTTTAGTTCGACTACAATTAAAGCCAACAACTTTAGCCATGGCAAGCATATCTCTCCTGTTATATTTTATGGATCTCCACACGGCGTTCCTCCAAAAAGACCATATAGTTTGTTGCGGTTATTGCGTGAAATACGTGTAGATCTCACCGAACAAAATCAATCGAACTTGAGGTACTTCTTCCTTTTGTTTGATTCAACTACTGCGCATTCCACATTATTTATTTTGAGGTGTTACTTCAATTTATCTGTCTTCTCTGTCTTTCATACAATATGACTTCACTTTGGGCCTCCTTTTTCTTTCTTTTTTTTTGCAAGGAGGGAAGTATGGGCAACATTCCCAAGGCAGGATGAAGCAATGAAGTTTGTAAAGGAGCATACAAATGTTCATGTTTTCAGTTATCAAGATCATTTGAATGGGCAGAGAAGGTTCCTTGTTTCGACATATAAGGAGTTTTGGCGAAGGTTGCCTTTATTATTTTCCACGTCATTATATTATATACCACTTGACAGAAATATTCTTCGTGGTTCTTTCATTAAATGTATTTGTTTGTCCTTATCATTTGAATTTCAGGTACAAAAATTTGAATCCCAAATATCGCCACCATTATGAAGTGATACAAGAGGTGACAACTTCTGCCTTTTTCTTTCTTAACTCAACAGTCATGTAAACACAAGCACGCGAGCACACGCATGCCCATATCATTGGAAATGGTGAATTTATTGACGAGGTTTGACTACTCGAGGACTTTGGTAGGGAAGTACAATGCAATGCTAGCTTGCAGGGTGGTATACACTGACTGTTGATACTTTAGACCAATATCCTATTTGTACCTGGATCCTAAGTCAATAACCTTCATACTGACCAAACAAAAGTGAGAACTGGAAACTCATTAGTCAATTCTCAGTTGAGTGAAACGGGCAATCTGGCAGAAATATTTCTCACATTCTTATTTCTGGGAAAGATGCTGGAATTTTGTGCAAGACTTCTTAGATTGTACTTTTGTGTCCTTGATAGGAGTGACGAGTAACTTAGATGGTTTTCTGTGTGGATATCTACATTCTGACTACGTGTTGTTTTCAGGGTTTACCCTGTCACCTCTATTTTGATTTGGAGTTCAATAAGAGAAACAATGCTGAAAAGAAGGGTGATGAAATGGTTGATCTCCTAATATCTGTCATCTTCGAGGTCTTACTTGAGAAATACTCTATTCAAGCAAACAAGGAATGGATAGTAGAGCTTGATTCCTCTACCGAAGGTAAGGTTTTCTACTAGCCGCGTGACATGCAATCCTTCCATTTAGTCATTGTGTACGATGCCTTGGACGCTTGAATGTCTTTGTTAAATTTGACAACTAATTTTATGAAACGCATAAAGTTAAAATTAAAAATCTTGTGCCTCATTAAAATACTACAAAATCAATAACTTACTAGAATTTCTTACACTAGTTATAGTTTCTTTGTTAGTGGTTGACAAGAATGAGAAGCATGTTCCATATTTTCAATGGCATCACAATTTGCCAGGCAGAGCTTTTCTTGTAGTACGTAGTAACACATTTCCTATAAGTACAAGGCTGGTGGGATTTCTGCCTGCTTGCCTTTGCTTGGCTTAGCCTCTTTCTACTGAATTATCCTAAACAGGTGCTCCCTTGAGCCCATGAAGTTGAGAGCTTGGATTCAAGGTGCTCCTCACTGCCTGACCACATATTCTAGTTATTATCTTTCCAAAAATCTTTAGAATAATGATTGTGGCAGTTGGAACTTGGATCACATGTCATTCCCTTTTATTAAAAGTTTAAGACACAGCCATTCAATTAATTAAGTTTTGACTTATCTTTATTTATAAATTAAAAATAAAATTAAAAACTATATAAATTAAAAATAAAAAATAAAAAACTATCTTTTTTTGTTGCATGTAAAAATATTTACACATGTAAGGTAGAAGTATGTAGTTGTATAAATACATTTATAGCTGCTTCAGAGGTGCCCATTGCCCAAGACTCTAAGGTATTATCAAAATTACCACTTTTGCCCCATGTTGCCTTGTTGTCCAAGAGACTTAGCACTGAGAAATTTTGCAAGGCTATTGTTAGCCTGACCAGCCTTCTTTTAACTTATTTTCATAAAAATCTCAAAATACTTTGAATCAAGGAGGTTTAAATTCTTGTCCTTTTATATGTAATTATAAACCCTTAGCTGCCCTGTGAAACCATAAGTTTCCTTGAAGTGTCAAGTCCAATGCTCGCCCCTGAATAAAAGTACACCTGTAAATTAGGTCTGAGCCGAGTCAATGGGCCTACATTTTAGGCTTAAGGTCAGTTTAAAAACCAGGCAGGCCTGAAATTGCCTACCATATATTCTATTGTTTCTGAGAGAGAGAGAGTGCAATTGCTCAGGGACAATTATCGTTGTATTGTGAGTTTTTACATGAATTGCCATTTTATAAGATCAGAAGTATCATGTGAATAAAATTTTATTATGAGCTTGGTTATTGAAATTAATAGGTTCTAATAATACTCATTTGCAGAAAAATTTTCTCGTCATTTAATCATCCGCATACCAAAGACTGCTTTTAAGGACAACTTGCATGCTGGTGCATTTGTTGCTGAGGTATGCCCTAGTGAATAAGCATTTTTTTTTTTTTTTTTGATAGCATAATTGGAGATAGAGGTTAACACTATATTATGTCCGTATTATAATTCATTTTACATTGCCTGTTGTGATATTAAATTATTCAATTAATTGAGATTACTGTGTGTAAGATTGTTGCAATGATTCAATGTAAAATGCCAGTTTTGGATTATCAATGGCCTCTTTTTGTTGCCTGTAAGAAATGAATGCTTCAGGTCACTATGATATTTTCCCTTCTTTTTTTTTTTGTAGAAGTATCAACAATTGTCACCATTTAATGACATTGTCAGATATGCTCAAGGATTTTAAGTGGAAGGGAGATGAATGGAAGATTTGAAAAATTGTTCATTTCAAAAGATTCAAGCTCTGCTGAATCCTCATGCCAACTTTTTGTGGACAGTGCTGTCTATTCTAGAAATCGTTGCTTTCGTTTAGCTCTATCATCAAAGGCAGGGAAGAGTTCTGTGCTTCTACCTACTGGGCGTTTCAAATGCAAGGACATGGTATGGTATACCTTTTTAGTCAAGAATAATTATTCACCATGGCTGGATATTTTAATTTCTAAGCTAGTAAATACTGTCTTTACTTTCACTCAATACTTTTATTAGATGAACTTTGGAGCTGTTTAGATGCTCCATGATAGCTGCATTGGTGCTATATATAAGTTTTGCTTTAAGGCATCTAGGTTACTAGGCATTTGGGTGGCACCTTCTTTTTTATTTGCAAGCTTGTGTGTCTGATAAATGGGCCATAGGTGTTCTTTGGTCATCAATACTCAGGGGTCCATTTAGTTTTTCACAGTTAATGCTATTTCATCTTCTTGACTCTTGAATTTTTCAACAAACGAAGATGCTTTCTTGATGATGTCTCCTATTGTTGGAAAATGGTATAAAGTTTGTTAGTCAGTGAGAATGTGATATGAAGCTATATAGGGGGATTATTATTAGCAGAATTGCTGATTTTTCTCAACTAAAAAGAACAAGTGTGTGCTGGTGTCAAGTATTAATGCCTAGGAAGCAAGTGAAGGCTAGAGGTTTAGGATCACATTTCACCAAAATAATGCTCGTCATGTTATCCATCATCAACTAGAAACATCTTCGAAAGTCAGTGCAAAAATTTGCCTTTGTTTGTGGTCCTGGGATTATTAATGCAAATCTACCTTATGCAGATCTAATTTGAGATTTGTTTTCGAGACTAAGCATGTAATAACTTGCCTTTCCTGTTATGATTAACAATCCGTTGATCAATAACAGAGTGAGGAGGACATGTTTATGGCATCCTTGATCTGCAATATGGACGTTGATTGTAAGAAGCTTCTAGTCTGCAAAAGGGATTTAGATCTTGTTAAGACCCTGCACTTTGATACAGAGGTAATTTTGGACTCTAAATAAGTTTCAATTAATATTTTTGAGCCACCTTGTAAAGCACTTCGATATGTTTCACAATACCTTCATAGAGTTTTTGTTGCTTATGAAATTAAATTTTTTTGATGGACGTTGTTAGTATGTTTAGAAGAGGCTTGCATTATTTTACTGAAAATTGATCTATTTAATAATCGAAATTTTTTCTGGATGTAGGCAAACTGTAGTTTAGAACATTCCAGTGCTCCTCAAGAATTCACATTGAATGCTTGTACAAGTGATGTTTCAAGGACATACTTTGTAGGAAAATCACCATTCCCAGCTTTGGACTTATTTATAGAATCTATTGCTACCATTGGCAATGTATCAGGTGGTGTATTGTTCAATTTTGTATTTTGATTTTGAAAAGAAATATGTTTAAGCATGATTTAGTTTACATGTGTGAGAATTATCTTCTTTCATGTTATCTCCTCATTATATTTCCTTGCTTTCAACTTAATTACTTGAGCTAATAGTAGGCCACATGTCATAATGTGGTTGTGTAAAATATTATTGGTTATGATATAGACATATAACTGCCTTTCATTATGATGAATTTTAGTTATGTGTTTTCACAAGTAACCTGGCTAGGTCATCTGCTGTTCCTTTTTGTATTATCATCATAAGTCAAAAGTAAGCAATTTAAAATAGTTTTCTTAGTCTCATCTCTTGAGTTTTACTACAAGTTTTGTAACAGTCTTTAGTTTAATTAAACAAGTTCAGAGGGACTTAAGTCCTGCAGTTCTTAAAATCCTCTAGTACAAGTTCGTGCACGGTTATTTTCAAGCTTAATGTTAAGAAATAGGGTCCAGTGAACTCAGTAGCTTTAAAAAAAAATTTTTCCTTGTCAACTTAAAAGGAAACTGTTTCAATTCATATGTATTTGTATCGTAAATTTCTTCCTGTTTTTTCCCCTTTTTTTTTTTGTTTTTTGTTTTTGCCTTCAATCCTGTTACATGATTTTCTAGATGCTAAATGCTTTCTCTTATGTTTTTGTTTGTCCTTGTTGATAATTTGCTGCAATAGGAAAAATTCGAAGCTGGTATTGGTTTTCAGAATATGGATTGATGGTTTACAGCATGTCAAGAAATAGATACTGTGAGCGAATCGGTAGACAGCATAAAAGTAATCATGGTAATTTCATTCATTTATTTGTTTTTATTTTATTTTATTTTTTTATGCCCTATCTTCTTCTGTTGAGCTCAACATTTTGCATGACTAGTTAGTTATTCTTGTTTTTCACACTTTGATGGTTTTGGTGGTGATCAATAATTGCACATGGAGGTTGTTATATTATATGTATATTTTTATATGAAAAATCTGTTGGCTTCAAATGCCTATCTTTTGCAGATGATCTTTGTGTGTTGTTTATGTTGTGCCAGCGGAAGTTCTAATACCAATTGTTGCGCCTAGAAGCTCACCCACACTAGATCTAACAATAAAGTAATCGAAGAAGTTAAGTTGCACACATAAGAGAAGCTTTATTTAACTTGGTTCAGCAAAACCTTGCCCATGTCCATGGTTGAGACAAGAAGATTCACTATTAACGACTGATAAATTACAGTGGAGAGAGAATGCATGACACCAAACCCGAGCCCTGAAACAATCCTCGTTTCCATGATCCTAGACTCCTAGTGTCTTCACCAAACTTAAGCCCCGAAACAATACCCGTTTCCCTGCTACTCTTGAGCGTTTCTTTCTCTTCTTCACTCTCTTACAAATCCTGGGAAAATCTCACATACCCATCTCTCTCATAAGTCCCAACTAAAGACTTCAATAGCATTTGGCATGGACAATTAAAACTCCAAATAGATCAAATCTAGTTTGGGGCTCTGCAGCTTTACACAAAGTTCCACCAGCCCTGTTATATTGCTTGAGGACCCATGTTCTGGATCTGAGGTTCCCACAAGACGTTACATGGAAGATATTGCTTGGATTCTTTTTTATTTTTACAGGGTGCACAGATTTGTTTACATTTTGTCTTTTTTCTGTTTTCTTTTTAATATGGCATGGACAATTAAGGCTAATATGCATTGACATTTTATTGGCTCAGTGATGTACGTTGTTGACCTAAGAAGGGCTGTTTACTACCAGAAATGTCATGACCCTGATTGCAGAGGTGTAGAGCAGTTTTATTTTCAACAAATTTGTCCATTTCAAGCCCTTTTTGATGCATGAGTGATCACTTTCCATTGGGTTGATTGATGATGCCAGGTTATCGATCTCCTTTACATGCAATCCCAAGAGATGCCATCGCCGATACTAGCATTTTCTTCAATTCAGTTGAGCATAATGGAGGGTCAAAGGATAATACTCTTGAATATCAATTTATGGAAAATGATCAGGAGCATACTTTGCCGTACAATGATGAAAGCATTTCAGAAAGTTGCAAGGACGGGTGGTGGCTCGAAGCCATTAGAGTTGCAGATAATATTGAAAATATGCAAAGAACACTAGAGTGCAGCAACATGGTCAGTCTTCATGCTCCACTCATACATATTAGTGTTGTTGCCACCTAATTCATCTCTGTTATATTGTATTTTAGAATTGGTGATTCTAATCCTGTTCATTTGAATACATTTTAAAAAATTTAATGAGATTGGCAAAAGAAATATTGAGAACATCTGTATAACTAAAGAGATGTTGCCATTGCCGCACTAAATGCTAATTATCATAGGTTTTGCTGTCTGCTTTGATACCAATTACCAAATTCACAATCGAAAGGGATTCTGACAACTGACCTCTCCCTACATTTACTTTTCTAATTCATGTAAATCAACCTGAAATGGGTCAAACTCTATCTTAAAGAACATATTATTAAATTCTTTATGCTTCTTTTCATGTTATTTCCACCTTTCAGATTGTAGCCACTTTGACAGATTTTCAAGGCATTCTAGAAAGAACATATTACTGTAATCATAGTCAATGACTTAAATATCGATATCGATGGATACATTGAGGGTCCAAAAACACAAATATGTTGGATATATCGATAGATATATCGAAAATTTTTATATCGATTCAAAGATATGACGGATATTGTTAGTTAAACATGTATATTTTCATTGAAACTCTAGGACAATGATTAGACTTATAGTTTAGAATCAAAATATTGCAGTTTAAATGTGTATTAGACAAGTATGTATTGTATAGGGTATAAAAATTGTGCCACATTGAGCAATAGAATGAATATCGTGGATATATCGAAGATATCGTGGATATTTTAATCCATAATCATAGTTTACATGACCTGTTGGTTATGAGAAATAAACAAAAACTTGTTCTAATGAAGTGGTTTAGGCCAGCAAAAGTTCAGTTGTCATTATCACCTCCAGTGATGTCTTCAACCATCCCTTTCTCTCTATGACTCTAGCATGCATTTAACTGATTATGAGTGCTCATATAAGTTTTCTGTGCATTTGGTACCAGAGTAATTTAGATTGAGGATATGGTTCTGGATAATGTCCTGTGTCAATGAAGATCGATACTGTGTTTATAACAATTGTATATTTTAGCAAAACTAGCGAATGAAACATACCTGATGCGAGTGCTGCTCACAAAATGTTAGTTCTAGGCCATTCATATAGCTATGTCAGCATAAAAAGAGATACTGTTCCTTTGTCTCGTGGTTCCCTTAAAGTAGATTACATCTACAAAAACTTGCTATGTTTTGTTTTCTTAATTGTCCATTAACATCAAATTAGCTCTCATTTTTCTCTTCTTACTTGATTGCCTTATCCTTATGGTACCCTAACAGGAGAAATCTGGCGATGAGGATGATAGCTGGTGGATGGCAGTTGAGAGGACTGCATCCCAGACTGAACTAGCCTACTTTCAACTAATTAACTGTAAAATGGTCAGTTGATAATGTTCCAGTCTTTGACTGATTGCTGATAAATCTGAAGGCAATGCAATAAAGCATGCAGAGATTAGAGGGTAGCTTTTTTGCAGCCTTTTTCACAAAGAGGAGAGAAAGTGGTGCTAGTGAATTTTGGGTACTCAAAAGAGAGGGTGATGGCTGTTCATGCTGGCAAACTATGTTGGGATTGTTGGCATTTGATCAATTTGCGAGAAAGCAAGGCTTTGTACAGATTATATGAACATTAGTTGCATTCAGCCAACGTCAGATGCAGTCAATGGAATACATGAAAGTACCCCATGTTAGAGCTTCTCTGACGAAAGCAGAATTTGGGCTGACATTTGTTAAGTTCTGATAATGAGTGGATCAAATAAAATAATAAGTTGGTGATCAGTATGATGGAAAAGAAAGCTCTGGATTGAGTTTTGCAACTTCAACATATGCATTTGCCTTGTGATCTTGGGTTCCTCCGCATACAACATAGACCAACTTGTGTGGTCTCACAATACAGTGAGTGTATTAAGTGTACCTTTCTATCACCTATTCCTAATCGAATTTGGGTTTTTAGTAACTTAATGGAAGGAAGACTTGTACCCAGCAAATGAATATGAAATAAAGGGCTGGAGTTTCTTTTAAATTTTTCTTGACAATTTGGCTTTTGATTATGCTTTAATATTATTATATGTGAATTGTATGTTTGTGCATATAATTCCCCCTGCATGTAATGGGGTCATTGTTCAGTCCCCTGTATTTGTGACATTTAAGGTTTATAGTTCACGAATGTGATGTCGTATATTGGTTGACATATTTAATTCATGAGCTAGTAAGAGCAACTAAGCACTAGCTTGACACATGACAAATTGACACATACTGACGAACTCGACTTTTCTATAAGAATGACTGGATAAAACCTCGAAATTTTCAGTTTTCATAAGAAATGTCTACTTGGATGCTTCTGTAAAAGAGCCCTGAGCTGCTTTAGCAGCATCCATACTGGGGAATGAGATTTTGGAGGGAGCTCTCTTTTGGTCTCATGTGGAAAAAGGCAGTCAGAATTGAAGAAGGGAAAAGATTGATTGTGCGTTTGTGTGGAAATGTGGATGGTTTGCAAGAACAGCATTTTACTACAAAAATAATTCTAGACATGATAACCCTATTTTATATGTCAAAATGAAGTTAATTGAGCATATTTATGATGTAAATGATCCAATCAAGTTGATCCACCAATGGCCCATCATGTAAACTAGGAGAACAAGACTTCTGTTTAGCTCTAGGTAGTTCGAAACGTCATCAAACGTTAATATTAGGGTTCTGCTGGCCAACAACATGGAGTTCAAGTGGTGTCTTAGGGATTCGCCCAAGACTTTTTCCTTTCGATAGGACACCCCAAAAAAAATGAAAAAAATCCCATTTAATCATCCTTTTTTGTTGCATTCCATCACATTGCACAGAATTTGCGGTGAATCATGAATGCAATAAAATTAAAGTAGGTCTACCCTGACTGAGGGTCCTTTATCTATCGGCTTTTATTTATTTATTTTTTTTTTTTTTTGGGTGAGACCGGGAGAGGGATAATGGCCTAAGCTAAGGCCTAACAATGGCTACAGAAGCTATATCAGCCAAGAGAAATTTAGTCAGTTTCATGGGGTGTTCAAGTTGCATGATGCACTCGTTTTGATCTTCTCCACTTTCAATAAGGAAGTCAACACATAAGTTCACTTTACAAAGAGTATGGCTAATGGAGTAATTCCAATTTCAAGTCATCTGGCAATCATGGATGATGGCCGCAAGAGGATGATTATCGTCATCTCCACAGATGAGGTTGATGGCCAATTGAGATAACATCATTTTTATCTCCTCTTTTTTTTTATCTTTTTTTTTTCTTTCATTAATGAAAAAGTTATAAGCATTAAAAAATGACTCAGAATTTCAATTAGGTTGGCACCCAAATGTCATGGATCTCTATCCCACATCGGATAGGCACTGGGAGAGTTTTGGGTATATAAGTGAGGAGGGCAACTCCACTTAACGGGCTAGCCTTTTGGGTTGGAGACCCGACCCGTGACAAGTGGTATCAGAGCCAACCCGGTCCCTTATCCGATGTCACGCCAAGCGCCTGGGCCCACGGGGTACCGAGGGCGGCCAAGTGCAGGGGGTCGCGAGGGGTACGGGGTGTGGACAGGTAGGCAGGGTGGGCCCAACCACGACGAAGGCATCGTGCGGGTTGAGTATATAAGTGGGGAGGGCAACTCCACTTAACGGGCTAGCCTTTTGGGTTGGAGACCCGACCCGTGACACAAAGCACTCCTAATTATGTGCTCAATAACTCAAAAGATATATAAAATTAAAAAAATAAAAACAGAAAGGGAAAATTGGTCATGATGACTAAGAGCATCTCTAAGGGTGAGCTATATGGTGTACTATTGTTATATTATAGCATTTATCACAAGTTGGAATGCTCCAATAGTGTGCTAAATGCATGTGCTAAATATAGCAATAACTCATCCTTGTGCTATATTTGGCAGAAGGGTGAGTTATTGCTATATTTGCCATATCAGCTTTTCCTCCCTTTCTCAACAACCAAACACACTAGTAACTTCTTTTTCTCTATTTTTCTTTTAAAATTTTCTCAGTAACCGAACAGCCCATAAATAAATACAATATTTTCTAAAATATTATTGAAATCTTATATATATAAAAAATAAAAATTAAAAAAAAAATCAGAAAACATACCTTTTTTTTAACTCATTCATTTCACTCAAACAACATTACATTTGATTCACAATATACCTCATTTACTATCTTACGAGACCTTATATCTATGGAAAGAGTTGAAATTGTAGCAAAAAATAACATATTACATTTATTTGTATCATTGGAATATATTATGCTAAATTATAACATTTGGAACAATAATACGTACTAAAATAGCAATAGCACACCTAATTTAGCTAAAATAGTTAGAGATGCTCTAATAAAAGTCAAAAACCAACAGACAAAATGAATCAATGCCGAGGAGAGGACCCACAAAAACGAAAGCCCTTCATATAAAAAAGTTCAAAAGTCGGTCTTCCTTGATAGACCACCGGTCCACTTCTCTTCCTCTTCTGTTTTATACACCACCACCACCACCACCTTCAAACTCCGATCAATGGCGGCCACCACCAAAACCCCAGTCTTCCTCTCCACATCTTCCCTCCGCTCCATCCTCTCATACCAATCTCTAATCCAACACTTCCACACCTCTCTCCCCACCCTCTCACCCACCACCCTCCACTCCCCACACCGCCAAAACTACGCCGTCTCACCCTCTTCCTCCCTCCTCCTCATGCCGTCTTGGTCTTCTTCCCCTTCTCTCCCTTACATAGGCGTCAAGCTCCTCACCTACTTCCCCCTCAACTCCTCCCTAAACTTACCCGGAGTGCAAGGAAGTTACGTTCTTTTCTCCTCAACGACTGGGCAAACCTTGGCTTCCATGGACGGCACCGAAATGACCCTTTGGCGTACCTCCTGCGTTTCAGGTCTAGCCTCGAAGTTATTGGCTCGAAACGACGCCCAAGTCCTTGTGATGATCGGCGCCGGTTCTTTAGCGCCTCATTTGATCAAAGCCCACCTTACGGCGAGACCCAGTTTGCGAAAAGTGATCATTTGGAACCGAACGGTGGAAAAGGCTAGAAATTTGGAAAGGGGTTTGAAGGAAGAAGGGGAATTTGATGGGGTTGTGTTTGAGAGTAATGGGTGTTTGGAGGAAGTGGTGAAATTGGGGGATATTGTGAGTTGCGCGACGAATGCAGAGATTGCGCTCGTGAAGGGTGAGGAGTTGAAGGACGGCGCGCATTTGGATTTGGTTGGGTCGTTTACGGCTTCGATGAAGGAATGCGACGACGATGCAATAAGGAGAGGGAGGGTTTTTGTTGATAATGAAGCTGCATTGGTGGAGGCAGGGGAATTGGTGGGTGCTTTTGAAAGAGGAGTGATTTCACGAGAAGAGATCGCGGGGAGTTTGGTTGAGCTGATTAAAGGAGAGAAGGTTGGGAGGAGGAATGATGGGGAGATAACTGTGTTTAAATCGGTTGGTTCGGCTGTTGTCGATATATTAACTGCGCAGTTGGTCTATGAGACTTACATGAATAATAAGGTTCATGAGTAAGCTTTGATTCCTGCCTTTTGTTAGTAATGTTCATTTCCAATATTTTTACGTTTACTTATAGAACTTATACTGCCTTGTGAGGTATCTTATGTATGCAATAATCAATATTTGATACTGCCTAGCTTCTGTTCTAGTCTTAGGTGGATTTGGCTTTAAACATGACTGGTTTATATATATGCATATATTATCATATATCGGTTGGGTTGGCACCAAAAGGGTTTTACTAGTGGAAGAATTGAGAATGTGAAAAGACACCAATTCATTCAAGTGAAGTAGAGTCTACTGCTTTTTATATCCTGCCTTAATGGAACTTATAAACTCACTTGTGAAATGTGAACACCTTGTAGGACCATCTGCTTGTCAGAAACATGCAGGTTATGTGACGAAATTGATTGTTTTACAAGAGCACAATATTGACATAGATCTTCTCGAATCTGATGTGGACAATCTTACAGATGATCTTGTTTGGAAAAATGTGTTCTATGTTCACGCTCAGGCATGAAGGAACCAGTTTTGCTGTTCCACTCAAATATTCGGTATTTTCAAGGTGCTTGAGGGTTTGAGTAGAACTGCAGCACTGGTTCCTTCATGGCCTAAGAGTGAACATAGAAACATTTTTCCAACCAAGATCATCCATAAGATTGTGCACATCTGGTTCGAGAAGATCTATTTCAATATTTTGTTCTGGTAAGACAATCCATTTCGTCACATAGTTTGCATGTTTCGGACAAGCAAATGGTCCTACAAGGTGTTCAGGTTTCACAAGTGAGTTTATAAGTTCCATTAAGGCAGGATATATGGAGAAAAAGGGTGGGTACTGACTGTAGACTCTGCTCTATTTGAATGAATTGGTGTCTTTTCATATTCTCAATACTTCCATTATTGAACACCACCTTCAAACTCTCATCAATGGCCATGGCCACCACCACAGCCGTTAGAACCCCAGTCTTGCTCTCCATCCTTTCCTACCAATCTCTAATCCAACACTTCCACACCTCTCTCCGCACCCTCTCACCCCCCCCCCCCCCCCCCCCAAAAAAAAAAAAGAAAAGAAAATCCCTACAATTTTATAGCTACCCTGTTTCACCATCTTCCTCCCTCCTTGTGCCCTCTTCCTCCTTATCCAGAGTGCATGCAAGTTATGTCCTCTTCTCCTCAAGAACTGGGCAAACCTCAGCTTCCATGAATGGTATTGAGATGACCCGTTGGCATCACATTTCAGGCCTACCCTCAAAGTTATTGTCTAGAAATGATGCCCACGTCCTTGTGATGATTGGCATGGGTTCTTTAGCGCTGCATTTGATTAAAGCCCTCATTATGGCAAGACTCAGTTTGCGAAAAGTAATCACTTGGAATCGTATGGTGGAAAGGGTTAGAAAGGGGTTTCGTGGAAGAGTGGAATCTGATGGGTTTGCGCTTGAGAGTAGTGGGTGTTTGGAGGAATTTGTGAAATTGGGCAATATAGTGAGTTGTGCAAAAAACGCAGATATTTCGCTTGTGAAGGGTGAGGAGTTAAAAGGAAGGTGCACATTTAGATTTGGTTGGGTCGTTTAAGGCTTCAATGAATGATGACAAGGTGATAAGGAGAGGGAGGGTTTTAGTTGATAATGAAGCTACATTGGTGGAGGCAGGGGAATTGGTGGGTGCTGTTGAAAGAGGAGTGATTTTGCATGAAGAGATCGCAGGGGGTTTGGTTGAGTTGATTAAAGGAGAGAAGCTTGGGAGGAGGAATGATGGAGAGAGAGCTGTGTTTAAATTCATTCATTCAGCCGTCATTGATATATTAACTCCACATTTGATGTATGAGACTTGCATGGAAAGTGAGGCTCATAACAAAGCATTGATTCCTGCCTTTTGTTAGTTATGTTCATTTCCAATGCTAGTTTGGGTTATATGTATGGAGCTGATACTGCCTTGTGAGAAAATCTTAAGTTTGCAAGAATCAATAGTCAATACTGTCTTGCTTATGTTTTAGTCTTATGTGGATTTTGGTTACAAATCATAATTGCTTTATATATATAACTAAAGACTGCCTCATGAGTATCTTATGTATGAAAAAATCGATATTCAACTCTGCCTAGCTTCTGTATGAGACTTGCATGTAAAGTGAGGTTCATAACAAAGCATTGATTCCTGGCTTTTGTTAGTTATGTTCATTTCCAATGTTAGTTTGGGTAATATGTATGGAGCTTATACTGCCTTGTGAGAAAATCTTAAGTATGCAAGAATCGATAGTCAATACTGTCTTGCTTCTGTTTTAGTCTTATGTGGATTTGGTTACAAATCATAATTGCTTTATATATATAACTAAAGACTGCCTCATGAGTATCTTATGTATGAAAAAATCGATTTTTCAACTCTGCCTAGCTTCTGTTTTAGTCTTTATGTGGATTTGGCTTCGATCATGAATTATATTAATTGCTTGTTTGTAAGTTTCATTTTGGCTTATGGATGATATTAAGCTTCTTTTGGTATTTTAATTGATATTGGGATGTAGTTGTGTTTTGGCTTGCTTGGATGCAAAATTGTGCTTTTCAACCTGTAGTTTATCTTGATATGGGATTTGAGCAATGCTATGATGAAGTTTTTAAGACTGGTAATAGTTTGCACTTCTCTCAAAACATCTTCAGTTTGTAAGTACTGTGTGTAGTTGGGTGGATTTGCGTCTTCTCACAGCATTTGGTAACTTACTGGAGCAATTCTTGCTTGCCCCCAACCTGCATAGAGAAGTTTGTGTCTGATAGTTGGACAACCATTGTAAACCTATAGACTCAACTCAACCAAGCCTCAGAGTAAACCCATATAAGTGGAAAAACTGCAATGGAAGACATGGTTAGGCTACTCTAATAGTTGGGATAAGGTTGAATTGACATAACTCTGAAACATGTTTCCAGAGACCTGCAGGTATCGAAACCCTTCAGTAGGTTTGGTGGGAGGGAGTGATACCCTCAATTAGTAGCCCTAGGACTGTAGTAATAATAATAATTATGGTACTGCCAGCGAAGACAGATGGAGTAGCACACAATTGTTAACCAATTGTTCTGGGTTTTGCACAAGGGAAAATGCCCTTTTAATTCTTTCATATGTAAGACAACTACTATAAAATTAACTTGCAATTATTTTCATCTAGCAGATGTGAGAAGCAACCGAAAAAAAAAAAAATAAAAATAAAAAGGAAAATGAGAAGCAAGAGGTAAAGATGGAAAAAATAAAATGGGTAAAAGATAAGAGAAAAAGGAAGGGTTGTGTGCTCGAAAATGCCACGCATAGCTCTACACCATCCATTCACCTGTGGAGCATAGACCTCCTACAGTGAGCAAAGTCGTGTGTACATATATTCCTCGAATGACTAGTTACACAGGGAGTGCTGATCCTAATAAGGAGAGGGGTCAATTTAGTTCATTCGCCTGTATCCTAGTATTAATCAAACGATGTAATTTGTAAACAAAATTTCCCGTTTCAAGATTCTTGCCTTGGCATCAGTTTTTATATTACATTTCATTTGCAGTTATTTCCCCTCAACTCACTTGCACCTTCCCACCACCAAGCCTTGAACCCATGACTTTGGCTTTGCAAACATTATTCAAAGCTAAATAGCCAACAAGCTACATGGAAGGTTGGTTTTCCCCTCAACAATCTCTCCTATTTCAAGTTCACTAAATCTTCATTAACTTGATCCAGTATCCACCCCAAAAATGTTACCTCTGCAATCCAGTTGCCAAAACATTAGTCAAACCAGCCAGAATAAACAAAGCTAGCAGTTCGAGTCAAAGATTAACAAGAGATAAACAAATGGCAAAGCAATTGATTCACATAAACTTTTAAATGAATTAAATAAATACATAAGCCGGAAGACTGTTGCGAGGAATTTTTTTACCAGCAAAACAGTTCTCAGCCCAAGAGAGTACAATAAAATTATGCATGCATAAACTAGAATGTGATCAACATAATCAGCATTCCTTCTGGTGAGGTTGTTTCTTTTTCTGAAGCTTATGGTGGATCCTTGGGAACAGTAGATCATTAAGTTGTCTCTCAGCACTATACTCTGAAGTGGCCTGCAAATAAAATTCAATTTGGAGAAGAGAGAGACTGATTAACAGGAGGTCTTTTTCATGGTTGACATTGTAATTCATAGCCCTTTTCCAATTAATTCAGAGTGACAAGGCTTTTAAAAGTTAATAAAGAAGGAAGCATTGAATCCAAGTTACGCAGGGGTGGAGGCAGGATTTATCTCCAAGGGGGGCACTGTGCTATGATTATATAAAGTGGGAACTAAAAGCCCTATAAAGCAATTTTAAAAAAAAAATTACTTTTTAGTTATCATTTTTCAATTTAATACCAAAAAAAGGATTTTTTTTTTGTCAACCTATTACAAATTGACTGTAAATATACTTTAAAATGACTACTATCTTCCTCTTTTTGGCATTATGTTGAGAAATAGTCATGAAATGGTAATATCTCTCCCCAAAAAAAAAAAATATTTGGTTGAGCCGGGGGGGGGGGGGACGTGCCCCCCAAGGCCCCCCCTGGCTCTGCCCCTGAAGTTACGTGAACTACGTTGTGAAGACACATGTGAAGTTGCTGGAATCAGCAGCCCCCCCTCCCCCCCCTCTTTTCTCCCTCTTCCCCCAAAAAAAATGAAAAAACATAAATAAATAAAGATTGACATGTAGCAAGATTTTAATTTTTATTGTTTTATTCTGTGTGAATAATATATTTCATTTTGTAAACATCTAATGCAAAGGCGCTCATGGCCAAAGAAAACATACCCGTGTATTAAATGCAAACCGCAATGTTTGGACTTGCGTTCCTGAGCAAACTCTCAAGTCAAAACCAAGGGTATCTACACTAATAAGTGTTGCCTCCTGTTATAAATTGCAATAGAGATTAAATATCAAAGATATCATCGAAAGATTTTAGACATCTAACAAGATTTCATTTAAATAGCATCAGGACAATCTGAAGCGTGTTACCTCAACTTGAATACCCTTGCATCTCCAACAGAGAGATTTGAGGGCTTGTGTGGTTTTCTCTCCAGCAGCTTTCAGACGAGACATAATATTGGCTGCCGAATGAGCAATAGCATCAGGATGAGCTTTCGTGAAATCTTCCAGTTCGACAACAGTCTGTGGAGAAGTGAATAATAACTGCATAATTAATTTTATATTCTCTGTTTCTCTACAAGCAAAGATATCTCGAACGTTATATGATTTATCAATTCATAGTGCCTTTAGCAAACATAGGCATTTCAACTCACAGATAAACACTAATATCTTCAAATTCAGTCGCAAAAGCATAATGGAATACTCATTTGATTTAAAATTTCATGCCATATATCCATTAGGTTCTCAGTTGATCCTTAATCTAAAATTTCCAGTCTTGGCTTATAAACAATATTAGATTTTATATTAGACAGGTGCCTGACTGGAACATATAATAAATTAATAATACTCTTATCTTGATCAAATCATTTTAGGTTAAGGACTTTCCAAGATTTCCATGATATAGTAAAAATTTGGTGGGAATCTTTTTGTTTGGAAAGATAAGTGCATTTTTGGGAACGGGAAATTTCTGACCATTTTTTTTCTCACTTTTGTTGTAATTTTTTTTTATTTTCTTTTGTCTACCTCATGTGTACAGAGGCTCCGGTCTTTTTAAAGTTTTCAACACATTTTTACTTTATCAAAAATGTAAAATGCAGATGTAAGTCATGACTGAAAACAAAGCATGTCCTGTTTAAGGCAAGAACAAGGTTAACATGATTTCAAAGATTTCATACTAGCATCTTGCTTTTTGATGCTTAGTAAGAGACCTGTAGCCTATATGTATAATAACATTACATTAAAGTATAACTATCAACAGCCCATATTCATGCTCCACTGGAAAAAATAAGACTACAAACAACCATTTAATGTTAAACGCACCTAAAATATCAAGTATACCTGATGTCCATGTGCTGAAAGCAGTTGAATTCTAATCATTTCCAGTTTGTAAAATGAAGTCCCGTTTCTGAGGCTTTCATCCTTCTCTGATTCCTCTGCCCAGATTGAATCATCTTGAGACAACCTTGATTCTTGTCCATGGCCATTAATCTTATGAAGATCTTTTAGTTTGTCTTCCAAAATGGTCCCAACCTGGTTTACATCAGCATTACTGGACTGATGGTCAGTCAAGTGCTTCTGGATGACAGACTTTTCTTCAATAAAGGCAGGTCTTAACAGGCCTTGGATAGCAAGACCAGCAGGAGGCTGGTCCATCCAATCTATAGGATCACCTGATGTGAACTACACAGAGAACAAATCTATGAAAAAGCGGGAACCATGGTAAATTCTAAGTATTCAAATAAAGAAAGAAGCAGAAGTGAACAATTAGACAAGAAAAGGCATATGTAAAATATCTACGTTTTACTTAAGCGAGACTAGAAACCGCCTAGGATGGAAGATTAAATATGGATAATCACCTCAGATAGCTTTTTAGCAAAATACATTGGATGAGTAGAACGCATAGTCTCTAATTTTGCCCAGTCTCCAAGTGTCTCATCAGAATCATCCTCATCTTCCTCGTCTTCCAAAACGGCAACCCAGTCCTACAAGAAAGTATTTAAAACAGTATGCATAATGTTAAATAGCAACAGTTCCCATGCTTGAAGAGCTCAAGCAAGCACAAAAACTTAATCTTGAAATATATATATATATATATCTATATTTTAACATTGGCACCTTTTCATAGTCGTCATCTCCACTGTCGTCGTCGTCATCATCATCATCCTCATCGTCAACATCACTCTCTTCATCTTCAATTTCATCAATACCAAAATCAATTTCTGATGGTCCCGATAACTCCATCTCATTGATCATTTCTGTAGTATCGAAGCCTATAATGACTTGCTGCATTGTTTATAAAATTAAGTTCTTGTTACAAAACTCACAAACAATTTTAAGAAGTAAAGGTAGCACCAATTGAGGGCAATATGAACTACATGTATTTGCCAAAAAAAAAAAAAAGAATCATGGCTGATGATTTAACATTATGTATGGCCCTAGAATGGTGACAAAGGAATATGTGGCACCCCAACAAGTTCGGAGATAATATTGTTGTAGAAGAATATCCAATTACTAGTGGATATTTATGCTCTCTTTCTTATTTTCATTTTTACATATATATGTATACACACACACACACATATGAGGGAATGAAAACAAAATGGATCCATTTTCAAAAAAGATAATTTACCTTGGATGGTGTCAATTGTCAAGTGAAAGGCGACCATTAGCTTATAAAGAAGTAAAGAACTAACGAAACTTTTAAGGTTCTTACGTAATTGAAAAACTTTTGGTAACCAACGTTCATAGTGAGCATTTTAGAAAGTTCACATGTGCATACATTGCGTAAGTTTGCTAGAAGTCAAAGTTCCATACCACAAAGTTATTCTCTGAAGTCATGGTTTGCATAACGTCTTCATTGTTGCTCACCTGAAAGTAAATATCTGACAACATGCCACAGCATACAACACTTCAATAGTAAATAACACTGCCAACTCCAAAATAAGATACTTATACATGAGAATGATAAATGCCGAAACACCCAACTTACTTCCATGTTCATCAGTTACATAAGGCAACTCTGGCCAGAAAATGTTCTCATGCACTTCATCGTCAATCATACCCGAAAACATTAGCGTTGCTTTGCTGTTTACCTGACCATGACACAGTGAGAGTAACATTAGCTGTACAAATAATAGTATCCACTTCTAATGTTTAAGATTATGGCTAGGTTTGTAAGAAACTATAAGTAATAATGATTTCAAGCAAGTCATTTCAGAGGACTATTGTTCAGAGAGCGAAGGAGATATTCCAGCATTTAGTTGTAACTCATAACATCCTGGCAGAATAGCTTCCTTCCAACCTCAAATATGGCCTTTTTTTAACTTCTACCACTAAGGAAAAAAACTTGTAGCTAGAACATGATCTGGCAACAGAAGGTTTGTTTGGAAGGCAACTGAAGGAAGCAATTACTTCTAGAGTTCTAGCTAAACTCACACGATAAGCTTATCCATCAACTTTTTATGTAAGTTCTTCAATGATGTTTTTAATTAGTAATATTTAGCAAAATTAGGTATTGAATTAGTTCCTAAAGAAGGCTTTGTTTACCTACTTCTTAGTTAGAGCTTAACAGGGCCATTTTGGAGCTCAAACAAGAACTATTCATTTAAAACCACACAACATTTCCACCGTCACTTAAAAGTTCTATTTAATGATCATTCAGAACCATAGTCATTAAAGATGCTCCCAGACACACCCAAATTTCATCCACAAAGGTTTCATTTAAAGTAATTTGTCCTCAAGTTTCCCTCCAATGTTTTGAAAGTGAATGTAGTTAATACCTCAATAATGGTCCTAGTAGTTTCTGCAGCTGTAAGTCTGGCATCTCCACTGTCCTGAGCTGCCGACTCCGCAATGTCCTCAAATGGATGGTACTGCGGCTTCTCATTCCGCTCTATATGATCTGAACCCGAGCTCAAATACTCCGCAGATGCTCGAATTCTATTCTTTATAAGATTGTTCCTTGTCATGAAAGACCCATTGGTTGTTCCTGGAAATCTACTCCTGTAAATTCATAAATGTTTATTCTCAACAATTTTACACAACACCCTCCCTCCGTTCGGTTGCTGAGAAAACTGAGGAAAATGACTGGGAACTAATTTTAGGCATTGTTTGGTTAGCAACTTAGATGTACTTTTCTTGCTTGTAGAAGCAAAATTTGCTTTGATTCTCTCTCAGAAGCAAGTAGAGTACTACCAAAACGCAAACCAAACAGTAGTTCAGTTTAGTTCTGATTTATAAGGCATTTTTGGGTTACAATTTAAAAGTACTTTTCTTGCTTTTAGAAGCAAATTTTGCTTTGATCTTCTCTCTTAGAAGCAAGTAAAGTACTTCCAAAACGCAATCTAAACAGCATTTTACTCTCCTTTATCTTCCCACATTATCTCGCAACCAAACGGAGCATTAAGAATTAAACTAAGTACATACCACGGTGTGTCCACGCTGCTGGAGTGAGAAAGCCGACGAGAAGCGACATCATCCGAGCACCACAGGGGACGACAATCTACAACAATAAACAACCACACCAAAAAAAAAAAAAAAAAGGGTTCAAATTTAAATATTTGAATATATGCAGACCCTAATAATGCTACGTTTGGCTGCCCAGAAAATATAAGGAAAATATATCTACTTGGCTTAGTTAAACTTATTTTCTTTCCTTTCATAATTTTCTCAGCAACCAAACAGAGGTAAGTAGCAATGATATAGGATGAGAGAGACAGAAAGAGGTACTGTGTATGGGAGTGGAGGAGCAGAAACCGGCACCGGAGCGGAATCGGACGGCGATGGATGAATCGATCATCATCATTTTCTTTCTCTCTCTAAACGGGCGTGAGATCTGTGTGATGTTTGTGGATTTATCGGATGAGATTTTCCGGTTTGGGGATCAAGGTCCCCCCCTTTCTTCTCTTCTGTGTTTCGTTTTTTTCTCTCTTCGCGGTGGGGATCCTCTGTAACGGCCCAATGGTGGAGTCGCTGCAAGAGGCCAGGTGTTGGATTGTGTGTGGATGTAGGAGGATAAGGGTGCAGGGTAACTCTTCATAATGGAAGTATTGAATTACTAAAGTCTCCCTGGAGGATAAGCGTGGCCGAAAAACACACTTTCATCCCGATGCCGTAACCGCGCTTTAAAAATTTAATTAAAAAAAAATTAAAAAAATTAAAGATAGAAAGAACTTTTGGAATGGCAAAAGAGTTCTGTGATTGGTGCTCTCTCTCTCTCTCTCTCTCTGCTGTGTAGGATTTTTCTTGCACATCTTCTAATTTATTAGCCTCCACTTTCTCAGCATCCAAACAGAGTATCTCTCTCTCTCTAAACAACGGTCTTTGCGGTTCGAGCTTCGTCTAGCTCGCCCTATCCAACGAACTGCGACAAGCGACAACTGAATCAGCGGCCTGTAACTCTCTCTCTCTCTCTCTCTCTCTCTCTCTCTCTCTCTATATATATATATATATAGTTCAACTGCAGTTTGGGTCCTTAATCTTTACGTACAAATTTTTGATATCTTTATCTGTTGCTATTCTTAGTCTCCAAAGTAGAAATATTGGAAATATAGCCGAATATTTGCGGCAGATGCTTTCGTAAAATTGAAACTTGGAGAAATTTTATTTTTAATTTTCAATTATTAAATGTTAACTTCCTCTTGCTATATGTGGGTTTTTTTGCCCTCGAAATCTTTTTTTTTTTTTCCCAATATATTAAAGGGTGTTGTTAATATTTAAAGAGGTTGATTTGGAAGTATATGATTCTCTCACAACAAGTGTGTACAAGAAAAAATGATATGAACTGATATGACATGGGCTCTTTTGTTATTAATGGGATGATACTACTCACCTTGCTTTGAAATTAGTGGTACATATGAATGGTCGCATCATTTTTGTATGGATTTTAAGTACAAGTTGCTTGTTTGGATAACACTGGGTCGACCGATTTAGGCTATGCAACTTCCTCTTGATATTTATAATTATCTTGCTATTATTCTCGACCACCTATGTGGAAAGTGCAATGCTGTACATGTCGACCCCTCATCCTTACTTACACGGCTTACTACTTTTCCCTTTCATCTTAAAATATGGATCAACACCTTTTCTTTCTTGAAAGAAAAATGATTATGGTTATCTCGTTAATTTTAAAACTGTCATTGCCACATTGGTAATGATTGGCAGACTGGACAATTTGGTCAAGGTTAAAAGCATTTTTCTTTTTGGAATGTGTTTGCGGAACCCTTATGATTATTTTTTTGGTTATACTCTCTCAGGATGCTTAGTTTGAGATACTCTCCGGCAATCATTACTAGAAGATTTGAATCCATTAAAGTTTCCAAGAATACGAGGAGCATTGTGGTAAGCTTTCTGGAAGAAAGTACAACTATATTATGCCTGAAGAAGCTATCTGTCTTGTAACATGTTATTAGAAGAATTTCCTCCTTTTTTTCCAAAACTAGTTCAGTCTTGTGCTATCCACGTGACAAGTGAGACTGATTAATTTGTTGTATTTTAGTTTTGGGGACCAAATTACAAGGCTTTTATTACTGCCTTAAAAGCTACTTGAAATCTGCATTTCTAAATTCTCCATGTAATCTTCTTCTGTGGAAAACAAGCAATTAGGTTGCCTTTTAAGGGAGTTAAAACAGTGTCATATGATACCAATATATTTATCAGTTATCTCTGCTTTTTGAGCTTAATAAAATGCCCTTTATTATGTAGTATCACTCACAAGTGAAGTAGAATAAAGGCATAAGGCCAATCAAATTCGCATCACAAAGAACTTGTAAACAAGGTTAATGGCTAATCCTGAAATAACATAATAAACAACATCCTTATACATATATGATATAACAGCACAACAACATATGAAGTATAATAAGTACTTCTGAAAGTGGCAATGGTCTAGGTTTATATCATTAAAGAATTATTTACAGGTAGTAGCCTTTTAGCAGATATAAAGAAGCAAAATTCAGTTCCATTAGCATTTGGTTTTCATATTGAAGCCTTATTCACTATCTTCCTCTGACAGAGATTGTCTATGAAGGTGTTTCAGGCCTCCGTTATACTTGAAGCTACTTGAAATTCACTCTACTTAAATATCACACATGCTTCTTTAACCCTTTGGCTCCTGTAAAACCCATCAATTGAAGTAAATTTATCAAATAATGAATTTCTTAAAACGAAAATTTAAAGGTCTAAACTGATGTTAATGGTTACAACTTATTGAGTAATCGCAAAAGCTTGAAACTGAAAGTTTTGGCAATACTTCCATCAGAAATGATTTTTCTGAAAGTAGTGGTGTCACGAACTCAGCTCTATTGTTAGGAGTTGTAAATTGTGCACATGGTTGCAAGTCATTAGTCAAAAGAGTGGCACAAGGGGAACTCATTGGTTTGCAGACTTTTATCAGGATTTATGACTCCTATCACGGGGGCTGATTCATAACAAACTTGAGGTAGTGAGATCCTAACACCTTTTCATGTCAAGACGACAGGCTTGAATCTCTCTCTCTCTCTCTCTCTCTCTGTGTATATATATATATATATATATATATATATATATATATATATATATATATATTACTAATGACATGGCACAATATATAAAACTTTCAGATCTTATCATGGATTTCAGTTTGTGAAATCACTAAACCTATAGAAAGGGCAGCCTTTGCTCATCATATTCCCTTTTTAATCTCAAAGTTAAAAGAAGTTTATATACAAGCTGGCCAAGAAGTAGGTACGTATGGTTTTAGGAGTACTTGAATTTTGCTCTATTTGATTGCCAAGAAAAAGTAGGAAAAGAGACGAAAAGTTGGAATCTTATTACAGGTCGCTTTTGAAGTGGCTGTTCTTAAGATTCCTACTATCCTTTTCAAATTTTCATTGTACAAGACTTCTGGCAACAAATGGAATCATTGAAACATTTCCAATATGTCTCAGGTGTGTGCTGCAAAAGGTCCGCGACCAAGGTATCCTCGAGTATGGAAATCCAGAAATAGAATTGGGACCATCTCCAAGTCAGCAAAGCTTGTTGAATGTGTAAGCTCTCTTTTTAGCTCTTTTATTTTTTTTTGTTTTAAATCCTTTTCAATTCTGATTTGTTCTGGAAATGTTATTATAAACTTTTGTTTCCAAAATTGAAATTTGAAGGTTGTCCACATGGATTATTGGGAATGGTTAAGCTGGGTGAGTAGGTTCTGTAGGCGGATGAAAATTTTAGGAACAATTAATGGACACTAAAATTTGTAATTTTTGTTTTGCATTTTTGAATTGGTTATGTTTGTTGGGTATGAGCTTTTGCAGATAAAGGGATTATCAAATGTCAAAGAGGAAGTTTATGGGGCTCTTGATTCTTTCATTGCTTGGGAGTTAGAGTTTCCTTTGATTACAGTGAAGAAAGCTTTAAAGACCCTTGAGAATGAAAAAGAATGGAAGAGGATAATTCAGGTACTATTGATCTACCTAACTCTTTTTCTTCTTCATCCTCTCAACACACAACCCACACCCCCCCCCCCCCCCCCAAAAAAAAAAAAAAAAACACATTTTTCTTCTTGGTATCCATAGAAATGATGTGTATAATCAAATGACATAAGGGGGTGTAGGTGACGAAATGGATGTTAAGCAAAGGTCAAGGAAGAACAATGGGGAGCTATTTTACACTGCTAAATGCCTTAGCAGAGGATGGGAGACTTGATGAAGCCGAAGAACTTTGGAGGAAGTTATTTTCAGAGAATCTAGAAAGCATGCCACGTATTTTCTTTAATAAGATGATTTCCATTTACTATCAAAGAGGCGTGCATGAGAAGATGTTTGAGGTGTTTTGATGCTATCTCTTCTGAAACAATTTTGTTTTATATGACATGATGCATCTTGTATATGTTATTTGTGGTTTTGAGTTTTTTGTTTTCTTTCAACGCCCATGCATTTTTCTCCTTCGCAAGAACTTGGAATTTCTTTGAACTCCAGGGCCTTTAATTATAGGTTCTTGCTTAAGATGATGTTTGAATGCATGCAGATAAAATTATGATGCTATTGCAGAGTAGATCTATCAATTGATCAAACCATGAATTGGATGATCCGATTTCAAGGGATCTAGAATGATGACTTGGATTTGAATATGGCTTCATTGATCCAACCAGTTGTATATTGATTTATATATAATATATGCCTCCTTATAATAAATATTCTAACGAACTATGAACTTCTACTATGTAATATTTTTTAGGGGAGATTACACTTTACCTCCTTCAAGTTTGGCTCTCTTTTTTTCTTTTTCTTTTTTTTTCTTCTTTTTTCCTTTTTTTTATTTCAATGTACTTTACCCTATATAGTTTGAAAATTACACTTTTCTCCTTTCAGTTACACTTGGATAGGCCAAACTTGATAGGGGTAAAGTGTAAGTTTCCCCATTCTTAACTTAATTATAATATTATTTTCTTCCCTTCTCCCCATTCTTGATTTTTTGTTAAATTTTTATTACCATTATTTCTTTATCTATAGAACTCCTTTCTTTAGTTATGAAAACCAACTTAAAAATATTTATTTATTAATGTTGTGATTTTTCTACCTTCGTTTCATTCTGTTTTCAATTGGAAACTAGTAAGTGGTCGAAATTTTCAGTGTTGGTTTTAAATATATCTTTTACTTTAAGGGTAATGAGTAATTAGAAGTATAAATGTAATTTTGTTAATTATTCTTATTGCGGAGTCTTTTTGTGGAGTCTTTTTTGTGGTTTTGATAATAGAATACAGCTTTTAAAATTGTTAATCACATTTTAAATTTCATATGCCATTACATCATAGTTTGTATTTGGATGCTCTTAATTTCACTGCTTCTGGGGATCTTACGTTTTGCTTATCTAATCATTGTAGGTATTTGCCGACATGGAAGAGCTTGGTGTCCGACCAAATGTTTCTATTGTTTCAATGGTTGGAGATGTATTTCAGAAGTTGGGTATGTTGGACAAATACAACAAACTAAAGAAGAAATACCCACCACCAAAGTGGGAATATCGGTACATCAAAGGAAAGCGTGTTAGGATTCGAGCACAACTTCCTGGGGAATCTGAAAATGCAAGCAAGGGCGATGATGCTAGCAAGAAGAATGATGCTAGTAAGGATGTAAATGAGTTTGAAGAGGAAACTAACAAGACTTCGAATGAATTGTACGAGGAAACTAAAATTGGAACAGATGAACTTAATGATGAGGCTAACATTTCTTGTTGACAAGCCAAGGCTCATTCCATTTCATTTATTGTTGCTCTTAGTTTTGTCATTGGTTGATCTAGGATTTCTGTGTTTGGTGACAACTCAATCTCATGCCTTCCGGGCTCTTGAGGACGTCCTGTGACAGCAAAAATAAATGTGAAAGATGTGGCTCGGATTCCTCAATTGAGCTGTTAACCTTAAAGATCATACTTGTTCCCATTGAATCTGTATTTTCCAGCCCGTCCCATATATTTGCAATTTTTTAGGCGAGAAACATGCTGTCTTGTCATCCATCCTGTAATGTATCTTGAAGCAACTTCACAGAAGAATTAAACAAGGCCACTCTGGAATGTTTCTTACAGGCATGTTTCAAGTGGTTTTTGAGAGATGAAAATATTGTGCGTGGACATAATTCCAAGTGTATGCTTAGAAGCAAACACCAAGAAGAATTCTAGAGGCCTATTTTATCCACGCACCTTTTTTCTTCCGATTACCAATCATAGCAAGCCGGTTATTTTGGATCTGTTCTATCTTTCAAAACAAATAAATATCAATATCTTCCTAAGACAGGAACGGTCTGACATTGCATAGAAACAAGACTTCAACAAAAGCAGGCAGGAAGAAGAAGAACAAAAAAAAAAAAGGGCAGGGTTCTAAATTGCCCAAAATCCAAACCTTTTCGCGTTATGCATAAAAAGGGCAATTGCCCTACATATTAGTAACTTAACTGGCAACACGATTCAAAAACTAGGCATACAGTATCAACACTAAAAGATTACCAACCGCATTTGGCACAGACGACAATTTTTGTGGTAGTCCTTTTAGTTCTTTTTCCAAATTAGGGGTTGGGGGGGTTGGGGGAAAACTTATTCTTTTATCAATGAGAATAAATATGACAAGTATTTTAGTCCTCATCTGTGCCTGAAGCTTCTGAACTTGAGCGGCCACCCTTTCCACGCACATTGCCGTTGGCAGTGGAGCCCTTCTTATTTGTATCCTGCTCATCAGCATCATCTTCACTGTATTCACTCTCATAATCATCATATTCCTCTTCTTCATCCTCCATTTCCTCTTCGATCCCATCCTCCAGAACAGGTCCCTCTTCTGCCACGGGACCACCTCGGGTGCCAGCTCGAGTCCGTTTCAAAATTTTCAACTTCAAGCTTGTTTTGTTGTCACAACCAATCCAAGAGTCACACAAGCAGTAACAAGTCAAGTTATAATTCCCCTCCGCCGGGGCCTGCAACTTCCCCATCACCAGTCGAGAGCCACCCCTCACCCTCTCAACTGCTTCTCTAACTGCCACACTTGTCTCCTTCACATTTGCCCCTGACCCCTCCATTGTCTCCTCAATTGCCTTAGAAGCGGCAGTTATGGCTGCAGCTTCATCCAAGAAACTCACTTTCTGGAAAAACCACACATTATTTGAGACAGGGTCCGCAAGCAGAAACCAGAAATTTTCTTCCTTGTGAAATGGGAAGTAAGGAGTATGGGGAAGGGCACCAATCAGGCCATTCTCACGTTTGAGTGTTACCCAAGAGTGAACTGTGACAATGTCACCCTCTTGTATACCCTCCTCACCTTCAGTCTCACATCTAATTTCAATTGATATGGAAGGAATCATTTCAAGGACTCTCTCAACATCTTGTACTTCGGTAGACGAGAAACCAGCTACTTGAGTGAGCAGCTCAGCACGGTCCTGCAGGCTCATGTCCCGAAGCTCCTGAAACGTCCGCACCTTCTGCAAATGAAGAATAGAAAACCATATAAGCAAGATCAAAGAGAGGACAACAAAGAAAGTGAAAATACCGAAATAAATTATTATTAGATTGTTTCACTTGGAAAAAAAATATGTTTGATTATTCAGTCTCAAAAATTTAGACGGTCCAAAAAGCATTTGCCAGCCAAAAAATTGAAAAGCAAACACATTCCATAAATAAATTTTGGAAAATAATTGAATCACTTAAAATCCCATATCTAATAGAAATATAAAGTACATAAAGAATGCAGTAAAAATGAAATATACAATTGGAACACAAATGTGGATTAAACATTTTTTATTCTTCCATTTAGTTGTTAGTGAATTTTAGCAAATATTATGGTTCAATTGGGTCAATTCCAGCATGGATGTCATAACCAAATCCATAGGAGAACAGGGTACCAAAGCTTCTTGAATCCTAGTAAGTTTATAGGGAAGACCTTTGAGGACAGCAATTACTGGCATCCTTGGCAAGAGGCAATTTAAACAATTGCTTTCCCGCATGGCATGATCAAAAGTAAGATTTTATCTAGTTACCTTGCGAGCTATCTTTTTTATAATGGCCTCATTAAAATGCGGCAGCTGCAGAAAGGGTGCAATGCCTTCAGGGGACCCTCCACCTGCCTTCCTGGCACTGAGAGGAACAGCCTGCATCAAAGTCCATCAGAAAGACAAGCAATCCCCAAGTTAAAATGGACTAGCAACATAACTAGAAATCTAGACTAGCAATAGAACTACAAATCTTAAATTCAGTACAGAAAGGCTAGACAAGATGAAATGGACTATGCAAATATAAATGTTAGTGAACATCTGCTCTAAATAATTGACTTGTGAAGCAAGGCTTCATAAAAATTCAACACGGAAGAGGAAGCTACTAGAAAAAAGTGAAATAAATTTTGAGTGGGTAAAAACAATTCTTATGCCTTTTTCTTTTTCTTTTTTTTAAAAGAGGGGGGGGGGGGGGGGGGGGGGGGGGGGGAGAGAGAGACTCGTATTAAGTGGAAAACATAAAAAATATACTATTCAGAGAATTTCACCATGGTGGAAGTTGGTGTCCATCAATGTAGTATTAGTACCTGAATAATGCATTGAGAAAGCTCAACAACCCCAATCGCAGGCCTCAGCCATCCATGCCCCTGAGAATTGCGTGGTATAACTGCCATCTGTATAGAGAGAGAGAGAGAGAGTAAAGCATTAACAAACTACAGGAGTGTGGCAAGTGTGATGCACATGTCAAAACTCAAAAGAGAAAGAAGAAACTATTTGTTCAAATAGCATCAACTTGAAGATCAAGTCTTCCCAGTATATATAGAAAGATAGTGTCTTTGAACAGTAATATCACTATGGCACATGATATGTGAACAAGTGACTTGAGTGTTCAGATAGAAGCAACAAAAAGTGAGTTCGCTGAAGACTTGATGATTCATGATCCTCTGCACAACCTATATATATATATACACACACACTCACACACATATCTATTCGAAGGCATGATTTTTTGTTCATGATACTTCTCCATATCTTTTTATTACATATCTTTCTATACATCGATCTAATTCATTCACCTCAAAAACTCACTTCCTGCTTCAACTTCTATTGGGAATATCCTAATTATTTAAGACTCCAACAAGACAACGAACAGGGCATAGTTACTTCCTTACACAAACCAATGTAAAGCACGGAAAAAAAAAGGAAATTTGATTTCCAGTCTCTTTCTTCGATACTTCCATTACCCTAGTACAGATTCTCCATATGCCACCTCATCGTGTATTCTGTTTGTTGGGAATTCCCACATCCCACATCATCTAAATATTGAGTTTAGAATTGACTTCCTTTGTTTTCTTATGATACGCTGATTCTCGAAAAGCTGGCTGGCTATTCATGCCTTGTCTTACAGTTTTTATACTCCTTTTTGAAATCTTTACATCAAACGTAGGAACCTTATGTTTGAATTGAAGCTCTAAAATATGATAGACAACATCATAGGTTTATATGAGATGTCATAATTCTTAATGCCACTAGAATTCTAGAATACTAGAAGCCTACGTAGAAATCACCTTCATTACTTCTTCAAGAAGGCGAGGTGCAAGTTCTAGCACACGCCTGAAATCACCTTGCAGAGCTGGAGATAGGGCGGCTGATTCACGAGTTAACTGAGCCTGAATCAACAATTCTGTCTGAACAAAGAAGACATAGAAGTAAGAATCTGAAACTTCATCAAAGATTAGAGCACTATACATTGAATGCTCAATATAGCCAAAATTCGGTACACAGACTACCTTAACTAGTGCTGGATGCTGCTTCCAAAACTTTGCTTGTTCCTGCTTAATGTTCTTAAGGTCTAGATTCAACTCACTCCTGACTAACATAAACAGTTTCTGAAGGGGTTCACTATCAGTTCTACGAACTAGAATTTCCTTGTACTCAGCCGCCTTTATGAATACATCCATAACTTTGCTGTAAAACCAACGTATCACATCAGAATAATGAACAATTATATAGATGTTACCCAGTTAGATACAACAAATCCCCTAATATTTGAAGAAGACAAACAAAAATTTACAATTGAAATTGGTGCATTGCTTAAGATGGGCAACAAAGACACTTTCAAACAACTAACTCCCAAAGAACCACAAAACATATGATTTACCCCAGTTATCCACATACTGTTATCATCATATTTTATGTTTCTGTTTAGCTTTAAAAATGCAATCACGTGTTAACCTGTGCAATGCATTGGTCATCATTGGGGAAAAAGGTTGTAGGTTAAAAAATGAATTATGGATAGTGTAAACTTGTGCAATCAGATTATACATTGATACACTTGATTTATCCCTCAACCCCTCAGACGGTAGGCCCTAATCCCTTTTTTCTTTCTTTCTTTCTTTCTTGCTATACTGTTGACACATCATTATATTGAATGGGACATCTCAAATGGTCCACCTTGATCTTATTTAATGTTGACATGAATTTAATAGTTATTGGACATATGTTGACATCGCATAGTCACTGGTCCATAGACCACATAGGGATACAGTGATGAAGATTCACTAAGGCTAGGAAGCATGTAGTGACACATGGTTAGCCCCCTTTATGCCAAGTGGCAAATTTGGTTTTGGATAAAGTTCACCTAAAGAAACCCTTAGAAAGAATCACATAGTATAACTATGTGGAAGAGAGACCAATTTAGTTTGTATTTCATACTAATTGACGTTTCATTGAATGTGACACTGTTAGTTTATAAATAATATATATAACGACAATAAATTCTGAGTTGAAATAGTACCTTGGGGCCAAAGAAGGTTTCATCAAGTGATAGTAAGTGTACAGGGTCTGATGCATGACATAATTTCCAGTATATTTTGATGACCTCGAGAGATATATAACAGCTATTGCCAATGGCAAGAGAATACAAACTCCAACAATCCAAAGTAAAAGTATGCCACCAGATGCCCCATCAATGTTTAGCAGGAACTGAGGAAGAGCTATCCCCATTTGAAACCCCTGCATCAACAAGTTAAAACATTTAGTTTCAAAAACATGATTACTTCTTACTAATTTACCTAACTTTCCCAGAACCACCAAGGAAAAATTCTTCCTGTATCCTTATGAGAGAGGTATATTACCTGCCTACCATCTGGATGGCCATATTTTTCAAAATTCTCTCGGGATATTGGATCGGTCAGAGCCTGATAAGCCTTAGATATGTACTCCACAAAATACTTGTGGGCCTCTGGAAAAAATAAATGAATAAATAGGCAACGTTAGTATGCACAAGGTCATTGATAAGAAGCTTCATGTTGCTTGCTAAGTCAAAGGTATGACAATGAAAAGCAAATTAACTGAAGACCTAAAACACCATCAACCTGGATCTGGATTTTTATCAGGATGGTATTGGATAGAGATTCTCCTATATGCCTTCTTTATATCTGAATCTGATGCTCCAGGTTCTAATCCAAGAATACTAAATGGTTCAAAAACTTGAATCTGAGTAAAAAGCAAGAAACAAATGTCCACGGTTAATTGCAACATTCAACAATTCAAGAATACGGCTGCAGTATTAAAACCTAATACAACGTCCTGATTCACTTCATAGAAATGACAGCAAAACATAAAATTGACAGAAGCAAAAAAAACACATGGTTACATATCAATTAATGTTCAAGTTTTTTTACCCAAAGAATAATTAGTCCATTACCTCACGGCTCATATTTTTAATGTAATAAACCAGGATGATCATGATGACCCAAAGCAACACCAGTGTCAAGTTACTACATGTCGAGAAGTTTGAGATCTGCAAAAGTAAATCAAAACGTTACAAATATGGAAAACATAGTTACATCAAATAATGCACATCCCCAATATAATTAAAAAATAAGAAAATATTTAAACGTGAAAAGAATAACTCACCCGCTTAAATATCGATTTGCGGTACTTTCCGGAACGAGAGCAGTCAGAACACTGACAGTGAATGCTCTTTGCTTTCTTTGAAGCAGCTCGACATAACTTCATTATCGTATAAGGTACTAAAGGTAGGGCCATTATAGTCAATATGAAAATTGGAAACAATGAACTGTTCTCTTCCGAAGCAGCCATCAGGACCTTCTGTCTAAAACAACTCGTATATAGTTATTTACTTATTATACCTGCAAAAACTATTCTAGTTAGAACCTATTGGTGAATTGTTTTGACAATTACTTGACTTCCAGTTACGAAAACTCTTGAGGGGGCTTCCGGTTACAAAAACTATCTGGATCTCCCCAAGCAAAAAGAAAATCCAAAACATGTGATCTCAAAGACTGTATAATATTTTATACATATTACAATCTACCAATAACTTCTACAGATCTAAAAAGACAGCTTCAATCAATTCAAGTACATCAAACTATTATTAACATAATAAAGTGGCCCTAATTGAATCAAATCATTTTTGTTCTTTGATGTAAGATGCGCTTCAATAAACAACTCAAAAGTAAAACATCATTGAATTTCTGTGAAATAGATCCAATTTAAAACTAATAGGTAATACCAAAACAAACATGAGAGCACATGTATTGAAGTAACAGAACTTCAACAGACAAAAATCAATCAAGATCGATAAGCTCAATCCCAAGAGTAACCCATCAAAAAATCACCATTAATCTCTACAAATTTTGAGCAATAAATCCAAATCAAAACCAATGTTGAAACTGAAGTAGTTGAGCTTTAGCATGTGAAAATCAATCAACAAATGTTAGCTCAACTCCAAGAGTAAACCCTCAAAACCCCACCATAAATCTCTACAAATTTTTCATATGTTGCGAACTTGGAACAAGAAATCCAAATCAAACCCAATTTTAGAACCAAAGTAGCGGAGCATTTTACTTGCAAAAATCAATCAACAAATACAAGCTCAATTCCAAGAGCAACCTATCAAAAACCCTCTATAAACCATACTATTATTTTTTATGAATGAATTTTCAATTTTTTTGATATCTTTTGCCACTGTTTTTCTCTCCTTTTTTTTTTCTTTCATTTTCGCCCCCCTCTCTTGCCTACCGCACATCTCCAGTCTCAAAAGACGCGTCTCACATTCTCATCTACGAGGTACAGCATGAATTGAAGCCCTAAGAAATGAACAATAATTGCAGACACTTTACAACATCAAACACACAGAAGATCAATGAAACCCTAACCCCAATAACATGATTCGAACTGAAACATTCATGATTTTTCCAATTCTCATATCAAGCTTTGAAACTGAATCTGAAGCATACCCAATTTCCAATTCCATCGTTTGAGTGCACATAATATATATATATATATATATATATATATATATCAATCGTGAATTACAACCTACCTGATTAGGGCAAGATGGAACAAGCTCGCAGAGGTTGATGGAGCTCGACGGAGCAAACCGACGATCTGTGGAAGCGTTTTTTTTTGTTTTTGTTTTTGTTTTCCTTATTGCCCTACACTTTCTAGTTTCTACCCGAAGTGCATTGATGGTCGTGGATCGGGTTGATGGGATGACCCGCCCCACCTATTGTGATGGGTTTGGGAAGAAGATAATCGGGTTGAAAGATAATTGGAGAGGATAATAATGATCAAGTAACGAAGCAGAAATATCTTAGCCACAAAAAAAATAAAAAGTAACAAGCAGAAATAACTTATATGAGTTCCCGCACTAGGGATTGTATCTCGTGAACTAATGGGATGATCCACCTTACCTATCGTGATGGGTTTGGGAATGAGATAATTGGATAAAATAACGATCAACAAACTAAAATAATCAGTCTCCACATTAGAAATTGTACCTCATTCATTAATTAGCTACATGATACGTTGGGCTAATGGTGTCTCTCTCTACTCCTTTGGACTTGTTTTTAAAATTATTATTATTATTATTAGCACACTAAATTTAACAATATATTTGTAATATTCGCCAAAAGATAGGAGAATAATCTGTAACCTTAACCATTCTTGCGCAAGTTCATAAACCACTCTACAAATATTAACTTTAACATTATTAGGAACAAGACATGCATTCTTGACTAAATTACACATATCTCTTAAATAATTTCAATTCGTGAAGATATGATTCAAAATCTTCCACTTTCATACCACAAAAAAGATAGTTTCTATCCTCATATAAAGCTCTATTAGAGGCAAATCTGTTAATTTTTGGAGCAAAACACAATTATCAAATCTAGCTTATATTTGTTTTGGCGATTATTTAAACACTTTTTTTTTCTTATATCTCAATTTCTTATTCAGTCAAGTAGCAGATTTAAAATATAATAGATGGTTAAAAGTTAGATCCCACCAAATTTCATTTGGAGTATTCGTAACCAGATTAGATGATCGAAAATCATATTTTAGCAAATTTTTGGTCCATTGGGCCACATACTTTATTATGATCCAAAGTTTTATCTAAGTAGATAGCACTACATCCATATCCTATATCAATTCACACATCATTTTAGCTTTTGCTTGAGAAGAAGTTCAAAACAAAGGGAATGTTTTTATTTTGGTATTGTCTGAGATCCATAAATGTGCCGGATTTTTCATGGTTTTATATCTCACCAGCTTCAAAACTCGTGTAATGCACGGATTTATATATATATATTATCAAATGATAAAAGAAAACGCATACCCATATAGAGTTGAAACCAATACATTTGTAAATCCTATACCCCTATTAGGATAGGTCATGCCATTAAATCTAAGGGCAATTGACTAATTTAAATTTTAACAAAATACTTATTCTCTAAAATAGTAAAATGTCTTTGTTAATATAATATCTCAATTAAATTTAAAATATATAAACAAAATAAATTAAATAGTTAAATCAAAATAATCATTGGTACAATGTTAAATTAAAAAATTAAAAAATTAAAAAAACTTAAAATAAAAGTGGTGTTAGTAACTCTGCTTTTATTAAACTAAAAGTGGTTTTATTAATGCAGCTTTTATTACACGGAAAGCAATGTTACTAAAACCACTTTCAAACACTGCTTTTCATGTATTAAGATCAATGTTACTAAACCCAGCGTCACTAACACTGCTTTCCGTGTATTAAAAGCAGCATTAATAATATTGGTTTTAGTGTAATAAAAGTGACATTACTAACACCGCTTTTATTTCAAGTTTTTTTTTTCCTTTTTTTTTTAAAGACATACAACATAGTAGAAAAGAATTTAAAAATAAAAAATAAAAATAAATAAAAGAACAATTGTGTTTTATACTCCTTCCGTCCCATAAAGATAGGTCACGACAAAACACGAAGTTTAAAAAAATGTTATCATTGCATTGACTTATCATTTGCTAAGCTCCATCTTTCTAAAAATACCCTCTCATTTTTTGTATTGGATTTTGTGTTGAAAGTAATTATTGAAAGGGGGCTCTATTGGCACTCAAATACTTGCTTTTCATCCCCCCACTTATTCTACACTTTAAGATTTCATGAGAAATATAGAAGGATTTCATAAAAACTGATCACGCATTCTATTAGAAAACATCATTTTGAATAATTTTTTAGAATAAAGTTTTTCCAAAATCTATCTTTTAAGTAGACTTTTATGCCATTTATAGTCTTTACTTCATAAATGACTAAAAAGTCCACTTAAACGATAGATTTTGAAAAAAAAAATTAAAAAAAAGTTGTTCAAAATGATGTTTTCTAATAGACTGCGCAATCATTTTTATTTTTATTTTTATGAAAACCTTATATATTTTTCATAAAATCTTAAAGTGTAAAATAAGTAAGGGATGAAAAGGAAGTCTTTGAGTGCCAATAGTGGCCTCTTTATTGAAATAACAAAGGATAGACTTTTTGGCCATTTAAGTAGACTTTTGCCATTTATAGTCCCTATTTCATTTTTGGCCAAAATGTCAACTTAAACTAGGGGTGTTAATGGTTTAGGTTAAAACCAAAAACCAAACCGAACCAAACCAAACCAGCCGGTTTGGTTTGGTTTGGTTTTTTTGTCATTAGGTTTGGTTTTGGTTGTAATTTTAGAAAACCAAATTAAATTGGTTTGGTTTTGGTTTTCATGTTTAAAAAACCTAACCAAACCAATAAAATCGAAAAATATAATATATATATATATAATTTTATAAATTATATGTCAAACTTTAGTTTGTTTTTCCTTTTTTAGATTGGCATTTATTAGACAAGCTATTAATATTGTGTGAGATATTAGCATGTATTAGATTAGAGATTTGAACTTGGATTGTCATATATCAATATGTTTCCATTTTGATACAATGTTTAATGTTTTTTTTAGTTGCTAATGTAATGCTTTTATTAATAATGTTTTTATTTGGAGTTTGGCATGTCATTTTTTTTCATTTTCAATTATTTGTTGTTACTTGATAGGTTAAAACCGAAACCAAACCGAACCAAACCGAAATTTTTTGGTTTGGTTTGGTTGGTTTTTTTATAGTATGGTTTGGTAAGAACAAAACCGAAGTATAATGGTTTGGCTTAAAATCTACCCTAAAATCGAATCAAACTGAACCACTAACACCCCTAACTTAAACTATATATTTTTGAAAAACTTTCTTCTATAAAGTTATTCAATATGATGTTTATACAGCCACTTTTCATAAAAACCTTTTATATTTTTCTAAAACTTTAAAAAATTAAAATTAGTGGGGTAAGGAGATCACTTGAAGGGATTGCAATATCTGAATCCAACTTATTTCTCTTCTTTATTAGGCCTACCCATTTCAGCCCAAAATATATTTTTTTACTCCATCTGTCCCACAAAGATAAGTCATATTTAACAGAACACGGAATTTAAAAAAATACCATTATTGCATTGACTGATAATTTATTAAATTCCATCTTTTCAAAAATGCCCTATCCTTTTTGGCATTGGGTTTTTTGTTAAAAGTAATTATTGAAATAACAAGGGGCAGAGTAGGAAATTTTAAAAATTTATGATTTGACTTTTCAAAGTATACAAACATTTTGGGACAAAAAAAATTATGATTTTACTTTTCCCTCTGTCCCCTTACTTTTTTTTTTCTTTCTCTTCTTTGCTTTTCACTCCATCCTCACTGTAAACTCTCTTTCTCTTCCTCTATCTTCTATATATCTCTCTATCTCCTCTTCCATTTCGTCCATCTTCACCGAATATGATTATGGTCGGATCTAATTCTATGTTACTATATTTTCTCTCATCTTCCTCCATTTCTCTCTTTCTCTCCTCTTCTATCTCCTCAATCTACGTTGGGGGTCTGTCACTTTCTCTCTCCCTCCATCTTATCTTCCTCCATTTCTTTCTCTCTCTCTCCCTTCTTCCATCTCTTCTATCTTCACCGGATCTGCGATGCACAAATTTATTTATAAAAATAATATTATTTGAAAATTAGAATTTTAACAGAATATTTATTCCCTAAAATAGTAAAATGTATAATTAATATAATATATCAATTAAATCTAAAAGATATTAAAAAAAAGTAAATAATTAAATCAAAATAATCTTCGATACGATGTTAACATAATGTATTACACAAAATTTAATCATACTCCTAAATTTTGAAAAACAATTAATTTAATAGTGGAAACTTGTAAGAAAATGAATGAGCTAACACGTTATGATATTTGGTGGAAAAAAATAAATTCTCTAAAGTATAACCCATCCCATGGTCATAGTTGTGACATATTAATATGTACCAAAGCAAGTATAGGCATCAAAGGTGCTTGAAATCCAACAGTGTAGATTATAGAATGCATGACAATGATGAATCTTGGTTTCCATGAGGGTTTCAAGTGGGTTTTGTAGAGAGTAAAAAACTGGGAGAAAAAAATATCGAAAATATATTTAGATAAGAGCATAAAAAGATGATAGAAAAGTTTAGAGAAAGAGAGAGAGAGATAACGGGAGAGAAGCAAAGAGAGAGAAGAAGATAAGAGAAAACATATATATGTTCAACTTTGGATAATTTAACCATTTGGAAAAATTTTGATTAAAACATTTTTTTTTTCTGAAGGTAGATCGAGAAAATCTTAAGATTTCAGCTTGTCACGTTTTTTTATTTATATATATATATAATTCTCATTTCCTCTATCTTTTTCTCTTTTTGATTATAATTATTTATAGTTTTATAACTTCAAGTTTTAGGAGAGGAGACAAATTGGAAAACGAAGAGATATGGTACAGTTTACTAAATTTGGGTTAAACATTATTCAGTGTGGGTTTTTTAATTCTCCCACATGAAAAAGAAGAGATATGCAGTAGATACCAAGCGTCAACTTACCTGCACCGTGTGAAAAGGAGCAGTGAACGCAACGTCTCGAAAAAAGTTGGAAAAATTATCTTTTTGATGACTGCTTCCCAACTTAATACAAAAAAATAGAAATTGGTATTCAATTTGAAGCACATATACAGTCAATTTGTAGTAAGTTGGCAGACAATACCCTTTGATTGGTATTAAGTAAAGTAATCACTAAAATGTAATTTGGCCAAAAATTGGAAAAATTATTGTTTGCTAATCAGTTCTCAACTTAATACCCAAAAAAAGGAAATTAGTGGTCATTTTGAAGTACATATATAGTCAATTTGTAGTAAGTTGACAGAAAATATCATTTGTTTGGTATTAAGTTGACAAATGATCACTAAAAAGTAATTTTCTCAAAAAAGTTTTTCAGCATGTGATTTAAAAAAATAAAAAAATGAAAAGTACCTATACTGACACATGGCATCTACACAATAACTCTATTCCTCCATTATATGTAGATTATATAGATTTCTATTTCTAAACTTGGAGGGAAAGATGATATTACAAAAGCAATGGCTCACACTCTTATTAAGCCACATCAACATACATTGATTTTTACATTTTTTTAATGCATGTAGTAATCATTTACTCATGAAAAAAGGAAAAAGAAAAATAGAGATGAATAACATTTGTCCTTTTTTCATCAGCCAACCCTAGAAAGAAAAGGGAAAAAAAAAGTTTTCCTTTTCTAATTTTCACAATTGATATATATATATATATATATATATATTTTCTTTTTTGCTAAAAAATAAGAGAACACACACTCATACAGAATCCTTTCATTGCTCTAACGCCTACACCGGATATGAACTGTCTCACGATATTCTAAATCCAGCTCATGTACTGCTTTAGTGGGCAAATAGCCCAACCCTCAAAATATACTATAGCTATGAAATCAAAAGCCTCTATAAATCTTACACTCTCTATTAATGAGATTGAGCCCGTGTTTTTTTTTGGGGGGGGGGGGGGTCGAGGGAAGAGGGGAGGGGGGAAGGAAGGAAGGGGAGGGAAAGCATAAGTCCTCTCTATTGCACTTTTCGCAATCCGCCCACTTTTGGGTGGATTTGGAGGGAAAGATCAACCTTATTCTGAAAAAACAATTTTACCCCTGCATCACATGCCTATTGATAAATAATTGTTGAAGATTCCGGCTTTCCACCCAGCAAGGGAAATGAATAAATAAAATAAAATAAAATAAAATAAAAACTTTGGTTATCAATTTTATGAGAAAACATGAAATAGAAAAAGCAAGTCAGGGAATACTAAAACAAAAGGGAAAAGGAAATTTGAAATAATTATTCATTATTTTATAGTTCATAGATAACTCATGGACGTTATAATAGTTTGATTTATAAATGATGGATTTCAAGTTGTTCTTTAAATCATTCAAAAGTAATATGGTAATATTATTCCTCAATTTAAGGGAGGGAAAGAGTGTATCACTTTCTAAGGAAAAAAGAAATCCTTCCTTACGGATGAAAAGTTCATTCTCCTCTTTTTCCTTTATTCCTTCCACATTTCCATCCTCTCAATCTTTCTATCAAGCATAGCGTTAGAGATACGAATAGAGTGAAGGGCCACATTGCCGCATGTACATATATAAAACCAGTAAAGCTCAAAAACAATAAATTTCTATATAATCTCTCTCCCTAACCTATCAACACAACTTGCATAGCTCCATGGCCTCATCAACGGAGTCCCAACACCATCCCCCCAAGCCCACCGTTCGCCTCATCCACTCCGCCACTTCCAACCTCCTCTCTCTCCTCAACTCCAAAACGACGCCGTCGAGAACCTCACCCACACCCACTCCCTCTGCTTCCCCTCCTGAAATATGCTTCCCCCTCCTATACGCCGACTCGCCGTCCGAGTCCGCTCAGAGCAACTCAATGTCTTCGAAACCAGCGATAAAGGGTGCTCCTTCGGAGTCTGGGCCGGGGTTCCCGTCGACGGTGAGGATCGCCCGTCTGAATTCGAGCGGCAAGGGTGGAGGACCGGCCTTTGTGGGACAGGTTTTCAGCATGTGTGATCTTTCCGGCACCGGTCTCATGGCCGTATCCACCCACTTCGATATACCCTTCATTTCCAAAAGGTCTCATCTTTCTCACTCTCTATCTCCCCCCTACATGTTTTTAAGCTATGTTATGTATTGATATTATTGTAGTTTCTGTTTTGCGTTTAGTGCTGTCTACTTCCATTGGTAATGATATACTTTTAATTCCCAAATTTATTGGCACTTGAAAACATTCATATGTATGTGGCCCAGGATCAGGGGACACAATTTTATACACAATTTTCAATAACTTGCTGTGTAGCTTCTAACCCACCATTGGATTGGATGTTCATTTCAATGCAAGCCATGCATGCCAAATATCACATTGATCAGCTACCAGTTGTCTTTCCATCCATAAAGCTCAAATTTTTAATCATTTAATTATTTAATTTTTTTGATGAAGTATTTATTTATTTATTTTTATCAATATAGAAGCTCACATTTATGGATGAAGTTGCTCTTAAGCTCTAATCAACCTGATATCAAAGCAAGCGTGGAATGTATGGGAGGAACATGTAATCCAAAAATGGGTTTTGCAAAAATTAAGCTACACAAAATAGATATTGAGAATTGTGTAAAAAATTGTGCCTCTCTATCCTGACCCATATAAATATGTATGCATATGTGTTGCATGGTGTTTGGAAGCTATGTTATATATTGATTAAATTGTTGTTAGTATTTGAGTTTAGTATTGTCTATTTGCATTGATAATTATTTATGTTTAGCCCAAAAGATAGTGTTGCAATTTGGAATACTTGAAATTTAGCAATTGATATCAAGAAAGGTTGATGAAGTTTGGGTTAAAAGTTAAAACATTTGCAGTCTGGATTACTTAACTTGAGAAAACATTGGGTACTTATGTGGGTGACTATTTAATGTATGTAATACATCTGAAACAAACTTGAAGATGCGAAGAAGAATAAAAAGGCATAGCAGGTGAAGAACAAGAAGTAGTAATTGGCTTATTTGAATAAGTAGGTGATTGAATAGAATTCAGTTCTTCTTCATCAGGGATTTAGAGTAAATAAATTTCACACTTTGAGACCTGACTACACCCTCAAAATCTTGTACAAGTTGTACTCTTTGATATGTTGATATCTACGCATCCCTCCATCCCCCATCCTTGCTCTAGTCCACTAGTGACATGGGTTTATGTACATTGTCTTATCACTTTATGTATGTCACTATGTACATATATGTTTATGTATATTCTGTACACAGAAATTGCCCATTTGGTATTAGTTAATAAAAGGGAATAACTGTTCAACCTGTATAATCTTATTATTTAATTTAGTCATTGCATCATGGTTTCCATCTCCTTGCATACACCAAAACCAACACTTTGCATGTTTTGGTCACACCATTAATGTAGGCTTGATTAGGGACTTGCATGATTGGGAAGTTGATTCAGTTCTATTGTTATTGGAGAAGCTTAGCAAAATAGAGATAAGACGAGGGACGGAGGACCGTATTATTTGGGAAAAGGGTAGACATGATCAATTTTCTGTTGGCATATTTTTTCATTCTTTGCATAGTTCCAATTGATGTGTTTTCCCTGCATCTCGTATTTGGATCTCCACAGTTCCTTCCAAGGTTGCTTTCTTTATGTGGACAGCTGTGCATCGGAAATGTCTTACCATTGATATCTTGCAAAGGCAAGGTTATGACATGGTGAATCGTTGTGTGCTGTGTAAACAGTACTGAGGAATCTATTGACCATATTTTACTTCATTGCGTGGTGGCGAAAGAGGTTTGGGCTTGTGGACTTAAAGCTTTTGGGATTAATTGGGTAATGCCACGCTAGGTGTTGCTCCTGATGGAGAGCTGGTACTGTAGGAGCAAAAATAAAGTCCAGCTTGCTCTGTGGAAATTTGTTCTGCATGCAATATGTTGGGTTTTATGGAAGGAGCGGAATAGGAGGACTTTTGAGGAGCAGGAGCAGGACCATTCAGTACAGCAATTACAGAATAGTTTTTTGGGTCCTATTTTTTATTGGGGGCATTCGCTCTTTTTGGAACAGCGCTTGTCATTCCCTGAGTTTTTAAGTTCTTTACAGCTTTAGTTTTGATTCTGTTTTTTCTTTGTATACACCCTGTATACATTAAGTTTTGCTGATAAATTTTTAACTTATCAAAAATTAAAGATCTTATTGTTGTTTACAAAACTCATTTTCAAGTTCCTTTTGGAAAGCTTCACCCTACAATGGACCCTCACGAAAGGTTTCACTTTTTAACACACTATTGTCTAATGCAGGATCCTTTTGCATCTACTGTTGCTGTTGTATAAATTATTAGATGCTTATGCATTTTATGTGTACTACTAAGTATAAACTATAGGTGGTTGGATGACTTTTCTGGTTCTATTTTTCCTTATTTCAAAAAAGAAAAGAGGAAGATTTTGAAGTATTCTCTGCTGATTCTGATTGATTCCTAGAACACCTGATTGGATTAAGAAGATGTTTGCACCTATCACTAAGAGTGACAAGAATGGCCCTGTTTTCCGCTTTTTCATGGATCTAGGCGATGCAGGTATGATTGGACAATAACTTTGCATTCTTTTGTCTCTTTCTTCTCCTTGCTTTTGTAAGACAGTTTTGTATACAGTTTAAGTACAAGTCCTTTAGGTTCAACTTCCTATATCAACGCTTGCGGACATCTCTTTTATTTGGTCTCGTAAATTTTGATAAATATAAATACCCCCAGTAATGGAAGGCATTTTCAACAAATTCAATGGCCTTAATGGTAGCTTTAAAGGACATGTAACGTGCGTAGCTTGTTCCACAATTAAACAGTTCTGCAGGTATCCTCTCACCTAATACCCGCTACTCAGTGTTGAAAGTAGCACAATCGGTTCATGAGAGTGAACTAACAACATGAGGTGTTTCACCTGCTCGTGATAGATCCATTTTTTAATTTGGAATTGGCCCGATAGAACTAAATGGCATAAAAGGATTTATGTAACTGACACCATATAGTCGGGATTAAGGCTTTGGTGAATTGAGTTGAATTGAAGGTGCTAATGCTGGCAATGTGAAGTATGTCCAATTTGGTCATCTTCATTTTTGTGAAATCATTTTTTTTCCCAATTCATGTGTTTTTTTCCTTATTTTTAAATACTCTATTTTTATTTAGTCTTAATAATATTTTATATGGCTAGAGATGACTTACACTCTGATTGGCTATATTTTTCCAGTCACATATGTTAAACGGTTGAATATTCCAAGTGGCGTGGTGGGTGCATGTCGTCTTGATTTAGCGTATGAGCATTTCAAGGTATGGCTTTCTTGGGTGGAGTGGACACACTTGATGTTTGTTGATTGCATATTTTACTAGGAGTTTGAATCCCTGTAAATTATCATTTAGCTCAACCTTTTCCTTTTGTCATTTTATTATATTCCTGTGCATATGCAATATGGATAAAAGCATTTCACATTGTAAGTTTAATAGTTTATCTTTTCTATTGTAGTCTGTCCTGCGTTTATGAGTTCATGATGTCAGTATGTGTCACCTTGATGCTGAAAACTGCCATTCGGGTTGTCAGCTTAGGAAGGAACAAAAGTTGTACAGGTTCCTTTTGGTTGTTACTTTTGTGTGAATGGATTAACTTGTGAAGACAGACTTGTCTTATTATTTTTAACATTATAAAATGATCATACATTATTTTGGATATCTTACGTAACAATGTGCAGTTTTTGGTTTATTTTATTTTATTTTTCTTCAGCCCTTCTTATGAGACAGTGGTTAATGCGAGAACCATATCAAGGGTAGACCTGCCTTGCTTTATTGTATGGATATAGGAAATCAATGAACTACTTGTCCATAAAAAAAGCGTAGCTGAGAGGATATTGGGATGGATGAGTGGCAGGATAAGAAGTGTTTTGCTGATGAATTAATGCATCACTAAGAAGGATTTTATGGTTCAAATTAAAGGCACTTTTAGAATGAATGGAACGCGCAAAAGGATGTGGGTTAGAGTGGTCTGAAGGACATCATGGCCTATGATTTAGCAGGAAATTGTCCCAGATAGAGCAGAATGACAATTTGAGATAGATGTTGCCAACCCAACTAGTTGGGATATGGCTTTGTTGAGTTGATAACTTTTGCTCGGAGAGGTGGCATGCATGTTTGTTGTTTTGATTGAGAACTTCTGTAGACAAGACAATGCACATGGTCTGTGCCTTAATTTGACGAAAATATGCATATGAAATGCATATACATATTTTTCTAAAATTTTCTTTATGCTGAACTTTATTTTATGATTAGTTTCTCTCTAGTTTTTTTTTTTTTTTTTTTTTTTTCCTTCTAACACTATTTATCACGTGCTATGCAGGAAAAACCTCACTTATTCCAATTTGTTCCAAATGAGAAACAGGTAAGCTACTATGTCACCTCTTGCTTTACGTTGGCATTTCTTTGTAATTATTTTCTGGTCATGCAGGTCAAGGAAGCCAACAGACTTCTTAAGACACTCCCACACAATGGTGGAAGGAGAAGGGTTGACGGTGTTCCCGTTTTCACTGCTCAAAACTTAGATATTGCGATAGCGACAACAGATGGGATTAAGTGGTTTGTTACTCTCCCATGTTTGAGCTTTTGTCATAGTTCCAGGATTTTAACATCTAAAGTTGCTTATTTCTTATTCATGTAATATTGTTCAAACATAAATGTGTGGTTTTGATGTATAGACTGGAAAAATCTCATTTTACAGATATCAGGCTTAGAGTTCCATTTAAGCGAGTCCTTGATGTACTGATCATTGTTTATTGAGTGCAGTAGTCAAGTATTGCTTTTGAGTTTAATGTTATTCTCTCTCATCTATGATAGTTAGGCATATTAGTTCCCCTCTTGTTGAAAACTGGACTGCTAATTGTTTGGCTCTTTTAATTTCTATAATCTTTATCACTTTCTTTTCTTAACATCAGTAGTAAGAAACATTATTCAAATATATTAGTTTTCCCTTTTTAATGGCATGTTTCCCCTTTTCATCCTTATTTTTATATGATATACTGGATACTTTTTATTTTGTACAAACAATACTCAGTTGTCTACTTAGAGGTTATTTCAGAGTTTTTATATTTACACTGATACATTTCTTCCATCAGGTATACTCCGTACTTCTTTGATAAAAACATGCTAGACAACATCCTTGAAGATTCTGTTGATCAGCATTTCCACTCATTAATTCAAAGTCGGCACATGCAACGTCGAAGGGATGTGATTGATGACAACCTGGCAGCAGAGGTGATAGAAGAGAATGGAGACAACCTCTGGGAGCCTCCAGAGGTACATAATCATTTACTCTATTCTTAGTTTCTTACTTCTCGGCATTAAAAAGTTCGGAAGCCAGTAATAACAGCATGTTTGTCTACATATGGAAAATATTTAGCCACAATTCTTAGTGGGGGGACAGTAATTACTTGTTTTATTTCATTGAGAAAACATGCTGGTGAACTGCAGCTTGCAAAGAAGTATTTATTTAATTATTATAAAAGGCGAACACTGCAGAGGAGATGACCTAAGGAGGCTGCTTTTTTTTTTCTGTTTTTTTTTTTTTTTTTTTTTTCATAATTCAAATGGTCTCGTCTTCATACATGAGTTCTAGCGGCTTACCCTCAAAATGATGCCGTTTTGGTGTTGAATTTAACAACAGCATTTATTATTGTTGACCCATATTGGATGTTTAGTTCAAACTTTGCATGTCACTCATAGAACTATAAATATAGGCTCCCCATTCCTTCTTATCAGTTTGCATGTCACATGTTGAACTATGATGTATGTACATAACATTTTTTTAATTGGGTGTGTTGGATTATAAAATCTAAGAAATTTTCCAATGAGCGGAAGCAAGCAACATTAAAAGGTGCTTGTTGAGTAAGGCTGGCTTTCAAGCCCAAGCCCTGGTTGGGCACTGGAGCACATCTTTCTCATCTCGATCAAGGCTTTCCTTGGCTCTCCCTGCTCCACCCTATTAAATTTCCTTGTTCCAGGCTTTCCTTGACCGTCCCTGCTCCACCCTATCAAGTTTCCTTGTTCCACCCTGGGACTGGTTCATGTTGGATGTGGGGAATACTTCACATTTAGTAGGGACCAAACCCACCCTGTTGCCATCGCTACTGGATCTCCTTTGTTTGCCTCTAGTTTTTCTTCAATAAAATTATCTGTTTCATATTTTGAGAGAGAGAGAGAGAGGGAGAGAGAGAGAGAGAGATCAGAATAGGTCACTGGTTACTTATATATATATATATATATATAGGATGATGATTAGGTAAGCTCGTGTTGATATAAGTTATATCAACAGCCGCATTGGGAGTTATACCTTGTGCATTAGTGGGATATGAGGTATATTGGACCAATGCAAGGGGTATAACCCCCAATGCATGGTGCTGATATAACTTATATCAAGACGTGCTGATAGGAACATAACCGATATATATATTTTAAAAAAAAAAAAAGAACGTAAGAACAGGTGCACTCAATTCCTTTTCCCCACTTATCATGTAAAAGTAGAGTTTTTTGGGTGTTGATTGCTGGATATTTATTCTTGACAGGTCCAAGAAGTGCTAGATGAGATGGGTCATCCTGTAATACCCTTGAGTGTCATATCAAAGGCTGCTGAAATGCAGCTCCTTTATGCTGTTGATAAAGTACTCCTCGGGAACAGGTGGTTGCGGAAAGCTACTGGTATTCAACCAAGATTCCCTTATATGGTTGACTCATTTGAAAAAAGGTACATTTTATGCCATTTTCAGCATCATGCAATGATGTAAAATGAATACCGTGGGATGCCTCTGTGCCCTAAATGTCAATACTGAATTTTTCCATTACAAATAGAATGTAAGAGGAGGATTTGGAATCAACCAGTTGATGTGTCTGCATAATAGATCCTGGATGCTTAATTAAAGCAGACTAAACAATCTGAAGCATTTCATCTGTTGCATACTTTTGTGCACTCAGAAAAGATTTGAAAAACTATTTCTGGCAATTTTTTTTTTTCTTTTTTTGATGAAGTAAAACTATTCTGGCATTCGGGCCCCTTTTAGGAGTTTATAACACTGCATCTTGAGTGGCTCCCCACTATTTTGCAGTATGACAGGCCTCTTTGGCGAACACCAGGTTGATGTGGAATTCTGGATAGAATTGTGAGTCCAAAATGCACAATCCTGTTATAAAATTTTTCTGGTATTTTTGGCCTCAGTGGAAGATGAGTTTTTTCCCCCCTTCCCTTTTCTTTTATTTGATTCATTTTGTTTTGTTTTTTTTTTTTTTTTTTTTTTGGGGGGGGGGGGGGGGGGGGGGGGGGGGGGGGGGGGAGGAAATTAGCAATCAATGGATGCTTTCTAGTACATCTGTGATTAGTTAATTCTGAAATTTTAAGATCATCGCATGGGCATAGTTATTTCTTTCAACAATTTAAAAAAACTTAAATTAATCAGTCCAGTTTAGGACATGATCGGACATCCCATGGAAAAATGTAATTGCACTTTGTTTTCCACTGGATTTGAGAATATCTTTTCTCTAAAGTGTAGCTGTTTTCGAATATGGAGCCATCACTGCATACAAGGAAATGGACTTAGCTGATATGGTATGGGAAACAGAGTGGACTCTCTTTAAATTCCTTCTAAATTACATTGGAGTAGTTTATTTCCCTGTTACATCCATACACTCCTTTAAATATCAGATCAAAGGTTAAGTAGAATCCTTTAGTAGTTTAAAACTGTAACTCGAGTTGTATTTGAATCATACCTCTGATAGGATCACCTTAATTTTATAATCTCCAACCTCTTCTCCTCAGTCGCGATTTCATATCAATAAATTGCCTCCGTTAAGCGACCACCATGTTATTATCCTTTTCTTTTTTTGTTCCCTGTCGTTATATGTCGTTGTGACCCTTACAAAATTTTTGAACACATTGATTCCTTGTGTCTTTGCTTCACCTCTGTAGCATGCACACTTGTTTCAGACTAGTTTATATTTCAGACCAGCTTATTTTGAAGACTGGATTTCCAGTTGTTTCTTTTACCATCTGAACTAGATATTTTTCCAAATTTCCCAGAATTCTCATCAGAAAGTGACTATTGTGGTTGGTTTAAGACTAAGACATTGGGGAATATACTATCAAGTCTGATGTTTTGTCATTGCAAAAGGGGTCTGCTTGCATTCACTTTTGTTCTCTCACTGTCCATGTAGGACTAAGAAAATACTACTGTGATTTATGTACTGGTAAAAACTATTCTTGCACCTAGCACTTGAATGTCAATCCTGTCATATTTGCATCTGTGGCATTTTAGTACTATCGAATAGTGGGTAATCATTCAAAGTACTTTTTCTTTCTTGACCTCTGCAATGCATAGATAAACCAAAATCAAGACAAAAGTGTGAGTGAAGATTGAGCACATCCATTTCTTGTACAGTGCACGACTAACTATACAAAAATAACAAACTTTAAAAACTAGACAATATAATTTTATTGGCTGGCCATATCCAGTTTCTCTTTACTTATTTCCCTTTTCCTAGCTTCAATGTATTACCTTTGCACGTCAACTCTTCGAGTCCTTTCTGGTGAGATGGGTCAATTAGGTTCTAGTACCTACCCTGATCTATGTCGACATAATAGCGAGAGTTTATTTAGTAAATTAACTGCATACGGCATTATTTCATCCCTCTGATTGACAAACACTTGTATTGAAACATTTTTGCTCCCGTCAAAAACATGTATGAAATGAAAGGGTTAAACTCATTATTCAGGCTGATTTTTTTTACTGTTAATGCAGTACATAGTATGTCTTGATTCTTTTTTATTTTGATATGGCGAAATTTGAGTGGATATTGGAACTGAACTCGATCCATTTGAAAGGAGCCAGATCCTGCATCTTTTTAATGCCTTTTTCATGACATTATATTCATTTGGTTGCAGAAGCGCAGCTTCTCTTCTGAAAGCTTCTGAGTCAACCAGTCGTATTGTTAATGGTGAAATGGGAAGCGATGATGAAAAATCTCGATGCCTTGGCACTTCAGAGCCCAGATTAAAAGCTGATCTTCAAACTGACCAAGTACAGAAACCACATTTCTGGTTCCCTTTTGGAGATTGGTTTAGCCATCTGTGGTCTAAAGACTCTAAACAACAACACACACCTCAACACAGATCTGATGCAAGGTGCCACACTATCGAATCTTGTTAATATATTTACTTCGATGATATGCATTCTTACTACTTACTGTGCTTCCATTCTTATTATCCTCCATTACTTGCAGAATGGAAGGCTCACCCAGGGAATGGATAAAACAAGAATTACAGCCAAGCCCCTTTCTTCCAAAGATCACAATGGTTGGTATCTCAATGGGGGAGGCAGGGCAGATGAGCAAAGCCAATTTAAAGAAGACAATGGAGGATCTAACAAAAGAGTTGGAGCAGACAGAGCAGGGAAATAATGCGGGTAGTTACAGGGGTAATGAATTCCGAAACGAAGATAGGGATCCGCTATTTGTGGCAAATGTGGGTGATTACTATTCCGGTGTGGCAAAGACCTGGTTCAGCCCGATGGGTTCGTGGGGGAAACAATTAAACAGCCTCACTAACAAGGAGTCTTTTAGCAGGAGTTAGTGATGTAAATTTATGTATGAGCCCAACAAAGTAAGATGTAAATTAATCTAGTAATGCATTGTCTAATTGGTTAGGTGCCTGGGCTGTGAAGCCAATTTCTTGGTAACCGAGTGGTTTTTGAATTGGATGATGGTGATTATTCAGTTGAAGTGATGTTGTTCATGTGGCTTGTAATTTTGAAATGTTGGATTCGTTAACAGAATAAGTTGAAAGTTGAAAACCAATGTGCATGTACATGCTGATTATAAATTAAAAAAATAAATTAAAAATAAAAATAAAAGTTGTGAATGTAGATGTCATTTCAGGAGTTTAGTGGAGGATAGGGGCCCTTCCTGATATATGCCTTTTCAATTGACAATAAGTGGTGTAGGTTAATGCAGTAAACTGGTAGACTGGTTATGATTGTGTGTTTGGTCTTCAGTTTTAATCCCAAGTCCCGTGGATGACTTATAGGTTGATGGCAGATCATTTTCCGAAGTTTGGCAGCAATGTGTATAACAATGGGGATTTGTTTTTGAAGCAATCATACGGAGTTTTTAGCATTTTTATCCCCTACCATAAGCAGAGGGCACTAGCTAAGTGCCCATTTGGGTGTCAACAATTTTAATGTAGTTTATATTGAAGGTGCAAGTACATCATCTTGAATGAAAAATTCAAGCGAATGATGAGCATTATCGTATGGCCTATGGGAGTGAAAATTCAAAATAATGACATTTTATAAATATCTAAAATTAATTCTATAAATCAACTATGGGGATGACCTCAACTATATACCAAAATCTAATGAGACAGATCTCAATAATGTATTTTATGAAGAAAAACTTACATGTAATTGTGATACGGGTGAGATTGTCAATGTACTTTCTAGTCTCACAATCCTATTTTGCTTTGCTCTTATTGACCTATAACACCACGTGACCGTCGGTCAGTTACATGGAGACTCACTCTATTTTATGAATCGGAATAAAAAGAGACATGATTAAAAAGGGAGGAATATCAATGTGGGGTACCAGATTTTGTTGTGACAGCCAAGTTCAATGAATTTGTGCAAGAGACAGAAATGGGATTAACCCATATATGACCTACTGCAATTGATATATATGTCTTGTTTGACTTTGTATTTTTCAACGAAAACGAAGTCTAATGGTGTCCCCCTCATCACATGTTGGTGACTTGACCGCAGTCGATCTCCATGCGAAAGCCATGGGAATATCGGTCATGAAAGTAACCACACTCACTGATACCTAATGATGGACAAGCCACAAAAGAAGGCCAGAAATGTCTTGATGTTTTTACTCCCTAATACAAACTTAAATAATCATGTCATGAAGAATTACTAATTATGTAAGTTAGGTGACATTTTTTAGCCTTAGCTTTTTATTTTTGCTTCAAAGGTCAAATTATAATTGTAATCAAAAAACAAATTACCGAGGTATTCATACCTAACTTGTATAAGAGATGCATTAAAGATCGGGATTTAATAGGGTGAGGATTAAGGGACAACATTTTTATATATAATTTTGACACAATTGTTAAAGCCGTTGGATTCACAAATACAATGTCATCTTAAGAAAACTGACATGACCGAACTTCATTCATCATTTAATACATCAGCCAGCTTGCATTAAAAATTGTGTATCTTATCCAAAAAAAAAAAAAAATTTGTGTACAAATGTTGTATCCCCTAATCTCAATCTCTCTCTATACATATATATATATATAAACTATATTTTTAAAGCAACTGATACTATATATTAAATAGAAGTTGTAAATTGTCTTTCCTTCTATATCATTATATCCATTTAAAAATTTTCAGAATACCACTATTATTACTTAATAGGAGTCCAAATAGTAGTGTCATATTTATTTTAGTGCAGATCCACTAACCTCCGATTCTTTCTCATATCACAGTATAGTAATTAGGGTATTGTGCATACAAACGTGACGCCTATGCCATGGCATCTAATATACATGTATCAATTGAATGAGACACATAGTGGTAGAAATGATAATTCCTTGGGGACCTTGGGGTGTGAGTTGGCCCCCCTATTTTTCCTAGTGTGTGGCACTCTCCCTACACTATAAAGTGGTGGGTAGTGACCCCTACCTCTCCCTCCCCTTTCTCTCTCTCTCTCAATGCTAAATAGATATGGATTGGAAAAGGAAGATGGGTTGATTGAACAAAAAGAGCAAAAAGGAAGGAAGTGGAGGCTGCGTTGCTTATGGATTGCAATCTTTGCTTTTGATGACAAAGGTATATCTATATGACTATATCACTATCACTATCCATGTCCTCCTGCCAAACCCATAATCCATGATAATCCGTCCCCCACTCCTTAGAAATTGCCAAACCCACCTCTCTCTCCAACAAAGCTGAAAAGAAAGAAGAAAATGTGGAGTTAGATGAACCCATGATAATAACGTCCATCTCATTCATATACCCCGCCATCTTATCACTCTTTAAGCTGCCTTCATAAAGGCATAAAGCTAGCAATACCTTCATCAATGTACTTGTCTAATCTTATCTAACTAAAGAAGACCAAAAGAGCATTGTCTTGTCCATATGATGTCCTAATCTTGACTACCGACTATATATATCAACACAAGCACACAATGAGAGATAGAGAGAGAGAGAGAGAGAGAGAGAGTCTTTTTTCTCTTCTTTTTCTAGGTGAAGGGTCCTTGACACAACAACCAACCAAGCAAACAAAAAGCCTTTGAAGAACTATGAATGAGAGAACTCATTCCCCTAACTATATGGTACTAGAGACCTTCCTACAAAAGAAGGGGAAGGTGGATGGTTTTGCAAGAAGAGGTTGTGGTGGTGGTCCCCTTTTTCAATTCTCATTATTTAGGCTACTTTTATGCACGATCTATGGTCCCTCTTGAAAATGCAATTATTTTTTTACCTTCTGAGCCGTATGTCCTATTTCAAGTAATATATGATGATGGTACTTTTAAAATTAATGACATGCCGGGCCTATGTAGCCTCAATATTAGAATGCCCCTTGTGAAGAAGAGTCGAAAACCTATGGATGTAGTCAGGGATGCATAGTATTCAATAACAATATATGTTGTATTTGAATTTCTTGTTTACTATTCACCATTTAGAATAGAAAAAGAAAAATGAAAAATTGTTGTTATAATGAAAAGAAACCTCGAAGAGTCATACCAAATGATACGAACACACACATCTGTCAGGATTGAAATCAAGATTTCTGTAAACTCTACGTCTTTAGTAACCCTATAAAATTAACTTTAAAAAAAATTAGGAAGCGTAACATTTTTTTTTTTTTTCCCTTCAAAATTTATTTTATTTGATGGGCATAAGCACCTCCCAATAATAATGACCCAAGTTAGAGCCAATCCCACTAATTAGGAATGAAATTAGAATTGAAATCAAGGTTTTCGTAAACTCTACGTCTTCAATAACCCTATAGGATTGACTTCAAAAAAAATTAGGAAGCTTAGCATTTTTTACTTTTTTTTTATTTTTTTTTGTCCTCAAAATTTCTTTTATTTGACGGGCGTACGCACCTCCCAATAACAGCGGCCCAAGTCAGAGCCAATCCCACTAATTAGGAATGAAATTAGGGGGTACTTTTCTAATCTTATTGTTCGCTTTCCAGCAGGCAAATCCTGTTTTGGTCCCCTAGAAGGTTCTCTTCTTTGCCCACCGTAAAGAGAGGTTCCCTTCTTCATATGTATTTTTAATTCTACTATTTTAGTATTTTTCACGTTTGAAAGATTCCTTATTTCTAGAAGCCAATTCTCTTTTTGTATCTCTTGCTTTGCTTTTAACATCAGCGTGATTAAGAAACCTTTCCCTATTTTTTTTTTTTTTTTTTTACTTCTGTTTTTGTTTTTTCCTAGTTGGATTAGAAGTTAGGACCTACACCCTATCCCATAGGATAGATCCTCCAACCCCTGTCCGCCTCCCCGCCTCTTTTTCTCTTCCCCTTTTTAACTAAGGGTCTGTTTGGAAATTTTAAAAATTAGATTATATTAGATCTAATCCATAACTGTTATCTGATTTTTATGTAAACCAACTCACAGTTGCTTTAAAAAAAATTGTGTTTATATCTTATTTTCAGAACAAAACTGAACTGTTTAATAAGAAAAAGAGACTTATCAAACAGTATAAAATTAAAATTGACTAGACTTATCCTCAACTAGTCAGGTTTTCAAGTTTACCAAACAATCCTTAAGTTTTTCGGTTTACCCAAAGAAAAAAGATGCCATAAAGTTACAAGTTATCCAAGTTAAAAGTAAATTATGACACACTAAGGTGTGCAACACTGAGATATACTCCATAAAAGAACATGATAAGAAAATTGAATGATTTTACCTAATTTTCTTACAGGCTAAGGTGGTGATGAAAAATTAGAAATTTTAAAGAAAACTTAGTCTTCTGTGTTTTGAATTTAAAGAAAAATTATAGAATTCATATCAGCCGATAAATGAATCTAACCCATGCAGAAAATGCTATGAAGAGCAAATCAGTTCACACATCCCTCTTACTGGCTAACATGGCAATGACAAATCAATCAGAAGATTATAGAAACATGATTTTTATATTTTTTTACTCCCTTTTTTCAGAAGTTTAATGGGAGTAGCGATTCACCGAACAACTCCACCAACTCTAATCCCATCAACGTCCGGCCTTACATTCCACTATATATAAGGACAAATCTTGTATTGAATCATAGTTACCAATTTTAAATAATTTATGATATTTTGGTCTTTCTCTTGTCCTTGTAGGAAGTCTACTAAATTCTTACTACACGTGATCAATCATTTTGCCTTGACTTTCTCTTAACTTGTCCTCGATTAGTGTAAGAGCTTCTTGAAAATGTCATTCTATGGCACTCACTCAACCGATTGAATGTACAAGAAATGGAACCATTTTGCTAGATTATCATATCGGATTGGACTATCAGATCGGACATCTAAAACTATCAGATTCATTTATGGATTTGTATACTATTAATCTATTGGATTATCGAATCAAATCTGATTAGAGTTATTCCTTAATGAATTGGATTTTGTTATACCTTGATCCAATATGAATCTGAGTCGTTGACAAGTCTAATCCCAACCCAACATGAGATGGTGATATGGTAAAATTAATTTGGCTTCTCTTTGTGTGATCTCTAATTGGTTCACTCATAATGTGGGTCACTTGTTAAAAAAGAGAGAAAAAAAAAGAAAAAGATATATTCAATGGTTACTAACTGATGTGGTATGGAAAGACTTGTAATTTAAACAAAAAGATAAAAATAAAAACAAATAAAACATGCACTTTTGTAATAAATTTGAAAGAGAGAATGAGATTGTGACACCAACTGATATGTGTAACCAGTGGACATGGCAATGCCTTTGAAAAAGACACGTACCCCTTAACACAAAAACACATGTCCCTTCCATTCATTGGTTACTGATTGATGTCGAATGGATAGACTTGTAATTTAAACAAAAAAAGAAAAAGAAAAAAACAATCACTTTTGTATTAAATTTGAAAGATAAAATGAAATGCTGACATCGGCTGATATGGGAACCAGTTGACACAAGAATGCCCTTAAAAAAGACACGTACCCGTAGAACACAAAAACACATGCTTCTTCCATTCTTTGGTTATTGGTTGATATGATATGGATAGATTTGTACTCTCATTTTCTCACAAAGATAAATCATTTTTGTTATTTTTTATGTTTCAAATTGTTTGTCTATTTTGAAAAGTCAAATCATAAATTTTTTAATTTTTTCATACTACTTTTTGTTATTTCAATAATTACTTTCCACACAAAATCTAATACCATATAGGAAAAGGTACTTTTGGAAAGATAATGTTTAATAAATGACAAGTCCATGTAATAACGACTTTTCTTAAATTACGTATTTTGTCGAACATGGTCTATCTTTATAAAACAGATGAAATAGTTTAAAAATAAATAAATAAAGTTAAAAATAAATAAAACATTCACTTTTATATTAAATTTAAAAGAGAAAATGAGCTTATGACATCAGTTGATATGTGTAACCCGTAGACACAGCAATACCCTTAAAAAAGACACGTACCCTTAGAATACAAAAACAGGTGCTCCTTCCATTCTTTGGTTATTGGCTGATGTGGTATAGATAGACTTATAATTTAAAAATAAAATATGCACTTTTGAATTAAATTTGAAAAAAAAAAGAAAGTAATAATGACATTTATGTGTAACCAATAGACACAACAATGCCCTTAAAAAGGACACGTACCCTAGAGCACAAAAACACGTGCTCCTTCCATGAATTTTATGCCATGTGAAGTTAATGCTTTACATGCCGCCACCTAGGTTGGAAGTTTGTAACGATCCCCCAAAGAGGGTTCCATTTCTTGCACATTTATTAGGTAGAGCACGGACCTCTTCCTGGTGCAGCATCTGCCTAATCTTTCCTCCCTTTCTAGCATATCCCAAAACAGTGAGAAGGCTACTGTGCAGATCACTCACACAGTGTCACCTAATCACCCACCGTTGAAACATACAAAGATTCCAGAGGACAGCATCTTTAAAATATCAAATATCATTTTTTACCGTCACGATTCAACCTCACCCAACAAAAGTTTTTAAAGAAAAATCCCACTGTGATACTCCAAATAGTATACGTATATTTCCCATCTTGTCCTTGTGTGGGTGGGGTGGGGCCCACCAAATCACAAAGACGTAACGGCCCATACAGGCTCATCGTACGGTCCTCCTTTGTCCATCAGCCCACGCGTTTAAACCGCCCGGCCACCGCCTTACGGGTGTACCATTGACAAACCGACAGCTTCTCGTTTTGAATTCTAGAGAGAGAAAGTGGGTTGGTTGAGAGAGAGAGAGAGAGAGGGGTTTTAAGCTGTGGGCCCCAGTTTGTGTTGCACCATATTCATACGTGTGAGAGTCACGTGCGCGTTTGAATATGGTAAAGCACAAACTGGGACCCACAGCCCATTTTCCCGCAGTTTTAGGAGAAAAATCACACTTTCACTCTCCAGCACAGTGCGTGCAATGTAAACTGGTTATGGGTTGGGCAAACAGGGTTTAATACTGTAATAAGTGATTTAAATGTCACGGACAATGAGGCCATATGTGGCTTTTACATCTCTGATGAGTAGGATGAGCCTTTTGTTTCTCAATACAGCCTATTTGAGCTTCACTTCAGTGTAACAATACATTAGGTAATGTAATGTTTTGAACAAATGCACAAAATTTACATTTAAAGTCATAGAATTCCGTAAGTTGGCGGCCGGACGGTTGAAACACACGGGTGATGGACAAAGGAGATTTCGTAGGAAATTTATACCACTGAGAATGTTTATGTTTCAAAATTGTGGATTTTGAATCTTTCATACACGAAAGGCCTGTTTGGCTGTCCAATTTGAAATTAAACAATTTAAGAAATTTTACATAGTATTTAATGCATACTCCATCATCGATCATCATCTTGAATTTACTATGTAAAATTTCTTGAATTGTTTAATTTCGAATTGAGCAACCAAACAGGCCGTAAATATCTAACAACATAACTAGCAATTATGATCTTGGAAGAAATTACCAAGAACTATAACATTTTATGTTGTTGATGGATCAATCTTGAAAACTTTTTGTGCAACATATATTCAATTATGTTTTTCATCATTTTGATGGCTTAATTATGTCTTTACAAAAAGTTAGTAGACTCTCTATAGCTTACGGAGTATTATTTTTCTTGCATAATAATAGAACACCTTATTTGAAATTAAAGGGTAATTTAACCGTAAGGTACAATCATATAGAGCATAGTTTAGATCGTGGGAAAAACTTAGAAGAATGCTATCAACATTCCACTTTTAATATTATTTTTCTAATATTGTGAGTGCGTGAAAATATTTATATTAAAGTGTCTTGAACACCTTTTTATATGTGTGTGTGGTTATCATCTGGATAACGTCACTCATGAGCAACGATGATTAGAGCCGTCTGTAACCTACATACGTGGGCACGTAACAATTACAGACCGGCTTTGATTAGCGTCACTCTTAAGCAATGTTGTCTAGGTGAACAATTTTTTAAAAACGTCTTTATTATTAAAACAGTTCACTAGACTGATGTTACTCAAAAGTAACGATGATCAGAACTGTTCATAATCTAAACTCACAGACGCATGACAATCATACATGGCTTTCCTTACCATTGCTCTCGAGCAATGTTGTTTGAGTAAACCATACTTTTACATGTTATTTAATTTTATGCTGATGAAACATGCGGCTTATTTAAACTATTCGAAACGTACTTTAAAAGAGAAGGGTACGAAGCCTATGCATTCTCTATCCTAAAATAGTGAAAGTGACCCTAATTCCTCATTCTATCATTCCTAAGCTTGTATTTCTCTATTCTAACCCATATTTAGTGGAAATCCAATGCCCACATAAAAATATTAGACACTTTTGATGGAAAAGAAAAGAAAATTGTGTCAATTTTTCTAGATCGCACACGTGACATGCCACCCATTATGACATGGCCAACATGCACCCCTATTATGCGTGTTGGAGAGTGTATCCCACTCCTTCTCCAAAGGAGCGTGGTGGCCATTCCCTCCCGAAAATTTCTCGACCATGTGTACACTGTTCACACTATACAATGCCCAATTGTCCACCCAAGAGTTCGAGTATGGCCGAGTGCAGACTTGCCCGTGTAGGCATTTCTCTCGAGCACAGGCCACTAACCTCTTTTACATTGCCAAATTGTACCATGAGAGGGGTCCCCTTTTGACATTTTGTGCACAAGTCAATGGGTGCAGCAAATCTGGTTTTTTCTAGTAGAGAGGAGTTTTTTTTTTTAAATTTTTTTTAATTTTAAATTTCATAAGGAAGGGAAACCATCGTCCTATCTCTCTCTTGACTATACCACTCCATCCCTTTTTTCTTTTTCTTTTTTTTTTTCCTGAGAAAAAAGAAAAAAGAAAAAAAAGCTAAAAAGGAAAAAAGAGAGATGGAGTAGTACAGTCCAAAGAGAGAGAACGGTGGATTTTGTATATAAATAATTGACCAAACTGAGTCAGTGCACCACCAATTCCTCTCTCTTACTCCCCCCCTCTCTCTCTTTTTCTCTACATTTATCTACCCTAAAAAAGTCAGCGCCGTCCTTTATCCCCCCTTCTCTTTCATCTGCCAATATGCTCAGACCGGCGAAACAGTAGCAAGAAACTAGACCCAGAGAGAGAGAGAGAGAGAGAGAGAGTTTTGGGTGAGTTTCAAGGCAAAACCGCCCCCCCGACTATTTTGCTGAAATGGCCGAGGGTTGGGATCTGCAGGCGGTGGTCAGAGGCTGCTCCGCCGCCGTGAATAACACCACCAACACCACCAACTTCAACACCAACATGATCAACAACAACGGCAGCAACATGCAGCCTCTGGGAGACCCTCTATATGAATTTGCTTCTTTGGCCGTTCAAACTCAAGAAGACCCATTCTGTTTCCCTAATCTCTTTGAGAAGAGAAACAACAACCCTTTTGAGGAGTTGGAACAAATTTACAACCCCTTTTTTACCACCAATATAGCCCCTCAATTCACCCCTGCCTACTCCATTTCTGATCTTGGTGGATTTCAAGACCAACAACAGCTTATACAACAGCAACAACTGCAGCAACCGCAACAGCCACAGCCACAGCAGCAGCAGCAGCAGCAACAGCAACAGATACAGTTTCAGAAACCTCGAGCTGCTCAAACTATTGGGCCGCCTAGACCAAGAAGGAGGTATTTATTTATTTACGGAGTTTTTATTTTTATATGGGTCTGGTGTGATTGAGATCAACTTATAAATTTCTAAAATTTTTATTTTTTTTAAATTGTCCCCTTTTTTGGGTTTTTACAGGAAGAATCAACAGGCGAGGATGGTGTGTCAGGTAACAGCCGCGTGTCTCTCATCGGATTTGTGGGCTTGGCGTAAATATGGTCAGAAACCCATCAAGGGTTCTCCGTACCCAAGGTTTTTCCTTCCAGGACTTCACTCATTTTTTCCCTTTCTTTTCTGTTCTTATCTCGGGGAAAATCACTCACTTTTCTTGGTGGGTTGAATGTAAGAAACTACTACAGATGCAGCAGCTCGAAAGGGTGTGGGGCAAGGAAACAAGTGGAGCGGAACGCCATGGATCCAAACATGTTCATCGTGTCTTACACCGGCGACCACACCCACCCACGTCCGACTCACCGCAACTCTCTCGCCGGCAGTACTCGGAACAAGTTCACTGCCCCCCAAATATCCAATTCCGGTGATCCACAACAACTACCCATCGAAAAACCTTTTTCTCTTCTCCTTCGCCAATTTCGACGTCAAGTCTCTCTCCAACGACCCCACTCAGTGCTCCCATGGACGACGAGCTCGCCGCACACCAGCACGAGGACAAAGACGCAGGAATAGAAGAGGAGGAAAACGAGGAGGAAATGGCGGATTTTGATATCGATGATGACGATGATCTATCATACCGAATATGGTGATGAGTGAAGATATTTTCATGGGGTTTCAAGAACTCGGTGGAGGATTGCCGGGATCTTTTCAGGCGAACTCAGACTCACTTTGGGCTCCAAACAGCTCCGCCACCAACACCTCCACCAACGCAGCCGGCGGCGGTGGCTGTTGAGCTGCCGGAAAAGTGGGTCTGGACATGGGATACTTAGATTACATTAACTCACCTTTTTTATCTTTGTCCGCCAAATAGGAAGAGAGAGAAGATGGAAAGCATCTCTGCCCTCACTACCAAAAAGTGTTTTTTTTTTTTTTTTTCCTTTTTTTAATAGGTTTTTTTCGTTTTTTCGCCCCCCAAAAATGTGTATAGAGACACCACCAACACCAAGCATGTTTTTCCATAGAGTTATCATCCTATGTTCACCATCTCGTTTCAATAATATGAGACTAGTTTACAAATATTTGATTTGATTTTTGATTTATTTATTTTTTATTATGGTGGTATTGCCCTATCATGATCATATGATTACGTCCATCTCATCTAAGAATAACAAAATAATTTGAGTTCTAACTCTAAATGAGACAAACATATGCCAAAAAGAGATCATGTTTGGTTATCTCATCGATATTAGGTTTTTAGAATTTTGAAAGTATTGTTCTTGCTTTCAAAAATTAATAGTATTCAAGTAATTTTAGAGAGTCGTTTTATTTTACGTTTTTGATGGATTATTCAAACTCTAGTTGAATGCAATTAGCTTTTGGACATGATTAAATCATTGTCAATATGTACGGTTACTCCAGAAAAAATAGAGTGAAAATCGAACCAACACTTCCTCTTGAAAAAGGACTTACAATTCTAAAAAATGCATCTCATCTTTTATATCACTCTAATTTCATAAATTAATACAAAATTTCTTCTTAACCTTGTAATAACAAGGAAAATGCTACACGTCTTAAAATCGAAGATCTCAAATAAAGACAATGAGATAAAGATCCTTAGGAGTCCAACTAGTAAATCCCACCCATTATTTTGTTCAAGGTTTTGAATTCGGATTGTGTAGCACTTTCCTTGTTATAATAAGGGGTGCCCTTATTTAAAGATATTATTATCACGGCATCCTATGTAGCTGAGGTTGATTGATGACTCCCCCTCCAACGGTGTGGACTAGCCACATCATCATCCACGTGGCAGAAAAAAAACCCCAAACAAAAAACTATTCCTACAGTGACAACCATCTTACCTTTTTTTTTTTTTTTTTTCCTCTTTCACTATGTGGCTAAAATATAATTTAATGTTGTATGGATTTTTCTGGACACTCAACTTGGTGCATGACAGTTGTCGCTTCCATGTATGGGAAGTTTCAGACCGTCACCGACTCCGGTTCAGTCGCCACGACACGCTTTTCCATCACGGGACACGCACACTCCAAACACAAGATACCTTTTTTGTATTGTTTACACCTCTGCCCCCTCTAGTCTCTAGCGCCTTCCAAAGGTCAAATATTTTTTATGGCTAGATATGAGAGTTGGTCAAATATATTTTATTTGGGGGTTCTAATTTACTATTATTTCACATAAATATATATTTGAATGAGGAAAATAAAATATCTATATTTTTTTTTATTTATTAAAGTACCTATGTAGTTTAATAATATGGGTTGTGATTAATATTGGGATTAAGCATTTTTTATTTATTAATTTTTATTATTAAAAATCTATATAGTTTAATAATATGGGTTGTAATTAATATTGGGATTAAGCATTTTTTTATTTATTAATTTTTTATTATTAAAAAATCTATATAGTTTAATAATATGGGTTGTAATTAATATTGGGATTAAGCCTTTTAATAGCATCATACATCACCAGTGAGGTAGTCCAAGAATCTCATGATGTAAAATAGTGATGCAAGTTGGTTAGCCCATCTTATCTTAATTAATCTATTTAATGGGGGGAAAAATGTGGCTGAGATGGACTTTGTCTTTGTTGTGGTCCTAAAAGTTCATTTTGTATTGTAAATGAAAGAGGAAGTGATTCTGATAAGCACTCTTTTACCACTAGTGATGGATATGGGAAAGCTTTTTATTTTATTTTATTTATTATATTTTTTTAGGTAAATTTGGGAAATTCGTTTGTACAAAAATTATTAATTCCCTAGTGCTAAATTAGCTTCTACTAGAACTTTATAGTTGTATGAGGATCTATTTGAACATGTGGCTGAGATGGACTTTGTCTTTGTTGTGGTCCTAAAAGTTCATTTTTTTATTTTTTTTATTGAATGAAAAATATAAAATTTTAACAGAAATCAAGAATATCATTTTAATGTTTCATAAAAATGAAATATTTTCAATTCTTTTTTTCCAAAAAAAAAAAAAAGAAAAAGTTTCCAAAATTATGATCTGAAATTTTATTAATTCCATATCGATTATTATTATTATATATTTGATGTGTCAGTGTGTACGTGTCAACCTTGAGAATGGGAACCATTTCTAAGAAAATGGCCAAACATGTCCTTAATCTCTTAGGTTAAACTCATTCAAGAGGCCTTCTAATATGGGTATGTAGCACGTTCCCATATACAGGAAAAGAAAATGGTGAAATTGTTGGAGGAACTACCTTAAAAGGAACAAGCCAACTTATAAAATAGTGCTGCCCATTTTCTAAGCTTTTGCTTATCAATCATTTGTATAGGTCTTGCTAACATTGTTGTGTTTGGTACCGGGGAAAGGTGGTAACCTTCATCAAAACTTTTGTCCAAACACTACTTTTATATGATACTTTAATATTAATCTATATATAGTGATTGACTAGGAAAAGAAAGGTTATTTATTCTTGTGGGCGGCATAAAAAAAATAATTTCGATCGGAATTGATCTAAGAAACAAATAAAGGATATTTTATGAAAACGAAATAATTATATAATATAGTATGATTAAGGGAAAGCAATTGCCTTCTCGATCAGCTAACAGAAGCGTGATATTATGTAAGCTTTCCAATAATAAAAAAATATTAAGATAATGACGGAAATTAAATCTCATAGTTCCATTAAATTGTGTGGGTGTTGCACATGTTTTCTTTGCACTTTTCTTCCCATTTTTTAATGAACAAGGTATTACTATTAGCCTTGTTGCCTAAATGACACATCTTTCACTTTAAAATGAAAATGTTAGGTGCTTGAAAACTTAACCTAAAAAACTAGGATGAGGGGAACTACATATGAGTTAAGGGCGCGATTTGGTACCCTAAAAAAGGGGGGACAAAAAAAAAGAAAAGAAATGATAGAGAAAAATACACTAACAAATCGTTGACACGGGTGAAAAACTACCAGGAGAAGTTAAAAAAGAAAATAAATGAATATTAGTGTGAAATCATTATTGAATTGCATGTCTTTGATTTATATTAGCTTAGCGCATATTGACTTTACTGGTAATCCTTTATTATAAGATGATAAATAAGAATTATATCATTATTTTATATTATTTAATTCACCTTACATGAACATATGTTACTTCTAAGTTAGTTGTATTGAAGGAAGACACATTCTTATTAGTAAAAGGAAAATGCTTACAAATTATAAGTGAGGTTCAACTCCAACATCATAAAATTATATAAGCATTGTGTCTATAGTTGCAAGTGCAATATGTCTTAGGACTATGAATGAGAGAACTCATTCCCCTAACTATATGGTACTAGAGACCTTCCTACAAAAGAAGGGGAAGGTGGATGGTTTTGCAAGAAGAGTTGTGGTGGTGGTCCCCTTTTTCAATTCTCATTATTTAGGCTACTTTTATGCACGTATCTATGGTCCCTCTTGAAAATGCAATTATTTTTTTCCTTGAGCCGTATGTCCTATTTCAAGTAATATTGATGATGGTACTTTAAAATTAATGACATGACATGCCGGCCTATGTAGCCTCAATATTAGAATGCCCCTTGTGAAGAAGAGTCGAAAACCTATGGATGTAGTCAGGGATGCATAGTATTCAATAACAATATATGTTGTATTTGAATTTCTTGTTACTATTCACCATTTAGAATAGAAAAGAAAAATGAAAAATTGTTGTTTAATGAAAAGAAACCTCGAAGAGTCATACCAAATATACGAACACACACATCTGTCAGGATTGAAATCAAGATTTCTGTAAACTCTACGTCTTTAGTAACCCTATAAAATTAACTTTAAAAAAATTAGGAAGCGTAACATTTTTTTTTTTTTTCCCTTCAAAATTTATTTTATTTGATGGGCATAAGCACCTCCCAATAATAATGACCCAAGTTAGAGCCAATCCCACTAATTAGGAATGAAATTAGAATTGAAATCAAGGTTTTCATAAACCTACGTCTTTAATAACCCTATAGGATTGACTTCAAAAAAATTAAGAAGCTTAGCATTTTTACTTTTTTTTTTTTTTTTTTTGTCCTCAAAATTTCTTTTATTTGACGGGCGTACACACCTCCCAATAACAGCGGCCCAAGTCAGAGCCAATCCCACTAATTAGGAATGAAATTAGGGGGTACTTTTCTAATCTTTGTTCGCTTTCCAGCAGGCAAATCCTGTTTTGGTCCCCTAGAAGGTTCTCTTCTTTGCCCACCGTAAAGAGAGGTTCCCTTCTTCATATGTATTTTTAATTCTACTATTTTAGTATTTTTCACGCTTGAAAGATTCCTTATTTCTAGAAGCCAATTCTCTTTTTGTATCTCTTGCTTTGCTTTTAACATCAGCGTGATTAAGAAACCTTTCCCTATTTTTTTTTTTTTTTTTACTTCTGTTTTTGTTTTTTCCTAGTTGGATTAGATGTTAGGACCTACACCCTATCCCATAGGATAGATCCTCCAACCCCTGTCCGCCTCCCCGCCTCTTTTTCTCTTTCCCTTTTTAACTAAGGGTCTGTTTGGAAATTTTAAAAATTAGATTATATTAGATCTAATCCATAACTGTTATCTGATTTTTATGTAAACCAACTCACAGTTGCTTTAAAAAAAATTGTGTTTATATCTTATTTTCAGAACAAAACTGAACTGTTTAATAAGAAAAAGAGACTTATCAAACAGTGTAAAATTAAAATTGACCAGACTTATCCTCAACTAGTCAGGTTTTCAAGTTTACCAAACAATCCTTAAGTTTACCCAAAGAAAATAGATGCCATAAAGTTACAAGTTATCCAAGTTAAAAGTAAATTATGACACACTAGGGTGTGCAACACTGAGATATACTCCATAAAAGAACATGATAAGAAAATTGAATGATTTTACCTAATTTTCTTACAGGCTAAGGTGGTGATGAAAAATTAGAAATTTTAAAGAAAACTTAGTCTTCTGTGTTTTGAATTTAAAAGAAAAATTATAGAATTCATATCAGCCGATAAATGAATCTAACCCATGCAGATAATGCTATGAAGAGCAAATCAGTTCACACATCCCTCTTACTGGCTAACATGGCAATGACAAATCAATCAGAAGATTATAGAAACATGATTTTTATATTTTTTTACTCCCTTTTTTCAGAAGTTTAATGGGAGTAGCGATTCACCGAACAACTCCACCAACTCTAATCCCATCAACGTCCGGCCTTACATTCCACTATATATAAGGACAAATCTTGTATTGAATCATAGTTACCAATTTTAAATAAAATAATTTATGATATTTTGGTCTTTCTCTTGTCCTTGTAGGAAGTCTACTAAATTCTTACTACACGTGATCAATCATTTTGCCTTGACTTTCTCTTAACTTGTCCTCGATTAGTGTAAGAGCTTCTTGAAAATGTCATTCTATGGCACTCACTCAACCCATTGAATGTACAAGAAATGGAACCATTTTGCTAGATTATCATATCGGATTGGACTATCAGATCGGACATCTAAAACTATCAGATTCATTTATGGATTTGTATATTATTAATTCATTGGATTATCGAATCAAATCCGATTAGAGTTATTCCTTAATGAATCGGATTTTGATATACCTTAATCCAATATAAATCTGAGTCATTGACAAGTCTAGTCCTAACCCGACATGAGACGGTGATATGGTAAAATTAATTTGGCTTCTCTTTGTGTGATCTCTAATTGGTTCACTCATAATGTGGGTCACTTGTTAAAAAAGAGAGAAAAAAAAAGAAAAAGAAAAAGATATATTCAATGGTTACTGATGTGGTATGGAAAGACTTGTAATTTAAACAAAAAGATAAAAATAAAAACAAATAAAACATGCACTTTTGTAATAAATAAATTTGAAAGAGAGAATGAGATTGTGACACCAACTGATATGTGTAACCAGTGGATATGGCAACGCCTTTGAAAAAGACACGTGCCCCTTAACACAAAAACATATGTCCCTTCCATTCATTGGTTACTGATTGATGTCGAATGGATAGACTTGTAATTTAAACAAAAAAAAAAAAAAAAAAACATTCACTTTTGTATTAAACTAGTTTATAACCCGTGCGTTGCACGGGGAAAGTTTGTAAAAGTAAATATTATGAGAAATAAAAATTATATATATATATATATATATATATATATAGCACTGATCAATTCAGTACGTATTGATATAAGTTATATCAGTATCATGCATTGAGAGTTGTACCCCTTATATTGGTGCAATGTATCCCTTAACCCATTAATGCATGAGGTGCAACCCCCAATGTGAGTGTTGATATAATTTATATCAGCACATGCTTACCCGATCATCATCTTATATATAGATATATAATATACACTCGTAATGGTAGTTTAGATGGCAAAGAATCACGGCTCAGGAATCAAGTTTCGAGTTCGTGTCTTCGTTCCCTCATTATCGAATGCATAGACTTGCAAATGATTTGTGCATCATGTGAGATTAGTTTGGGTTTAACGGTTTGAGATATCCCTTATTTTGTAAAAATGTATTTGAATAATTTTTTAAATACTTTTATAGTTTTGTAAGTAATTTGTACCATTTTCTATGCTTTTTCACCGTTTCTATATAATGATTATCTTCTTAATTATAACTTAAGGGCACATGTTAAGGATATTATCAATCAACTTGCTACAAATTTGTATACAGGTTTTAAAATGACTACCAATTTCTTTTGTTTGCTATTTAGTTGGGAAGTGAGAAAGGGAGAAAGAAAAGTTTAGAGAGAGAGAGAGAATGGGTGGAGCAAAGAGGGAATGAAAATAAGATAAGAGAACATATAGATCTTTTTAATTTTAGGTAATAAACTATCTGAAGAATTTGATTAAAATAATTTTTTTTTCGTCGAAGATAGATCGGGAGAATTTGAAGATTTCGACATGTCATTTTTTTTGTAATCATTTTTTCTTCTAACTATCTCTCTTTTTTATTACGACTATTTATAAGGGTGGTCACGGGTCGGGTGGGTGCGGGTTTGGGGTTCATCCGTCACCCGCCCACATCTTGACGGGTGAACTAAATTCACACCCACTTCCGCCCACACAGGCGAGCGGTTTTGACCCACATAACACATCTGGTTGTGGGTGGATTACGGGTGGGTCTACGGGTTGGGATTTTAGTTGGATCTTGTTGGGTTTTTTCCCAATTTTTTTTTTCCCTCCTTAATTTGGCCATACCATTTTATATCTTAAAAACACAAAAAGAAAAAGAAGACAAAGGGATAAATAATTCAAGACATATGTTGATTATATATATATATATATATATATAGATAGATAGAAAGCGGGAGAAAGAGCACGAACAGTAAAATAAAAATTATAAAACATATATTGATACTTAAAAAAGAAATAAAAGTCAAGAATCGATAATATACCATCACATGTAACATGTATAATTTAATAAGTATGAAAATATGCGGGTGGGTGGGTTTGAATCAAATTTTTTTTTTCAAAACCGCGAACCATCCACGAAACCGCAAAAAAATAAAATCCTAAACCACTACCCACCCACTTCATCGGTTGAATCCGCCCAATGCCTTCGGATAGAGTCGGATTGGGCGGTTTTCGCAGGCCGAGCGGATCCATGAGCACCCCTAACTATTTATAATTTTATACGTTCAATTTTTTAGAGAGAAGATGAATAGGTATAAAGAAAACGAATAAATATGATAGTTTACAAAGTTTGGGATGAATATTGTATAATATAGGTTTTTCAATTCTCTCACATAAAGACAAAGAGATATATGATGAATACCAAACGACAATTTACTTACATGAAAAAGAGTAGTGAATACCAAAAAAAAGTTTTTCTTCAAAAAACTTTTGTTTGGTATTAAAATAGAAAGTGGTCACTGAAAAAGCAATTTCCTCAAAAGTCACTAAAAGTAACTTTTTGAAAAAATTATGTTTTAGTGATCAACTTTCAATGTAATATGAAAAAAATAAATTAGTAGTCATTTCACGCATGTATATAATTAAGTTGTAGCAAGTTGATAGGTTACATCTTTTATTGGTATTAAGTTATAAAAGGATCACCAAAAGGTAATTTTTAAAAAAAAATTCACTGTTGAGCATGTGATTTAAAAAAAAAAAAAAAAAGCAAAAAAAGGTAACTGACGCGTGGCAGAGCTACAGGAGGACTTTCCTCCGTTTTAGTATATATATAATAGATATGAAAGATAAAATGAAATGCTGACATCGGCTGATATGTGAACCAGTTGACACAAGAATGCCCTTAAAAAAGACACGTACCCGTAGAACACAAAAACACATGTTTCTTCCATTCTTTGGTTATTGGTTGATATGATATGGATAGATTTGTACTCCCATCTTCTCACAAAAATAAATCATTTTTGTTATTTTTTATGTTCTAAATTGTTTGTCGATTTTGAAAAGTCAAATCATAAATTTTTGAATTTTTCTATACTACTTTTTGTTATTTCAATAATTACTTTCCACACAAAATCTAATATCATATAGGAAAAGGTACTTTTGGAAAGATGACGTTTAATAAATTGACAAGTCAATGTAATAACGACTTTTTTTAAATTACATATTTTGTCGAACCTGGTCTATCTTTATAAAACAGATGAAGTAGTTTAAAAATAAATAAATAAAGTTAAAAATAAATAAAACATTCACTTTTATATTAAATTTAAAAGAGAAAATGAGCTTATGACATCAGTTGATATGTGTAACCCGTAGACACAGCAATACCCTTAAAAAAGACACGTACCCTTAGAATACAAAAACAGGTGCTCCTTCCATTCTTTGGTTATTGGCTGATGTGGTATAGATAGACTTATAATTTAAAAATAAAATATGCACTTTTGAATTAAATTTGAAAAAAAAAAGAAAGTAATAATGACATTTATGTGTAACCAATAGACACAACAATGCCCTTAAAAAGGACACGTACCCTAGAGCACAAAAACACGTGCTCCTTCCATGAATTTTATGCCATGTGAAGTTAATGCTTTACATGCCGCCACCTAGGTTGGAAGTTTGTAACGATCCCCCAAAGAGGGTTCCATTTCTTGCACATTTATTAGGTAGAGCACGGACCTCTTCCTGGTGCAGCATCTGCCTAATCTTTCCTCCCTTTCTAGCATATCCCAAAACAGTGAGAAGGCTACTGTGCAGATCACTCACACAGTGTCACCTAATCACCCACCGTTGAAACATACAAAGATTCCAGAGGACAGCATCTTTAAAATATCAAATATCATTTTTTACCGTCACGATTCAACCTCACCCAACAAAAGTTTTTAAAGAAAAATCCCACTGTGATACTCCAAATAGTATACGTATATTTCCCATCTTGTCCTTGTGTGGGTGGGGTGGGGCCCACCAAATCACAAAGACGTAACGGCCCATACAGGCTCATCGTACGGTCCTCCTTTGTCCATCAGCCCACGCGTTTAAACCGCCCGGCCACCGCCTTACGGGTGTACCATTGACAAACCGACAGCTTCTCGTTTTGAATTCTAGAGAGAGAAAGTGGGTTGGTTGAGAGAGAGAGAGAGAGAGGGGTTTTAAGCTGTGGGCCCCAGTTTGTGTTGCACCATATTCATACGTGTGAGAGTCACGTGCGCGTTTGAATATGGTAAAGCACAAACTGGGACCCACAGCCCATTTTCCCGCAGTTTTAGGAGAAAAATCACACTTTCACTCTCCAGCACAGTGCGTGCAATGTAAACTGGTTATGGGTTGGGCAAACAGGGTTTAATACTGTAATAAGTGATCTAAATGTCACGTACAATGAGGCCATATGTGGCTTTTACATCTCTGATGAGTAGGATGAGCCTTTTGTTTCTCAATACAGCCTATTTGAGCTTCACTTCAGTGTAACAATACATTAGGTAATGTAATGTTTTGAACAAATGCACAAAATTTACATTTAAAGTCATAGAATTCCGTAAGTTGGCGGCCGGACGCTTGAAACACATGGGTGATGGACAAAGGAGATTTCGTAGGAAATTTATACCATTGAGAATGTTTATGTTTCAAAATTGTGGATTTTGAATCTTTCATACACGAAAGGTCTGTTTGGCTGTCCAATTTGAAATTAAACAATTTAAGAAATTTTACATAGTATTTAATGCATACTCCATCATCGATCATCATCTTGAATTTACTATGTAAAATTTCTTGAATTGTTTAATTTCGAATTGAACAACCAAACAGGCCGTAAATATCTAACAACATAACTAGCAATTATGATCTTGGAAGAAATTACCAAGAACTATAATATTTTATGTTGTTGATGGACCAATCTTGAAAACTTTTTGTGCTACATATTTTCAATTATGTTTTTCATCATTTTGATGGCTTAATTATGTCTTTACAAAAAGTTAGTAGACTCTCTATAGCTTACGGAGTATTATTTTTCTTGCATAATAATAGAACACCTTATTTGAAATTAAAGGGTAATTTAACCGTAAGGTACAATCATATAGAGCATAGTTTAGATCGTGGGAAAAACTTAGAAGAATGCTATCAACATTCCACTTTTAATATTATTTTTCTAATATTGTGAGTGCGTGAAAATATTTATATTAAAGTGTCTTGAACACCTTTTTATATGTGTGTGTGGTTATCATCTGGATAACGTCACTCATGAGCAACGATGATTAGAGCCGTCTGTAACCTACATACGTGGGCACGTAACAATCACAGACCAGCTTTGATCATCGTCACTCTTAAGCAATGTTGTCTAGATGAACAATTTTTTAAAAACGTCTTTATTATTAAAACAGTTCACTAGACTGATGTTACTCAAGGGTAACGATGATCAGAACCGTTCATAATCTAAAGTCACGGACGCATGACAATCATACATGGCTTTCCTTACCATTGCTCTTGAGCAATGTTTTTTGAGTAAACCATACTTTTACATGTTATTTAATTTTACGTTGATAAAACATGCGGCTTATTTAAACTATTCGAAACGTACTTTAAAAGAGAAGGGTACGAAGCCTATGCATTCTCTATCCTAAAATAGTGAAAGTGACCCTAATTCCTCATTCTATCATTCCTAAGCTTGTATTTCTCTATTCTAACCCATATTTAGTGGAAATCCAATGCCCACATAAAAATATTAGACACTTTTGATGGAAAAGAAAAGAAAATTGTGTCAATTTTTCTAGATCGCACACGTGACATGCCACCCATTATGACATGGCCAACATGCACCCCTATTATGCGTGTTGGAGAGTGTATCCCACTCCTTCTCCGAAGGAGCGTGGTGGCCATTCCCTCCCGAAAATTTCTCGACCATGTGTACACTGTTCACACTATACAATGCCCAATTGTCCACCCAAGAGTTCGAGTATGGCCGAGTGCAGACTTGCCCGTGTAGGCATTTCTCTCGAGCACAGGCCACTAACCTCTTTTACATTGCCAAATTGTACCATGAGAGGGGTCCCCTTTTGACATTTTGTGCACAAGTCAATGGGTGCAGCAAATCTGGTTTTTTCTAGTAGAGAGGAGTTTTTTTTTTTAAATTTTTTTTAATTTTAAATTTCATAAGGAAGGGAAACCATCGTCCTATCTCTCTCTTGACTATACCACTCCATCCCTTTTTTCTTTTTCTTTTTTTTTTCCTGAGAAAAAAGAAAAAGGAAAAAAAAGCTAAAAGGGAAAAAAGAGAGATGGAGTAGTACAGTCCAAAGAGAGAGAACGGTGGATTTTGTATATAAATAATTGACCAAACTGAGTCAGTGCACCACCAATTCCTCTCTCTTTCTCCCCCCCTCTCTCTCTTTTTCTCTACATTTATCTACCCTAAAAAAGTCAGCGCCGTCCTTTATCCCCCCTTCTCTTTCATCTGCCAATATGCTCAGACCGGCGAAACAGTAGCAAGAAACTAGACCCAGAGAGAGAGAGAGAGAGAGAGTTTTGGGTGAGTTTCAAGGCAAAACCGCCCCCCCGACTATTTTGCTGAAATGGCCGAGGGTTGGGATCTGCAGGCGGTGGTCAGAGGCTGCTCCGCCGCCGTGAGTAACACCACCAACACCACCAACTTCAACACCAACATGATCAACAACAACGGCAGCAACATGCAGCCTCTGGGAGACCCTCTATATGAATTTGCTTCTTTGGCCGTTCAAACTCAAGAAGACCCATTCTGTTTCCCTAATCTCTTTGAGAAGAGAAACAACAACCCTTTTGAGGAGTTGGAACAAATTTACAACCCCTTTTTTACCACCAATATAGCCCCTCAATTCACCCCTGCCTACTCCATTTCTGATCTTGGTGGATTTCAAGACCAACAACAGCTTATACAACAGCAACAACTGCAGCAACCGCAACAGCCACAGCCACAGCAGCAGCAGCAGCAGCAACAGCAACAGATACAGTTTCAGAAACCTCGAGCTGCTCAAACTATTGGGCCGCCTAGACCAAGAAGGAGGTATTTATTTATTTACGGATTTTTTATTTTTATATGGGTCTGGTGTGATTGAGATCAAACTTATAAATTTCTAAAATTTTTATTTTTTTAAATTGTCCCCCTTTTTTGGGTTTTGCAGGAAGAATCAACAGGCGAGGATGGTGTGTCAGGTAACAGCCGAGTGTCTCTCATCGGATTTGTGGGCTTGGCGTAAATATGGTCAGAAACCCATCAAGGGTTCTCCGTACCCAAGGTTTTCCTTCCAGGACTTCACTCATTTTTTCCCTTTCTTTTCTGTTCTTTTCTCGGGAAAATCACTCATTTTTCTTTGTGGGTTGAATGTAAAGAAACTACTACAGATGCAGCAGCTCGAAAGGGTGTGGGGCAAGGAAACAAGTGGAGCGGAACGCCATGGATCCAAACATGTTCATCGTGTCTTACACCGGCGACCACACCCACCCACGTCCGACTCACCGCAACTCTCTCGCCGGCAGTACTCGGAACAAGTTCACTGCCCCCCAAATATCCAATTCCGGTGATCCACAACAACTACCCATCGAAAAACCTTCTTTCTCTTCTCCTTCGCCAATTTCGACGTCAAGTCTCTCTCCAACGACCCCACTCAGTGCTCCCATGGACGACGAGCTCGCCGCACACCAGCACGAGGACAAAGACGCAGGAATAGAAGAGGAGGAAAACGAGGAGGAAATGGCGGATTTTGATATCGATGATGACGATGATATTCTCATACCGAATATGGTGATGAGTGAAGATATTTTCATGGGGTTTCAAGAACTCGGCGGAGGATTGCCGGGATCTTTTCAGGCGAACTCAGACTCACTTTGGGCTCCAAACAGCTCCGCCACCAACACCTCCACCAACGCAGCCGGCGGCGGTGGCTGTTGAGCTGCCGGAAAAGTTGGGTCTGGACATGGGATACTTAGATTACATTAACTCACCTTTTTTATCTTTGTCCGCCAAATAGGAAGAGAGAGAAGATGGAAAGCATCTCTGCCCTCACTACCAAAAAGTGTTTTTTTTTTTTTTTTTTTTTTCCTTTTTTTAATAGGTTTTTTTCGTTTTTTCGCCCCCCAAAAATGTGTATAGAGACACCACCAACACCAAGCATGTTTTTCCATAGAGTTATCATCCTATGTTCACCATCTCGTTTCAATAATATGAGACTAGTTTACAAATATTTGATTTGATTTTTTGATTTATTTATTTTTTATTATGGTGGTATTGCCCTATCATGATCATATGATTACGTCCATCTCATCTAAGAATAACAAAATAATTTGAGTTCTAACTCTAAATGAGACAAACATATGCCAAAAAAGAGATCATGTTTGGTTATCTCATCGATATTAGGTTTTTAGAATTTTGAAAGTATTGTTCTTGCTTTCAAAAATTAATAGTATTCAAGTAATTTTAGACAAGGTCGTTTTATTTTACGTTTTTGATGGATTATTCAAACTCTAGTTGAATGCAATTAGCTTTTGGACATGATTAAATCATTGTCAATATGTACCGGTTACTCCAGAACAAATAAAGAGTGAAAATCAAACCAACACTTCCTCTTGAAAAAGGACTTACAATTCTAAAAAATGCATCTCATCTTTTATATCACTCTAATATTTCATAAATTAATACAAAATTTCTTCTTAACCTTGTAATAACAAAGAAAATGCTACACGTCTTAAAATTGAAGATCTCAAATAAAGACAATGAGATAAGATCCTTAGGAGACCAACTAGTAAATCCCACCCATTATTTTTGTTCAAGGTTTTCGAATTCATATGTGTAGCACTTTCCTTGTTATAATAAGGGGTGCCCTTATTTAAAGATATTATTATCACGGCATCCTATGTAGCTGAGGCTGATTGATGACTCCCCCTCCAACGGTGTGGACTAGCCACATCATCATCCACGTGGCAGAAAAAACACCCCAAACAAAAAACTATTCCTACAGTGACAACCATCTTACCTTTTTTTTTTTTTTTTTTCCTCTTTCACTATGTGGCTAAAATATAATTTAATGTTGTATGGAGATTTTTCTGGACACTCAACTTGGTGCATGACAGTTGTCGCTTCCATGTATGGGAAGTTTCAGACCGTCACCGACTCCGGTTCAGTCGCCACGACACGCTTTTCCATCACGGGACACGCACACTCCAAACACAAGATACCTTTTTTGTCTGTTTACACCTCTGCCCCCTCTAGTCTCTAGCGCCTTCCAAAGGTCAAATATTTTTTATGGCTAGATATGAGAGTTGGTCAAATATATTTTATTTGGGGGTTCTAATTTACTATTATTTCACATATAATATATATTTGAATGAGGAAAATAAAATATCTATATAGTTTTTTTTTATTTATTAAAGTACCTATGTAGTTTAATAATATGGGTTGTGATTAATATTGGGATTAAGCATTTTTTTATTAATTAATTTTTTATTATTAAAATATCTATATAGTTTAATAATATGGGTTGTAATTAATATTGGGATTAAGCATTTTTTTATTTATTAATTTTTTATTATTAAAAAATCTATATAGTTTAATAATATGGGTTGTAATTAATATTGGGATTAAGCCTTTTAATAGCATCATACATCACCAGTGAGGTAGTCCAAGAATCTCATGATGTAAAATAGTGATGCAAGTTGGTTAGCCCATCTTATCTTAATTAATCTATTTTAATGGGGGGAAAAATGTGGCTGAGATGGACTTTATCTTTGTTGTGGTCCTAAAAGTTCATTTTTGTATTGTAAATGAAAGAGGAAGTGATTCTGATAAGCACTCTTTTACCACTAGTGATGGATATGGGAAAGCTTTTTTATTTTATTTTATTTATTATATTTTTTTAGGTAAATTTGGGAAATTCGTTTGTACAAAAATTATTAATTCCCTAGTGCTAAATTAGCTTCTACTAGAACTTTATAGTTGTATGAGGATCTATTTGAAGCATGTGGCTGAGATGGACTTTGTCTTTGTTGTGGTCCCAAAAGTTCATTTTTTTTTATTTTTTTTATTGAATGAAAAATATAAAATTTTAACAGAAATCAAGAATATCATTTTAATGTTTCATAAAAATGAAATATTTTCAATTCTTTTTTTCCAAAAAAAAAAAAAAAAGAAAAAAAGTTTCCAAAATTATGATCTCAAATTTTTATTAATTCCATATCGATTATTATTATTATATATTTGATGTGTCATGTGTGTACATGTCAACCTTGAGAATGGGAACCATTTCTAAGAAAATGGCCAAACATGTCCTTAATCTCTTAGGTTGAACTCATTCAAGAGGCCTTCTAATATGGGTATGTAGCACGTTCCCATATACAGGAAAAGAAAATGGTGAAATTGTTGGAGGAACTACCTTAAAAGGAACAAGCCAACTTATAAAATAGTGCTGCCCATTTTCTAAGCTTTTGCTTATCAATCATTTGTATAGGTCTTGCTAACATTGTTGTGTTTGGTACCGGGGAAAGGTGGTAACCTTCATCAAAACTTTTGTCCAAACACTACTTTTATATGATACTTTAATATTAATCTATATATTAGTGATTGACTAGGAAAAGAAAGGTTATTTATTCTTGTGGGCGGCATAAAAAAAATAATTTCGATCGGAATTGATCTAAGAAACAAATAAAGGATATTTTATGAAAACGAAATAATTATATAATATAGTATGATTAAGGGAAAGTAATTGCCTTCTTGATCAGCTAACAGAAGCGTGATATTATGTAAGCTTTCCAATAATAAAAAAATATTAAGATAATGACGGAAATTAAATCTCATAGTTCCATTAAATTGTGTGGGTGTTTTGCACATGTTTTCTTTGCACTTTTCTTCCCATTTTTTAATGAACAAGGTATTACTATTAGCCTTGTTGCCTAAATGACACATCTTTCACTTTTAAAATGAAAATGTTAGGTGCTTGAAAACTTAACCTAAAAAACTAGGATGAGGGGAACTACATATGAGTTAAGGCGCGCAATTGGTACCCTAATAAAAGGGAGACAAAATAAAAAGAAAAGAAATGATAGAGAAAAATACACTAACAAATCGTTGACACCGGTGAAAAACTACCGGGGGAAGTTGAAAAAGAAAATAAACGAATATTAGTGTGAAATCATTATTGAATTGCATGTTCTTTGATTTATATTAGCTTAGCGCATATTTAATTTACTGGTGATCCTTTATTATAAGATTATAAATAAGAATATATCATTATTTTATATTATTTAATTCACCTTGCATGTATACATATGTTACTTCTAAGTTAGTTTGTATTGAAGGAAGACATTCTTATTAGTAAAAAGGAAAAATGCTTACAATAATTATAAAGTGAGGTTCAACTCCAACATCAATAAAATTATATCAACCGTTGTGTCTATAGTTGTAAGTGTAATATGTCTTAGGATTGATTGATTAGCTAGCCTAATTAATGTGCCCCCCTTCACCATTATGATGGGATTTTAAGATTTCATCTTTTGAAGTATATGTTAAAAATTTCATAAAAAATGTGCTTTTACTAGTTCTGACATTGTGGTTTTATGAGACTAGTAAACTAATGAATACATTCAAATTTTGAAAATTTTAAAAATTAATAATATATATTTAATTTTTCTTTTTCTTTCTTTTTATTTTTTTATTTTTTATAATTATCTTATCTAATGGAAACGGAAGTCTAAGTCATCGAAGTTAATAGTGCCACGTGTCATTATCGACTAGAGTGTTGCCAGGTATTGTGTGACAAGATTGTTACTCCATTGTTAATTTGTGACTCACCCAAAAAAAAAAAAAAAAAAAAAAAAATAGAAGAAGAAGAAAAAAAGAAAAAAGACAAGAGAAAAATAAATTAAAATAAAAAAGGAGGAAATTTATATAGTTCTTATTTCTTGAAATGCATAGTGGCCAAAGAATGGTGTTTTTCCAAAGTATGCCTTGGATCTTATTGAAGTACCATGGACATGGGGAAAAAATCATTATGTTATAAATCAAGGATTTTAGAAACGGAAAAAAAACATCAGATCTACAATGAACCTAAAATTCCAAATCAACTATTAAATCAACATGAATTGATCTCGTCAAACAAGAATGAGAAAGGATATACATGAGATTTTATGATTTTGTACATGCAATATCAAAATTTCATTTGATTGCACCTAGAATAAAACAAAAAAAGTATAGATCTATAATACACCTCAAATTCCAAACCAAATCTTTAAGAAGCAATAAGCGATTGTGTCATGCATGCAATAATTAAAGGATACTAAAATGGACATCTTATGATTTTGTATACTTACCTGATATCTTGATCCATTAGAGCAACCGAAATACAATGGAGATTTAGATCTACGATAAACCCCAAAATTCCAAATTAAGATTCTAATTAAGAAGCAAGAAGATAAAATCTACATATATTTAAAGGATAGTAAAATGGACATCTTATGATTTTGTATACTTACCTGATATCTTGATCCATTAGAGCTACCGAAATACATTAGAGATTTAGATCTACGATAAACCCCAAAATTCCAAATAAAGATTTTAATTAAGCAAGAAGATAAAATCTACATTTATTTGATTTTGCACATACTAATTACCTCATACACAAAAGTTGCTCTACGCCGGACATCAAGCCTCCCTTCCCCCTCTCTCTTTCTTTTTGGGTAAGACTTTTAGGGTTTGGGGCTCCCCCGAGTTTATCATTTATCAATTCCTCTAGTTTGTATAGAAATTGTGCCACATTAGCACCGCCTCAATGTGGAGAATGATGTCAAACCCTCACTCTCTCTCTATCACACACTCTCTCTCTCGGCAAGCTTTTTAGGGTTTGGGGCTCACCTCGAGTTTATCATTTGTCAGTTTTCTCTAGTTGGTATCGAAATCGTGCCACATTAGCACCGTCTCAATGTGGAGAATGATGCCAAACCCCCTTTGCGCGCACACGTGTGTGTATGTGTCAAAATCGTGCCACATTAGCACCGCCTCAATTCCCCCCCACCCCTCGTGCGCATGTGTGGGTGCCTACGCAAGCCTTGTAGGGTTTGGGGTTCAACCCCCCCCCCCCCCCCCCCCCCAAAAAAAAAAAAAAAACACACACACACACACACACACAAGCCTTTCAAGTTTTGGGGCTTCCCCATGTTTGTCATTTACTCCATATTAGTTTCTTCTACTTTATTGAATTCATGCCATATTAGCACTACATTAGTTTGCAAAATGGATGAGGACCCACCATCCAATAAGTTTCACTTATAACATCATTAATACTAAATGTTAGCCTCACTTGATGATTTCAATCAATTGATTTTTTGTAAATAATTTTTTCCGCTCAACCTAATGGTTTCGCAAGGTGGGCTTCTAGCCTAATTTAGACTTTGGGCCAACATATGTTGGCGAGCCCAAATGTAACCTGGCCTAATCTAGAAACGAAATTGGGGCCGGCTATTGCCCCCCATTTTGATCAACCCTCACATGTTTTAGGTTTCTAAGGCTTTATGCAAAATATTAAAGTTTTCGAAAATAGGTTACGTTATTTACTAGAAAACATCATTTTGAACAACTTTTAAGAAGAAAGTTTTTGTAAAATATATCGTTGAAGTAGACTTTTTAGTCATTTATAGTCTATACTTCATTTTTTGTCAAAAAACCTATATAAACAATAGATTTTGGAAAACATTTCTTCTGCAAAGTTGTTCAAAATGATGTTTTTTAGTGGATATAGTGGCTGATTTTCATAAAAACATTTTATATTTTGCATAAAATTTTAAAAACCTAAATTTTTGGAGGGGGGGAATAATCGGTCCCAACGAAATTTTCATATATAGCTTGTTTTTATATGGGGTAAATTACATAAAACCTCCCTAATGTATAACCGTTTTTCATGAAACCCCTTAAAGAAAAAATTGCTTCAATGTACTCCCCAACACAGAGTAGGCATTTAATTCAACAAACGGTGTTAACGAAACAATGAAAAGACAGTATTGCCCTCACCATCTCTCCTGCATTTTTCCAACAACCCAAACCCTTCCGGCCACCATCATTTTCTGATTAACTCCATTTTTTGCAACCACTATGATTCATCACACACAAAAATATAAAAAGAAATTTTCATCGTCATCGTTGAGCTCCCACTCGAACACCAAAACGATGGAGTTGGTAGCACCATGATCGTCATTGCCATATAGTCATGGCCGGAAATGACAGTTATCTCCATCTCCATTTTCAAATTCAACACAAAGATTTTTAAAAAATAAATAATAAAAATCAAGAGCCATATCGGAGAAGATCTCAAAAAACAACAAAAAAAAAAAAAACAACAAAGGAGGAGGAAGGGAGAGGCGGCAATGCATACGTATTTTTGGCTTCAAGGTTGCAAATTCACACTCCAACAATGGCAGCCAGCCATGGTTGCTTCTTCTTCATGTTGCTTTTTTTCCCCCCTTCATAGATCTAGATCTTGTTCCAACCATGGTAGCCATGGCTGCTTCTTCTTCGTCTGCCCTTTTTTTTTTTTTTGCTTTCTTCAATATATTCCATCTCATCTGTCTTCAATGGTTGAAACCCAAACCCAAAAACCCTATTCACCGACGACGTGGTGCACCATCAACGACAAGATGCTCTTCTTACTTCTGGTTCACACCCACTGCAAATCAATGGCGATTTGCAAACTGCCGTCGAGATCGGCCCCAACAATTAGCTAAGCTACGTTAAAGGTTTGGTTCGTCCTATCTCACAAGGCAAATATAATCTAATGGCCAAAACGAGTCAACGGGCTTGCCAACGTTTGGGGTTTTCAACGGCAACGTTGATTGTGGGGTGGGATGGGGCAACGGGCTCCCCGACAGTTGAAGGTTTGCAATGGCGACATTGATGACAGTGAGGTGAGGGTTCAGGTTTGTTTTGTTGTTTTGTTTTATCTTGTTTTATTTTTTTCCCTAAAAAATGATGTTGTTTTTAAATTATAAGGGTAAATGTGGCATTTTGTGAGAATAACACAGTCACGTGCTATCATGTGACCATTTCCTATCAACGAAGACAAACGGTGGGGTTGATTGTAAAAAATTAAAAGATTTGGTGGGGACATTGATGCAATTTTGTTTTTAAGGAGTTTCATGAAAAAGGACTATACATTAAGGGGGTTTCGTATAATTTACCCTTTTATATACTCTATTTTCTATACTATTACACAAATATACAAAGGGAAGAAAAGTCTTAATGTGCTCACAATTTTACTCCAAAACTACCACTTTTTTTACAATGCAACTTCTAATCTAAAGCTCCTACAAGGGAAGGTCTTCCCAAAAGTTTCGTCCCCAAAAGTTTGGTCCAAAACGGCAACTCAAAGTTCATCCTCTAAAGCAAAACGACACCTCCCATCCCTTCTACAGTGTTTTGGTTTGTTCAACCACAAGGCGACAAAGCATAGAAGGCTTTCTACAGTCTGCCCCCTTCCTTCCTCTCTCGTCACGTCTTACACTCTCTCTTCTTCCACTTCGCCACTGCTCTCTCGCTCTCTCTTCTCACGCTTCTTTCTATTGCTCTTTCTGCGATCGGAGCTTGGGTGTTCATGCTTCTCGGTTGGTTTGGGATTATGCACAGGTTCTATATTTTTTTTTCCTGAGTTTATATACAATTTCTGATCCATTTTTGTGTGCTGAGATTATATGTAAATTCTGATTTCTCTTTCGTTTCCCTTTTGTTTGCTGTCCAAGTGTTGTCTCGCTCCTATTCTTGTTCTTCTTTCTTCTTACCAATTTCTCTTTTATTTCATTTCAGGGTTTTTTGATTCTGACTGATTTCTCTTTTGTTTAATTTCAGGATTTTTCTTTCAGCTTATTTTTTAGGGTTTTGATTGGATAAATAGCTTCGTGATCATAGCTTGGATGTTGGACATCGGTGGTCCGCTCTGTGCAGGTGTAAAAGAAATTCGTGTGAGTGCCTCTCCAATCGAAGAGAAGAAGCGAACTAGAGGTGTGAGGTAAGCCCCTAATACGCTGTTCTAATCACGTTCTGCTCTTAGAATGATTATTATTTAGGTTTTGTAGAAGGATTTCAGTATCTGTTGTTTATTCTGCTAGGGCTTTTGCAATGAGCAAATTGGAAGCGGTACAACAATGAGATTAGGGTTGATTTTTAAGTCTCCTTTTTCTTTTTTTAAGGCTGAACGAAAAGGTATCTTTAAGTTTTACGTTGTATACATCCCATCAGGACAAAGGGATCCTTATATATTTTGTTTCCAACAGTTCAGTACTTGGGTTTTGCTCCTCATTCTTTGACTTTTTAATGTCACCTCCTTATTATTTTACTTCGTTATTTTACTCTCTCCTTTTTGTTTGTTTTTTTTTTTTTTTTTCCACGAGGAATAACTTCTTGCAGAGTGCCAAAATGTCTGGGAAAACAACTTTTTCTATTAGGCTTTGGGTGTATTATCAGTTATCACTTTCACTTAATAAAATTATATTCTTTTGCTGATCCCAAAATAAAAATATAAAAAAATGGGGCATGCCCAAATAGGATCTGGATTTTATGATAGTTTGAAAAAAACTATTACAGTGCTAGTGTGATCCAAGCCGTACACGTCTTTAATAGACGGCTCAGAATGGATGGCTTGGATCACACCAGCACGTTGATGATTAACTCATCAACATTTTGGTCTTTTATGGATTGCTCAAATCACGCTAGCATGGTGTCACCCTACCCTTGCCCGTGAAAATAAAGTAATGCATCAACATAACCTTTTGTAGTATGTGTGGGTGAGGCTCTGCTCTTATTTGGCTGCTGGTTAACCCATGCAATAAAAAATTAATTAATTAATTAATTAAATCCTATCATGCAATCTTACTCATTGATGTTCAATTTTTGTTTCTTCATCTTAATTATATAATTCACTAAAGGTGATATCTTATAATAGAGAAATTGTGAAGGACAAACTTGCCTTGCAGAGGTTTCAGGAAGCTAATTAAGATCGAGCTCTCATCGGCATGCGATACTGAGATCTATTAGATTAAAAAAAATTGAGATCACGAACGTAGAAGAGAATACAAGAATTTACTAGAATACTTTAGAACCAACTAGCATTTCTTTGGTTTAGATTTGAGAAGAGAAATCCAAAAATTCTAGGGTTATGGAAAACCAAGCAGCCTTCACCACATGAAAACCGTAGGTGCTCGTTCTGTATTCTTTGCAATTTTCTATGGTTTTCTAGGGTTACGGATTGGGAGTATGATAAACTTCTACATTGCTGAACAAATGATGCCCTTTGTTTCAGATCGGATTCATTTTCTCTACAAGGCTTCATATTAAAACTTTTTATTAATCAATTCATGGAGTATGTCATGTTCTGTTTTCTTTGTTGTTTCAAAGGAAAAATGTTCCTGAAATAATTTTTTTCTGAAAAAAATGCTAGAGTTTAAGGTGCTGATTACCTCATCGGATTTTTTTTCTTCTTTTTTTAAATAATGAAGCTAGACTTCGGGAAAATGGTGTCTTTTTCCGCCATAAATTAATTTATGAGAATTTTCCCATAATTTTTTTTCCTTAACACTATAGAGCCATAAAGCTAGCTTGGGGTATATGTATAGGGTTTCTTCAGTTAGCTTTAGCCTTTATAATGGAAGAATGAGAAGAAAATCAATGTATTCTTAAACATCTTGGAGGGGTAGAATTTTGATTAATTGTTCTTAACTTGTTAGCTGTAGTTGGACGGGCTTGTTTGGACATGAATGCCTGACACATGACCAGGCAGTGAGCTGATCGTTAAAGCCATCATCTTACAGTAGTTGAAATCAAATGCTGTGTCCACCATGCTCCGAATTCTCTATATAATTTGAAGAGGTAGTTGACGCTTGACACTGATGTTAAAAATGCAGAAAACATTTTTCCGATTACGAAGATCAACAGATTGACGTAATGAGCACTTCAAATGCTTCTCAGTTCGCTTCCTCCAAAGAGAGTGTGTTTTGGGGATGGATATTTCTTGTGTTTGGCTCTGTTTTCCTTTTGGGTTTCCTCTATGCTGCAATCATATCCAAGCTTCTTCCCACATCAGAAAATGTCATCATATCAGCCATACAAAATGACTGGTAATAATTCTGTTGTATTTTCCAGCTATCTCTAGATAAATTATTAGAAATTTTAAATTCCTCTTGTATCACCATTTTGTTGTTTTGTCATTGTATTCAAAAATATTGTTTGAACTGATTTTCACTAGCTAGGTGATATACACCGGCTAATTTATATCTACGAGTGTTTAGGTAAAAATAAGGTGGAAGGGAAGAGTTACAAACAAAGCAAAGTTTTAAATGCTGCTGCTAGGCTCAGCAAGGCCAGAAAGGCCAGCTTTTATTTAAACATTTTTCAATGTTGGGTAGCATCTCAGGCTTGAATGGAACATTCAGTTCAGTTTAGTTCTTTTATAATCTTATTCACCAATGACTAAAGTAGCCTCTTGAAAGTATACTGTAGTCTAATGTTCGAGATCTTACTCATCTAGCCTTTGCAGTCCCCTATAAGGGCTCAGCAGGAATGGAGAGCAATGTCAGCTGACCTCAGAAATGATGGACTACCTCCTATCTGTTTCAACAATAAGATAACTGATATTATTCTCCCTTGCAATTTTCAAGCGAGCTTTGATACCCACTTTCCAGCTTCGTCTCATGACTCTTACCTTAATCCAGTGGTCTTGGGTTTCCTTTTTGGAAAATCAATATGTATTGAGTTTGAGCCATCCCTTGGGAGGGAAATTCTATCCAACTTGCCTGATGGATTTAAGCTTCTTCTTTTAATTATTTGTGGGAGTTCTCACTACTTAAATTGTATGGATATGTATTTTATTCATACAATTATGTGAACATACATATACGCACACCTGCACATGCGCACACACACAAGAGCACACATAAGACAGACAGACAGACAGAATGTGATAGATATAAGTTATTGAAATGGTTTTGTCTTTTTTTATAATATTTAAAAAAAAACTACTGAAATGGACCTATATTCTCTAGAGAAATAGCTTTTTGCACCTATGTGAGTGAAACTGCAATCTAGATAGCAGTTCTGGGACACAGATCTTGTATTTTTTTTTTCTTTCAGACACTGGTTAACCAAAGTTGTGCTTAAGTTTGTCAATTTTGATTTGGGCTAAGCCATGTTGCAGGATGATTGTTCTAAAATGAGTAAAATCATAGAGAGATTAAATGAGGTCACTGACTGCTGAAATATGCTTCCCATGCACTATTTGTCATCATTTAGGATCTTGCTTAGCTGAGCTGCCCCTACTAATGTGTCTGTCTTATCTTACAATTTTTTCACAAATATTCAATTTGTATCTTTTGAGACTTGACCTTCTACTGTTTTGCAAGTTGTTGACATTTGAATTCAGCAATTACATTGATGTTATCTTATTCTTGTTTCCTTGGTTCTGGTTCCTCGTTTACTACAGGTATTACTGCTTCTTGGTGCCCCTGACGCTTCCTATCCTTTTGGTTGCTGTATATTTCCATTGGCTCAGCATGAAACTATTCAAGCATGCATGATTCTTTTTCTACCTCATCAGGTTGAAGTAGGTATATAGGGAATGTTGCCTGGGAGTTTCCACCCTATTAATGGTCCAACTGTTTCTATTAGGACATCGAACTGAGACATTTGGTAACCCTTGGGAAGGCCTGGGTAGAAGTATTGTCTACTATTGAACTCCGAGTTTAAAGATATTCTACAATTGAGTGCAAGACCCACTTTTACCGCAAACTTGATGACCTTCAAGATCGAAACTGGCAATGTCTTAGGTAGATCGATGCCAATGGGGCAAAAACTGGTGCTCAGTTGAGACCCATGATTGTTAGGGCAGCTGTACAAGGCCTTGGTGAGAGTGGAGAGCTGGACATGGGTGTCTACAAAATGATCACTTCAACTTAGAAAATTTTATTGTGTTTTCTTCTAGGTGGTATGCAGTGAAACTTTGATTTGGGGTTTGCTGCTTTTCACATGTTGCAGTTTCAGATTGTATGCTTCTTAATGTGCAATACAAACCACCATTGTTTCTTCCAAGTGAGGCAGATGGGTATAGCAAGAAAGCCTGGCTTTATAGTAATACGGATGACTGCTTAGTTACTGATTTCTTAGTCCAATTTCGATATCAAACATTACATTGAGCTGTCTGCCAAATCATAAAATGGGGCCTCCTGGGCTGATTTATGTAAACGTTGTGGGCTGTTCGAATCCAAGCACTTGGATTCAGCTTTTTAAGGGTACTGCTTGGATTCAGCTTAGAGAGAGAGAGAGAGACAGAGAGAGCGAGAGACGGAGGGAGGGATAATTATAGAGTACCAGTTAGATTCTTCTCACTAAAACCTTGAAACACATGTAACTTATTATGATCTGTGCGAGGAAATTGTTGCACATGTGGATTTTTTTGTTATTTATGGTTTTTAAATAATTTGTTATAAAAAATATTAGAAAGTCAACTAGAATGATGGATTTTTGAAAAAAAATTATCCTATTAGATTGTTCAAAATGATGTTTTTTAATGGACAAGATCGTAAGTTTTTCTGAAAACCTTATATATTTTTTTACAAAACCTTGAAAAATCTCAAGAGGTTGAGCGTGCAAACAAAATTGAGAAGTGAAAATAATCACCCTTTAATTTTTATGTAAACGCTCAAATAGGCCTTAAATTTTTGAATTTACAGTTAATGTTTCTTTCAAACCATTTTCCCCAACTATCTGGCAGAAAAATAAAATAAAAATAAACTTTTACCCAACTTGCCTCAACTCTCAACTTCCAAGGTTTATGTCCAAATATAAATTCAGCCCACTAGTTGCAAATACCCTTTTAAGAAAAAAAAAAAAAAAAGGGGGGGAAAACGAAAAGGAAAACAAACAATGATCATGCTTATTACAGTTAATCTATTTATCATATTAAAGTCAGGGGTGTTCATGGTTTTGGTTAAAACCGAAAACCAAATCGAACTAAACCAAGCCGTTCGGTTTGGTTTGGTTTTTTTGTCTCTAGGTTTGGTTTTGGTTCTAATTTTAGAAAAACGAATTAAATTGGTTTGGTTTTGGTTTTCATGTTTAAAAAACCAAATCAAACCGAAAAACTGAAAAAACCAAAAAAATATAGGATAAATATATAAAATTTATATATATTATATATTAAACTTAGTTTGTAAATTTTTTATTCTAATAAGGGCATAATAGGTAATAGATTGTAAATTTTCTTAATGTTTCTTCTTTATTAAATTGGCATATATTAAATTAGCTATTATTGTTGTGTGAAATATTGGCACATATTAGATTAGAGATTTGAACTTGGATTGACATAAGTTAATACTTTTCCATTTTGATACAATGTTTAATATTTTTTTTAGTTGCTAATTTAATGATTTTATTAAAAATTTTTTTATTTAGAGTTTGGCTTGTCATTTTTCTATTTTAATTATTTGTTGTTATTTGATAGGATAAAACCGGAACCGAACCGAACCAAACCGAAATTTTATGCTTTGGTTTGGTTTGGTTTTTTTTAAAGTATAGTTTGATTTTGGTTTGAAAAAACAAAATTAAAAGTGTAATGATTTGATTTAAAATCTATCCTAAAACCGAACCAAACCGAAACACAAACACCCCCAATTAAAGCCGATTAGGTGGTTGGATCACTTACCCAAACCAATAAATGTGAAACCAACCCACTCAGCACCGAGTTCTTACAAATACCAATCCAAGCATGGATCTAAATTGATAGGCCTCGGCCCATGGCTATTGGGTTGACTTTGTTCTCAAGATGGGCCCAAAAACAATGTACCCCAAACATAAAAGGCTTAATCAGGTGCATGACTTTGTTAATGCATGTGAATATGTGATGCTATGGACCATTCCACGATGTAGGCACGTGGTGAGTCCTCTTGTACCCCTCTTTCTAGACTTTCCCACCAATCAAGGTCGGTTTGGAAAATGGAAAATTTTCTCACTGTCCAATCAGAAAGGGGCCTCCTGGGAAGTGTAGATAGTCACGTGTTACAAGGCAAGTGGACTGTCAGATTCGGTTGATGGGAAGCGGTGTTGTTATGTCTTTTTCTTTGACGAGTGAAACAGCTGTCAAAATATTTGTAGTACGTGCAGAGTCACATCCATGTTGAGAATCAGTACTGTAACTCAGACTTGACTCAGTCCTCTGGTTTCTCATGGGACCTTCTTACAAATTCTTTTTTATTTATTTATTTATTATAGAAGTCACCCTAATTCTAGAGTTCTTACACTGTGTTTGGTTGGAGGGATAGAAAGGGGGAAAGAAAGGAAAGGGAATGGAAAACCCATCCTTAAGGAAAAGAAATCTTCTTTCCTTTCTATTGTTTGGTAGGAAGGTTGGAAAGAGGATGAAAATGAGCCTTCCTTCCTTCCTCTTTGTTTGGTAAGAAGGAAGATAAAGGGGATGGAAATCTCCTTCAATATTAATACTTCTTCGTAAAATTTAAGAAAAATTTTAAATTAAAATATAAGGCCTCATTTGGTTCTTAACCTTCTTTAATGATTTCATTTATAATTTACATAATTCATAGATACAATTAGAATACACAATTATAATTTAATTTTCATTTCGACAACCAAGGCCTCGATAACGTTGCAGTCTTAATATTATTTTACTACTTAAACGAGAGACAATACAAAAAACTCAATTTGCATCTCCCCTATTGTGGTCCTAACTCCTAATATATTGTATATATCATTCTTGTACACTACATGAAGTAAGGTGTATTTATCGAACTCTCCTATTTCTTGCATTCCAATTAATTTCGTGAATCTCCCAATGGGAGAGAGATCCATTTTCATTATACTAAAGCAATTATACCACATGCATATCTGCCATAATATGCCTCACCTATTGATGACTAAGAAAACGAGAAAGAATATAGGTATCCTTTTTGCACCACCGGCCTTTGGTCCCCAAAAAGAAACAAATCTAATAAAAAATAAAAAAATCCAAACACAACATGGCTGTGTGTCAAGTAAATATTTCATCAGCTATTGGAATGCATTATATGTCTATTTATTATGAATTATGACTTCTAGTTGAAGTATATATTATGTAGTTTTGTTTTGTTTTGTTTTCTTTCTCTAAACCACTTAAGTGGGCGATGACTTGCTTGTGACCTGAGACTAGTCAGGTCTCACACTTGATGTCTCAGGAGTTGTCCAAAAAAAAAAAAAGAATTCTATGAGGCTTGTGATGTCATCATTGATGGTTTATAACTTTTCAAATGAAATTTCTCTCTCATGGTATTTAAATTCCAAATTTATTTTACTCTCTCTAGAATTTACACTCATTTTTGTAAATAATTTTTGGGTTCAAAATAGAGTCCAATAAAGGTCTTTTTCATTTTTTAAAAAGTAAAATACTTACGCATTTAAGAGGAATCCAACTCACGATCTTTGAAACCTTTTCACATACCACTAAACCCTCCCCTTTATTAGTCAACTTCGTAAACTTTGCATTGGGCAGTGCTATGCGCATACCCAAAAAATGAAAAGTAGCATTTTTTGGGTTTTTTTTTTTTTTTCTCTAATGTTTCTTCTTCTGATCTCCTTCAACTCTTTCTCTTGTGGAGAGCTGTTGAATACTTCTAATTCGAAGAAGCGATAAGCCCCGTGTGAAGAATCACATACGGAATGTCTCGAAATGATACCTGCAGTGCGGGAGATATAAATATATGCGTTTGGTTGCTGAGAAAAGGTAGGCATTAGATTCAAAATTTTCCTTTATTTTCTTTTTTATTTTCCCCCGATTTCGCAGAAACCCAAACGGCTAGTGGTATTGCTGTTACAGGTTCTTAAAAACTGTTTCTTATCATAGGGTTTTTATGTTGTTTCGCATCATAGGGGTTTTTCAGTTTTCAGTTTTCAGTTTTCAGTTTTCAGATTCTCTTCTTTCATTTTCTTTTTTCCTCAGTTTTCTCAGCTAAAGGTTATTGATTTTGCTATTATAGGGTTTCAAATTGTCTTTTACCATAGGGTTTTGATTGCTTCATTTCATAGGCTAACTGAGGTAATTGATTTTGCTATTATAGGGTTTCAAATTGTCTCGTACCATAGGGTTTTGATTGGGTCATATCCTAGGGTTTTCAATTTTATTTTATTTAATTTTTAATTTCTAATTTGAGTGCACATATCCTCTGTTTGATTGCCTAGAAAAGGTAGGAAAATGATACGAAATCACATTCCTGGTTCTTCGAGTTTTTCTTCTCCTCTGATTTCAAAAACCTTTCCTCTATGGCTACCAAAATCACTAGTACTGATACCACCATCACCTCCTTTGCCACTGCCTCCACCGCTACCTTAAACTTGGCCATCAACACCATGCACACACGTTCTTTCTTATTTACTGGTAAAATATCGTTTTTGCGTAGAAATTTAGAGTTTGTATCAGAATTTCAAATACGTTTTAGTAGTTGCTTTTCATGCTTTTCAAAAGTACATTCACAAAAGCATAACCAAATGGTGTCTAGTTGTTGGATCCTTTATGAAAAAAGGACTTAAAACAGTTTACTTCACCATACTCAACTAGTGGTAAATTAGAGTGGGAACCTATCTAATAGGCTTTGATGTAGCCCTGGCTCAAAATAATTCTGAAATAGGCTCGAATGGTATAAGCTTGTCAGCTTGATTTTGATTGGGTTGACATATAATCCACCAAGAATCTAATACAGCATGTTTAAGCAATTGTGGGTCCCAATTTATGCTAAAGCCTGTTTTGCTTGATATTTAACCAAATTCCTTCATGGCAAATTTAAATATCAAGCACTTCTCATGACATGACCAAGCTCCACTCACTACTTGGCAAATCAGCTTGTGTTAAAAAAATATGAACAAAAGTTGTCCCCCAATGGCCCAATCCTAATGATATATATACATATATATAGGTTAGGATCTAAGAAGCACCGACACTGGCATGTGATACGGGTATGACATGACATGACACGACACCAACACTCTGATACGGCAAATCCTAAACAAATCATGACACAACATGAGGATACGGTAATAAATAAATATATACTTATAATTTATATACATATATAAGTTCTATTATACATATCATAGAAGAACTTAAATATATGGAGACATAAATAAAAGATATTATCACATAAACATGCAAGACATCTGGAACTCCACGAGTCATAAAGAGTTAATAAGTTGTAACGATGGCATTTAACTTTAACCATGGTTCCATTTTCCATACAAAACATAAAAAAATAAATTCATCATCAATTGTCTGATTCCAATGATCAAAATATACAAAAAGACTCTCCCCATTGTGTCACAAGTGTGTCTTGCGCGTGTCGATGGAGTGTCAGAGCCTTGTTTTGATCATTTCAGATAGAAGAAAAGAATTAAAAATTACAAACACTTCTTAGGCGTGTGCGACACGTGAAATAGGCGTGACGAGCAAGTGTCATGTTCAATACGTGTCGAATACTACATTACTAGAGTTTTTGGAGTGTCGGTGCTTCCTAGGTTAGGATCAAGGGATAACATTTTCTATAAAATTCTTTACAACAGTATTACACTATTCTCAATACTTATTGTGTGATTTATATTTTGTTACTCTACTGGATTATATTTTTCTCTCATACATGTCATACTTGTCAAATATCAAGTTGATTGGAGATTAAGAGCTGTTTCATCTCTAAACATGATTTTTACTTACAGAAATGTGAATTTGTGGATCAGATGGCTATTGGTATATGATCAATGTGAAATTTGGCATTTTTGGCATGTATGAAAAGGATATCCAATCCAATGACAGGCTTAACAAGACATAGATCACATGAAAAGTTGTTGAGATGGTTTTTTATTTTATTTTATTTTTAGTTTTTCTAACATAATAGAAATTGTCCCTTAATATTGCACGAAAGATTAAGCTTAAATTACCCGAAGATAATGATTTCAAAATCATATTGTGCACTAATGCTTTGACAATGTCAAAGATGTTTGATACATATGGTTTGGAAAATAATAAGCATATGTTTTAGACTTGTTGTTTTACTTAGGAACTACTAAATGGATCATGACTTTGACCATCTCCTCCCATCAACTAATGTGGCAATGTCACGTTAGCATAATATGCATGGGTGGATAATTGTGGCATATTCATGCATATTGTGCTGATGTGGCATTGTCACGTCAGTTGGTAGAGGGGAAGTGGCTACGGTTGTGATCCATTTAGTATTTTCCTTTTATTATTATGCCATGATGGCTTTGACCTATTGACAATCATAGTTTGAATGCTGCTGATTAAAAAAAATAAAAATAAAATCGTAGTTTGAATGCTCCATAATCAAGCTAGATTCTAGATGACTAAATGCTATTACTAACACACCACCATTTAACTAGTGCATCCTTAAGGAGAAGAACCACACCCCCCCCCCCCCCCCCCCCCTCTTCTCTCTCTTTCTCCCTTTCCTTTTTTTTGGGTTTTGTTTTTCAATGTGTAAAGGTAGAAATCCCCCATTGTTCCACCTAGAACATACCCCTGTAGGGTTTTTGTCACCTAGAGCAAAGGTCACAGGCCTGTGGGTGTATAATGGGTCCCTTTCCAACCCCTAAACCCTGTCTTCACATTTTTCAATGCCAATCTATAACTCCTATACTTTTTGATATTAAACTCGGTGTAATGTTTGTAATGCTCCTTATCTTAGACTAATGTGATGTTATGATCTTTGATCCTGAAAAGGAAAAAGAAAAAGATTTTTGTTGTCTTTTGTTTTTGAAAGAGCACTGTTTTAGGAATGAAATCAGTGGCAAAATCAAATTTCATAGATAATCAGAATCGCAGGTTTCTTTGGGGCCATAAAGTAATATAAGGGTGGTTGGTCTATGCCTTTAGTTGCTGGGACCATAATTTGTTGTCCTAAATCTGAAGGAGATGGGGCATTAGAAGAATGGAGGATCTCAATGCAGCATTATTTGCTGCTATAGTCGGGTGGAGGGTGGAGGATGGAGGATGGAGGATGCTCACTGATCATAACTGTTGGGTTGAACTTACGAAAGACGGATATCTCAAAAGTTCGAATTTCTTTTATGGTTCGGCTAGTAGCAAGGCCTTTTTGTATGGAAAGTCATTTTGGGATTGAAAATTTTTCTTAAAAATGGCTTGAGATGGGTTATTGATAATGGTAGGGCAGTTGATTTTTGGAAATATAAATGTGTATATGCTTGGCCTCTGATTAATTTTATAGCTGTTAATGATAGGCTTCGAGAATGCTTAGTTGTCACTTTATTGATCTCAATACTGACATATGCAATTTGTTGGGGTTACTCAACTAGTTGTAAGTTCACTGTTAAATCAGTGACCTGGCAGAATTATTCTGTTAAATTAATGAATTGGATTTGTTCTAGAAAGCTTATTCTCGTGTGCAATTTTTTATGTGGCTTGTGATTAAAACCCTATTTAGGAGTTTCTTTGGGCTCATGGCTGTGATATTTCTAGTGTCCTTTGTGTGAATCTGATATCGAAACCACTGGCCATATTTTTACAAATTTTGATTTTGCAAAGACTATTTGGGATCCTGTTACAGCTTTGTCATACACCTTTTCCATTTAAAGGTGATCTCGTTGATTGGCTCAACTGTCTTCTGGTTTAATAGTTTATTTAATTACGATAGATTTGCATTTTTCTTTGGGAATGTGGCAATCCTCCTTTAGTGTATTTAGAATCATCACCTTCAGGTAGTTTTTCAAGATGTAACTTTCAATCCTACTCTTGTTCTTAATTAGGCTTCGTTTTATATTGATGATATTTTCACTGTGTATAATTTCAATTGGTTGTTAACTGGTAGTTCAAACCCTATGGCCACTCCTTGCATGAGAAAATGTTGCAGGAAATCTACAACCCATTGGATTGGTTTAAGAAATTTTGATGGATAGAGAGTTTACTACAGGAAATCTATTGCTTGTGGCTTTATTATTGGAGATTTGAGAGTTGGCTTAACCTTTCTCTTTAGAATGCTTCTATTAAATCAAGTGCTGGTGGTTTTGTTATTGGAGATTACGGGTGCCCACATTTGGCTTCAGCTTTTAATTTTCAGAATTCTTTGGTCTTGATTTCCTGAATGTACGACTCTTTGAAATGGCACGGGCTTTATAAGACGTGGCAAAGGGGTTTAAGGAGGATCCAAATTGAAAGGAGATTCGCAGACTATTCTTAAGATTTGTACGAAGGGATACTACCAAAGAACCAAGTACCAACCTTTGAGTATTTGGGTCCTTGATTCAAGATTTTCAGTATCTTACTCGCAAGTTTGCAGTGGTCCTCTTTAGGCATGTTTTTTTTTAGACAATCTAATCCTGTTGTGGATCATGTAGCTCATTGCGGTCCTTACATAGCCGGTACTTGTGTTTGAGATTCTCATATTCCTTGTTGTAATCCATAGTCTTAGCAAATACTACTTCTTTCATCAAAGAAAAAGGAAATCGAAGCTCACTGTACCAAATACAATTATAAATTTATAATATAAAGAGCCAAACTCCCCACAAATGATACAGTAATTGCCCTCGAAAGAATGTAAGACTTGTAATTCCGGCGGGAAAGTGCTACGCTCCTACTTTTGAAAGAAGTCGATGGGAGCTCATATATGATGTGGCACCCTATGTCCGCTAATTAGGGGAAAAAAAAAACTCTTTATTTAAAAAACGAGCTTTGAATCTCAAAATTAAAACATTCTAGCAGGAGCGGAACCTTTTTATTTTTATTTTTTTTCTTTGTTCCTCTAAAATGGGATGGCATAGCATGTGGAATTAGTTTCCAACCTGTTGGGATAAAATAGTTAAAAACTATTTTATTGTTGTGAAATAAAAGAGGATAAGAATTTAAAACAATAAAAATTGAATAGAAAAAAACTTCTCATCCGTATCTTATTCATGTATCAAAAAGCCGCCTTTTATAGGCTTAATATGTTGAGATTCTTAAAGTGGGAAAAGCCAAACGTAAGGCTTAATTCCCTTAACAAATGAAACCGGTGAAATAAAGAGAGTAGTGGTCATCCACCACTAATTCTTACATTTACAACACTCTCCCTTGAATGTCCACCACGTTAAGATAATGTAACTCGATAAAACCTTATTAGAAAAACCCAGTGGGAAAAAACTAGTGAAGGAAAAAGAGTACAACATTTTTGTAAATCTTAGAGTAGTGTTGGACGCACTAAAGAAACTATCTCATTAAAACTTTCTTAGGAAAACCAGTGGGACAAAACCTAGGCAAAGGGAAAAGAGTACAGTGTGCATATGTCCAAAAATGAATATTCCCCCTGATAAGAAGATAAGTATCAACTTAACTGATCGCAAACCCGACGCATTCTAATTCCATATACCAATTTTTTGAATGTTGACAATGGTAAGACCTTGGTGAATAAATCCACAAGATTATCACTGGAACGTATTTGCTTCACATCAATTTCATGCCTTTGTTGGAGTTCATGAGTATACAAATACTTTGGTGAAATGTGTTTGATTCTATCACCTTTGATGTACCCTCTTTGAATTTGTGCAATGCATGCAGCATTATCTTCATAAATTGTTGTTGGCATACTTTTAATTAAAGGTAACCCGCATGTATCTCGAATGTGATGGATTACAGATCTTAACCATACACATTCATAACTTGCTTCATGGAGTGCTAGTATCTTAGAGTGATTAAAAGATGTAGCAATCAAAGTCTGCTTTGTAGATCACCAAGAGATCGCTGTGTTGCCACATGTGAATACATACCCTGTTTGTGAGCGAGCCTCGTGAGGATCAGAAAGGTATCTAGAATCTGCATATCTTTTTAAACGTGGACCATAGGCTGATTCCTTTAAGTAAAACAAACCCATGTCTGTAGTTCCACGAAAGTAGCGTAAAATATGTTTAATACCATTCTAGTGTTATCGAGTTGGGGCAAAGTTGAATCTTGCTAACAAGTTGGCTGAAAATGCTATATCAGGCCTAGTGCATTGTATTAAATATAACAAAGCACCTATTACACTAAGATATGGTACTTCAGGATCAAGTAACATTTCATTATCTTCTTTGGGACGAAATGGATCTTTCTTAATATGAAGAGATCGAACTACCATGGGAGAACTTAATGGATGTGCTTTATCCATATTAAAACGTTTCAATACCTTTTCGGTATAAGCTGATTGATGGATAAGAATTCCATTTGATTTATGCTCGATCTGCAGACTGAGACAATATTTTGTTCTCCCTAATCTTTTATCTTAAATTCTTTTTTCAAATATTTAGCAGCTTTCATGAGCTTTTCAAGAGTCCCAATTAAATTTATATCATCAACATAGACTGCAATGATGGTGAATCCAGATTCTGATATCTTTATAAATACACAAGGGCATATAGGATTATTAACATATTATTCTTTAACTAAGTACTCACTGAGATAATTATACCACATTGTTCCAGATTGTTTTAATCTATACAAGGATCGTCTCAGTTTAATTGAGTACATATTTCGTGGTTGTGATGTATTTGCTTCAGGCAATTTGAATCTTTCAAGGACCTTCATATATATATCTGCATCTAGCATTCCATATAGATATGCAGTAACTACGTCCAAAAGACGCATGTCAAGTCCTTTTGAGACTGACAGACTAATTAAATATCGAAATATAATAGCATTCATTACAAGTGAATATATTTCTTCATAATCAATCACATGTCTCTGCAAGAAACCTTGTGCTACTAAACGAGCTTTATATCTGACAATCTCATTTTTATCATTACGCTTTCTTACAAACACCCATTTGTAACTCACGGGTTTCACATCATTGGGTGTTAGGACTATAGGTCCAAATATTTTGCGTTTTTCTAACGAATCCAATTCTGCTTAGATTGTTTCTTTCCACTTTAACCAATCAGGTCTATTATGACATTCGTTTACAGTGCGTGGTTCAAGATCATCGTCATCTTTTGAAATTTTAGTAGCTACTGCGAAAGAAAATACATCATTAATAACCACTTCTGTGCGATCCCACAATTTTCTTGTACATGTATAATTGATGGAAATTTCTTCATTTCCATGTACATTTGCCTCTTTATTGTTTTCTGTCTCTTTAGGGACATTTTCCTCTTCAGGAGTTATTATATCAGAATTTGTGGGAATATTTATTTCTTGTTCAATAGCCTCTTCTGGAGTGCTATTTTCTCTATTTTGTTGCCCATTTGTTTTCCTCTTTCGGGGAGCTAAATCTTTTGAACCCAAGGGTCTACCATACTTCATGTGTGTAGTAGATAATCTATTTGTTGCAATAATAGTAGACTTACTAGTTGGAACATTGATCTTTGCTGGTGTGTTTGCGGCCGGTATATAAGACTTAGTTATTTTTGTTGCGTCTGTAAATGCATCAAGCATTTGATTAGCAATCTTCTGAAGATGACTGATCCTCTGCACTTCAGTTTCACATTGAGCAGTGCACGGATCAAGATGGGATAAAGACGATACATTCCAAGAAAGTTCACTCCATTCCTCTATTGGTGGATTTCCTCCCCTTAATGGTGGGAACTGTGTTTCATCAAAATGATAATCTGCAAATCTTGCTGTAAAAACATCACCTGTCAATGGTTCAAGAAATTTGATGATGGAAGGTGAATCAAACCCAATATATATTCCCAATCAACGTTGAGGATCCATTTTAGTGCGTTGTGGGGTTGAAATCGGAACTTGTATAGCACAACCAAAAGTTCATCGATGGGAAATATTCGGTGGTTGACCAAATACAAGTTGTAATAGTGATTGTTGCTGATAAGCAGTAGGGCAAATATGAACCAATACTGTAGCATGTAAGATGGCATGTCCCCAGGCAGAAGTAGGTAATTTGGTCTTCATAAGTAAAGGTCGAGCAATCAGCTAAAGACGTTTAATAAAAGCTTTTGCTAACCCATTCTGAGTGTGGATATGAGCAACTAGATGTTTAATATCAATCCCAACTGATATGCAAAAGTCATCAAATGTTTGAGATGTAAATTCACCGGCATTATCTAGGCGGATCTTTTTAATCGGATGATCTGGAAATTGTGCTTGTAACTTGATCATTTGGGCAAGGAGCCTAGCAAATGCAACATTGCAAGTAGATAGCAAACAAACATGAGACCATCGCATTGAGGCATCTATCAAAACCATAAAATAGCAAAATGGTTCACATGGTGGAGAAATAGGTCTACATATATCCCCTTGAATTTGTTTAAAATTTTTTGGAGATTTAGCAATAACTTTTGTAGGAGATAGTCTAATAATCAATTTTCCTTGGGAGCAAGCAGTACATGGATAATCATTGGACAAGAGAATCTTCTTGCTCTTTAATGGATGTCCATGTGAATTGTTAAGGATTCAACGCATCATTTTTGATCCCGGATGACTAAGTTGGTCATGCCAAAGCATAAAAGTTTTTTGGATCAAAGGACTTCAGGCCCATCGCCATATTTAATTCAATTGTTTTTATGGTTGTATAATACAACCCCGAAGAAAAAGCAGGAAGTTTTTCTAATACAAGCTTCTGGCCTGAAATAATAGAAGTAATGCAGAGATATTCTACATGACGTTCACATGTAGTTTCAATATGATATCCATTACGACATATATCTTTAAAACTTAGCAGATTTCTTTTAGATCTGACTAAATATAAAGCGTCGTTGATATGTAAGCTTGTTCTACCAGGTAACGTGATTGTGGCTCTTTCGGAACCATCGATCAGGTTCGCAGGACCTGATATTGTATTGACATTAATTTCATCTAATATAATGTCTGAAAAATATCTTTTATCTCAAAGGATAGTATGCGTTGTAGCACTGTCTGCTAGACATATATCTTCACCAGTCATACATTTTCATACAAATATATAAGTTTAAGTCTAAAGACAAATAGATAAAATATAAAAACAAAATGCATATGAAATAACATTCTTATTGATAATAAGAAAATAGAAAAAGGTAATAACGTTAATTGATGTGGACATTTCCATCACCAATTAATTGGTCAATTTTTCCATTAGGCTTTTCAAAGAAGTCTGAAATATCTAAATGAGTTATATCTACGGGGTCATTGTGATCAATAAAATTCGTTTCTACTTTCTTGCCTTTCTCCTTAATTGAGGTTTGGTAAAATTTGACCAAATGATCAGGCATACGACAGGTACGCGACCAATGCCCTTTCATAGCACAACTAAAGCAAATATCTTCATACTGCTCAGGCCTTTTATTTTTCTCTTTTTCTTGTTTGGCTTCATTGGTGAACCACTTTTGGTGCTATGATGTGGTTTTATTGTTGCGACCACCTGAATAATTATAATCACTACGTTGTGAATAATTATTTCGCCCATGACCGCGACCATGCTTGCGACTATAGCCACGTCTACGACCACGAGACAATGTTGCATTCACTTCAAGGAATGCCACAGAACCGGTTGGACGGGATTGATGATTTTTCAATAAAAGCTCCTTGTTTTGTTCAGCAACGAGAAGACATGATATCAATTCAGAATATTTTGAAAATCTATACTCTTGATATTGCTGCTGCAGGAGCACATTCAAGGCGTGAAATGTAGAATACCTTTTTTCTAACATGTCTTCTTCTGTTACTTTTTCTCTACACAATTTCAATTGGGAGCTAATTTTGAATAGTGCTGAGTTATACTCAGCAATTGTTTTAAAATCTTGCAACCTCAGGTGTATCCAATCATAACGAGCTTTTGGAAGAATGATAGTTTTTTGGTGGTCAAATCTATCTTTTAAGTCATTCCATAGGGTAAGAGGGTCCTTTACCGTGAGATATTTTGTTTTTAACCCTTCATCAAGGTGATGGCGAAGAAAAATCAATGCCTTAGCGCGATCTTGCAGGGACGCTTGATTTTCTTGCTGAATTGTATTACCCAAATTCATTGCAGTAAGATGGATTTCAGCATCAAGAATCCAAGACAAATAATTATTTCCTGAGATATCAAGGGCGGCAAACTCAAGTTTCGTAAGATTTAACATTGTCGGGGTGCTATAATTATATGTCAAAATAAAATAATATTTTGTTAATATATGAATAAATCAAAACATATAAAGAAGCACGTAAATTTTATAAATGTTAAATTCCTTATCATTTATCATGAGATCATTAGTAAAATATGAAATATGCATATTTCAATACAAAGGGGTACGAAACATATTTAATTGAAAGTCGTTTGGATCATAAATTAACATACTACATTGAATTGGCATAAATATACATATAAAAGAACAACAAGAAAACAATTGGATTAAATTGAGACATTATTCAAAATTTGTTTAAAAATTCAAGTTTTCAAATTTGTCTCTTACTTTAAGAAGAGAACAAATGAATAATAATTTTTCTTATAGAAAACTTCAAGTTTTTAGATCTTTCTCTTACTTTAGGAAGAGAAGATGAATCGCTACCTTTTTTTTCTTTTTTAATTATAAAACTTTAGGTTTTATTTTTAACTCTTCTCTTATTTCAAGAAGAGAAGATGGACATTCCTCCATTCAAGATATAGAATTTAGATTGAGAAATTAACAATAAGCAAAACTTATAACATAGCAATAAATATTAATGCAAATATAATTTTTACGTTGGATTAGTAACATGAATGCAAAAACCAACCTTGTTAAATAAAATTTATCACTATGAAATCAGCATACTAATAATGATCAAAATAAATGATTTACTATAAAAACATGGTCAGTATGGAAGATGAATATATATGTATGTAACTCACCACAACTAAATTGGTTAAGAAAGGAAATAGCAATAGTATGATATTGCTCACAAAATCCTTGAGCAATTCGTGATGATAACATGTTGTGAAATAAAAGAGGATAAGAATTTAAGACAATAAAAATTGAATAGAGAAAAACTTCTCATTTGTATCTTATTCATGCATCAAAAAGCCTCTTTTTATAGGCTTAATATGTTGAGATTCTTAAAGTGGGAAAAGCCAAACGTAAGGCTTAATTCCCTTAACAAATGAAATCGGTGAAATAAAGAGAGTGGTGGTCATCCACCATTAATTCTTACATTTACAACATTTATAACATTTTCACATTCTTTTTAAATATTAAAAAGATATAGGGTAAAATGCAAAAAAAGCCCCTCTATTGTTACCCATTTTGCAGGATACCCTTTCTTAAAAAAAACCCAACAAAAAACCTCCCATATTGTGTCAGGGGGTATTAAATGATCATTATACCCTTGTATGGAAAAATATTAAAATATTAGTTTTTGAAATTTTTAAATGGATTTTTAAAATATATATATATATATATGAAATGTCCCTTTTACCCTTGAATTAACATTTAAGAAGGGGTCTTTTCATTGTAGTGGGTGAGGGCATTATAGTCATAAAAGTGTTTTAACCTCATCACGTGCAACTCACGTGCTCTTTTGCTGTTAAATTAACTGTCGAAATGTGGATGGAAAGGTGTATTTTTCAACTCTACACAATATGGAGGATTTTTTGTTAGGTTTTTTTTTAGAAGAGGGTATTCTGCAAAATGAATAACAGTAGAGGGGTTTTTTTCTTTTTTTTTTTTTTTTTTTTCTTTTTTTTTGGGCATTTTACCTAAAAATATATTAGATACACTAGTTCTATGCCAAACTCTCTCACACAGAAAAGTGGGGAGTGGCAGTTCACTTTTTTTTTTCGCTTGGAAAAAATGTGGAAGTTATGATAAGGCCCTAACACCTAGGGATGGCAATTTCGCCCCGATCCATAGGGTCCCGACTCGATCCATACCCGAATGGGCGGGTATTTTTTATTTTTTTCGGGTATCGGGTCGGGTATGGGTATAAATTTTTAAAAAATTTCGGGTACGGGTCGGGTATGGACCCCAACAAGAAAAAACCCGAAGACCCGACCCGACCCGCTATATTTACAAAATATATATATTTTTTACAATAAAATATAAATACCTACTTAAACCTATCTTGATATAGGCTTATGGAGTCCATTCGAAGGCTCATTATGTATTTTTATTGTTTTTTAATCTTTATGTTTGTGTATAATATTTGTGTGATCATATTAGGTATGATTTTATTTGAACAAGATCATATTAATTAGGTGCTAAAAACATTTATAAGCTTGGTATATGAGTATATGAATAACATGTAATAGGTGTAAGTAACAAAAAAAATGGAATTTGGGGGAAAAAAATCCTCACAATAGGGCAGTCGGGTATGGGGCGGGTCGGGCATGGGTAGTCCAATAAAACAATGGATCGGGGATGGGGTTAATTGTTTATACCCATCGGGTATCGGGTCGGGCATGGGTATAAGAAATTAAAGGTCGGGTCGGGTATGGGGTAGTGCCGACTCGCATCCGACCCGACCCATTGCCATCCCTACTAACACTCTTCTGAAGAGGTTTTTTTTTTTTTTTTTTGGAATAATGATGACGTGGTAAAATCAGGATAGCTGTACGTACTGTACCAATGTAACTGCAGAGAAACCAAGCTCACACGAAATGTTGGTGCGTTCAGTCTCTGGGTGCTCTCAATCCAACAAGAGCTAGCTAGAGTAGCTGAGGGAGAGAGAGAGAGAGCGAAGATGTTTCTGCGTCGGATCGCACGGCCATTGATGGCGAAGGTGAAGGAGACGACGGGGATCGTAGGGCTAGACGTGGTTCCCAATGCTCGCGAAGTCCTGATCTCGCTATACTCCAAAACCCTAAAAGAGATCCAGGCCGTCCCCGAGGACGAAGGATACCGGAAGGCCGTAGAGAGCTTCACGCGCCACCGCCTCAAGGTGTGCCAAGAGGAAGAGGACTGGGAAACGATCGAGAAGCGCCTCGGTTGTGGCCAGGTCGAGGAGCTCATCGAGGAGGCTCAGGACGAGCTCACACTTATCGGCAAAATGATCGGTTCGTACATTTCTATATATCTGTGTTTTATATTATTCTTGTATGGTTTCTGTTTGGTACGGGTCTAGGAGCCTCTGTTTAATTTCTAAGAAAAAGAGGGGAGAAGGAAAGAAAAGATAACTCGGCTTTTTAGTACAGACAGTTCAGGCCTAACCTGTTTTTTGAGTTTTTATTTTATTTATATTTTTTTCTATGACTTCTTGGCAATTAAGGAAAGGGTTATACTTGTGTATTTGTTTGTGTTTTTTCTGGGTGTTAGTTTCTGAGAAAATGGAAGAAAATAAAGGAAAAGGAGTGAATTTCTGGGTCTTGTGTTTTTTGCTGGTTATTTATTTATTTATTATTATTATTATTATTATTTTTTTTTTTGTGGAAAATTCAAAATATCAACTCAACCATGCCACATAAAATTCAACTCAACCATCCTTCGTTTTTGGTTCATGAGAAAATGGACGAAAAGAATAGAAAAAGAATGAAATTGCGGGAATTGTCAATGCAACTGCTTAGTTAAGAAGTTAAAATTTGTTTCCTGATACTCAATTTTCATTGAAGGTTCATTGATTATGAAAAAGAAAATAGTAAAGAATTTGAGAAGATATAATGAAGTAGTGTCAACTGTCAAGTGAAAGTAATGGATCAGTCATGTATGAGGAAGTCTGGTTAATTTTTGCCCAAATGGTTATTTAGAAATTAGACTTGACGTTGGTGTCGTGCCACAGCTACAGGTTCACTTGGGGTTTTAACTCTCCTTTTCTATGCTCTTTAAATGCAATTTGCCACTGTTTGGCAATGGGCCTGCTTTTTACCTCTTGAAGTAGAAAACTCTTATGGCCTGTTTTTTGGATGGAATGGGGGGAATTGGAATGGACTTGAATGAGATTTCAATGGTGAGGGGTTGTGTTCACTATTGAAATCTCATTTCATTCCATTCCGATTCTCCCCGGTTCCATCCAAACAAGCTTGCCCTTAGTTTATATGCAGGCTTCCCATAAGTTCTTATCAAGTATATGACATCATTAAATAGGACACTCTAAGATGGGAGTCATCATGCTAGAAAGTGCCATATGGGATGTGCCCTTTCTTGTGTCGCATATGGTGTAGTATTACATTCTCAGAGGTTTAGAGACTGATTATGTTGATTTTGAATAAGATTATTGTGACTTGCTTCGTTTTCTTTTCTTCTCCTCTCCTCCAAGTTGAAATTGGAAAGGCATCAGGACAATTTTAGTGAGGAAGAGGAACTTTGTAAGATCTCTGTAATTGTAATTAATTATTGAGTGATACTGTCCAAGCCAACTGTCCTTTCCAACTCCACATTCTGAAGGACATGGCGATTCACTTTTTGCCTTTGAAATTTATTTTTATTTTTTAAAAATGATTCTCTTACTAATTATAAAATTTCCATGCCATGTCAGTTGGAATGAGCCAGTAAAAAAAATATCTTTCTCCTTGCTTATTTCGCTAATTTTTTTTTCTAGCTTTAGAATGGGAATGGGTTAGGCTGGATGGTTTGTCTTGGTGCCCATATCTGAGTAATCAGCTGTTTGGTTTCTATAGACCATTTGATGTAAACGAGGCAAAGAAGTATTCTTTGAGTTGGATATTTGGAATTTTGTTAGGAATTTTGGGACTTGATGGACGCTTTTGAGAATGCCTCACTACTTGGGTTTTTATCAAGTGATAAAATTTTAATTAGGTAACTTTTATTTTTAAGAAAGAAGAAGAAGGCACCATGTGTCTTACAGATTTCAATTTACGGTGTCTCACCTTCAGTTCATTGGTGAATGGTGATACTATTCTATGTTGTTTTTCTACATAAAATCTTTAGTTGACTCTTTGTTGCTTTGAAATTATATTAGTCTTGAAGATGAACTTGAATAAAATCAGGTTGGTGAAATTTGTGATGGCCTGAATGGCCTCTAAAATTCCCTGGCATAATTTTGGGGGCAATGTAATGTTTTTTGATACTTGGGATCTGTGGAGGAGGTCATTAAATGTGTAGTAGACTGGAGGAAGAGGTAAAAAAAAAAATGGAGGAAGAAAAGAAGGTGTTTACCTCTATGAAGGAGAAACACTTTGATCCAAATATCTAATCCACCCTTGCAGATTCGGGTTGACTTCATCTCCATGTTTGAATCACTTTGAACTCACCAATCCCCAAAGATATTAATCCCTGACTTCTGTTGTTCTTTTATTGTTTCTGTCATGATGATGTTGTTTTAAATCCCATCCACCTCATCATATATATCATTTTTCTAGTCTAAGAAAATGATTCACCTCTAATGTATTCTGTGGCCGTCTAATACGTTTTTTGTGCAATCCCTTCTCGATTTGTTTATTATGCCTTGCATAGTTGCGTACAGGGTAGTGCAAATGTGAGAAATGTAAAGCACTTTCTCCTGCTATATTTTTGCATGTGTATAATGAAGGCGATAGTTGATTGTGTTTTCCATCATTGGCTTCATTGCGAAGTAGCTGCTTCCTTTAAGAACATATTCAATGTGTCTGGCATTAGTTGGGTTCCTCTGAAGGATGTACCCTTCTTGTGAATCTGAAACACTGCATACAAATGTAAATCAAAAGAACGGTATATGTGAATATTTTCTCTTTGCACAGGGGTCCCTTTTCTGTTAATCCGTGTACTGTTTTAATCAATTTTCTTCTACTTTCACTTATATTTTTATTTTACTTCTGAAAGAATTTACATTTTTGCTTCAAGCATTATTGACCTAAGTAGCATTACCACTTTGAGATTGTCTTTATAATTCCTTCAAGTGCTGGAAATAAGAGAGAATCTGTTTGTACAAAAGAATAAAGGTCTGTTTGATTGTCCAATTCGAAATTAAACAATTCAAGAAATTTTACATAGTATTGAAGGCACACTCCATCAACTCGAATTAACAAATTTTAAAAAAAATGATAGTTATCATCACAAATAAGAGTGGCAATACAAAAATAGTGGTATTTCATGATTTCCTTAAAATTGATTCTACAACATCAATTATAGTGATAATTACAACATTTTAAAATGTTCTAATTCAAGGTGATAGATTTATGCCTTTAACCCTATGTAAAATTTCTTGAATTGTTTAATTTCGAATTGGACAACCAAATAGGCCCTAAGAAAATTGTATTATTTTTGGTATTCCAACATCTGAAACCCTCATCACCTGCATAATAGTTAGGAGCTGTTGTAATTGCTTTGCCTGAACAAACATGTCATCTTTTAGTTCTACAATACATGTACTTGCATGTTTTAGAATTGAGATCAGTTTCTCCTGTGGGTATTCAACCAATGGAGTGAACTCCAAGTACTTGGGGGGTAACTGACCTTGCATTCTAATCAATTGCTCGCCGGAGCTACTTTATATAGGTGACAAACCACACTCAATTTTTCAGTGACGCTTACATGAAATAGATCAGAGTTTCTAGTGATGTTGTATATTCTGTATTTTGTTGGATTGCAGAATGGGACCCGTGGGGCGTTCCTGAAGACTATGAATGTGAAGTTATTGAGAATGATGCTCCGGTGCCTAAGCATGTTCCCCTGCACCGACCTGGTCCTCTTCCCAGTGAGTTCTACCAGACGCTGGATGATGTTAGCTCTAGAAAGGATGAGCCTGCAATAACCTCTGGTGAATCTCAGTTGAAGGAGTAACATGCAGCCAGCACTTGTTTTGTCTTTTTCTTAATGATCTCTTGTTAATGTTTGTTATCTCACAAAAAGCCTGTTTACTGCATTGAACAGAATTTTATTTGTGGAACAAAAGCTTGAACTATTCAGTTAATAATATCTAGAGGAGCTTGTTCAAACAGAGCTTTGTTTGCTCCTTTCTTATTTTCTTCATTTTTCTATTATTTAATTTTCAATTTTGGTGACCTTGCAAAATGAAATACAAGGATTGATAGCTTAGCAAAATTCTCCTAAGAACACAAACACAAGAGTTATTAAATTGAGTGTAGCTAATATCTTTGAAAACAAAGAGAACGGGTACCAGACTGAGGATTTTCTGCTTCAACAGTTATATTCTTTAAAATTTGAGACTTTAAAATCTGTGAATCTTTCCGTAAATTTTACTTGAATCCAGACTTGTCTAAATGACTGAATTTAAAGCTATTGAACAGCTCCATTTTTTTTGGGGTGGGGGGTGGCGCGGTTTGCAGTTGGGAAAGTTTCGCCAAATAATGAAATTATTGAAACTGATGAATCTGCAAAATTTCTTTAAATCTTTGTCTTCCAGATCAACTCCCAAAAGAAATGTCTAACATTATACTCAATTTGATTCCAGTTCTTTGGACATAAATCTGCCAAATTTACACAACTTAACCGAACTCTGAAACCATGGGCTGCACAGAAATGTTATGTGCTGAACATTCAAATAGATGTCCTCGTCTTTCTTTGTACCGAGTAATTCATCAGTGCAAGAAATATTTCTTAGGATCTTCTCCGTCCCGCAACAAATGGTACATGCTTAAAATCATAATAGATACTCTGCATCAATCTTCGACTCAACTACTTAACCATGTGGAAAAGAAATCCACTTGGAGAGTAGTTTCATGATTGATCTGAGTTTTGACGCTTTCCTCAACCAAATATCCCAAGAGTGCCTTCAAAATGGCACTCCATGGTTTTAATTGGCAGAAGCCTCTCAAACTTGAAAATCATCCATTAAAGAAAGTAGTGAGACATCATTGCTGTATCCTTTCAGATGACCTTCAATAGAATATCGTACATCATAGTGCTGAATGGGACATTTTTAAGTACAACCTATGTCTGGCAACGTTATGGCTTCATCGAGCTTGCTGGCTTTGCACTAGCCATGTATAAGTGCACCATAAGTATCCATACTGAGTCATGATCATCAATAATATTTCTCATAACCACCAGCTGTGAGTGCCTTATTCAAAATTCCGCCAGCGCTGCAGCAACTGGCTAGTTTATGTGTCCTGTGTGATAAGCCATCTCAAATGTTTCATTCACTCTTTTCTTGCAGAAATAATGAACAGGCTCAAGCCATGAATGGAGCAACACAAAAAATGAATCTGGAGAGCAGGAGGCCATAGTCACCAAACAGTTTCACTGCTCTGTCAAAAAATGTTTTCTCATTGTAACAAATTACCAGTAACCTCTGCATGAGCACTCACCATTCTTGAAGGAATGGAAGCGGTTTCCATCCCTCACAATTATTTCCCTGTCAACCAATTGAGTTACAAGTGTTATAAAGTCATGGCAATCTCTGCAAATACGTATGTTCTTAATTATACATATTGGAGCCATTGAAGGTGTATTGAGAAGACCAAACGCAACAGCCAACTTCTCACTGTGATAAGATGAATCTCCATTGTTTTGGTATAGATATCCCCGATTTTTAAACTCAGTAATTAATGATTCTATCTTCTCATGAATCTCATTTATCTGTGGATGTAATCTATCCCCCGCAGAGAAGAGATGAACCTTGTTCCTTATCTCCATCCAACTCTGGCCAGGATTCTTCCTCAACCCTCTCTCTCTCATCATCCTGCGAGTCCTCTGACCCAAATCAGACTGGCCGGAATCATAATACATGTTCGCAAGCAGCACATAGAATGCTGGATCAGAAGGGTCAAGCTCAAGACCTTGCCTCGCCATATATTCCCCAAGAGGTATGTTCCCATGTAATTTGCAGGCACCCAATAATGTTTTGTAGATCAAAGCGTCTGGCTTGAAAGGCATAGTTTCTATCACAACCATGGCCTCCTCTAGACGGCCAGCTCGGCCAAGGAGATCAACTAAACAGACATAGTGATCCAGTTGTGGTCGTATATCATGTGTTTCTCTCATTGATTGAAAATACTCCAACCCCAGATCAACTAAACCTCCATGACTGCAGGCGAAAAGTACTAACAAGAATGTAACAGAATCGGGTGTCAGGCCTGCTAACCTCATATCTTCAAAGGCAGAAAGAGCAAAAGAGATATACCCATTTGATGCCAATCCAAATATCAACCCATTCCATGACACAACATCTGGCTCAGTTATTTCCCCAAAAGCTCTGTGTGCGTCATTTATGAATCCACATTTCCCATACAAGTCAACTAGGCCATTTGCGACTGATATCCAGCTGCCTAAGCCGGATTTCACAGAATAACAGTGAAGCTGCTTTCCGGTTCCCATTGTGGCTAAGCCAGCTGATGCAGATAAGAAGCTGGCCAAACTAAATCCATCCATCTTAACATTATCATCGTACATGTGAGTGATGATGTTTAATGTCATTTCATGATGACCCCTTTGGTTTATTCTAGTGGCTAAACTGGTGTATGTGATTACATCTCTATGACTCATCATATCAATCACATTCCATGCGTCATCCACCATCCCCAATCCTGCATATGTGTCTACAAGGGCATTCCCAACAACTATGTCATGATCTGCTTTAGTTTTAATTATGTATCCATGGAACTTCTTTGTTTGACTTAGAGATTCTATTTTGCTGCAAGCCCCAAGGATGCTAGAGAGAGTGAAGGAATTTGGTTGCACCCCCGATGCTCGCATCTCCACAAATGCCTGGAAAGAATCTTGTTCAAGACCATGTTCAGCAAAACCAGAAATTAAAGATGTCCAAGTGATGACATTTGGTAAGGTTATCCCTCTAAACACTCTCAATGCTTCTTCAATCATGTGGGAACATCTCATGTACATATCAACAAGTGCATTTCCAACAGAAACATCATCCTCCAAGCCGGCCATGATCACCCTTGAATGGACCTGTTCCCCCAGTTCCAGTGACAGGCTTGACGAACAAGCATTTAGGATTCCAGAAAAGGAAAAGTTATTTGGCCGAGTTCCAGATATCTCCATCTCACGAAATGCAGTGACAGCCTCCCTAAACTTCAAGTTTTGAGCGAAACCAGAAATAATAGCAGTCCACAACAATGCATCAGATTCAGGCGTCTGGTTTGAGACCTTAAGAACATCTTCCATTCTCTGGCATTTGGAATACATATCAACAAGAGCTGTCTTCAAAACCAAATTCAGCTCAATTCCCCACATTATCACATGGGCATGAACCAACTTCCCATAATTCAAACCAAGAAAACTGGATGCAGCTAAAAGTTTCACAAAAGTGAACTCATTTGGAGGAACTCCAGCCTCAATCATACGAGGATAAAGTCTTAATGCCCGACTCCAACTCTGAGCTTCAACAAATGAAGTGATCATTGTCGTCCAAGAAACAGTATCACCGTTGTCCATACATGTAAATATTTTATATGCCTCCTCAGTATAATAACACTTGGAGTACAAATCAATCAAAGTGCTTCCCAAAACTGGATTCGACCCAAATCCACACTTTATAATACAGGCCTGAATTCGAGTTCCATCGTTGAATTTCCCCATAGCAGAGCAAGACCTTAAGACACTCGAGAGGGTGTACTCATTCGGGTATTGCCCAGAAGTCATCATCAAATCGTACAATTCAAGTGCCTCTTCATGGTTTCCATTTCTGACATAAGCAGAAAGGATCCCTGTCCAGGACACAACATCCTTGTAAGGCATTTCATCGAAGAAGTGGTGTGCATGTTCAACTCCATAGCATTTTGCATAAAGAGACAACATATTGTTACTCAAATACAAGTCCTCGTGAAGACCCAGTTTGATTATTGGACTGTGAATACAAACACCCTCTTGCAAGGACTTTTTGTTGCAAAAGGAAAGAACCCGCAAGCAGGTTTCTTCGAAATGGCACAATTCAGTTCTGTTGTAAAACTTGGAAACTGTTTTACATATCATCTCCATGCCTAGTCAAATGGTCACAAAACTTGGTAACTCCATAGCAAAAGATTGCCAGTGGAATATATAAAAGAATCGTACAGCTAGTGCTGCATCACAAGTAGAGGCGTGGAGTTAATAGAAAGGTGAACCACCAGTTCAACTTACTGTTGACCATATTAGAAGAGGTGACATAGGCCTAGACCCACATGGACCATGTGCCTGTTTGGGATTACTTTTGAGAGGCTCAAACGTTCTTCTAGGACTGAAAAGCTCGTTAGGTGACTGTTTGAGTGAGAATCTAAAAAGAGTTTTCAAGCCCAAACGCTTGCGCTGATTGGGCGGCTACTGAAAGTTTGAGAGAGAGAGAGAGACGGCCTTGGGTGCTCCTTGAGAACTAGTTTTGATATCACCACTTTATGATAAATTTTCTTTTCTTTATAAATCTATTCAGCCCATGTGCAGAAAAAGATAAATAAACATATTTCTCCGTAGCATTAAGAGATGGGATCCAGCTTAAACTATTTAAAAATTTTCGAACAAATCCTTTTGGTCCATAATGGACCAACCCTACAAAAGTTCGATCAACTAAAATAAATATGACCAACAGTGATTACACTATAATTTGATGAGTCCCCTTTTTTTTAAAAAAAAATTTTCATGCTAGTTGTTCAACTTTATGTAAAAGAATATGATATAAACACACGTTATTTCAAATCAACTTTGAGTTGATTTTCAAAACTAAATAACATTAACCTTTTATTTGGTTCATGGATTTTACTAAAGAAAAAAAAAATGAAAGAAAGAAAATGAAAAGAAAAGATAAAATCATATCAAGTCAAAAATTATTTTAATTTTTTTTTTATTACAATCAAATAAAGAAAAGTAAAATTCCCCATATTTTATTTTTTTTTCCTTGATAAACTCCACAAACCAAATAGAACTTAAAGAAATGAACCACTTCTAAAAGCCGTTACAGTCTCCATAGGATTGGGAAATATAAAATCTTTGCTAGTTAAAGATGAGTCATATTGGTTTTAATTTCATCATTACTTGGTAAATTATTTTTTTCTTGTAAATTTGTTCAACTTAATGTAGAAAGTAAAGTATAAATGTAATCTTTTCAATTAATCCATTTCAAACCAACCTGTGAATTGGTTTCACGTGCAACCAAAAGCACATCCCGCATCCTTTTCTGGGTTAAAATATTAATGCAAACAATTATTATTGCGTCATGTATGACAAAGTATGGGTTCCTCAATTGCTTACACACTCATACATATGTGATTCCTTAATTGCTTCATGGTTTTTGAATATTTTTCGTGGAACTTATATTTTGAAAGTATCATAATGCTAAATATCCAAACTTTTTTATTCTTTCACTCTTTCATATGAGGTTGGGTTCACACATTGGGTGACGTTATATAAATATGGGCCTCACCTTCATGCAAGAATTGTGCAAGAATTAGAATATGAATGACTCGGAAGAGCTAGGATATGTTTTTTTTTTTTTAATTCTTTATAAATATTTTTATTTTCAAATCATTGGCTTTGTGGCCCATCAAAGCTTGATGTTCTATCATATATATCTAGTATTTGACCATTTTTTAAATCAATTTTACTTGTGCATGTGCGTCCGTCTTAAACATATTTTCGGCAATCGTTATACCCGGGTGACAAACTCAATGCGATAGAAATTATATTTTTCGCATTAAAATTTGATATTGTAATATTTACTCAATGTTATTAGGTAAGTGAATAGAATTGCAAATGTTTCATTTAGAATGAATCTTACTTCTAATTTTATGTGTTATTTTATTTTATTTTTAAATTTTTTGACAAATATCTAAACCTTCAAATTGATTTATTAAAACATATGTACATGACCATTTTGTCGGTTAAATGAACTGATAATTAATCTCAAAAAGAAATGAGATAAAAACCAAAACCTTACACTTTTTAAGATGTAATTATGAGAAATCATTAGTTCACCTCTTAAGTTTTTTCCAACTTTGGTTCAAATAAAAAAAAATGTTATATTTTCTAAAAACTTGGAAATGTTTTGATTATTTAAAAAAAGAAAAGAAAAAGGGTTTGAAATATTATTTTGGAAGGTCCTAGAAGCATATAAAAAAAAGAAATATGTAAATTGTAAATTATTGGGAAACCTACACGAAAGCCTTATACATAGACTTGCTACTACTTTTTGCGTAGACTTGGTATTTTTATTAGTGGCTGAAGTCAAGCATCCGTCCTCACGGTTTCTTCTAAAAAACCCAGCAATCCATCGGATTCCCCTTCGAGAGAGTTCTCACCTATGGCGTCCTCCGATCTCGCAACTAGTGCTAAAGAAGCCTTCATCGACGACCACTTCGAGCTCGCCCTCGACCTCTACTCTCAAGCCATCGGCATCAACCCTAACAACGCCGAGCTCTATGCCGATCGCGCTCAGGCCAACATCAAACTCAACAACTTGACCGGTATACTCTCTCTTTCTTCTATTATCTACTCTGATCTTGAATTCGCGTTTCGCGTCTGTTCGGTTGCCGAGAAAACGGAGGAAAAAGACAAAAAAAAAAAAAAAAAAAAAGACTCTTAAAGTTTGAGTGTTTTCGTTTTCTTTAATGTTGATTTGGCGTTCGCTTATGTCTATCATGTTTTACTCTGATCTTGGATAAGCCGTGGACATCTGTTTGGTTGCTGGGAAATAGAGGAAGAGAAAAGGAAAATTGAAAAATTGAGTGCTTTTGTTTACTTTTATGTTGATTTGCGTTCTCTTTAGCATGCTATGCGCCCTTCGTTTTGTCGTTGATAATGTTCTGAATCTCATGTTTTATGTTGTTTTGGGATGAACTTGTGCCGAACATGTTTTGGCTTCTGTTTACTCACTTCGAACTGATTTTTGTAGGAAGTTAAATTTTTGTTTGTGTGGTGGGAAAACGGGAGAAAAGAAAAGAAAGGAAAATTAAATTTATAGTCTTTTGTGTTACGTTGTCTGCAATAGTCGTTTGTGGTTGGGAAAATTGAGGAAAAGGAGAGAAATGGATAGGCAATTTGAGTCTTATTATTCTGCCTGATTATTTAAAAGCTGTTAGCTTCTGTTTGGTTGCTGAGGGAATAAAGGAAAGAAAAGAAAAGAATAGAATAGTAACGAAAAGAAATTCTTATCTCTGACAAAAGAAAAAAGAAACGAAAAGAAGTTGAGATTGAAAAGAAGTTTGCATTGGCTTCTGTGTGAAACGTTTTACACACTTCATTTTGTTTCTGAGAGAACAGGTGAGAAAACTTAAGAAAAGAAAATAAAGGGAAAGAAAACTTTGAAAATTGCACTATGTTGTGTTTGGAATAAACTTCGGTTGAACATGTTTTACCCTCTGTTACTTCTGTGAATGGATTTACATCTCTCTCTGCACTTTTAAATCTCCCTCAAAATCTCTAATATCTACGAGTACGGAAGAAATTTTCAATTATGACATGTGAATGACTGAAGATCTATCTACATATTGAAATAGTTATCTATATGAAGTCCTCATTCTTGATTTTATCAATAATTCAGTTATTTCATGGATGTGTTTATTAGCAATTTGAACTCACATCTGATTTCACTAATGATTTTTCTTCTTTGAGTAAAGAATACAAGTCAAACAAATATTTGTCTTAGGTAATTATTTTTTTGAATTCCATGCAAAGAGTATTTGCGATAGTGTTAGGTTTTATATCCATGGTATTAAATATTGGCGAGAATGGTAATTTTTTTCCCAATGTTTTATTTTTATTTTTTGTCTGGTGGTTAATCATTGCTTATATATGGACAGAGGCTGTTGCTGATGCAAACAAAGCAATTCAGTTGGATTCTTCAATGTCTAAGGCATATTTGCGTAAAGGGTAAGTGCCCTGAAGTACCTTGTACTGTACACTCTAGATGTATGTGCTTGTTGTTTGGCATCACTGTTGTTGTCAATATGTGGTGAAATTTTTGATCATATGTTTTCATCGTAGTTATTAGAGCAGCATTTGAAATTCAGGCAGTTGTACAGGTGCATGTGTGTAAAATTACTTGTGAATTATCTATTGCTTATTTAAAATAAAAGATATATTTGGCATTGCCTTTTGGGACTTCCAATGAAGATATTTTGATTGTATTTGATCATTTGAAAAATTTATTTAAATGTATTCAGATATTGTTGAGACTCACTTATTTTCTAGAAGTTATTGTTCCCGAAGTAGTTTGGTTGTTTCAGTTATATTTGTTAAATTATTATCTTGCTATAACTTGAAGTTGTAGGTGTTGCTATTGGTAGCATTTTGATCTAATAAAATAAAAAATGCATCTTTGGTATGCTTTCTTCCTTACAGACCGGAAACCACTTGAAGGAATCCATTATTTTCTCTTATGAATTCCTTGTTTTTGAACATTAGAGATCTGTGGACTCCTAAGCTTTCTTCAAGAGGCATTTTAGAAAGTTTCACCCAAGCTTCATCCTGGTAATTAAGTAATTGCTATCATCTTTGCAACTGCTATTGCCACAGCCACTACAATAAACCCACCGTCCCACTATTATCACAGGTAGTGACACCACTATTGCTTTCCCTCATTGAAACTGGCACCATCTAAGCACCACTAAACCACTTTTACCGCTGCCACCACCACTACTATTATTACCACTTCCACGAGTGCCACAATCACCACCCTTTCTACTTGTCACCGCCATGGTGGTCTCTGCTAACATCACCATCACCACCAGCACTGCCTCTGTGGACACCATTACCATTCCAGTTATCTTCATCATCAATGCCTTGACCATCACCTTTGAAGTTTATGCTGCCATCACAACTATCACTGGTCACCACCACCATTGCCACCTCTACTGCAGTACCACCACTGATGCTGCTCTACACCATTGTCAATGTTGTCTAGATATTTTCTTAGTGCTGAGGCACCCTTGATTGTCAATATTTTTCTCCTTGAGTGATTAAAAATACAATTTTACCATCACTAGTCTTCATTTTTTGACTGCATAGTATGTTAGTCAATTAGAGTATGTGTTGCATATACAAAGTACAATATGCTATTCATTCTCTATTTAGACAATTGATTATGACAAAATGAATTTGGATGATTCAGTCTAATATTCTTTTTCTCATTGAAACTGTTACTTTTGAATTTTGATAGCTGTCCATATTCAGAAATCATAAGGGTACATACTCCTGAATGTTTGTTTTATAGAATGTTGTTTTTATTCTTTCTCCTTCTAGGATAATAAACATTTTAATGTCTCTGTTTTAAACCACTTTCTGGACCAAAAAACCAGTTTCCTACTAAATTGTGCCAAGTAAAAATTGTAGAAGTTGTAGGTTGGAAATTCTATAGGGAGCACAGATGAAATGCTGTAATGGTTGTCTTTTTTCCATTTAGAAAGTGAGATTTAGTAGTACATGTGATCGGTTCATTTAAGGCTAAGTAGGGTAAACATTTATCTTGTGTCGGGAAACTTGTTGCAGGGCACATGGTTTTTCTGTGTAGCCCAAGCAGCTATTTGCCATTTGCTGTGTGAATTGCATGAATTTATTGATTCACTCTTTATATAGATGCCTTGTTTTGCATTTTATGACCTATGTTTTTGGATCATATATGTGTTTGGACTACTGGACTGGTTTCTATTTGCCCATGCCATCACACATTGTTTTCTGCTTTGGATCACCATGATTCTTGTTGTTTATACATTCTTCTACTCTGCCCTTTTGCAGAGTTTTCTCCACTAATTTCATTTAGTCATTGTTTCTGTTAACAGCACTGCTTGTATCAAGCTTGAGGAATATCAGACTGCTAAGGCAGCGTTGGAAACAGGTGCTTCTTTGGCACCAGGAGATACAAGATTCACCAATTTAATCAAAGAATGTGATGAGCGCATTGCAGGTATATAGTTCCTTCTAACTTGAATTTTTGGTGCTAATATCATGAATTTGATATATATATTACAATATGCTCCAATGTCATTAGGCATAAGTTGGATTTTTTCCATTATTTTGTTGGTTTTTGTTGCTGACATTAGCTCATATCTTTTATTCTTTTATGGTGACTTTGTGGAATATTTTATTATTAATGAATAAATGGGAATATATGCTCATTCTTACTTCATGGCTTGATCATAATTGAGATTTTCTGAAATCTGGTTAGTATATACTACATAATGTAGATAAATAAGAAAAATGAATATAACCTAATTAGCTTCTAGATACTTCGTGTAATCTTTCAAATAAATGTGTCCTGGAGAGGGTAGTTTTTTTTTTTGGGTCCAAACTTTCTGCGACATGGAGACTTCATCATTATCATCATTCTCTCTCTCTCTCTCTCTCTCTCTCTCTCTCTCTCTCTCTCTATATATATATATATATATATATATATATATATATATATGAGTGGGCTTTCAGGTTTAATTTATTTTGAAAAGGGACCAAAGTGTGCTTAACCAATGTAACTGGATAATCTATACAATGGTTTGCAGTCAGAGGCAGGGTTGGCCAACATATTGACAAGGAATTCGTTTTTGTTGAATTCAATCAATTTTAAGTTGCTTAATGATATTTTGGAACTAAAGAAACCATTCGATGCAATAAATTTAAATATTTTAAGTGTCTTCATATAGGTAAATTTTATATACACTATCCATATATGTAAAAATCGAAAAAGTTAAATTATCAATGTTAAATTGTTACTAATCTTTTTTTTTTTGGATGGGTTTTTAATTCTCGTTCAGAGGAATCTGGTGATCTGCCAAACCAGGAAAAAACTCTTCCTGTTGCGTCTGAATTATCCAATGAACCCATTGTAGCTGCTGAAGATGTTCAGCCAGTTGGAGACCTTTCCACTCAGGTTACAACAGTAACATCGACCAAACCAAAATACAGGTAGTTGCTAATTATCTGTGCTTGCTTAACCTCTTGTTAGTTTTTTTTTAAAAAAAAAAAAAAAAATGCTTGGAAAGGTTAGTGACATTCTTTTGTTGCATCACTTTTCAGTGTTTGAGGTTGCTTAGGAGCCTTCACATTTTTTAAATGACAATGCTTTACAACACTTTCCATTTTTACTGTTATTAGGAATTGAAATTGAATTTGCTAATGTACATGAAAAAAGCGTCTTTAGCCCTCCTTTATCAGATATACAGTTTTTGTAATGAAAAATATTTATGCAGGCATGAATTCTACCAGAAGCCAGAGGAAGTGGTTGTAACTATATTCGCAAAGGGCGTGCTGGCTACCAGTGTTGCTGTTGAATTTGGTGAACAAATTGTATGAAACTGTTTGCATCTATTAATGCCTTTCGTCTTTACTCATTTTATGTATTGTTGTTATCCAAAATTTTGGGTAGAAGTTGGTGGGCTGATCAAATGCTAAACTATTTTTTTTTTGGTTTTACAGCTAAGTGTTAAGATCGATGTTCCTGGTGAAGATGCATACCATTTTCAACCTCGCTTATTTGGAAAGGTAATGCAAGAACTTCATGTTATTAGGAAAGTCCTCATGGGAGTAAACATGTTGTTTTAATTGTCTTGAATGCTTAGGATTTTCTTGTTGTGAGGTAGTGACGAGTTTATCAGAGACTTTACTTTGCTGCTGGGAATAAATGGGAATTTGGGAAATCTTCTGGGAAAATTAGGAAAATGAAGTAAATAAATGTGTATCCAGTCTGATTGTGGGATTATGATTTCCTTCTGAAAATAGGAGTTATTTTCCTTCAACTTTAAAATTAATATAATTAATATATGTGCGTGTTTTTGAACTATGCTGGGCATACTTATCTGTGGTACCGTGATTATCTCTAATGCTTGTCAAGTTTATCTTTTGGTGTTTGGTTGTGACAAACAGATACTACCAGACAAGTGCAAATATGAAGTCTTGTCAACCAAAGTTGAAATCCGTCTTGCAAAAGCTGAGCTGATACAGTGGACATCTCTTGAATTTGTCAGAGAAAACACCGTTCCCCAAAGGGCAATTGTACCTTCAGGTATAGTAATCTGCTCATATAAAGCACTTGTTTTAAATCTGGGTTGGAGATCCAAATGGAAGGAACTGGTTCACATGTTGAATTGTTCAACGTGTGGCATAATTGGGTTGCTTACAGAACCAGTTGTCTGAAAACCCAGAACAAGGGCCTTTTGACAGGTTATCAGTCAACTGCGCCAACTTCTCTTGCTTCTTTTGAATTGGTTGATTGGTTCATTATATATGCTCTTGTAATTCAAGCAAATGCCCTTGTATTATTTTAAGTATCAATACTGTATTGGTGATACTACAGCGGGGATTATCTTCTCGTGTTAATAAGCTTAGTCACTATGAATTTTGCAGATATTAGGTCTCAAAGACCTACTTATCCATCCTCCAAAACAAAAACTACTGATTGGGATAAGCTAGAAGCTCAAGTGAAAAAGGAGGTTTGCCTTTAACCTAGCTGCTTTTACATAACTACATAACCTTGTAAAATTGGTCTCCTAGCGCTTAATTAGCTACAATGAGAAATAAAGAAAAATACAAAAGTGGAGAATTATTATTATAAGGAAAAAAAAAAAATTTGTTTTTGGAATGACTCTTTCATGGTTTGTTTCAGGAGAAAGAAGAAAAGCTTGATGGTGATGCAGCTTTGAACAAATTTTTCCGGGACATATACCAAGATGCCGATGATGACACAAGAAAGGCCATGAGAAAATCTTTTGTAAGACCTTTTATAACAACATTATACTAAAAACCTATGAATGTGTTGGCCATTTCTTGATTTTGTAATGGGGTTGATGGCAGCGGTTTTGAAGGTTGCCATGCAAATAGATAAGAAAAAGGAAATGAAAAACAAAACGAAAAGGGAAAGCAACATTGTTTTATGAGTTAAATAGTTCAGTGTATAGCATCGTAATCTTTGTGATGCTCTTTTGCAGATCGAGTCAAATGGGACAGTGCTGTCCACCAACTGGAAAGAGGTGGGTTCGAAGACCGTGGAGGGAAGCCCTCCTGATGGTATGGAGATGAAGAAATGGGAATACTAGCCCCTTGCTGCAGTCGGATGTCTTGTAATATCAGTGTGTGATTTTGCTTCTGACATTATTTTAGTTTTTTTCCTAGTCATGGCTGAATCGGTGGTGCTTTGTTGTGCTTGCTAGTAGCATTTCTTTAATGTATAAAACTTTAGTACGTTTAGACTTCTCCCTATTAAAAAAAGGGCCTCAAACCTCTTCTTTTTGAATACATTGCGTTTGAGTTGTGGATTCCAATATTGTGGATGATTGAATGGTGTTTCCTTATTTAATGACTGAGTTACCTTTGAAAAGCTGTTGAATTCTTTTTTAGTGGTCTGTTTGGCATGGAAGAAAGTTGTAGATAGATTAGGGAAGAGGGCTGTTTTTGTTCTACTGATGAAATGTGTCATCGTCTATATCATCATTTACATTGTTTCTGCTGTTTCTTGGGATTTATATATATGCGATCGGCTTTCTTTGTATATAGGTCTTGTTTATGTATTTGTATTATATTTTTTGGCTTTTCCTTTATGGGAGTGAATGATTGAATGCATGTATATGCTTCAAGATAAATATCTGTTTTGCATTTCCTGATGGAGATAAATCTATGGTGATTGGGAATTTGCCTATAATTTGTTGCAATGGGCTTACAAATTAGGGTATCTATCCTCACTTCAGACCTACTTTTAAGATTAAAACCTTGACCTAGGGTTTGCCAAATTTGCACCGACAACCTTAAATGAAAGGTTGCCTTTGCTGATGCAACTTAATTAGAATTTTATGTCGTGGCATTATATCAGCAAGCAAAGTTAAATGGATTTGATGGATTATGTGAAAGCGTAATATTCACAAAAGTTGATTGTGACTAGTATATGGTGTAGATACTTTCCTTTTAAGAAATCAAGTGGTGTATTGTTGGGATCCTAGGGAGATTATTCAATTATGTTAGTTTCTCTGCAAATAAAATCATACTATATATCTCTTTAGAGTCCGTGATCATAAGCCAATGATGTGGCATGAACTTGGTCTAAATTGACAGCAGGACATCAAACAAATTATGCTTATGCCAAACATACCTGGTACTCAGTAATGTTCTAGAACATGGTAAAATCATTTGCGTTTACAAACATCATCCCACAGTTTGTATATCATGTCTTCCAAGAACTGAAGATAAGCAAATCATTATGCCCTGTGGAATGCTAAGGGACCCAAATCACCCCAAAAACCAACTACGAAGCCCAATGGGATGCTTATATAAAAACATTTCATATCAATCCATCCATGGTCTTTGTTGTCCTCTTCACTCCCTTTTGGTGTTTGATGCTGAGGAACATCATCTCCATTGCAGTTACCAGCGAGCGGAGGTCCACAGAGCTCACGGTTGCCAATAAAACCCAGCGCGGTAAGGCTTTGGAACTGGGTGCTTGGTGGAATTCTCCCTGAGAAGTTGTTGCAAGACAAGTTTAAATAACTCAAAAATGTTAATTCTGCATTGACAAATCAGGAGACTAATGATTCATGGCGTTGATCTTCTCAGGGATTCCTCATCGGAGATGATTTTCAGAGAGGTTCAAGGATATCAAACCATAGAGAAATGTTAATTCTTCTGGGATCTGTCTGGATAAGCTGTTGCACGAAATGTCCATGCTTGTTACAAGGGTGAGAGTATTGCTGAATGTGTAGCCCATTCTTTTGATCACTAGAAATGCTGCTCCTATGACTCCTCCCACATGGTGTGAATAATAACTGCGGTTAGTCAAATTTTTGTGTGTGGCCATTTCACTGAAATTACCAAAGCAATGCGAGATGGTTGCTGAAATTTTGTTATCGGCAAGGTCCAAGATTTGAAGAGAATTGTGGTGACAGAGTTCAAGAGGGATGTTACCACTAAACTTATTTGAGCGAAGAGCAAGAATCGTTAGACTGTTTCCCATCCACATTGGTACTCTTCCAGAGAATCCATTTTCGTCGAGATCTACAATCTTTAACTTTGTGCAGTTTTTCAAGGACAATGGAAGATTTCCAAAAAGGCCATTGCTACGCAAGTTCAGTGATTCAAGTTGGAGTAGAGAACCCATGGACACTATATTAACACTATTAACTCTGTCCAGTTCTGCCAACAATCCGAGAGTTCTCCAGATAAAAGATTTCTTGAGAGATCAAGAAAACTCAAAGAACTAATGCTGTCCATCCTTCCACACAAGAGGGGAGAAGGAAATCCATCAAATGAATTATTTGAAAGGTCTAATTCCTTTATACTAGAAGAGATACGGGGCAGTGGGCCAGTGAAGTTGTTGGAACCAAGATAGAACCACAATCCAAAAGGTAAATTTGGAATATTTCCATGGATGTGGTTGTGAGAGAGATTTACACCTTCAATATGGGATAAGCTCCAGAACCAAGTAGGGATGGCATCTGAGATTCTTGCATCCGAAAAGTCTAGGACTTCCAAATTCTTTTGCGTTTGAAGCCACACTGGAAATTGAGGTCCTAGCTTCCAAGATCCCATTTCTAGCCCTCTGAGTTGGAAAGGAGGGATCCAGTTGGAGCTCACTTGCAAAGTCAACAAGTTTGAGTATGCAACAAACGTGTTTAGTCTTGTTAGATTGTTAAGGTGCACTTCCGAGACAACACCCGTCAAGAAATTGTTAGAGATGTCTATGTTTTCTAGCTTCGAAAGATTTCCAAGACTTTCTGGAATAGTCCCATTTAATCTATTGAAAGAAAGATCTAACAGACTCAAAGAGGTCAATCCACCGATGGACATGGGAATTTGACCAGAAAATGAGTTGTAAAAAATAGAAAGAAAGGTTGCCAATAGCACTCGAAATCTAAAACCTCTAATTTTTTCGTTATGCATGCAGATGAATGGCCGAAGAGTCCAGATATACCTCCATCAAATTTGTTGGCTGACAATTGTAAATGTAGCAAATTACAAAGGTTTCCCATGGATGTTGGGATTTCCCCTTCAAAGCCATTGTGGTAGGTCAAGCTCAGCTAGTGAAGTAAGGTTGCCAATAGCACTCGAAAGTATGCCTTGAAATTTATTGTATGAAAGATCAAAACTTTCAAGGCTAGTCATATCATACAGCCACTCAGGTATAGTAGAAGTGAATCTGTTCTTAGAAAGATCAAGAAATCTAAGATCAGTCATGTTTTGAAGAGTTACAGGAATTGGACATGAAAATCATTGTCACTTAGATCCAGATACCTTATATTTGTGAGGGAACCGAAGAATTTTGGAATATAACCACTGAAATTGTTGAAGCTCAAGTCCATGTATTGTAGATGTTTCAAGTCCAGCAAGGAATCACTTACCTCACCAATTAAGCCTGCCTCTGTTAAGTTGAGCTGGATGGCTTGCCCTGTTATGTTGTTACATTCCACTCCTTTCCACATGCAACAGTCAACACCATCCCAAGACAACAGCTACTTTGAAGGATCTTCAAGTCCTCTCTTGAAGCTCAGGAGAGCTTTTCTCTCTTCTTCTCTGCACACCACATTTGGATAACAATTAGAAAAACTAAACTTGGTGGTTGCTGAGGTAAGAAACCAGAGCAAAAGAACCATCAAAACTCCAATATATCTGTCCATAATCCTATCCCAAATAGGAAACTATAGAAAGAAAGTTTGTAAAGATTAATTTTTGTAATAAGAAACACGATCATAGGCTTTATATGTCGATGAAACAAAGTATGCTGCCGTGTTTGACGAGCAACCAGTAAGAATGAGATCTTCTAGGCACAAAATGATTACAAAAATTGCAAGATCTAAGCTTAGGTCTAATTGCAAATTGAATGAGTCATTTTTTTGCCCCCTCATAAGTCCATATCCTTGCAAAGGAGTGCGAATTCGGTTTGGAAGTTTGATGGCTTTCAAACTGAATGCAGACTCCTTGTCAACCTATTAATTTTAGTTGGCAATGCTATATATGGAGGTTTCCTGCTATGATGTAACCTGAAAAGATAGGTTAAGCGAAACATTGTCTAATGTGGAAGGTGATTATGAATTTTCATGGTTTTAAGGTCACTAAACTGAATTGAATACTTGAATTTATGTTGGCTTTGTTTTTTCATGGATGTTTTTTTTTATGGCCGGCCGAGTTTCAAAATTTTTTGTTGCTGTGACATAAAGTCTTTCAAAATAAAAAACCAGTATTGAGTACATAGGCGTAAGGGTATGGAAGAGAAAGTGAAATGGAAATTAGATAGTTAGGTCAACAGACTGCGACTGCTAACGATGAATGGGGGGGGGGGGGGGGGGGAAGCTAGGCTCGGCTCAGATAAAACATAACTTAATTGTGGTGAATGTTTCACAACTAAATGGACTTGGTGAAGGATGACAAATAGCCTATTTTAATTGTGAACTTTCTAAAGCACTTTAATCTATTGTTCTATAATCAGGCCATTGAAAATTTCAATTATCCTTATTTTTTAAAGTAAACTATAGTGTGCATTTGGTTCGAGGATTTGTATCTGGCCTAAAGATTTCTAATTCCATGATTATTTACCTTCCTGTTTAGCTTATCAGCACGATCTCTTTTACAATCCTACTAGAATGGATTATTAGAGTTTGTGAAATGTTTTTTTGGTCATGTTTAGCAATTCTTAAATCACTTTGCCTTTGAGAATATTATAGTCCTTTACGATAAGTTACTAATATATTTGGGTTAATAGACAATAATACTCAATTATGCTAAATTTTTTTCATAAAATTTGAGAGATGGTGATGATAAACCAATGGGGAGCCGCTTGACTTTGCTCTATAGCTGCAAAGATGAAATAATATAATTGTAGGAAATTCATACAGTACTGTTTATTATATGGAAACATTGTTCTACAACCATATACATCTACAAAAAATATCCCACAGTTTGTATCCCATGTCATCCAAAAACTGAAAATAAGCAAATCTCCATGCCCTGTTGAATGCTAATGGACCCACAACGCCCCAAAAACCGACCACAAACCCCAATGGTATGCTTATATAAAACCATTTCATATCGATCCATCGATGGCCTTCCTTGTCCTCATCACTGCCATTTGGTCGAGGAACAACAGTGCAGTTATCACTAAGTGGAGGTCCGCAGAGCTCATTGTTTCCAATAAAACTTAGTGCAGGAAGACTTTGAAGCTGGGTGCTTAAGGGAATTCTTCCTGAGAAGTTGTTGTAAGACAAGTTCAAATGACTCAAAAATGTTAATTCGGCCATGCTTTGAGGAATCACACCTGAAAGTTGGTTCATCGACAAATCAAGAGACTCTAACGATTTCATGGAGTTGATCTTCTCAGGGATCTCTCCTTGGAGATGATTTTCAGAAAGGTTCAAGGATATCAATCCATAGAGAAACGTTAGTTCGTCTGGGATATGTCCGAATAAATTGTTGCACGAAAGGTCCATGCTAGTTACAAGAGTGAGAGTCTTGCTATATGTGTACCCCATTCTTTTGATCACTACAAATGCTTCTTCTATGACTGCTCCCACATAGCGTGAATAATATATGCGGTTAGTTGAAGTTTGCTGTATGGTCATTTCACTGAAATTATTGAAGCATTTTGGAATGGTTCCTGAAAAATTGTTATCTGCTAGGTCCAAGATTTGAAGAGAATTTTGGCGACAGAGTTCAAGAGGGATGTTACCACTCAACTTATTTGAACGAAGAGCAAGAATCATGAGACTGTTTCCCATCCACAAAGGTATGCTTCCAGAGAATCCATTTTCACTGAGATCTACAATCTTTAACTTCGTACAGTTTTGCAATGACGGTGGAAGATTTCCAAAGAGACCATTGTTGCGCAAGTGCAAGGATTCAAGTTGGAGTAGAGAACCCATGGAGCTCGGCATATTTCCTGTCAAATAATTGTTCCCCATTCTTAACACAATTAACTGTGTCCAATTTAGCCAACAATCAGAAAGTTCTCCAGATAAAAGATTTCCTGAGAGATCAAGAAAACTCAAAGAACTTGCAGGGTCCATCCTTCCACACAAGAGGGGCGACAGAGATCCATCAAATGAATTATTTGAAAGATCTAAACCATTTACACTGGAAGAGATATGGGGCAGTGGGCCAGTGAAGTTGTTGGAACCAAGGTAGCAGAACCACAAGCCAAATGGTAAACTAGGAATATTTCCATGAATCTGGTTGTGAGAGAGATCCACACTTAACATTGTTGATAAGTTCCAGAACCAAGAAGGGATGGTGTCTGAGATTTTTGCATCTGAAAAGTCCAGAAACACCAAATTCTTTTGCGTTTGAAGCCATACAGGAAATTGAGGTCCTAGCATCCAAGATCCCATTCCTAGAAATTGGAGTTGAAAAGGGGGAATCCAGTTGGAGCTCACTTGCAAACTCAACAAGTTTGAAGAGGCTTCAAAGTCCGTCAGTGTTGTCAGATTGGCAATGTGCACTTCTGAGACAACACCTGTCAAGAGATTGTTAGAGATGTCTAAGCTTTGTAGCTCCAAAAGATTTCCAAGACTTTCTGGAATAGTCCCATTGAATTTGTTGTTCGAAATATCTAACAATCTCAATGATGACAATCCTCCGATAGACGTGGGAATTTGGCCAGAAAATGAGTTGGAGGAAATAGAAAGAGAGGACAAATATTTGCATTCTCCCAGTTGATCAGGCAAATGGCCTGAAAGTTGATTCTCTCCCAAGCTTAATGACTCTAATTTTCTCTCCATACATGTGGACGGATGGCCAAAAAGTGTAGAGATACCTCCATTAAATTTGTTGGTTGACAATTGTAATATTCGCAAATTACAAAGGTTTCCCAAGGATGTTGGGATTTCCCCTTCAAAGCCATTTTGAATGCCATTGAAAGATAGGTCAAGCTCAGTTAGAAAAGTAAGGTTACCAATAGCATTCGACAGTGTACCTTGAAATCTGTTGTATGAAAGATCAAGGATTTCGAGGCTAGTTTTATCATACAGCCAGTCAGGTATGGTAGAATTGAACTTGTTATCAGAAAGATCAAGAAATCTAAGAGAAGTCATGTTTTGAAGAGCGACAGGAATTGGACCAGGAATTTGGTTAGAGCTTAGATCGAGTTTAACAAGAGAACTGAGACTAGTAAACCACTCAAAATTCGGAAGACTAAATTTGTTCAATGAAAGATCAAGAACAACAAGAGATGACAAATTGACATAAGGAAGAGGAGCAGGGTTATCAATTTTACAGCCACGTAGGTGTAACTCTGATAAAGAAGGGAGCGAATTCATCGCCTCTAGCCAGTTTGGTGCCTTACTAAGATCATTTAGACTCATGTCAAGAAATTCTAGGAAGGAAAGGCGAGAAACCCATCCAAGATCCTCAACACTCAGAAGAGACCTTCCAGTGTTAAGATAACGCAAGCTCGAGAGATTTCCCAGCTGATGAGGAATGACACCAGAAAATCCCGCCCCACTGACGTCCAAATAACTTAAATTTGCAAACGAACCAAAGAAATTTGGAACTTGGCCTGTAAAACTATTGGAGCTCAGGTCTATGTAGTGAAGATGTTTCAACCCCAGCAAGGAATCACTTACCTGACCGCTTAAACCTGACCCTGTTATGTTGAGCTCGACAACGCGCCCTGTTATGTTGTCACAGCCCACTCCTTTCCATATGCAGCAGTCAAGACCGGTCCAAGACAACAGCTGGTTTGAAGGATCTGCAAGGCCTTGTTTGAAGCTCAGGAGAGCCATTCTTTCTTCTTCTCTACATGTAACATTTGCATTTGCATTTGCATTACAAAGACTAAACTTGGTGGTTGCTGAGGCAAGAAACCAGAGCAAAAGAACCCCCAAAGCACCAATATATCTGTCCATAATCCTATTCCCAATAGAAAATTATAGAAAGAAATATTGCAAAGATCAATTGTTGTCACAAGAAGCACGGCCATAGCCTTTATAAATAATCCATGAGGTTTGCCGTGCTTGACGAGCAACCACCAAGAATGAGACCTTAGGGGCAAAAATGTCCATACAAACGCAAAGAGAAACCAACAAGAATGTGACTTCGAGGGCACAAAACGACCATAAAATTGCAAAGATTTAATCTTAGGTCTAATTACAAATTGACCAAGTCTGTTTATTTTGTCCTTGCAATGGAGTGCGCATTCAGTGTGGAGACTACCAGTGCTCCCCACCGTGTGTTTCAGCTCCATTTTTTTGGGGGACTTACAGGTTGGTCGATTACGGGTAAATAATTACATTTAGAAGTCATTCTTAGTTAAGTTTGTAATAATTTATACAGAAGTCAATAATAATTGTATTCAACTGTAATTATTTTCCCGTAACTTGACCTATCTAAAATTCTCATTTTTTTTGGAATGGCAGGAAAAAGCCTCATGATGTTCAAATGAGTTTATTTGATGTGGCAGTCACTCACTGAATCATTCAGTTTGGAAGTGTGATTCCACACCAAATGCATACCTCTTGTGATTCCACACCAGATTAAGTTGATTTTTGACATGCATGACCTAGTACCCTCAAAACAAAAAAAAAAGGAACCTTTCCATTCTGGGAAAATAAAACTTCCATCGAAGAGAAGCAAATGAAAGGCTTTCATAAAAATTCTCGTAGAATCGAGAATGAAGTTTTCATTCTGTACATGCCAGATCATGAATTAGTAACTGCATCCAATCTCCAAAAAAATCCCAATTGTTTCGAACTTTCTATTTTTGGAATGGAATATTTACGGAATCTCCATCTAATTTAACGGTGGATTTTGCAAAATATGAGCCGGAGATAGGTTATCTAAAAAATTGTATTAGAATTTATGTAAAAACTTGTGTATGTTGATTTGACCGTTTATATATGTTATAGTTGACTGGTAGCAATGCTTGGGATGTTTCCTTCTGTTTAGTTTTACTGCTGTGATGTTTCCTTTTGTTTAGTTTTCCTTCTGTAATGTGACAATAGATATTATATTATATAATGTATGTAGTTGGTTGATATTTGACTTGTGGTAATTCTATGGATGTTTCCTTCTGTTCAATTTTCCTACCATGATGAAGTGCTGAAATGAGAGAGTCAATGGACTATAGAGACTTCAGGGAAAAGCTATTCAACATTAAATTAAATGGGAAAATGGCGTTCTATCAGGGGCGGAGCTAGAAGATTAGTGGTGGAGGATTGACTCACTTAGCTTATACAAATTAGGGCTAAAAATTAGAAAACAAAAGGGGTTTTAAATTTTGACTTATGTGGCATGATCAAATTTATAAAAGAGTCACATTTTTTGGGAGTAAAATCAAATTTTTAAGAGGGCTAAATTTGCAATTATAAAAAAAATCGGCACTAAAAGTTAGAAAACAAAAGAGATTTTGGCTTTCGAGTTTTGTGGAATGGTCAAATTTAGAAAATGATTAAACTTTTGGGAGCAAAATAACATTTTTGAAAGGGTTAAATTTATAGTTCTAAAAAAATTTGTATACAAGAAAAAAAAATTTGTAAGGAAGGTCGTCTGACCCCTCTCTTCACCCCTCCCTCCCCATAGTTCCAATGGACTGGCCGGCACAAAAATGACTTGTACTTCAGGGCTTCCCATTTGGAAAGCAAGAAGATGTGACTAGCTGATCAACCTTTTCTTCTTCCCCCAAATAGCGCCAACAGTGAAATCATATTCATTGATTCTTAAAACATTTTGCTATTTGAGTAGGTAGCATGGAAATTTTATGCCTTCATTGGCCACACAAGCATCCCGAATCCCTTGTGGAGGAGCAAGTAGTTAAGAAAAATCTAAACTCATAAATTCTTTCTCACGCGGATTTGAATTGTTAAGCCGCATGACAAGTGACGACATTATAAGGAAATTTCCTAGAAAATAAATTAGATGGCAAAAGAAATTTTCAAAGTCCGAGTCTTTCTATCATTTTCGAATAGTAAGGATTTCAGCAATTAGTTGAAAGAGTAGTTTTCTTGAATTTTTAAATGACACAAACAAGACTGTGCAGACATAATAAATTTATCGCATGCCCCCATTGAAATTGTTAAGTCATCACCTGTTTTTTTAAACTTTCTTTGTCGTATTGCATGATCATGGGTCGATTCATGCGAGCTGTTACAATTGTTTCCCTTGTGTTTCTCACCTTATCAACTACCAATGATATTCGCTTCAGCAATGGAAACTTTGATGTAGTTTGCATTGAAAGTGAGAGGACACGTGCTCAAGCCCAATAAGCTTGAGCACGTGTCTAAAATTATTTTCGAAGAGTAATCTCAGAGTCCTATTGAAGAGTAACGATTTCCATTTAAGCTAATCCAATCTTGACATGTCCTCAAGCTCAAAGAAACCTGAGCTCCTACTGGTAATAATTTGTTGGCCTTGATTCGACCAAGCGATCTGACAATTGACCCACAGGCCACAGACACAGCTAAGTGGCAATGCTTAGTTTATCCAACAATTAAACACTTAACAAAACCCAACTTGTATGCATAAATAATAAATGAAAGGTTTAGCATTCCAAAGCTCTACTCTCTACTAGTTATTAAAAAATGGAAGAATTTAAAAGGTCAAATAAGGAAACAACTAAACCTCAATAAATAATTTTCTAAGCAGAAATTGCAGTCTAGTTAGCTTCTTTTCTTTATTATAAAAATAGTAAAACAAAAAAATAAAAACAAAATAAAAAAATCCAAGCCTATGCCTACCCATAATATATCCCCCTCCTTCAGGCTCTACTATGGCCGGTTTAATTTTGAACCCCTAACCTCCCCTTTATAAAAGAAAGACACTAGGCCAACGGTAAAAGTTGTGAGTTTAAACAATGTCATTTGAAATATGAGTCCACAATGTTTTGTTTTTGTTTTTGGGTGTACTGTGTGAGCATGCTAACACAATGTGGTATATAATTCATAAATTTTCCAACGAGCTTTTATTTGGTTGCAATCCAAAATTATTCTCCCTAACATGCGTTGGTTTTCCCTTCTATTCTCAAAGTCCAAACAATTCTCACAGCTAAACGACGAATTTCCAATATGCTCTTAACTATATGAGTTCTTGCTGGTTAGCTGGTATAAACTAACATAGTTTTGAAGAGCATTGCTTACCCATTGTCATGAGTCATGACTAGAAGCTGAAGGCGGTTCTACGCCCAACTTGAATTATTTGCGTTTACAAGCAACAAACCACAGTTTGTATCCCATGTCATCCAAGAATTGAAAATAAGCAAATCTCTATGCTCTGTTGAATACTACTGGACCCACAACGCCCCCAAAACCGACAACGAATCCCAATGCTATGCTCATATAAAACCATGCCATATCAATCCATCCTTGGTCTTCGTTGTCCTCATCACTGCCTTTTGGTGTTAAATGTTGAGGAACATCATTTCCAGTGTTGTTACCAGTAAGTGGAGGTCCGCAGAGCTCACGATTACCAATAAAACTCAGTTCAGTAAGACTTTGGAGCTGGGTGCTTGATGGAATTTTTCCTGAGAAGTTGTTGTAAGACAAGTTTAAATGACTCAAAAATGTTAATTCCCCCATGCCTTGAGGAATTACCCCTGAAAGTTGGTTCAATGACAAATCAAGAGACTCCAATGATTTCATGGCGCTGATCTTCTCAGGGATGTCTCCTTGGACATGATTTTTAGAAAGGTTTAAGGATATCAAACCATGGAGAGATGTTAGCTCTTCTGGGATCTGTCCGGATAAACTGTTGCACGACAGGTCCATGCTCGTTACAAGAGTGAGAGTGTTGCTATATGTGTAACCTAGTCTTTTGATCACCACAAATATTTCTTCTATGACTCTTTCTATAGCCCATATAATAAATGTTAGGGACATTCGATATAAACAGTGGAACCTGGAAGGACCTGTTGATCCTATAGAGATGACCTGAGAGCTGATTATCTCCAAGATGAAATGTGTAAATTATTCGTGAAACATCCTAGATCAATGTTGTCTAGCTCCTCGATCCAAGTTGGTTAAATGAAAAATTCATTATGGAATCAACATAATTTAATCGTGGCGAATGGCTCATAAGCAGATGAAATTGGTGAAAGATGACAAATAGCCACTTTCTAAAGAACTTTAATCTACTGTTCTATAATCAGGCAATTGAAAACTTCAATTATGTAAATATTTATTTATTAAATTCAACTATAGTTTCATGAGGGTGCATTTGGTTCAAGGATTTATATTTGGCCTCAAGATTTCTAATTCCACGATTATTTTACCTTCCATGTTCAGCTTATCAGCGTGATCCTTGTTAAAATCCCCACTAGAATGGGTTGTTGTAAGCATGCATGAAGCATTGAAGCTTCATTTGTAAATTAATGCCTTAAACTAATAAGCTTCATATAGGTAACACTCCTATTTTTAGTTTTTTTTTTTGTAGAAATCTATAATGGCATCACACATGAGAGGAAATTTTGCAAAAGATGAATATATTCCATCGAACACTAGAGGAAGCATGAAAAGTACATCACCGTATGTATGACCAATGTCTTAGAGTTTGAGAAATTTTTTTGGTCATGTCTAGCAATTCTTAAATCACTTCGTTTTTGAGAATATTAGATTCTTTTTCGAGAAGTTACTAATATATTTGGGCAGACAGACAATATTAATCAATTATGCTAAAAATTTTACAAAAAAATCATATTGAATTGGCCCTTGAGAGATGGTGACAATAAGTCAATGGGGAGCCACTTGACTTAGCTCAACAGCTGTAAAGATGAAATAATATACTTGTACGAAATTCATACAGTACTGTTTATTGTATGGAAACATTGTTACAATCATTTACATTTACAAACAACATCCCACAGTTTGTATTTCATGTCATCCAAGAATTGAAAATAAGCAAATCTCCATGCCCTGTTGAATGCTAATGGACCCACAATGCCCCAAAAACTTATATCGGCATCATGCATTAGGGGTTGCGCCCTTGCATTCGCCCAATGTATCTCGTAACCTGCTAATGAACAAAGTACAACCCCTAATACGGGTGTTGATACAAGTTATATCAGCATGTACTCACCTGATTATCATCCTATTTAACATAAAGTTTGTCGTGTTTGACGAGCAACCAGTAGATCTGCTTACTGTAAAGTTTGATGTGTTTGACGAGCAAACAATAGACTGCAGACCTCTTAGTCAGGCCACAAAACAACCATACAAATTGCACAGATTTTTAAGGCTTAGGTCTATTATTCCACACCAAACATAGTGGCGTGGGACCGGACATTTATTTCGGGGAGTGTTACAAGATGACCCGGCTATGGGCAAGTAACTATAAATCAATACAATTGAATTGACTAGTAATTACAAATAGATAAATACCAACTTAACTAAGAATGACTATATTTGCTTGTAGCTGAACCATGCTGTAATTCCCCCAACAAGAATTTTAAGGCTTAGGTCTATTATTCCACACAATACACAGTGGCGTGAGACCGGCACATTTATTTGGTCATCCCTCCTAAACTTTAATAAGTGAACCCACTTGATTTTGCTTTGTTTGCCGTGTTTGACCAGCTCAATTTAGCTGGTGCTGGGGTCTAACTAGAGATGACGAGGCCAGGTAACAAATAATACGGGGTACAACATTGTGAGAATAACTAGAAATTTAAGGGCTTTGCTTGCAATCATGGTCTTGGTACAAATAATACAACATTTCATTCTTATCAAGAAGGCCTCTATGGACCATCGGGATTGAGTCCTTACGAGATGTGAAAAGCCATCGAAGATCCTCATCTGGCAATCTGACATTAATTGTGATAAACTCGTAATTAAAAGAAACAGTCGGTTCCTTTTGGATATTAACTTAATTTATATTAGGGACATTTGATATAAACAGAGGAACCTGGAAGGACCAGTTGATCCTATAGAGATGACCTGAGAGCCGATTATCTCCAAAATGAAATGTGTAAATTATTGGTGAAACATCCTAGATCAATGTTGTCTAGCTCCTCGATCCAAGTTGGTTAAATGAAAAATTCATTTTGGAATTGACATTTGTTTTAGCGACAGACACAGGTTTTTAGAACACTACTAAGATGGTAAAATCTACTGTCTACTTTTAAGGAAATGAAATGAGACTATCTTAAAATTGTTCGAATATGGCAATCATTTCTGTGAGTAAAACTGTAATAGCCCTCTATCGCTTCTTATCGGGGAAAAAAAAAAAAATGTACTATGCACTTGAAATTCAGTGTTGGTAACCTAGTGGTGACCCATTGATTTAAACTACAGCTTAAGCGACCATAAAAAATGCTTAAACCACCAAACATACTCAGTAATGTTTATTACACTTAAACATGGTCTTACAGACACTTAAATTTATGAATGAGACCCCAAAATTTGTAGACCTTGTCATCCAAGAACTGAAAATAAGCATATCTCCAAGCCTTGTTGAATGCCAAGGGACCACAAACACCCCAAAAGCCCACCACAAATCCCAATGGTATGCTCATAGAAAACCACTTCATATCAATCCATCCGTAGTCTTCTTCGTTTTCGTCCTTGGCTTTTGGTGTTTGATGTTGAGGACCGTCACTCCCAAGGCAATTGTCTGTAAGTGGAGGCCCGCAAAGCTCATGATTGCCAATAAAACTAAGTGGACTAAAGCTTTGCAACTGGGTGCCCGGTGGAATTTTACCAGAAAAGTTGTTGTGTGACAGGTTTAAATAACTCAAAAATGATAATTCCGCCACGCCTTGAGGAATTACACCTAAAAGTTGGTTCATTGAGAGATCGAGAGACTTCAATGACACCATGGTGTTTATCTGCCCTGGAATCTTTCCAGGGAGATGATTGTTGGAAAGGTTCAAGAATAGTTAACCATAGAGACTTGTTAGTTCTTCAGAGATCTCTCCAGATAAACTATTGCATGAAAGGTCGATGTTTGTTACCAAAGCAAGGGTATTGCGATATTCATACAATATTCCTTTTGTTACCAACAATGCTGTTTCCATGAAGTAACCACCCTCTAAACTGTAAGAAATGTTAGAAATGCAGCCTTTGAATTTTGTTGTTTGGTCATGGCACAGAGATTACCAAGGCATTTTGGAATTGATCCTGAGAGATTGTTGTCTGCAAGGTCAAAGATTTGATGAGAATGAAGGTTACTGAGTTCTTGGGGAATACTGCCACTAAACTTATTTGAACGAAGGGCAAGGACCATTAGATGAACCAGACTTTTCCCCATCCATGTAGGTATGGCTCCTGAGAACTCATTGTCGCTGAGATCTAAAATCTTCAATTTCCTGCAATTTTGTAATGACAGTGGTAACTTTCCCGAGAGACTGTTGTTGCGTAAGTTCAATGACTTAAGCGATAGTAGAGAACCCATAGAACTTGGTAGTTTTCCTGTCATATTGTTGTTACCCAATCTTAACACCATTAACCATGTCCAATTCATCCAACAGTCTGGAAGCTCCCCTGATAGAAGATTGCCTGAGAGATAAAGAAATCTTAATCCCTTCTCTTTGTCCATCCTGTCACAAAAGATCGGAGAAAGAGATCCATGGAATGAATTATTGGAAAGATCAAAGTAGTTTATGCCAGAAGAGAGTCGGGGAAGTGGGCCAGAAAAGTTGTTGGAGCCTAGATGAATTGAGATTCCAAAAGGTAATCTTGAAATGTTGCCGTGGATCTGGTTGTGCGTTAGGTTTAGATGATCAATATGGGACAAGCTCCAGAACCAGGTAGGAATGACATCTGAGATTTTCGGAGAAATCTAGAAACCAACAGTACTTTTGTGTTCTCAGCCATCCTGGAAATCTAGGGCCCAGTTGCCAGGATGCCAATCCTATAATTTGGAGTTGAAATAGAGGAATCCAGTCAGAGCTCACTTGCAAAGTCAACATGCTTGAACATGCTAAAAACACCTTCAATCTCGTTAGATTGGCTAGCTGCACTTCAGAGACAATGCCTCCTTTCAAGAGATTGTAAGAGATGTCGGATACTTCTAGTTGCGAAAGTTTTCCAAAACTTTCTGGTATGGTGCCATTTAATTGATTTGAAGAAAAATCTAGCACCACAAGTTGCGAATATCTCCCAAAGATGCTGGTATTTCCCCTTGAAGGCCATTGTGAGACAAATCGAGTTCTGTGCCTTACTAAGATTAATGCTACTCATAAGAAGAGATTAAAGGAAGCGAAGATGAGAAATCCAACCCAGATCCTGAATAAACAAAACATGCTCGAAATGGGAACTTCCAAGGTTAAGATAATGCAAACTCGAGAGATTTGCAAGCTGATGAGGAATAACACCAGTGAAACCCGCATCATAAAGGTTCAGATATCTTAAATTGTTTAGGGGACTGAAGAATTTTGGAATAGAACCTCCAAAATTATTGAAGCTTAAGTCCATATAATGCAGATGTTTCAACTTCAGCAAGGAATCACTTACCAAACTGCTTAAGTCGGACTCTGTAAAGTTGAGCCGGATGACACGCCCAGTTATGCTGTCACAGCCCACTCCTTTCCACATGCAACAGTCAAGATCATTCCAAGATGACAGTTGGTTTGAAGGATCTTCAAGGCCTCGTTTGAAGCTCAAGAGAGCTTTTCTTTCCCCTATGCATATCACATTTGGATTTGCACTACAAAAACCAAACTTGGTGGTTGCTAAGGTAAAAAACCAGAGCAAAAGAACCACCAAAACTCCAATGTATCTGCCCATAATCCTACCCCTATTCAATACGAAAGTATAGAAAGAAATTTTGCAAAAGATTAATTTCTGTCATAAGAAGCATGATCATAGGCTATATATATATATATGAAAGTCTGCAAAGATGAGAGAATGTAAAATGGACAAGAGATTCTTCTGGGTGGAAGTAGACTGACTATTCCCAAAATCTTCTAAACTTCTAAGTAGTCTAGCTTTTCATTTTTCTTTACACGAGTCTTTGTAGCACTAGTTTCCCAGGACTTTAGGGTCCATTTTATTTGAGCATTGAGAATACATGCACCCAGTTTCATGTAAATAGTTTGAATGAAAGATCAAGATTTTCAAGACTTCACACTGCCAGTTAGGTGCGTTACAGTGTCGAAATTTCTTACTGGAAAGTTAAAGAAATAGTTAGAGCAAGTGGAGTTGAACCATAAAATGCTTTATTACTTAGATTCAGCGTAACAAGAGAAGTAGAGCGCCACTACACAACAAGTCAAATTTTGCTTAGAAAAAAAAAGAAAAAAAGAAGATAAATAAATAAATAATTGAAAAATCTCAATGTGAAATATCTAGGATGATGAGTGCTGGAAAATGATCAATGTTACAAAGTCCACAATAAGACAAGCAAACTTTGATAAAGAGAAAAATTAATAAATGGAAAAGGACCAATATTCAAAGTCCACAATAAGACAAGCATTATACTTGGATAAAGAAGGGAGCATGGTCGTCACCCACAGCCAATTACAAAGGTTCATTCCCCCATATAAAGGAATTGTAGGAAGGAAAGATGAGCAATCCTTTCAAGATGGTCAACATTTAGACCATAATTCTCCAACATCAAGATAACGCAAACTTAAAAAATTTCCTAGCTAATGAGGAATGACACCAGAAACCCATGTCATGGATGTCGAGGATATCTTAAATTAGTGGGGAAACCAATGAACTTTGGAGAGCAAACACCCACAAAATCATTCAAGGGTAGGTCCCGATAAAGAAGATGTTTCAACTCTAGCAGAAAGAAAAATATGATATTAGAGAGTATCTCAATTTATATGTTGAATATGTAACATGATTCAGGGCCTACAACTTCATGGATCTCAATCAAGTAATTTTATTAATCCGGAATCAACCTTACACAGATGTTACTGTCAGATTAACTTAATACAAGTTTGGATTGTTTTTCAATTAGGGTGTGCAAGTGATTGGAGGACTTTTGGGACAATGAAGTTGGAGTTTTAGATTGAGAAAAAACAAGACTGGATTGGCCATGTTTGTTAACAATAAATATCCTATTCTTGTGAGATTCGAAGCTCCTTGCAAAATTTCTTCAAAAACGCTTGAACCATCTTCTTCACAATGTAGTCATTGAAACACCAAGATGGACCTAGACTTCAGCAACCTTGACACGATTTTTAATCACAGAATTTTGCTGACATGGACGTCCGCAAGTCCTAACACACAGCTCTCACGAATAAGTCAATATGTTTGTTACTGGATCTATAGATATGTAATACGTTTCAACCCCATGATACATTGGCCAAGTACAACTACAATGCTCTTCAAACAGTTCAAATTCATGTAGGGAACTCATGTCAATGCTAGTTCTAATCCGCAGTGAATTTCGACAAAATTATGGATTTAGCATTTTTTTTTACAGACGACATGAGTTTTTAGAACACTACTAAAATCTACTGTCTAGTTTTAAGAAACAGAAATGAGACTATCTAAAATTGTTCAATTATGGCAACAATTTCTGCAAGTAAAAACCATACTAGCGCTTGAAATTCAGTGTTGCATTGTAAGCTAGTGGTGAGCCATTGATTTAAACTATAGCTTAACTTACTACAAAAGATGCTTATACCAAACATAATCAGTAATGTTTATTACACTTAAAACATGGTCTTACAGTCACTTACATTTATGAAAGAGACCCCACAGTTTGTATTCCATGTCATCCAAGAATCGAAAATAAGCATATCTCCAAGCCTTGTTGAATGCTAAAGGACCGCAAACTCCCCAAAAGCCCACTACAAATCCAAATGGTATGCTCATATAAAACCACTTCATATCGATCCATCCATGGCCTTTGTGCTTTTCGTCGTCGTCGCCGGCTATTGGTATTTGATGTTGAGCATCGCTACCAATGCAATGGTCTGTAAGTGGAGGCCCACAAAGCTCATTGTTGCCAATAAAACTAAGTGGACTAAAGCTCTGCAATTGGGTGCCCGATGGAATTTTGCCAGAGAAGTTATTGTATGACAAGTTTAAATGAGCCAAAAAAGATAACTCCGCCATGCTTTGAGGAATTAGACCAGAAAGTCGGTTCATCGAGAGATCGAGAGACTCCAATGATTTCATATTGTTGATCTTCTCAGGAATCTTTCCTTGGAGATGATTTTTGGAAAGGTTTAAGAATAGCAAACCATAGAGACTTGTTACTTCTTCAGGGATCTCTCCAGTTAAAGTATTGCAAGAAAGGTCGATATTTGTTACCAGACCAAGTGTACTGCCATATTCGTACTCCATTCTCTTCATTATCAACGATGTTGTTTCCACAACTACACGGCCAAAAATCAAGTAAGAAATGAGGCTACTTGAATTTTGTTGTTTGGTCATGGCACTGAAATTACTGAAGCATTGTGGAATTGATCCTGAGAGACTGTTATTCGCAAGATCAAAGATTTGAAGAGAATTGAGGTTACAGAGTTCTTGAGGAATTCTACCACTTAGCTTATTTGAACGAAGAGCAAGGACTTTGAGATCAACCATACTTTTACCTATCCACGTAGGTATGGATCCAGTGAACTCATTTTTACTGAGATCTAAACCCATCAACATTCTACAATTTTGCAATGACGGTGGTAACTTTCCTGAGAGACTGTTGTTACGCAAGTTCAACGACATGAGCTTTAGTAAAGAACCCATAGACCCTGGTATTTTTCCTGACAGATTGTTGTTCCCCAATTTTAACACTGTTAACTGTGGCCAATTCATCCAACAATCAGGAAGTTCTCCAGATAGAAAATTCAACATCTTCTCTTCATCCAACCTCTCACCTAACATGTGAGAAAGAGATCCATTGAATGAATTTTTGGAAAGATCCAAGTCAAATATGCTAGAAGAGATTTGGGGAAGTTGGCCAGAGAAGTTGTTGGAGCCTAGATAAATTGAGCGTCCAAAAGGTAAACTTGGAATATTACCGTGCATCAGGTTGTGTGATAGATTTAGATAATAAACTTGTGAGAAGCTCCAGAACCAAGTGGGAATGACATCTGAGATTTTCGCATTGGATAAATCTAGAGACTGGCAATACTTTTGTGTTCTGAGCCATGAAGGAAATCGAGGCCCCAACTGCAAGGACTGCATTCCTATATTTTCGAGTTGAAATGGAGGAATCCAGTCAGAGCTCACTTGCAAAGTCAACATGCTTGAAGATACTGAAAATAATCTCAATCTCGTTAGATTGGCAAAGTGTGCTTCGGAGAGAACACCCTTCAAGAAATTGTGAGAAGGTACAATCCTTCTACCTTCCAAAGGCCTCCAAAAGTTTTTGGTACGTTACCATGTAATTGATTGTGAGAAAGGTACGACTCTTCCAGCTCTGAAAGATGTCCAATACTTTCTGGTATGGTGCCATTTAATTGATTGTGGGAAACATCTAACACTCGCAAGTTGCGAAGATCTCCCAAGGATCCAGGTATTTCCCCTTGAAGGGCGTTGTTTAACAGATCCAGTTCTGTAAGGGAAGTCAGGTTGCCAATGGCCATTGAGAGTTTGCCTTGAAAATTGTTGGATGGAAGGCGGAGGCTTTCAAGGCTAGTCAAACCATACAACCATTCAGGCAATGCAGAGTTAAAATTATTACCAGAACGATTGAGGAATTGAAGAGTAGTCATGTTTTGAAGGGTGACGGGTATTGGACCATGAAAACTGTTGTAGCTAAGATCGAGTTCGACAAGAGAACCAAGACTAGTAAACCACTCAAATTTTGAATCACTAATATTGTTTGATGAAAGATCAAGGGCGCTAAGAGATGAGAAATTAACATAAGGAAGAGGAGCAAGGTTATCAATTCCACAAGCAGACAAGTGCAACTCTGATAAAGAAGGGAGTGTGTTCATCACCTGTAGCCAATTGAGTGCCTTACTGAGATTGACTCAACTCATGTCAAGAAACTTTAGGGAGGGAAGATGAGAAATCCATCCCAGATCCTCAACACTGAGATAATAACTTCGCACGTCAAGATGATGCAACCTCGAGAGATTTCCAAGGTCTTGAGGAATGACACCGGAAAAATATGCATCACTGAGGTCCAAATATCTTAAATTCGTGAGGGAACCAATGAATTTTGGAATAGGAACTCCTGGAAAAGAATTGGAGCTAACATCAAGGTAGCGAAGATGTTTCAAGTGCAGCAAGGAATCACGTAGCTCACCGCCTAGGCTTAAACTTGCAAGGTTGAGCTGGACGACACGCCCTGTGATGTTGTCACAACCCACGCCTTTCCACGTGCAACAGTCAAGACCAGTCCATGATGACAACGGGTTGAAAGGATCTGAAAGGCCTTGTTTGAAGCTCAGGAGAGCTTTTCTTTCTTCTTCTCTGCATATCATATTGGGATTTCCATTGCAAAAAACAGACTTGTTGGGTGCTAAGGTAAGATACCAGAGCAAAAGAACCACCAAAACTCCAACGGTTCTGTCCATAACGTTAGAGCAATTCATAGAAAGAAATGATAACAAAGTATACCACCACGAGGTTTTCTGTGTTTTGATGAGAAACTAGCGAGAATGGGACCTTCAGGGCGGAAAATGACCATACAAATTGCAAAGATTTAATGCTACACCCACCATGAGGTTTCCCTTGTTTGACGAGCAACGGGCAAGAGTGGGACGCTCGGGGCACGAACCTTGTGTTTGGTTGGGTGGAAAAGGGGAGGGAAGGAAAGGGGGGGAGGGAAAAGGGGAGGGAAGGATTCAAAATCCCTTGTTTGGTTGGAAGGGAAAACAGGAGGGAAAGGAAAACAGGAAGGACCCCGTTTCCGTCCCGCCCACCATTTTCAATCCGCCCAAAAACGGGCGGAAAAGTGGATGGAAATGTGGGGGAAAAACTGAAGTGACCAAAATACCCTTGAATGGGTCTGCTCCAACTGGTCGGCGTTTAACAGAGAACAACGTAGAAGATCAACCCGTCGAGTTGGATCTACCAGGAAGATCCCATCGGAGCAACCCTTCAAACCCATCTCAGTTGAAAAAAAAAAAAAAAAAAAAAAAAAAAAAAAACCCAGACCAAGATGCCGGCCTTTGCCGAATCCGTAAGGAAAAAAACCCAGACCAAGCCGCTGTGCTTCTCCCGCAAGGCAACACAGCCTGCTCCACCGTCGGCGACTGGTTCATAGAGGGTGCCGAACGGATCTGGTGCAAGGATGAAGATATAAAAATAAAAACTAAAATATAAAATCTCATCCTCAACCATCCCACCAAAGCTTCCCAAATTTTAAAGGCCATCAGTTACCGACGAAGCTTGTTGCCGACGAAGCTTGGTTTGCTTGTTGCCGACGAAGCCACGAAGGGGGAGAAAGTCAGCAGAACAAAAAAGAATAGAGGAAAAAAGAAAAGAAAGGGAAGAGAAAAAGAAAGAAGAGAGGATAGAGAAAGAGACGGGATGAGAGGACAGAGAGATGGATTATGGGTCCTACACTCATGATTTTTATGGACAAATGCCCCAAAAAAAAACCCAGCTGGCCAAATTTTTTATTTTTTTTAATTTACGAGGGTAATATGGTAAATATATCTTTTAGCATCTTTTCCTTCCTCTTTATCTTCCTTCTTACCAAACAAAGAGGAAGGAAGGAAAGCCCCTTTCCATCCCCTTTCCATCCTTCCTACCAAACAATAGGAAGGAAAGAAGATTTCCTTTCCCTAAGGATGGGTTTTCCATTCCCTTCCCCTTTCCTTTCCTCCCCCTTTCCATCCCTCCAACCAAACACAGTGGAAATGACCACACAAACTGCAATGATTTAAGCTGAAGTCCATGCCACGTGACAACTTTTATTTGGTCGTCCTTGAAGTAAACCCATTCACATTGCTTTATTTGACAAGGTAGGACCTACTACATATGTGTGCTGCAGCCAGGCCTCGGTATCGGGCCGGGCTTGGGCATTTTTCCTCGGGCCGGGCCGGGCCTCGGGCCAAGTTTTTCGGGCTTCTACTATTTATCGGGCCGGACCAGGCTTGGCCATGAAGGAAAATATGAAGGGAACGGCTATTGCAACCCCTCAAAGGGTTAAGTTGCCCCCCTTTGTTATCCCCACCCCCCAAAAATATATACCCACCCTTCTCAAAGACCTCATTATCTCTCATTCTCACCCACCCCTCTCACTCACCCCACACCATGGTAGTGACGACCAGCGACGGCGACGGCGACTTCTCTTTCACAACCACTCCGGCCTACTCCATCCCATCCCATCCCATCTCACTTTCTTCTTCCTTCCCGTGAAAAAAAAAAAAAGGAAAAAAGGTTGGCCGGAGGTGAGAGGGAGTCGCACCCTTTGGCGCCAAAGGTTCGCCGGCGGTGAGAGGGAGCCGCACCAGTTCGACTGCAGTGAGGAGCGATTTTGGCCGTGAGAGTTTGTAGATCTGAGAGAGGCGACTCTTCTCTCTTCCGGCGACTCCTCTCTTCTTCTCCTCCTTTCTTTCTTTCTTTCTTTCTTTCTTTCTTTTTTTTTTTTTTTTTTTTCCTGCTGCTGGTCAGATCTATGTTTTCCTACATCCATTTTTTCCGGCGACGGTGCTTCTTCTTCTTCTTTCTTTCTTTTTTCCCCCTTGCTGGTCAGATCTGCAAAGGTTAATTATTGTCACAAGTAGCACAATCAGAGGCTGTATATATAAACGGAACGAAGAATGCTTACCATGAAGTTTGCCGTGATTGATGAGCAACTAGCGAAGAATGGGACCCTACAGGGCACAAAATGACCATTGGATTAAGGGCAATTTTTCCTTTATTTTTCAACACAATACAGAGTCATGTCGGACCAACACTTCTATTTTGTCCTCCCTCCAAGACTTTGCTTTCTTTGCTGTGTTTGACAAGCTCAATTCAGATGGCAGTTTCATATGCAATCTAGGCTTAACTGGTGCCGAGGTCTAACTAGAGATGTTAAAGGCCACGTGGCAGGACCATCAGATTGAGTCCTCACAAGATGTGAAAAGCCATCAAAGATCCTTCATCCACACACTGACAATTTGACATTAATTGTGATAAGGTCGAAATTAAATGAAAAATGTCGGTCCTTTATGGTTATTAAATTTAATTTTATAGTATTTGACTATCTGTATATGCATACACACGTGGGGATCTGTGAAACTGCACCACATCATGCACATTGCAGCAGTCATGTGGCCCATGATCAACGGATGTAATTTGGAAAAAGGTAGGAAATGAACAGACAGGGATCTGGATCATAATCTCTCAAAGAAATTTAATTCGTTTTCACCACTGCTTCAATGAGATTCCTAGAGAGAGAAGAGGAACCCACCCCCGATTGTGGGAAAATTTGTAATACAGAAAATCCCTTCTTCTCTTTTCTGAAAAGTAGAATCGGCAACGAATCATTCTTTGGTCATTCTTGCTATGGATGTTTCATTCTGCTCCTGTTACAAGAATTGAGCTCGACAGACACCCAGATCCCATTATATGACGCATTAAAAATGAGACAATCAATAATGAGGCATTGCTCTATTAAAATTGATGAGGGAATGCCATTTTATTTACATATAGTGGGATCACAAATCGATCAAGATCATTGAAAAAAATCTAACCACATAATATATATAAAACTGATTTCACAAGAACCAATTATGCTTTCTAACTGAATGGACAATATGACCACATGTTTGAGGGGAAAAAAAAAAGAATTTTGTTTAGATGAAGAGATTTTTTAATCCAAAAATTTTCTTTTGTTCTTAGTTTCACAAGACATTCTCAATCAATTGAAGTTTACGTAGGCCCACCATTTTACATATAAAGTGACAGTGGTATGGTTCCAGAGAGCTCATTGTCACTGAGATCTAAAATACTCAACCTTGTGCAATTTTGCAATCCCAGTGGTAACTGTCCTGAGAGACTGTTGCCGTGCAAGTTCAATGACTCAAGCAATAGTAGAGAACCCATAGAACTAGGAATTTTTCCTGTTAGATTATTGTTCCCTAAACTTAACACTATTAATGATGTCCAATTCATCCACCAGTCAGGAAGTTCTCCAGATAGAAGATTATCTAAGAGATCAAGAAAACCTAATAGATTCTCTTCATTCATCCGTCCACAAAATAGAAGAGAGTGATCCACTGAATGAATGATTGAAAAGATCCAAGTAAAATACGCCAGAATAGAGACGGGCAGTGGGCCAGTAAAGTTGTTGGAGCCTAGATGATATGTTTGCCCAAAAGGTAAACTTTGAAGATTACCATGGATCTGGTTTTGCGATAGATTTTGATTATCAACTTGGGACAAGCTCCCGTACCAAGTAGTAATGGTCTCTGAGATTTTTGCAATGGAGAAATCTAAAAACCAACCATGCTTCTGTGTTCTAATCCATGAAAAGTCAACATGCTTATAAGAAATATCAAACACTCTCTAAGATGACAACACTCCTATACTCAAAGGAATTGGACCAGGAATTGAGTTTTGGGACGTGTCAAGGACTGATAAACTTTTAAATTCCCCCAACTTTTCAGGCAAATGAGTGCATGCAGATGAACGTCCTAGCAGCCTAGATATATCTTCACTTAGTTTGCTTCCCGACAAATCTACACTTCGCAAGTTAAGATCAGCCAAGGATCTCGATATTTCCCCTCGAACTCTATTTTTTGACAGATAAAGTTCTGTAAGTGAAGTGAGGTTGCCAATAGCTATTGAAAGTTTGCCTTTGAAATTGTTGGATGTAAGATTGACTGATCAAGGCTTTCAAGGCTAGTTAAATCATATAACCATTCAGGGCAATCAAAATTGTTTTCAGAAAGATGGAGGAATCTAAGATTAGTCATGTTTTGAAGACTGATGGGGACTGGACCATGAAAATCGTTGAGGCTTAAATCAAGTTTAAGAAGAGAAGTTATACTACTCCACCAATCAATTTTTGAAAAATTAATATTGTTTCCTGAAAGATCAAGGGTGACAAAATTAACATAAGGAGGAGGAGCAAGGTTATGAATTCCACATCCAGACAAGTGTAAATCCAATAAAGGAGGGAGGCTGTTCATCACCTGTAGTCAATTAGGTGTCTTACTAAGATCAACTTCACTCATGTCAAGAAATTCTAGGAAGGGAAGATGACAAATCCATCCCAGATCCTCAAAATGCAAGACACCACCAGAAGGGAAACTTCCAATGTTAAGATAATGCAAGCTTGAGATATTTCCCAGCTGACGAGCAATGACACCAAAAAAAACCCACATCCTTGAGGTCCAGATATCTTAAATTGGTGAGGGAACCAAAGAATTTTGGAATATGACCTTCAAAATGTTTCAACTCAAGCAAGGAATTACTTACCTCACCAAATAAGAGTGCCCCCGTTAAGTTCCCTGTTATGTTGTCACAAACCCACCCCTTTCCACGTGCAACAGTCAAGACCAGTCCAATACGACAGCTGCTTTGAAGCATCATCAAGGCCTTGTTCGAAGCTCAAGAGAGCTTTTCTCTCTTTTTCTCCGCATTGCAAATTTGGGTTTCCATTACAAAAACTAAATTTGTCTTGATATTTGTCAGGAGATCATATCAAGTCCAATCTGTAACTATCATATAAGATCAATAAATAACCCTGGTAAAGATCAATAAATTGTCCAGAAAAAAAGATAAAATGGATTGGGAATTTGAGAAAGAGAGTGAATGAATCATACTTGATCATGAATGTTTTGGATTGTCAAGGGCAAGGAATAGGAAGGTATCGCTCATGGCACTCACTTCTCTACAGTAGTTTGATTGGTTGGATGATATAAAGAAGAAGAAGAAGAAGAAGAAGAAGAAGAAGAAAGAAGTTATTCAGAAAATAGAGTTCTTTGGCTCTATGAGTGGTTTCCTCCCCCTCGAAGTGGGTGCTTCTCTCCAATTCTCATGTTTTTCTTTATTTTTCTATATTTTGGCAAGAAAGCACATAACAAGAGAGACGAGAGAGAGAAGAGAGAAGAGAAAGAGACGAGTGTTACCTGTTGACGGCGGAGGAAGACGACGGCAGAGGGCGGAGACCGGCGAATCGGACACTGCGGAGGATTTGTGAGAACCCTCGCAGCGGGAGAAAGGGGCAGATGGTGTGGTTGACAGGCATTTTCCCCGTAAAAATAAATTTAAAAAAAAAAAACCTAAAAGCGGTGTTAGCAACGCCGCTTTTAGACTTTTTTCCATTTTTTTTTTTAATTTTTAAATTTTTAAATTTTTTTGTCCTCTTGTTTTCTTTAATGGTTTTTTGTAACTCGAATTTCGCATCATCTGTGTCAAGTAAAAGCATATTTTGAAAAACACTTCAATTTAAAAAAACAAAAAAAAAAAAAAAAAATCTAGAAAACGCATGGGTTGTGTAAAAAGCCTTGAACTGTAGATTTAACTATAAAATCGGCTTTTTAACTTGAACCAGTTGCTTCTCTAATTTTTTTTTCAAAATTGAGGCCTTTTTTGAAAGAAAATATGCAACCATAGGGTTGATCACGTTGGTGTGTTTGTTGAGCAACGAATAAGAATTTTTGTTCTTTTGGTAAAGCATGTAATTTAAAATGACTTGATTCCTCTCTTCCATCCTATGGAATTTGGATCTTTTATAAGTTTTTTCTTTGTCGGGATCTTATAAAACTTTTCATGATCACCGAATCATTTAGTTTGTAAATGAATAAAAAAATAAAAAGCTATTAAAGCATCAAAACTTGTACGGCAAAAAAGCCCTACAAGGAAAAACTTAAAGAGAATCCAAGTCCCATCCCATGAGCTTGAAGGCGTCTGATGTAGTAGGGGTTGGGCTGTAAAACAAGTCAAGCTACTCAGACTTGACTTGAGATTAGCTTGATATAAAACCCATTTGAATTTGCTCGTGAGATAAATGAGTTGAGTTGAGTTCGAATATTATTTTAAAGTTCATCAAAAGCACTACTCAAACTCGACTCGTTAAAAGACTTATTCAAGCTCGTTGATAAGTTAAATGAGTCAAACTTAAGCTTTACTTTTGACTTCGTTAATTTAACGAGTTAAGTTTATCAAAAGTACTACTTAAATTTGACTTGATAAAAGGCTTATTCAAGCTCGTAAATGGGTCAAACTCATGCTTTACTTTTGACTTTGTTAATTGGATGAGTTAAACTTGAGCAGCCTATCATTCGGCTCCGCTTGGCTCATTTACACCCCCTAAGACTTATGCTCCCGCTCGCTTAGCCAATTGCCACATGGATTAACTCAGGGCGTGCCATGTGATTGGATGCGGGGACTTCCCTATTGTACGGTGAGCCCAATGTCACCACATGGTATCTTGGGATGGTCACCATGTACCCCAGTATGTTCAAGGTAACAACACCAATCACAGAGGGAGGGAAAGATTTGTCTAGAAAAAGAGTGAATCCCATGAGCGCATAGAAAAAAAATGAATAAAAGGGTGCTCGTTGTAAGACAACAAAAACGCATATAGGCTCTAATAAAATGGAACCAACTCAAAAATGTAATTTGCTGTGCACTTTTGGAGTGGTTGGTCAGGTTGTACGAAGACATCAAGTACCTAGAGAGAAAAAAAAAACAAAGTAGATTTGAAGTTTTAGTACCAATATATGGCAATTCTAAAGTTTATGATTATCTTGCAGGGATGTTAAGAGTACATGTGCATGGAGATGGATTACGCAAAATGAAAATTAAATAAGTAGGTTTGGAGGGCTGCAAAGGGAACAATAAGAAAACCAAAACAAATCAAAAAGAAACCCACAAGCTAGCAGGTGTGTTTCTCAAGTCACCTATTGGCCTTTGAAAAAAAAAAAAAAACGAATCACCTATCTAAAATTATGCAATTATAGTAATTAATTATTTGTGCAAGTAAAATCGTACTAGCTCTGGAAAGCCATTGGTGAGCTATTTTATTTAAAGCACAGCTTAAGGGAATACATTATGCATATGCCAAACATACTGAATATCTATTACACCCAAACATGGTCTTACAGACACTTACATTTATAACGGAGACCCCACAGTTTGTATTCCATGTCATCCAAGAATCGAAAATAAGCATATCTCCAAGCCTTGTTGAATGCTAAGGGACCGCAAACTCCCCAAAAGCCCACCACAAATCCAAATGGAATGCTCATATAAAACCACTTCATATCGATCCATCCATGGCCTCCGTGCTTTTTGTCGTCGCCGGCTTTTGGTATTTGATGTTGAGCATCGCTACCAATGCAATGGTCTGTAAGTGGAGGCCCACAAAGCTCATGGTTGCCAATAAAACTAAGTGGACTAAAGCTCTGCAATTGGGTGCCCGATGGAATTTTGCCTGAGAAGTTATTGAATGACAAGTTTAAATGACCCAAAAAAGATAATTCCGCCATGCTTTGAGGAATTACACCTGAAAGTCGGTTCATCGAAAGATCGAGAGACTCTAATGATTTCATGGCGCTGATCTTTTCAGGAATCTTTCCAAGGAGATGATTTGTAGAAAGGTTCAAGGATAACAAACCATAGAGACTTGTAACTTCTTCAGGGATCACTCCAGATAAACTATTGCATGAAAGGTCGATGCTTGTTACCAGAGCAAGAATATTGCTATACTCATACTCCATTCCTTTCATCACCAACAATGCTACTTCCCTGACATCGTTACGTTCAAATAAGTGGTCAAGAATGGGGCCAGCTGAATTACGTTGTTCGGCCATGGCACTGAAGTTACTGAGGCATTGCGGAATCGTTCCTGAGAGATCGTTATCTGCAAGATCAAGGATTTGAAGAGAATTGAGGTTGCAGAGTTCTCGAGGAATTCCGCCACTAAGCTTATTTGAACGAAGAGCAAGGACTTTGAGACCAATCATACTTTTCCCCATCCACGTAGATATTGTTCCAGAGAAATCATTTTCACTTAAATCTAAAACCATCAAGCGCTTCCAATTGTCCAACCATAATGGCAGCTTTCCAGAGAGACCGTTGTTGCGCAAGTTCAATGACTTGAGCTGCAATAGTGAAGCCATAGAAATTGGTAATTTTCCTGTCAGATTATTGTTCCCCAATTTTAACACTTCTAACCGTGTGCAACTCATCCAACAGTCGGGAAGTTCTCCTGATAGAAGATTAGATGAGAGATCAAGAAATTCGAACCACTTCTGCCTACCCAAGTTTTGACAAAGCATGGGAGAAAGAGATCCGTTGAATGAATTATTGGAAAAATCTAATAAAACCAGGTGAGGAGAGACTTGGGGAAGTGGGCCAGTGAAGTTGTTGGAGCCTAGATGAATTCTCTCTCCAAAAAAAGGTAAAACTGGAATGTTGCCGTGGATCTGGTTGTGCGATAGATCTAGATCATAAATTTTGGACAAGCTCCAGAGCCAAGTAGGGATGACATCTGAGATTTTTGTATTGGATAAATCTAGAATCCCACAGCCGTTCTGTGTTCTAAGCCATGCAGGAAATTGTGGCCCCAGATTCCAGGATCCCATTTCTATCCAGTAAAGTTGGAACACAGGAGTCCAGTTAGAGCTCACTTGCAAAGTCAACATGTTTGAAGATGCTAAAAACACCTTCAATCTCGTTAGATTGGCAAAGTGCACTTCGGAGACAACACCTTCCAAGAAGTTCTGAGAGATGTCTAAATATATTAGCTTTGTAAGATGTCCTAAACCTTCTGGTATGGTGCCCTTTAATTTATTTTGAGAGATTTCTAATCTTTCAAGCTGCGAAAGATGTCCTAAACCTTCTGGTATGGAGCCATTTAATTGATTGTGAGAAAAGTGTAATTGTTCGAGCTTTGAAAGATGTCCGAAACTTTCTGGTATGAGGCCATTTAATTGATTGAAGGAAACATCTAACATTCGCAAGTCATGAAGATCTCCCAAGGATTCTGGTATTTCCCCTTGAAGGCTGTTGTGTGACAGATCGAGTTCTGTAAGCGAAGTCAGGTTGCCAGTGGCTATTGAAAGTTGGCCTTGAAGATTGTTGTCTGAAAGACGAAGGCTTTCAAGGCTAGTTAAATTATACAACCATTCAGGCAAGGTAGAGTTAAAGTAGTTACTACTAAGGTTAAGGAATCTAAGAGCAGTCATGTTTTGAAGGCTGAAGGGAATCGGACCATCAAAATTATTGCAACTTAGATCAAGTTGAACTAGAGAACTAAGACTCGTAAACCACTCAAAGTTTGACATACTATTATAATTATATGAAAGATCAAGAACGACAAGAGACGAAAAATTGACACTTGGAAGTGGAGGAAGTTCACCAATTCGACAACTAGACAAGCGTAACTCCAACAAAGAAGGGAGCATGTTCATCACCTGTAGCCAATTAGGTGCCTCGCTAAGATCGATTCCACTCATGTCAAGAAATTCTAGGACGGGAAGACGAGAAATCCATCCCAGATCTGCAACATACAAAGATTGACCAGAAGGGGACTTTCCTAGGTTAAGATAATGCAAGCTTGAGAGATTTCCAAGCTCATCAGGAATGACACCAGAAAAACCTGCATGATGGAGGTCCAGATATCTTAAATTTGCGAGGGAACCGAAGGATTTTGGAATATGGCCTCCAAAAAGGTTGTAGCTCAGGTCCATGTAGTGAAGATGTTTCAACTCCAGCAAAGAATCGCTTACCTCACCCATTAAGGCTGACCACGTTAAGTTGAGCTTGACGACATGCCCTGTTGTGTTGTTACAACCCACTCCTTTCCACATGCAACAGTCAAGACCATTCCATGATGACAACTGGTTGAGAGGATCTGCAAGGCCTTGTTTGAAGCCCAGGAGAGCTTTTCTTTCTTTTTCTCTGCATATCATTTTGGGATTTCCATTACAAAAACTAGACTTGTTGGTTGCCAAGGTAAGACACCAGAGCAAAAGAACCATCAAAACTCCATTATATCTGCCCATAATCCTATCCCCCAAATAGAATATTGTAGAAAGAAAGTTTGTAAAGGTTAATTAATTATTGTCACAAGTAGCACAATCATAGCTAGGCTGTATATATAAACAGAACGAAAAATGCTTACCACGAAGTTTGCCGTGATTGATGAGCAACTAGCAAAGAATGGACAAGGATGTAACAACTCATAAGACGAGTGATGGAAAAGTCAAAAGCCAGAGACTATAGGTAGCTACTCCAAAAGACTTTCCAGCCTTTTGGAGAAATCTAGCTTTTTATATTTCTTTGCACAAGTCTTTGTAGCACTAGTATTGAAGGAATCAAGGTTCCATTTATGTGAAAGTCAAGGTGACGAGTGATGGGAGAGTATGATGTGCGGCAAAGGATCAATGTTACAAAGTCCTCAATGAGACAATCAGACAAGCATGACTTTGACAAAGAGGGAGGTGGCCGGTTGCTCAAAATGTGATCAGTTACCACATGTAGGTATAGTACCTCATAGTTTGTTTTTCACGGGTAGCAAGGAGTTCTTAGGAATTGACAGGACTATAGGAGGTTTCCTAAAAATTGCTATGATCTTTTCCTTCCTTTTAGCGATTCCCAAAAAAAATCATCGACCAATGCTTCCAGATACCTCCCGCATTTGAGTTCGGCGAAATATTTAGATAATTAACCATGACATATCATACAAAATCATAAATTAATCAATGCAAAATATTTAGATAATTAACCATGACACATCATACAAATATGCATCAAGATAATACAACTCAACCATTATCATGACAAATCAGATTAATTGGGAGTTTTATCATATAACAAAGGGAGTTCCCCACCCCCCCCAAAAAAAAAAAGAAAAAAAAAGAGAAGAAGATAGGTATGTTTTTAGAACCATGAATATTCAAATAATTTGTATTTTTTTTTTTTTAAAGATAACAGTAGGAATTCCCTCTCTCCTTGCATTGTTTTCCCCTTATTAGTGCCCTAAATATTTAGATAAATTGGGATTTTTTTTTTTCCCAGATAACAGTATGATATTTTTAAGATAATACTGAATGCAATATAACACTAGATATGACAAATCAGATAAATTAAGAGTTTTATCATATAACAATGGGGGAATTCCACAACCCACTCCTTTTCACATGCAACAGTCAAGACCATTCCATGATGACAACTGGTTGAAAGGATCTGCAAGGCCTTGTTTGAAGCCCGGGAGAGCTTTTCTTTCTTTTTCTACGCATATCATTTTGGGATTTCCATTACAAAAACTAGACTTGTTGGTTGCCAAGGTAAGACACCAGAGCAAAAGAACCATCAAAACTCCATTATATCTGCCCATAATCCTATCCCCCAAATAGAATATTGTAGAAAGAAAGTTTGTAAAGGTTAATTAATTATTGTCACAAGTAGCACAATCATAGCTAGGCTGTATATATAAACAGAACGAAAAATGCTTACCACGAAGTTTGCCGTGATTGATGAGCAACTAGCAAAGAATGGACAAGGATGTAACAACTCATAAGACGAGTGATGGAAAAGTCAAAAGCCAGAGACTATAGGTAGCTACTCCAAAAGACTTTCCAGCCTTTTGGAGAAATCTAGCTTTTTATATTTCTTTGCACAAGTCTTTGTAGCACTAGTATTGAAGGAATCAAGGTTCCATTTATGTGAAAGTCAAGGTGACGAGTGATGGGAGAGTATGATGTGCGGCAAAGGATCAATGTTACAAAGTCCTCAATGAGACAATCAGACAAGCATGACTTTGACAAAGAGGGAGGTGGCCGGTTGCTCAAAATGTGATCAGTTACCACATGTAGGTATAGTACCTCATAGTTTGTTTTTCACGGGTAGCAAGGAGTTCTTAGGAATTGACAGGACTATAGGAGGTTTCCTAAAAATTGCTATGATCTTTTCCTTCTTTTTAGCGATTCCCAAAAAAAATCATCGACCAATGCTTCCAGATACCTCCCGCATTTGAGTTCGGCGAAATATTTAGATAATTAACCATGACATATCATACAAAATCATAAATTAATCAATGCAAAATATTTAGATAATTAACCATGACACATCATACAAATATGCATCAAGATAATACAACTCAACCATTATCATGACAAATCAGATTAATTGGGAGTTTTATCATATAACAAAGGGAGTTCCCCACCCCCCCCAAAAAAAAAAAGAAAAAAAAAAAGAAGAAGATAGGTATGTTTTTAGAACCATGAATATTCAAATAATTTGTATTTTTTTTTTTTAAAGATAACTGTAGGAATTCCCTCTCTCCTTGCATTGTTTTCCCCTTATTAGTGCCCTAAATATTTAGATAAATTGGGATTTTTTTTTTTCCCAGATAACAGTATGATATTTTTAAGATAATACTGAATGCAATATAACACTAGATATGACAAATCAGATAAATTAAGAGTTTTATCATATAACAATGGGGGAATTCCACAACCCACTCCGTTTCACATGCAACAGTCAAGACCATTCCATGATGACAACTGGTTGAAAGGATCTGCAAGGCCTTGTTTGAAGCCCGGGAGAGCTTTTCTTTCTTTTTCTACGCATATCATTTTGGGATTTCCATTACAAAAACTAGACTTGTTGGTTGCCAAGGTAAGACACCAGAGCAAAAGAACCATCAAAACTCCATTATATCTGCCCATAATCCTATCCCCCAAATAGAATATTGTAGAAAGTTTGTAAAGGTTAATTAATTATTGTCACAAGTAGCACGTACAATCATAGCTAGGCTGTATATATAAACAGAACGAAAAATGCTTACCACGAAGTTTGCCCTGATTGATGAGCAACTAGCAAAGAATGGACAAGGATGCAACAACTCATAAGACGAGTGATGGAAAATTCAAGAGCTATAGACTATAGGTAGCTATTCCAAAAGATTTTCCAGCCTTTTGGAGAAGTCTAGCTTTTTATTTTTCTTTGCACAAGTCTTTGTACCACTAATATTGAAGGAATCTAGGGTCCATTCATGTGAAAGTCAAGGTGACGAGTGATGGGAGAGTATGATGGCCGGCAAAGGATCAATGTTTCAAAGTCCTCAATGAGACAATCAGACAAGCATGACTTTGACAAAGAGGGAGGTGGCCGGTTGCCCAAAATGTGATCAGTTACCACATGTAGGTATAGTACCTCATTGTTTTTTTCACGGGTACCAAGGAGTTCCCAGGAATTGCTAATGAACATCCACTCGATGCTGTAGAGATGGCCTTTGAGCCGGATTACCTCTAAAATGTATTGCACAAATTATTTGCAGAATCTAGATCGATGTTGTCTAGCTCCTCTAAGTTGGTTAAATGAAAAATCTTAAAATGCACAAGCTGTTAAGATTTTCTGAGGATCCTTGGTAGCTAACAAAAGTGATACAACTCTGGCATTCTAGAATCAAACCATTATAGCGAAGATCATTCACCTATTAATTTTGGGACTACTTAAGCTATGGTTCTCTTATTCTCTGTTTCCAATGGATTTTTTAGTTTGCAGATTAGCTTGATACAACTTTGGGTTATGGAAGGACAAATTACTAATCAAGAAGACTTGGTTTTTCTCTGGGGAGTTACAGCCACGATCGGCGCTGTATAGAAAAATTCAGGATCAAGACCCGTCGTGTGGTGGCATTAATTGGCGCTTTATGCCTCAATCAGCCTGAAGGTGTTTGAGGTGCACTTGGGTCCGTCTTGGCTCGCCAATTTTCCATGTGGGTTTAACTTACCTCACCCAAAAAGAGTGACCCTGTTAAGTTGAGCTTGACGACACGCCCTGCTATGTAGCCACAAGTCACAACCCACTCCTTTCCAAGTGCAATAGTCAAGACCAGTCCAAGACGACAGCTGCTTTGAAGCATCATCAAGGCCTTGTTTGAAGCTCAGGAGAGCTCTTCTCTCTTTTTCTCTGCATTTCAGATTTGGGTTTCCAATCTGTAATTATCATTTTTACTTCCATATCTTGCAATAGCAAATACTAATAATAATAAAACTAATAAACATCAATTAATAACCCAAGGAAATTAAGATCAATAAATAGTCCAGAAAAAATAAAATAAATTGGGAATTTGACAAGCGGAGTGAATAAATCATACTTGATCATGCGTGTTTTGGATTGTCACTTCTCTACGGTTTGATTGGTTGGATGATATTAAAAAAGAAGAAGAAGAAGAAGAAGAGGAAGAAACTTATTCAGAAAATAGAATTCTTTGGCTCTACAAGAGGTTTCCACCCCACCCTCGAAGTGGGTTCTTCTCTTTAAATCTTCTGTGTTTCTTTATTTTGGCAAGAAAGCACATAACAAGAGAGACGAGTGTTACCTGTTGTCGACGGAGGACGGCGACGGCGGAGGTCGGAGACCTCAGACCGACGAATCGAATAATGCGGAGGACGGCGTGTGAGAGCCCTAGCCTAGCCGCGGTAGAGGGGCCTGATACTGTGACTAACAGGCTTTCAACTATGCTCATTCTTATATTGAAAGCGCTGTTAGGAATATCTGTTTCGAAAGCGTTATTGTTACTAGTGATTCCGGACTTTTTTTATTCTTTTTTTAAAAAAATTTATTTTGTCCTTACATTTGTTTTGTTTAACAATTTATTGTAAACCCTATTTCACATCGTCTATGCCAAGCGAAATTATAATTTCGAAAACGCTTCAATTTCGGAAAAAGTCTAGAAAAACATAAGTCAGGTACAAAAGTCTTGAAATGTAGGTTTGGGTTTAAAATTGACTTCTTTAATTGAACCAATTGATTCTTTAACATTTTTAGTGGTCGTTAAAATTTCTAATATTTAATCTCTTTTTTAGTCAGAAAATTTTAAGGGTAAATATCCAAAATACCCCTCAGAAAAAGAATTATATCAAAAAATCCCATAAAATAATTTTTATATCGAAAAAACCAAAGTAGGATTAAACTATATCCAAAAAATCCAATAATTTAACTTCCATCCAACTCCGTTTGAGTGATGAATTTTCTTGACTAAAATATTTTAATTTCATTTTTATTAAAATATAAAAATAATTATTCAAAATTTGTATTACCATCTTGTTTGTTTAAAAAATGGATTATTTGTCATTTATCACAAAAAAAGAAAATAAAGACAAAAGAAAATGAATAAATGAATAATTATAACAATGGTATATCAGTCCAAAAACTATATAATTTAAACAGAATTGGATTGAAGTTAGGGTGTTGGGTTTTTTGGATATACCAAAACTTTATTTAGGTTTTTTAGATAGACAACTTACTTTATGGAGTTTTTGGATATAAATTTTTTTTTTAGGGATATTTTAGATATTAACCCAAATTTTAAACTATGCATAGAGGTCATCTTGCCCACTAACAAGAGGTTGGCCTCACATTGTATGAGTCCCCCCTCTATTAAAGGACCAGTTGTTATCCATTTTTTTTTGGGCCAGGCTATTGCCACCACATAAAATACTCTCAGTCTCTTATTTAATTTACATTTTTAAGGTTTTATCAAAAATATAAAAAATTTTATGAAAACTAATCACACAGTCTACTAAAAAACATCATTCTGAACAATTTTGTAGAAGAGAGTTTTTCCAAAATCTGTCATTTAAGTAGACTTTTTGGCAATTTTTCATGGAAAATGAAATAGAGATTGTAAATAGCCAAAAAGTTTCCTTAAATGATGGATTTTGGAAAAAATTTCTTCTACAAAGTTGTTCAAAATGATGATTTCTAGTGAACAATGTTATTAGTTTTCGTAAAAACCTTTTATATTTTTCATAAAACCTTAAAAAGAGTAAACGAATGGGGGAAGCTTTGAATACTTTATGTGGTAGCAATAGTCTCACTCATTTTTTTTTTTTTTTTCTTTTTTGATTTTGAATGATACGTTTATAATATTATAGGAAACGTTATAAAAAATTCTAGATTAAAGCATCTACTTATAACACCTGATGTGATATAAATTAATTAACAAAAATATCTTCTTTATTATTATAATTATTATTATTAATTATTAAGGATATTCTACACCTTACTCCCACCGAGGGTTCGGTCCAAAGGTGGTATTCCCTTAAAAGCCCGTATGAGATGCCTTATTCAATGTCACTACGTACAGAAAATTCATTATCATATCAAATGCTATCTATATGCATGTATAGCATTGCCCTAGTATTATATGGCCAGCTACGACACCACACTCAAGAATGGGACTTTGGGGGTACAAATTGAGCTTACAAATTGCAAATTAAGATGGAAGCTTAGGTCAATTCCACTGGCTACAGAGTCACGTAGAACAAACACTCGTCCCTTAAAGTAAACTCGATTAGTCACAAATTACTATGCTCACTCACCCACTAGACCTATAAAAACCACCCAATCTGACCCAAACCGAAGGCATTAGGCAGTTTCAACCGATAAGGTGGGTGGGTAGCGGTTTAGAATTTTATTTTTTTGCGGTTTCGTGGGTGGTTGCGGGTTTGAAAGAGAAAAACCAACTAAAACCCATCCGCCCGCATATTTTCATATTTTTTTAGATTATACATGTGGCAGTGTCTCATTGGTTCTTCATATTACATTGGACACGTGGCAAATAAAGAATGACCTTATCTCTTACCTTATCCACTTATCCATTTATGCCCTTATATAAATATTAAAAAAAACAAAAAGGAGAAAACAACATGACCGTTGATTATTGATAATCAACGGTTTAGATAAGTTACCAAACCCTAAACTCTTATAAGTTCTCATTGCCTCACTTATTCACTCCGTTTAAGTTATTCTTCATTTTCTCTACCTCTCTCTCTCATTCTCTCTCTCTTTCAAGTTTCAAACTCTCTCTTTTACTCTAAAATCTAAACCTTCCACACTTCACCGATTCACTTGATATTCCGTCAATCCGTTGTCCTCACCTCATGAGGATGGCGGATCTCGTTCTCACGTTCTCAAAGACAACTCCCAAGCTCCTTAGCTCCTTCATTTGGAATCATCTCAAAGATTTGTGAGTTCAAAACTTGAAATCGTTCTTTTTTGGTTGCATTTTTTTTTCTTTTGTAATCAATATATTTTTGGATGTTCCTATTTGTGCTCTACTTTTTTTCTTTTCTTTTCTTCTTCTTCTTCTTCTTCTTCTTCTTCTTCTTCCTCTTCCCCCTTTTTTTTTTTTTTTTTTTTTTTGGTGATTTTTTGTTTTTAGGAGCCGATATATGTTTTTATGTTCTTGTTCATGAGTTTGTGCTCTCCTTTTTTGTATTGTTAGTTTGTCTATTTTGTTACACCGAATTTTAGGTAGCTTTTTTTAGGGCTTGTTTTTTGGGGCTATCAGATGATGAGATTTTTTTTTCAAACCTTTGTTTTTTTACCTTACACAAAGATTGTACTACTACACCAAATTTTAGGGGGGGGGGGTTTAAGGGTATTTTTTTGGCTCCAAGATTCACGATTGTATTGGTGTGTGTGTGTGTTCTTTGCTTGCTTTAAATAAATAAAATAAAAAAAAAAAAAAATGTTGATTGCTTGTTAATTTGTTATGGCCTTTAGTATTGAATTTATAAATGCTTAATGGGTTATATTTTTCCTAGAAATGGACAGAACATGGATCCTCCTGCCAATGAAAGAACTTAAGTTACTCAATCTTGTGAACCTGCTAATGCTACTATTGCTACCCAATCTGCTCCCCTGCATCAATGTAGTTTCAGAAACTGCATTGATGGTGCTCAAAGTGGCTTTGATGTATATGACATAATCAGTTTTTTGTGTAATTTTAAGATTATGATGCTAAGCAATATATACTATGTAATTACTAATTAGGTGTAATCAAGTAATGATATTGAATTAGTTTTTTTGCATTGTTCAGTCTTTTATCTTTTTGTTTCTAAATTTATGCTTGTTTAATTTTATTTTTTTCCCAAGTTAATTGTTATTTTGTAATTTGTATGGCTTGTTTTGACCAAAACAATATTTATAATAATTGAAATGTAGTATGAAAGCCCATTGGTTCAAAAATTCAAATAGAATGGATGGATTTTTAAAAAGTAAAGCAAGGCCTAGTTAAACTTAAATCCACCAATCTGCCTGCAACCCACCCATCAATCCGCCTGGTTTGTCTGTTAAAACTGCCCAATTATAAGGGCGGATCGATGTGGGTGGGAATTTAATTCACCTAATAAGTTGTGGGTGGATTGCGGATGAACCCGGCCTAAAGCCGACCCAAACCGACCCGTGAGCACCCCTACAAATCACAATGCTTTAATTATCTGACATAGAAGAACTCAATATGGCAATATGCCATGCTGGATAAATAATCAGTTCAAATGATCCGATAATATGAGATTTTGCTGTGATAGAGAAAGCTGATTATTTCTTTTATGATGCTACTTTTCATCAAATCCAATGAAAAATGACTTCCACATGATTAAGCAAGTCTTAATTAATACGAGAACTAATAATGGGGACGGGAATGTAACCTACTGTGGATTCAAATTCTTTAGATTTTGTCACGACCCAAATTAATTAAGCCGTGATCAATAATAATAAAACAAGCTTTTTCTTTAATAAATCCTTTCATAAAACATGGATGACACGTGTTAAAACCTCAATCATTTTTAAAAGAATTTCGGCATGACCCATCCGTAGATAGGACATACCATCGTGAAAACCTGTTATAAAATCCATACATAAAAATGTCCTGTCATCCATGGTAGTGGTATCATCCCATGCATCGCATTCCACGTATACACAACCATAATTAATTAAAATTACAGCCCGGATTGAAATTACGTTTACATTAACCCAATAGAAACCCAATTAATTACATATTCCTTCCCGTGAAAATACATTAACAACTAACTTAAAAGAATTCCATTAAGAGCATCTCCCGCCCAAGATAGCATAACCAATCCTTGGATTATCTGAAAAACATTTAAAAATAATAGGCGTGAGTCCGACGACTCAGTAGATACAATTTGACATAGTAAACTAAAGCAATGATATAAATAAAAACCATTATATCATTTAAAGCAAAATATACTAACCAAGTATATTACAAATCCCAAAATAAGTTATAACCCATAACTTAAAATCAATAATGCATAATGCCCAATGCATGTGACTCATGTCCAATTTACATTAAATCCATTTATTACCAACCACTCCCGCAGGAGTCTACGCGCGGAAACGGAGGATTTAAACCCACCTCCAAGAGGACAACACAAGGGTTCCTACCTGGAACCGGAAAGTAGCCTCTGATTCGGGAACACAAGGGTTCCTACCTGGAACCGGAAAGTACCCCAGGACCAAAGGAATGGAAAACACCGCAAAATCCCATTGACTGCAAGTAGTCCAATTCCAATGACCCCTTTTAATGCAATACTTTTACCCAGTATTCATTAAATCCATTTAATGCATGATTATGCCAACATGCAATGCAATAAACCATAAAATGATTTTATAACCAAAATCATCTTCAAAATATACCACATAAACCATAGTGGAAAATAATCACATCATTATACCAATTTATGATAACATCATAAATACCCGTAAAATCAGTACAATTATATTCCATTTAATGTATAAAATAAACCAACTCATTAATAAACATAATTCCCAATTTATGTTATCCAATACTCCAAAGTCCCATTTAAGATTTATTCCATAAATCATGTATATTCATATTCTAGGCCCAAGAATACCAAATAATATGATAATATATACCATATTATCATGTCAATAGTTTAAACCTATGTAAATTGCACCTACCTCAACCAAATGCGTGGAAAAATGCAACCTTTGATACCGTGGGTATGAACTCCAAGCCCTAGGATGCAATGCACGCTCCCAAATGCCATGGATGATCTTGGTGATGGAGGTCCCAACTCCAAATCACCACCAAAGCTCCCCAATATGCATGAATAACCCAAAAATGTAAGAATGAGACAATAACCCAAAATAAATTACAAAACCTAACTCCAAAATGTGAGAAAATACCTCTAGAATGCAAAAGAGTTGGTGAGGATGACAACCCATGCCAACACCCACGAAATCCAAGCTCACAACACCGTGAACAAGCTCCAAGCTCCACTAAGAGGTTGGAGAATATGAATCCAACCATAATAATGCATTCCTAAGCCTCAAAGAGAGAGAAAACCCAAATCCACCACCATACATGCGTAGATCGGGCTAAAATACGCTAGATCCGAGCTTACCGGCGTCGGACTGAGGTTGCCGTGCTCCGGCGAGACGCCGTCGAGCCTCCGCCCCATCTTCTCCTTCTCTCCCTCTCTCTCTCTCTCTCCATGACTAAAAATATCAGATTTGGTCTAAAAATCGTGGGGATGGGTTTTTATAAGGGGTGAGGGGCATTTGCGTCATTTTACGCAAAAAAATTTGCAAAACCCGCGATGCACGATCGATCGTGGTCTGAGGGCACGATCGATCGTGAAAAACAGAAGTGAAAATTCATTTCCGGAGTACTGACGATCGATCGTCCCAAAGCCAGGATCGATCGTCACTTGCTGAAAATGCCCAGTAACTCAGGCAATTGTGCATAAGCCCACACAGTACACATCTCTGCCTTATTTTCATTAAAAACATTTAAGTAATTACTTTAAGTTATTTAATGAAAATAAGCAAATAACCCCCCATTTGAATCCAAATAAAATATCAAAAAAATCAAATACCCAATATATCAAAATCTAAATTTCAAGTTTTAGTACAAAATCCGTCGCCCGACAGATTTTCCAAAAACAACCATGCGTGGAACCCAATCCAAACATGCTAATAAAATCCCATAAAATCACCAATGTCTTATAATATTATAAACTCCCATTACCGCCAAAAATTATCCTTCAAAACGAAGATTTACGAAAATCCACTTTTCTCCAACACTTAGCCAAATTTCAGCAGCTTAAACCCTTAAGTTGCAAATAAGGCTAAACGCACCCGAAATATACTCAATGCACCAAAACAAGCATCCAAACACATCCAACATCGAAATATCATGCACATGCATTACCCATGCATGTAATCATCTGACAAATCAAGGGATTAACTACGCTAACCTTAGATTAAACCCTTAATACCCTATTTAAAAATTATGGGTATTACAGATTTGCACAATAATTGACTTGTTTTTTATATTACAAATAGGGATCGCTATTGCTACCACAAAAATTTTTAAGTAGGTATCGCATCTATTTGGCACTTTTCAAGGTTTTATGAAAAATATAAAAGGTTTCAATGAAAACTGAACATGTTATTTATTAAAAAACATTATTTTGAACAACTTTGTAAAGAAAATTTTTTCAAAATCTATCGTTTAAATAAATTTTTTTGACAATTTTTCATTTAAAATTTTATAAAAACAAAACAGAAACTATAAATACTCAAAAAGTCTCCTTGAACGGTAGATTTTAAAAAAACTTTATTTTTACAAAACTGTTCAAATTTCAAAATGCTATTTTCTATTTTTCATGAAAACCTTCTATATTTTCATAAAACCTTGAAAATTTTAAAGTTGGGTGGGTCTAGCATAACAAATTGTCATTGTTTTTTGACAATGACAGTCAAATCTTGACCACACAAAATAATATTGAAGGTATAAAAAGCTTATAATTTTAGCAATTAGTGTCATTGTTAATAGCTGTTTGTGAAATTAAATGAAAAACATCATGCGATCATCATTAATTTCACGAATGACAATTAATGATGACGCTAATTGCTAAGAAAAACATTGAGGGAATTCCTAATTTACCATGGCCACTACCTTCTTATTCATATATATATTGATGGACACATCCCCATACCAATAATAGATTCAATTTCCTATCAAAAAAATAAAAAATAAAAATATTAAAGAAAATAAAAAGATTCAATATAACCACTGTTTATAAATTCATGAACAGTTAACTTTTAAGAAGATCAGAAATAGCACAAACGATCTCACAAAGGCTTTTAGAATCATGGTTCTCTTTGGAAATCGGGGATGGGTAAGGTGGTTCAAACTTGAACCTATTTTCACAGAGTCGAGCATTTGTGGCGCAGTCCGTCGCCTGACCATCGGCATCATTATATCGGCCGGCTTTAAAGAAATCGCTTGCGTTTTTAACATCGTCGACCGATAGAAGATAATCGTGGGCGCAAACTTGGAGGCGAGGCTTCAACAGAGGGTCAATCGCTCTTTCGAAGAGTGCTTCGACTTCAATATGGGTGTTGGTGACTGTGGTGTTCGCCAAATCGATTGATATTAAACCGAGGCCAACGAGGTCTGCTGCTTGGGCTGTTCGACGGTCTGATTTTAGAGTGTTCATGCAGAAGGGAGGATCTCCGACTAGAGAGCAAACATCGTTGAGGGTTGTCTTGGATACCTGTCTGGTTAGGTTTGCGAATGAAAGGATTATGAGCAGTGCAAGCAGAGATGCCAAGGGCCAGAAAGAATCAGGGAGGTGAGAGGACATATTTGTTTTCTTCTTTCCCTTCATTTTTTTTCCCCTCTCCCTTCTAGATTTTATCATATTAGAATTGAATGATAAAACTGTTTAATAGGAACAGTAATACTATACAACTCAACTCATTTATTTAAATTTATTTTCCAATTAAATTGACGTGCTTGCTTCACAGGCCAATTAATGAAAAAGTTCATTAAAAGAATACTGCTCATAATGGCATGAGGCTGCTATATTTAGTTTAGTAAGTAGAATTGAGACAAAAAAAGGCTGGTTGATTTAACATTTTCCTTATACGCATTCAAATGAAGAAGAAACAATTGATCTGGTAGAGACGAATATCTTAGGACTTTATTTTAGAATTGCAAATTGCCTAAATAAGAATAAAATCTAACAAAATAAAAAGGAAATGCTGTAAAGTTTAAAGAGCGCCTAATTACAACACTTGACAGGACATGAGTTAATTGACAAAAATACCCTCTGAGTTATTTAATATTGCCATAAGAGATCCATTGTCATACCTCATGCCATAGCATTGCCCAAACAAAATACACAAATGAAGAGTGCTACAAGAGAAATGGGATTTGGCTCTTTTTTTTTCTTTTTTTTTTCCCTCAAATTTTAATTTGAAATGGGATTTGACTAAGGGTTGCAGATGTCGTAATGATGTTTCTATCAACGTGGCACTCATCTTTAAGAAAAAAAACACCAAAATATTCATGTGGTGATGTGGCCACCTCATAAAAGAATAATATTAAGGATAAAACTTAAAGATAAGTAGTATTTTTCAAAAAAAAAAAAAAAAAGTCAGAAAGTAATGGGAATTACTTATAAATTAATAACCACCATCTTCTCTTTTCATACTTCATAGTGATCAATCCATGCACATAACTGATAATAGATTCAACAAAACCACTGCTTATTTATTCATGAACAGGTGTGTAAACCGCTAGTGCATGCAGTCAACCTTCAAGGAAAATAGAAATAGAAGAAACAATTTCACAAAGGATGGTAGAATCATGGTTTCCTTTGGTAATTGGGGATGGGTAAGGTGGTACAGTCTGGAATCTATTTTCACAAAGTATAGCATTTGCTGAACATTCCGACGATGCACCTTCCGCACTGTGAAACTGACCGGCTTTAAAGAAATCGCCTGCGTTTTTCACCTCATTCACCACTTGAAGATAATCTTTGGCGCAATCTTGGAGGTGAATTTTCAATGGAGTTTCAGTTGCGTTTTGGAGGAGCGACAGGACTTGGTCGCGAGTATTGGTGACAGTGGTGTTGGCCAAGTCGATTGATATCAAGCCAAGGCCATTAAGGTCGGAGGCTTTGGCGGTTCGAGGGTCGGATTTTAGAGTGTCATGGCAGAAGGAGGGATCTTCGGTGCCAATGCAAACATGGTTGAGTGTTGCATCGTCTACTTGCATGCTTGGGCTTGCAAACGAAAGGCAAATAAGAAGGGCTACAAGAAAAGCCAATGGGAAAGAATTAGAGAGGTAAGAGGCCATTGTTTGCTCCCTTTTTTTTTTTTTTTTTTTCTCTTTTCCTTTTTGATTTTGTGGGATTAGATCGAATATATTCAACGAAGAAACCCTTTTATGGGAATAGCACTGTTACACAGCCAAACTGATTTGTCCAAATTTATTTGCCAATTAAATTTGATGGGTTAGTTTCACCCCAGCCTTCATAATTATTAAAAACAAAATTAACTGTTTCTAATAAACTGATGTGATAAATTTGGGAAAAAAAGAAGAGTTATTTAGCATTTTCTTTATAGGAAATTAGGAATTTAAATGAAGAAGAATTAATTGATTTGGTAGAGAGAAACTAAAATATTCCAAGACCTTATTTTTTAAATGCATCTTTTAGATTTGGATTGAATGAAGAGACTCCTTGATTGGAAGAGTAATGCTGTAAAACTCTACTTGTTTGTCCAAATTTATTTGCCAATTAAATTGATGGGTTAGCTTCACCCCCTACATAATAAAAAGTTCAGTAAAAATTTAGTATTTATAATTGGCTGACAAGGGGCTACGGTTGGTTCCATCAGGCAAGTAGATTTTTGGGAAAAATAAATAAATTGGGCTATTAAACATTTTCCTTAGAGGAATTCAAATGAAGAAGAATTAATTGATTTGGTAGAGAAAATTTATTAGGACTTTGCTTGCATACTGCCTGAGAAAGAAAAAAAAAAAAAACTGACACCGTACTTAGTATTTTTTTAATTAATAATTACCAAAATCTGTCTAGATTTAATGCACCGAGAAAAGGGAGGCAATATCAGGACTCCTCTGAATGTGTATTGATGAACTTTATCTTTTATTTAAGGTAATATAAAAGATGAAGAGTTAATTGATTTGGTAGCAAGATGGATTATTTGATTACCAAATCAATTATTTCATAAAATTCAAATTAGCAACAAAATAATTCTCATGGGTACATTTGCGGGTATATGCATTATTTAATCACCATGCAGAATGTGACGAATGTATTCCATTTATACGGAGTTTGGGTTACAAATCAAATTGCCTTTCTAACTATACTTTGAATATGAATACTAAGTGAAGGCTTAATAGGGTGCTATTGGTGAAGGAAATGAAGCTGCCCTTGTCGACGGACGAGTCGAAAGATGGGTTTGTGAGTGCGGACGAAGTGGAGAAGCGAGTCGAAAGATGGGTTTGTTAGATAATTGTTTTGTTTTTAAATGGTTTTTTTGTTAGATAATTGTTTTGTTTTTAAATGGTTTTTTTTTTTTTTTTTTTTGGTTGTGGAAATCAGAAATGCATTAATAAAGTTTAGCCATATATACATAAGTCTAAGATATAGAATCCCTCTAGCATCATTATAGATAGGACTTAGCAATGATAGCCAAATCATGATTACAAAAACAATAAAAAGTGAATTTTTCTCCTCACCCTTAATTTGTTTTTTGTAGCCATGATTTGGCTAGCAATGATCATCTGTTACTTAAGAATTTTCCTTACAGATAATATTACAAAAATCAGGCGAAGGAGATTCAAGAAAAGTGAAAGAGACAGTCATGAGGTGTCCTGTTAAACCATCTTGTTCATGCTCTAGTTTGCCTCAAAATAGTTGTGAGTTAGAGTCACCTCCCAATCCATTCTCAGTTGCAACCTGTCATCATGAATAATGACATTACATGGGTAAACATCATTACATTTTGAGAAGAGCAAAATTATGACATCTTGTGCATCAACCTCCACTTGTAGCTTGGAAATGCCAAGATTATGGGCTAATTGCAAATCATCACGAAGAGCACACAATTCAATAGCCACACTTATGCTCAAACCAACGTTTCGGATAAATCTCACAACCCATCTGCCATTGTGGTCCCAAATGACCCCACATGCACCGACTAATCCAAGGTTCCTAAAGAGAACACATCAGTGTTCAACTAGTGCCTAGATGGGGTGGACCATCCGATGTGAAGACAAGTGTCTATTTTCTTAGGGGAAATGTTACATACAACAATTAATTACAGCAACTGATGTGACATGCTAAGTTAGTATATCATTATAACTAAGAGAGTGCTAACAGCTGTCTGTTAGAGAATGCCAAGTCGGTTACTGTTTTTTGTTGTTGTATTTAGTTGCTACTTATAGCGCTACCATTTTCTGTTGGGAGCACCTTTAGTGGCTAGGAATAGCTAAGTATTCCGCAGCTCTACAAAGGTAGGAATTCAAAAGGGTAGTATTCGGAATTTCATGTTTAGTGAAGACCAATTTATTGTGATTAAGCCAAAGGAGCCAACATGTGTGAGAAAAAATTAGGGAATTTTGCTAATTCCCACAAAGATGGACCACTTTTTCTATTTTTTGTGTCAAAAAAGGTTTATCCATTTTGAAAAGTCAAATGGAATTTAATAAATGACAAAAAAGTAATTGTTTTTCTTAAACTGCGTGTTTTGTCAAACTTGATATCTTCAACATGGTGATCGTAGTGAGTGCAACAAGAATCAGTGCCAATGTAACGATGAACTAGGTTGGCTTTAGATGGGATTGCAAAGCCACAAGAAATGTTCTTAAAGGTTAATCCTTCCATGGATGCACACTCTATTATTGCGTGGTCTAAAATAAAATAATAATGTATATCGTGTGGTGTATATTCAATTATCCATGCATTATTGGTCCTATTTGGAAGAAATTGAGAGAGAAGACATACAATGACTTGTGAAATAAGTTGTGTGACCCACCAATAAATTGGACGCTTGAGCACTCAAGCCAACCAAAGATTAACTCACTTGGGTTGGTTTCCTTGTAACGTAATTTCAGATATTTTATGACACTTATTGCCAAGAAACCATCCTGACTTGTTAAAGATTTAACAATAAACTCTTCACAAATACAAGTTTGTCCGCCTCATTGATATTATGGGTTTGAACTTGGGCTCCTCGCAAGTAAATTTTATCTTTGAGCGGCATCATGGGTGGGTAGCATTTGAAATAACGTTGTAATGCATCAACTGACTTCTTAAAGATTTAACAAAAAAGCCAAAAGAGCAGACAGAAAATAGGAAGTAGAGAGGGACTACCCATACAAGAACAAAGACCGGTACTTTATCAAATGTGACGAGGTCATTAGGAGACGACGGTGGTTGTTACAGAAAGTAGGAAGTTCACAGAGACTACTCATGCGAGCATAAAAATTGGTACTCATCAAATGTGACGAGATCATTAGGAGACAACGGTGGTAGTTAGAGACGGGGGAGAATGAGTGACAATTGAGTGACAAGCGTAGATATATTGACTAAGCGAGGTACTATGTTTTTTTTTTATTTTTTATTTTATTTTATTATATATATATATATATATATATATATATATATATATATATATAATGAATTCATAAGAATTGCTACCACATGTTTTGTTTTGTTTTTTGTTTTTGCCCAATTGATTGTTGTTTACTTATTAAAAAATTTTACAATTTGACTTTTCAAAATGGACAAATATTTTAAGCTTAAAAAGTTAAAAAAATGATTTATTTTTGTAGGATGGGGGGAGTAGCATATTGATATTGAATTTATTTCTGGCTCACTATTCAAATTAAAAATTTAGAATTGTTATGTTATCAAATCATTTACAGCATGTTTGGTTGTCCAATTCGAAATTAAACAATTTAAGAAATTTTATATAGGATTGAAGATATAAATCTATCACTTTGAATTAGAATATTTTAAAATATTATATTTCTTATTATGTGTGTGGGAATATTTCTGAACCGAGGAACCAGCTCGGGTTAAGGAGCTCAAACCAGAATTATTGACATGTGGTAAATGCAACTCGACCAGATCCGTTGCAACACACGTGATCTTCCAGGTCGGGCCTTATACTCAGCTTAGGACACCTGTCCCATGACTCACACTACAATCCAAACTGCTATTACAGTCCAAAACTATTACTACAACTGTAATTCCTGACACAGCGGTTACAGGGAACCATGGTCTTTTACCCAACCATGATCAGTAAACTATGGTCAGGCGGTTATTGGTAAACCATGGTCAGATCTGATCTAACCAAGGTAGTTACCTGACCTCACATGGTCAGTCTGTACAGGTGGGTATAAATAAAATACGATACAGTTAAATGAAGTAACCTAAAGTACCCTAATTCTCTGAAATTCATCTTCTTCCTTGTCTCTTCCTCTATAAACGGCTTCTGACTTAAGATTTGGAGAGGGCTTGGCCAAAACCCACCTTGGCCTACCTTTTGACTTTGTTTTCCAAGTTTGTGAGTGCAGGTCCAAGCGCGAGAATAAGTTCCCTCATCATCATTAGATCCCGAAGAGTAGATTTTACCCCGCACAGTTGATGTTGTAGAATCAATTTTAAGGAATTCATGAAATACCACTATTTTAAATTATCACTCTCATTTCTGATAATAAATATCATTTTCATGAATTTGTTAATTTAAGATGATAGAGTATGCTTTAAATACTATGTAAAATTTCTTAAATTGTTTAATTTCAAATTAAACAACCAAACAAGCCCTAAAGATGTTGAATTTAAATATTAAAAAAAAAAATGGAATAAGTAACATTTTCCACTCCGATAACATTAATTGGAGGGACATAAATATGAAACTACCACCCCACCCACATCCAAATACCACTGGCTGGACCACAAAGCCCAGTGCTTGGTACTTCTACTTTTGCTAACCCAACAAATGGATACTAAGTACTGTGCCATAGTTTAAGAGACTGCACAATTTTTCATCAGGACAAAAATAAAATAAAATAAAATATTTGCAGGAAAGGTGGGAACGACCCCTCTACCAGTCAACTTACATCCCTCCTTCCATCGTTACAGATTCTCTCTACTAGTCAACACTCAATACCTAGCTCCGTCTATATAAACTTCAAAGTGAAATATATGCATGCTGCAAATTGAGCAAGCAATCTCTCTCTCTCTCTCTCTCTCTCTCTCTCTCTCCCTCTACAATATGAAAGAAACCATTGTCTTGTATCCCTCCCACGGAATAAGCCACTTGGTTCCCATGGTGGAGCTAGGAAAGCTCATAACTACACACTACCCTTCATTCTCCATCACAATTCTCATCACCACCCCACCACACAACACCAACTCCACCGCTCCATACATCAATAACATCTCCACCACCACCCCATCCATCAATTTCCACCACCTTCCCACCATCTCTCTCCCTTCAAACTCTTCTTATCACTACCCAGAAGAACTAGCCTTCAAGCTCTCACTTCTCAACAACCCTAATTTCCACCAAACCCTCCAAACCATTTCCCGAACCTCCATACTGAAAGCCCTAGTCATTGACCTCTTCTGCAATGCCGCTTTTGACGTAGCCAAAATTCTGAACATTCCGACTTACTATCTCTTCACCTCCGGCGCATCTGGTCTCGCCGTCTTTCTTCATCTCCCAACCCTTAAAATTCATCCAAACACCATCAAAAGTAGTAACGATGTCAACACCTATCTTAATATTCCAGGCGTACCACCTATCCCAACTTCTGACATGCCAGCCAATAGTAGTACGTTGCATGAGAAATTCATGAACGCTGCAATCCAAATGTCCAAATCCAAAGGAATTATCGTAAACACCTTTGAATCTCTTGAAACAAAAGCCGCCAAAGCAATGACCGACGGCAGATTAGTCTGCGTTCCAAATGCACCAACTCCACCGATTTTCTATGTTGGACCATTGATCGAAACAAATCATCGAAGTACTAATGGTCAACACAAGTGTTTAACTTGGCTAAACTCGCAACCGAGTCGGAGTGTGGCGTTTCTATGTTTTGGCAGTATGGGGTTCCTCTCAGCTAAACAGTTGAAGGAAATGGCAATTGGGTTAGAGGAGAGTGGCCACAGATTTCTCTGGGTGGTGCGTAGTCCACCTACAGAAGATAACATCAAGCCCTTGTTAGCACTGGCTGAACCAGACTTAGATACAGTACTACCACAAGGTTTCATGGACAGAACAAGAGATAGAGGGCTTGTGGTGAAGTCCTGGGCACCACAGCTGGAAGTGTTGAATCATAAATCGGTGGGTGGGTTCGTGACTCACTGCGGGTGGAACTCGGTTCTAGAAGCGGTTGGCGCTGGCGTGCCAATGGTGGCGTGGCCTTTGTATGCTGAGCAAAAGATGAATAGGGTTTTTTTGGTTGAGGAAATGAAGGTGGCTTTGAAACTCAACGAGTTGGATGAGGGGTTTGTGAGTGCGGCTGAGTTGGAGAAGCGAGTCAGAGAGCTGATGGACTCGGAGAGAGGGAAAGAGGTGAGAGAGAGGGTTATGGCCATGAGAGATGGTGCAGTGGCTGCAATGGGAGATGGTGGGTCGTCTCGTGTTGCCTTGGCCAAGTTAGCTGAATCATGGAACCGTGGTTGATACTCCACGCAAATTTAAAAATATTAAATATTAATATTAATATTTTTATTAGTATGGAAAGTGACCAAATCATGACAGCTTGGAGAAGGCACCAAGTTGGAAGCAAAAAAGATGCCAGTTAAGCAGGCATATGGAAGGAACTTGTATTCTCTTTCCCGCATCTATCCAATTTGTAGTACTACGAAGTTTCATTTATTAGTTTAATTGGCTTTAGACATTTTTATATTTATTTTTTCTTTTTAATGTAATTTAATTTCCACTAGTCTTAATGTATTCTATTACATTTTATCATTAATTGTCTTTGTTTTGTTTTGTTTTTTTCTTTGAAACAAATTAAATTATCTTCTTCATTCTTCATTGAGTTATGGAAAAGAAGAACATAATCAGGGTTGGTCGATTAGAGCAGGGCGGTCAAACAATTCCTTCTCCAAGACAAAACTCTTGGCAATATATATATATATATTGTGGCATGCATTATATGGATAAAGGGCCGGGGGTCGTGTGATTAATTTTTTTTATTTTTTATTTTACTTATTATTTTTATTGATCAATCACCATTCACCACCATGGTCACCGTTTCTAGCTAATTTATCAGTTCATCACAAATCGATTGACTATTCCCATGGTTGTCCAAACTGTCCAAAAAATCAATCCTCAATGTCAGCTCCACTGTCATGATTATGTCATGTGACATAATTAATCAAAATAGTAAAAAAAATATTGATGGATGCGTGACACTAATACCCATTTATGACTAGCTTCAAAATCCGTGTGATGCAAAAGTCTATTTGTAAAAATAATATTATTAGAAAATTAGAATTTTAACATAATATTTATTCTCTAAAATATTAAAATGTATTTGTTAATATAATATGTCAATTAAATTTAAAAGATATAGACAAAAAAAAAATTAAATTATTAAATCAAAATAATCTTTGGTGCGATGTTAGTGTAATGTATCACACAAAATTTATGTATACTTCCAAAAAGGATAAATTATTTTGAAAAAAAAAAAGATTTAATGGTAAAATCTTGTGAAAAAATGAAGGAGGTGACACGTTATGGTATTTGATAGAAAAAGATTAAGAGTATCTAGAACCTAGTCCATTCCATGGTCATGGCTTTGATATGTTAGTACGTATCTCATAATGTCGTGTTTTCTTTTTTAATCATCATTGTCTTAATTTGTTTATCTTTCTAATTATAAGTATTTATAGTTTTATATGTTCAATATTTGGAAGAGGAGATGAATAGGCATAAAGAAAACGAAGAAATATGGAATAGACTACTAAATTTGGGTTGAACATCGTCTAGTGTAGGTTTTTCGATTCTTTCACATAAAAACATTGAGATATGTAGTGTACATCAAGCGTTTACCTACCTATACTGCTTAAAAAAGAGTAGTAAAAAAAAAGAAAAAAAAAGTAGGAACAATTACCTTTTGGTGATCACTTCCTAACTTAATATCAAAAAAAAAAAAAAAAGTAGTCCTTTTGAAGCACATATACAGTCAATTTGTAGCAAGTTGGCAAATAATATACTTTCTTTGGTATTAAGATAGAAAGTGATCACTAAAACGTAATTGCTCCAAAAGTCACTAAATGTAACTTTCCTTTCGGAAAATTACTTTTCTAACTTAATATGAAACAAAGAAAATTGATAGTTATTTTGATGTAAGTGAATAATTAATTTGTAGCAAGTTGACAAACATTTTGCTTTTTTTGGTATTAGGTTGTAAAGTGATTACTAAAATGTAATTTTTGCCTTTTCCTATGTTTCATTGTTTCAGCATGTGAATTGAAAAAAAAGATTAAAATTACTTATTTGACACATAGCATCAATAAGAATAGATTCCTCCGTTATTGATGCAAATAGCATCGGCATATGCATGATCTTTTTAGGCGTACACATAATTGGAATATGCATACGAACCACGAGCCTTTTTACTGTTGCTACAGATCCGAGATTCTAATTTATTTTATTATTTTATTATTATTTAATTATTGCTTTTAATTTAATTAGTTTCCTAGGTAGTTTAATATTTACTTATTCTAGTGGAACTAGGTTTTCTTATTTCGCAGGGCTTGTTCTCTATATAAAGGGATGTAAACCTTATGGCCAACAGTTTAGATTTTGATTATTTTCTGTGATTAATAATATTGAGAGAAAGAGTTTCTCATTTATTTCCTACTTTCGTGTTCTTGAGTAAATATCGATCGTGGTTGCTTACTATCTGGCATTGTTCTTACGACAATCAACAGATTAGTGGATACTTAATTGTTCTTTGGTGAGCTTCGTCTCGATCGTGTATTTTCCGCTACATCAGTTGGTATCAGAGTCTAGTTCGTTCTTGCCATCATGCCAAGACGAGGAAGAAGACGTGAAGCCAATCTGGAGTACATGTGTAATCACGAAAACAAGGCCCGAATGCAACAAGATATAGACAAGCTACAAGCCCAATTCGAGAAAATTTGTCTTGAGCAGCAACGTGGTCGTTAACCTATGTTTCGACATTTTGAGGAGGATGAAGATTTGGATGAAGACGAAGGAGGTAAGAACTTTGAATTCATGGAAAAAATTTCTTTTAATAATTTTGGTGATGCTGAAGCTGAAAATTTGGTGGATTTTAATTTTTCGCTTATTTTTTATGAATATGATGATGATGATATTAAGCCAAATATTATTAAAAATTTGGAAGGGCAAGAGGAGGCTATAATCTGTGAGACATGTAACAAAAATTGTTCAAGTAATAATTTTTGTTGTCATGTTAAACTACTTGGTGATTTTCAAGAGGATGAAGTTTTTGTTATTGAAGAGTTGAAGCATTATGATTTATTGGAATTGAAAATATTTGTTATGTTGTCAATCCTCTATTGCTGAAAATTTTGAATGCGATGAGGGGTGCAGAGGAAAAAAAAAATTTTGTGAAATTTTGGGAAAATAAATTTGGGAGGAGATTGAAACAAACAAAGTCGTTAAAGTATTTATTCAAATGGAACGGTCGACATCAATACTTTTGTGAAGCCAACCCACAAAGTTCGGGGTCAAACTCTCTCCAAACAGGGGAAAATAGGGAGAATAATGTAAGGTGTAAAAAGGTCACTTTTGTGCAACCAAACTATTGTAGATCAAACAATGAATCCGCAATATCAACAGCTGGAAGCATGGTGGTAGTTTTATTGGGGACCGAACAGTCTAAGTCTTTAACGTCAATCACTTGGTTCCTTATCATGAAGTTAGCTCTAAGGATGAGGCTACGAATTCGGGGGCGAATTCTTTCCAAATATAGGAGAATGATGCAGAATGCATCGGCGTACGCATAATCCTTTTAGGCGTACACATAATTGGAATATTTATACGCACCACGAGACTTTTTACTGTTGCTGCTGATCTGGGATTCTAGTTTATTTTATTATTTTATTATTATTTAATTATTGCTTTTAATTTAATTAGTTTCCTAGGTAGTTTAATATTTACTTATTCTAGTAGAACTAGGTTTTCTTATTCCATAGGACTTGTTCTCTATATAAAGGGATGTAAGCATAATCGCAAACAATTTAGACTTTGATTATTTTATGAGATTAATAATATCGAGAGAAAGAGTTTCCCTTTTATTTCTTGCTTTCGTGTTCTTAAATGAATATCAATTATGGTTGCCTACTATTTGGCATTGTTCTTGCGACAATTAACAGATTAGTGGACGCTTGATTGTTCTTTGGTGAGTTTCGTCTTGACTGTGTATTTTCCGCTGCATCAGTTATATATATATATATATATATAGTAAAGATCAAATAAACATAAGAACATGTGCATACAATTATTTTTCTTTTATTTTTTAAATACATGGAAAGGAGAGTGAAGGTTAGGTCTGTTATATTTTTTAGAAATAAAATAAAAAATGAGTGATTCAAATTATTATTTATTATATGTGATTTTATTACCATCATGTCATTTATTTATTTGGTCCATTATTATGAGTTAGTGGGTATATTATTGTTGGGGGGTTACACATCCTTTTGAAAAAAAAAATGGTTTTTCTATTATCATTTTTATGGTTTTTTGTTGTCTTCTTCTTCTTCTTTTTTGGAATGAGAAAAACCACAAGAATTTTAGAAAAACCTTTTCCCATTCCTTATTTTCTCTTTATTTATAAACTTCTTTTGTATAAAATTTCATCTAGTTTTCTTCAACATTTATTGAATATTTTCATGGAATGATCAAGAGCTGTTCGGTTCCTTGTACTTACGAGTGCACGTGTACGAGGAACACGATTGTTGTATCCTGAAGGGTTGGGGCGCTAGAGAACCTAGATGCACCGAGTGATTCACTTTGAGGGGCGCAAATCAATTCTTAAGGACAGTGTTCGCACACGCCTCAATCGATAAGTTTATTTCTTTTAATATAAATTATATTATTGTATATTTTGATTTTGGCATTCATGTTTTTGCTCCTATATTTCCAATAATCTTAAGAGTTTCGTTTCGTTAAGTGTCGTTAATCAATTGATATAATTATTCTAGTTTATAATTTACATGATTCGTGTGTTATTTGAATCATTAGATTTTCTTAGTTTATTACAAAAAGTTGACGAGTCTTCTATCTTAGTCTTGATATATTCATTTCAATGATATTCTATTATTTTGCACAATCTTTTTGAGTTTTGTGATATTGAATCATATTATAATGAATTGATAGAATTGTTTTTAAAAATATGTTATTTTCAATATTTGAGATTCTTTAATTATATAATTGTTTGAATCTATTCGTTGTTTATCACCAATATTTTTACCAATGGAAGTTATGTAATTTGAGAATATGATTAGAAAATACTCTATCAAGTATAGTGTAATTTCATTCTATTTAGCAGATTTTATGGTCTTCATTGTTTATCATTACAGGCTTATAATTTTGTGATAACTTAGATGAAAAAAATGTTGTAGAGATTAGTCTTCTATGAGAGGAAAAAAATAAAATAAAATAAAATAAAATTGGTGTTATATTTGGAGAATGTATACATATGGATTGAATTTCACAATGATGTCTAGATAATAATTATGATTGTTAAAGCAAATAAAATTATTTTGTTTAAATTATATATCCCGATTATATATTCATTTTGTGATAATTCTTGCATTGAGAATTATAAATTTATGAGAGTTTTCCGATATCAATCCATTTTAGTTAAATTGCATAGATGGCTGTATCCTATTCAGATGTGGAATTTTTAAATTTTGATCAAGCATATTATTTTATTTATGATGTTAAAATTATGGAAAATGATAAGGGGGACAAAGTGGGAATGCCAACGGTGGGACAACTAACGGTGACTGTCAAAATGTTTGTAAGAAAAAACGTTAAAAAATGGTTAAAATATGGAAGCTTTTTGAAGAAACTGAAATAATATCAAAAAGATTTTTTCAGCCTCGAGTAGCTCCAAGTAGTCATTCCTCTCTCCCTTCTCTCCTCACTCTTTCTATAGCAAATCACCCAAACCCAATGTAGGCACCCAAACCCATCAGCTAAACTTCTTGATACCACCTTCCTCTTTCAAGCCTGTCAACTAAAGTTGATGTTTGTGTGTGGAGATGGGTTGATTCATGGATCGATGGCTTGCGGCGGTGATAGCTTACAATAGTGAAAGATCGACGATCGCTGACGAAGACGCCATGGCTCTACATTACCAATAATAGAGGATGGGCCTTTAATAAATATAACTACCATGAGATCGAAGCGACCCAAATCTAATCTGAGCTCTATTTAAGAAACAACGCTACCGATCTCTCAGTTGCCATTTTTGTGCTGCTCTATAGTGGTTTGCTGTTGTGTTCTTCTTTTTCTTCTTCTTTTCTTTTTCCTTTTTTGTGTGTGCTACTATTTAGAACAACCTAATCTTTTTCTAAAACAAGATAATTATCATGAAAATTAGGTGGGGATGAGAGGTGAACCCCATTGTTATCTGGTTAAAATCTCAACTTATCTGAATTGTCGTTATTGAGTTTTTGTGATTATCTTGATGCAATTGTTGTGGAATTGCTTTGATGCATTTTTTGTGTGATGCATTATTGTGGAATTATCTTGACTTTAGGTGGGGATGTGGTTGTTGCCTGGGTTTGTGGGGAAGAAAGGGAGGAGAGGTGTGAACCCCATTGTTATCTGAATAAAATCTCAACTTATCCGAATTGTCATTGTTGAGTTTTTGTGATTATCATGATGCAATTCTTGTGGAATTGCCTTGATGCATTTTCTGTGTGATGCATCGTTGTGAAATTATCTTGAATTTAGGTGGGGATGTGGTTGTTGCTGGGTTTGTAGGGAGGAAAGGGAGAAGAGGTGTGAACCCCATTGTTATCTGAATAAAATCTCAATTTATCTGAGTTGTCATGGTTGAGTTTTTGTGAGTATCCTGATGCAATTATTGTGGAGTGTTTTAATGAAACCTAGTCGAATAAGAGAGGTGGTTTCGAGTGCGAGTGGGTTCCTTTTTAGGAATCACTGAATTGAAGGAGAATGTTTGAGAAAGTGGTACTTGAAATTTAGATAAAAACCCAGTTATCTGATTTTGGAAGCAATCTCACCTGTGAAATTAGGAATTCCCATATTTAGATATTTTTTGTCTCTTAACAGTGTTAAAAGTTAAAACCACTTACCAATCAGGTTCAGCCACATCGATGGTCTTATATTTTGGTCCTCTAATAATGGTCCTATGTATCACTACTCTAAAATTATATCATTTTTTTTTTTTTTATAATGCTTGAATTTGTGGGAATTATTTTCATATTAAATTGCAAAAATGATACATACATGAGATTATTATATTCTTAATGAATATTTTAAAATACAAAGAGTAACCTGATTTTATTAATTTTCAACCATTGAATTTGATAGAGTTAATTGTTATATTCGGTTACAGAGGTTATGATATTACTTAAATTTGATTTAATTTTCAACAATAAGGTTTGATTATTGCTAGTCAATTGATTGTATGATTTGGTTACAAAACTTAAATTATTATTTAAATTTGATTCAATTTTTAGCCAAGGGAATCATAAGTAACCAATTGATTATATGATTAATTTTGTAACCGATAGACCATTAAATTTTTGTAACCGTTAGAAATTTGATGTTTGACTCTTGGGTTAAATTTTTGTGACCGTTGGATTATTAAATATTGATGATGATTATACTACTAAATTCTTTTGACCGTTAGAGTTCGGTTACAAATCTATATCTTTAATTGGTAGAATCATATTTCTTAATTATTTATTTGATTGATATCTTAATCGTAAAGGTGATTGAAATGAATGTATGTCATAAACCTTTTGTTTATCATGCTTAAAGAGAGAGTTTAAATTTATATATCTTGTTAGTCAATTTTAAATTGATTGAATTTAATTGTGAGACATGATATTGTTAATTTATGTGTGCATATCAACTTGTGATTTTGATAAAGTATGTTCAAAGCATATATAAATAATTTTTATGAGAAAAATCATGATATTTATAAATTTGATCACTTCAGATATGGGTGTAGAGATTATACTATTGACATATTGAAATCCTTATATAATTTGGATGTTGTATGTGACTGGTTTTTTCACATAGTGAAAATAAAATTTGATGATGAGATCATAATTGAGTATCATGATAAAATTTATTTTGAATTTACATGTCTCTCTGTATAACCCTTTACATAATGAGAATTATTTTAAATTGAAAAAAAAAAAAAAAAAGAAGAAGTTTTTCCACTATCATTTTTATAGGTTTTTTTTGTTGTCTTCTTCTTCTTTTTTGAAATGAGAAAAACCACTAGAATTTTAGAAAAACCCTTTCCCAATCCTTGTTTTTTTCCCCCTATGTATAAACTTCTTTTGTATAAAATTTCATCTTTTTTTTTTTCAACATTTATTGAATATTTTCATAAAACGATCAAGAGTTGTTTGATTCCTTGTACTTGCAAGTGCACATGTACGAAGAACATGATTGTTGTATCCTAGAGGGTTCAGGCGCTAGAGGACTTAGATACACTGAGTGATTTACTCCGAGGGGCCTGAAGCGCACAAATCAACTTTTAAGGACAGTGTTCACACACGCCCCAATCGATAAGTTTATTTCTTTTATTATAAATTATATTATTATATATTTTGATTTTTGACATCTATGTTTTTGCTCCTATATTTCCAACAAGGTCCGTTAGGAAGACTGGAAGAGCTTCTCCTCCACTTATTTTCTTGTCTCGAAGCCCACAACTAAATACTGAACCAAATACAAAGGGCCAAGGTAACAAGAGAAAGGAACAACTATTGCCCTCCACATTTTTATCACACCCCCTAATGCTTTAGGTTTTATGAAAAATATAAAAGGTTTTTACGAAAATGGGCCGCTGTGTCCACTAGAAAACATCATTTTGAACAACTTTGTAGAAAAAAGTTTTTCCAAAATCTATTGTTTAATTAGACTTTTTAGCCATTTATAACATTTATTTCATTTTTTGCCAAAAAATATATTATTGTGTTTGCTTCACGGAAAATATGAGGGAAAGGAAAAAAAATATGAGGGATTCTATTTTCCCTTTTTTGGTTGCAATTGAAAGTGAGAGGAAAAAAAATGAAATGAAAAAGAGGAGGGAAAATTCTAAAAGAAAATTTCCATTTAAAAACGTGAGGAAAGTTTGGAAAAATTTCTGAGAAAAATTTATCGAGCTCTAAACTGCAAATTCAGTCTATCGCCTCCTTCTCTCTTTTCTCTTCTTCCTCCTTACGACCACTATCCACGATCTGCAGTTGTTGGCCACTCCCATCAACCTTCGATCAGCCACCACCACCGGTGCGGTCCGACTGCTAGTCACCGCCAATGAACTCCGACTGTACCTTCCTTCAATTGGCGGCCATTCCTCCGATGAATGATCACAGTCGGGGACCTGTATTGATGTTCATTTTCCATGTAAGTAATCATTAATTTCCCCATGTTTGAAGAAGATTTCAATTTTTAGCTTTGACTTTTTGGTTTGAGCTCATCAGCATTGCATTAGTGCAATGATGCTTCTTGAAATATGAAAGACAGCTTTTTTGGTAAGAAAAAAATGAACTTAGGAGTTGAAATGTTGAAGTACATATTGCTTTATTTTTTATTCTATACAAAACCTTACCTTGTTGCTCTGTTTATCATTTCTTTTCTATTTTTTTTTATTGTTCCTTTTTTCATGAGCGATTATACGATTAGTGATTGATGAAGAAGGGATCATTCTAGGTCCAAATTGTTTCCGCACATGTTAATATGGAGATATTGTAATGAAAAAGCAAGCTCAAGACAGGCAACCCATAGTATAGATTTTCCAAGACAGGCTACTGCTATTTTCCCAAATAATATTGCAAAAATTTGTAGTCACAAGCTTCCCAACCCTTTTTCAATCCCGGATGACATCTTGATGAGGTTTCACAAAAGTTATGAAGACCTATTTCTGTCTAGAGGGCATGAAATGTATTCCAAAGATATTCATTCAGTAAACAATTTATACCAAACAAGAGACAAAATTTTAATAATATGGGCTGTGTTGAGCTTGCATTTTTGGTATTGGAGCATATGGGTCCTTCTTTTTTTTTTTTTTTTTTTTTTTTTTTTTTAATTTTGCGTTTGTAGATTTTTTTTGGTTGATAGTGCAATTAGTTTTTATTTGTTCTTAATATTTGATCATCTAGGTGTTCCTTTAATAGCATCATTGATCACTATAAACCAGCTTGTTAGCAACAGCATCAAGCTTGATGATAACAGGGGACCATGTTTGTTAACGTATCACCTAGATATGGGTAAAAGTTATTTCTAAGGATAAACGTGGTTGGCAACCAGTTTTGAGAGGGAGTGCTAAGTCGAATTCAAGACCTTTGCTTCTCAAGGCATAAGTTACAGGACACAATCATCTTGCCAATTTAATAATTAATTCCCTTTTATTACTATATTTTCCTTTCTCTTTTCTTTTCTCTTAAAAACCAAAGGAAAACTTAGAGGAATCCTTTTACTTTCCTGTCATTTTTCCATAGACAACCAAACACTAGAAAGTTTTCTATTTTCCTTTCCTTTTCTTTTCTTTCTCATTTTTTTTCCCATACTTTTTTTTCCTGGCACTTTCTGTGAACCAAATAGTGGGTTAAATGATAGATTTTGATAAAAAAGAAAATTGTACTAAGTTGTTCAAAAAATGTTTTCTAGTGGAGAATGCGGCCAGTTTTTGTAAAAACCTTTTATATTTTGCATGCACCCGCAAGCCTAGTGTCCCCCAAGGAGCTATTGGGCTGGGTGGGGAACGTCTGGCCCAAGCATTAACAGGTCTACGGACAAGATCTTTCGAACAATTACACTTGCACCAGAAATTTTGTTGCTGAAAATATCAAGTTCATAGCCTTCCAAAACAAACAGTAGCAATTGGAAGGATTTCCATTTTGTTACGGAGTATTAGGCCTATGGTTCAAGAATGATGGTTTTCCCCCCCGATTGGGTACAAGGCAAAGGACTCATCATAAGTCCCAACACCTTACCCCATGGGATAGGGCCGGTCTTCCCACCAAAACCTAAGGACTTAAGGCTTGAACCTGGAACTTCACCTACATATTTGTAAGGTGGGGGGAAATGCCACATGGCCACAAGGACAGAAAGTTGTTTGATTAACAAGGATTTCTTGAGTGAGGGTAGTTATCGCAGTCCCTTGGTTTTATTTGCATCCCTCACTTATTTTAATTTTTCAAGCTTTTATGAAAAGAGGGGGGCTATTGCCACCACATAAAATACTCTTAGCCCTCATTAATTTACACTTTTTAAGATTTTATTAAAAATATAAAAGGTTTTCATGAAAACTAATTACATTGTTCGCTAAAAAACATCATTTTGAACAACTTTGTAAAAGGAAATTTTTTCAAAATCTATCATTTAAACAGACTTTTTGGCTATTTACGATCTTTATTTTATTTTTCATGAAAAATGGCCAAAAAGTGTACTTAAATGACAAATTTTGGAAACAAATTCTTCTACAAAGTTGTCCGGAATGATGTTTTTTAGTAGACTATGTGGTTAGTTTTCGTAAATTTTTTTTATATTTTTCATAAAACTTAAAAAATATAAATTAATTGGGGGGCTTAGAGTATTTTATGTGGTGGCAATAGCCTAGCCCTTATGAAAAATATAAAATATTTTTATAAAAATTAACCACATAGTCCTTTAAAAAACATCATATTGAACAAATTTTTTTTCAAAATTTGTCATTTAATTGAACTTTTCAGCCATTTATAATTTAAAGTTATTTTCTAATGGTCAATGGAGTCAATTTTCAAAAATAAATAAATAAATTAACCTTTTATATTTTTTTATAAATCTTCAAAAATTAAAATAAATAGGAGATGCAAATAAAATTGAAGGGTGGCAATTAGGGGTATTAGTGGTTCGGTTTGGTTCGGTTTTAGCGTAGATTTCAAACCAAACCATTATACTTCGGTTTTGTTCTTACCAAACCAAAACCAAACCATACTATAAAAAAACCGAACCAAACAAAAAAACTTTGGTTTGGTTCAGTTTCGGTTTTAACCTATCAAGTAGCAACAAATAATTGAAAATAAAAAAAATGACATGCCAAACTCCAAATAAATTCTTTTTTTTAATAAAAGCATTACATTAGCAACTAAAAAAAAAACATTAAACATTGTATCAAAATGAAAACATATTGACATATGTCAATGCAATTACTAAGCTGCAAAGTGGGGAACTAAACACAAAGAACATATGCTTGCACAGGGATGAGCAATCACCAATCTCATCAGGCTTCTCAATTAAATAGAAACACAATTAACAAAAGTGTCCCTCTTCACAAAATAGAACACATAGGCTTCTCAGAGATGAACAATCACCAATCTCGTCTGGGATCTGCCTGGAAAGACGATTACCCCTCAAACTATATAAAATTGTTCAATTATGGCAATTATTTCTGAAATTAAAACTGTATTAGCAATTGAAATTCAGTGTTGGCAAAGCTACTGGCGAGCCATTGATTTAAACTACAGCTTGAGAGACTACAAAAAGGGCTTATACCAAAAATACTTTATTTTTTCTCACTAGGAATACCAAACATACTCTGTAATGTTTATTACAGTTAACATGGTCTTACAGGAACTTACAATTACGAAAGAAACCGAACAGTTTGTATTCCCCACGGTTTGTATTCAATGTCATCCAAGAATTGAAAATAAGCATATCTCCAAGCCTTGTTCAATGCCAAGGGACCACAAACACACCAGAAAGCCCACTGCGAATCCCAATGGTAAGTTCATGTAAAACCACTTCATATCAATCCATTCACGGTCTTCATCATTTTGGTCATTGGCTTTTGGTGTTTGATGTTGAGGGGCGTCACTCCTACTGCAATTGACTGTGAGTGGGAGCCCACAAAGCTCATGGTTGCCAATAAAACTGAGCGGACTAAAAGTTTGGAACTGGGTGCCTGATGGAATTTTGCCAAAGAATTTGTTGTATGACAAATTTAAAGGCTATGTTTGGATAAAGAATTTCTCGATGGAATTTGCTTTTGAGATAGAATTTGTAAAATTTTTAAAAAGATTTTGTCTATCTCATCCTTATAAAAATTTTGCAAATTCCATCTCAAAAGCAAATTCCACCAAGAAATTCCTTATCCAAACATAGTGTAAATGACCCAAAAATGATAATTCTGCCATGCCTTAAGGTATTATACCTGAAAGTTGGTTCATTGAAAGATCAAGAGATTTCAATAATTTCATAGCGCTGATATTCTCAGGAATCTTCCCATGGAGATGATTTTTAGAAAAGTTCAAAAATAGTAAACCATATAGGCTTGTTACTTCTTCAGGGATCTCTCCAGATAAACTATTGCATGAAAGGTCAATGCTTGTCACCAGAGAAAGAGTATGGTTATATTCATACTTCATTCTTTTCATCACCAACAATGCTATTTCCCCAAATTCAGTAGCATAAAATTCGTAAGAAATGTGGCCACTTGAAGTTTGTTGTTCCGTCATGGCACTGAAATTACCGAGGCATTGTGGAATTATTCCCAAGACATTGTTATCTGCAAGATCAAGGATTTGAAGAAAATCTAGGCTGCAGAGGCCTAGAGGAATTCTGCCACTTAGCTTATTTGAACGAAGAGCAAGGACTTTGAGATAAGCCATACTCCCTATCCACACAGGTATGGTTCCTGAGAACTCATTTTCACTGAGATCTAAAGCTATCAAGTCCGTGCAATTTTGCAATGACAATGGCAACTTTCCAGAGAGACTGTTGTTGTGCAAGTTCAACGACTTAAGCTCCAATAGCGAACCCATATAACTTGGTATTTTTCCTGTCAGATTATTGTTTCTCAATTTTAACACTTCTAACTGTATCCAATACATCCAACAGTCAGGAAGTTCTCCTGATAGAAGATTTGTTGAGAGATCAAGAATACCCAACATCTTTCTTAACTCCAACCTCTGACAAAACATAGGAGAAAGAGATCCATTCAAAGAATTATTGGAAAGATCCAAGTAAATTATGCCAGAAGACACTTGGGAAAGTGGGCCAGACAACTTGTTGGAGCCTAGAAAAATTCTGCTTCCAAAAGGTAGAGTTGGAATGTTGCCATGGATATGGTTGTGCGATAGATTTAGATGATCAATACGCAACAAGCTCCAGAACCAAGTAGGAATGGCGTCTGAGATTTTCGCATTGGATAAATCTAGAAACCAACAATCCTTCTGTGTTCTAAGCCATGCAGGAAATCGAGGCCCCAGCTGCCAGGATTCCATCTGTACAGTTTTTACTTGAAACGGAGGAATCCAGTTAGAGCTTACTTTCAAAGTCAACATATTTGAAGATGCTGAAAACATCTTCAATCTCGTTAGATTGGAAAAGTGCACTTCGGAGACGACACCTTTCAAGAAGTCGTGAGAGATGCCTAAATATGTCAGCTTCGAAAGATGTCCTAAACCTCCCGGTATGGTGCCATTTAATTGATTGTAAGAAACATCTAACTCTTGCAAGTTGAAAAGATCTCCCATGGTTTCTGGTATTTCCCCTTGAAGGTAGTTGTATGACAGATCGAGTTCTGTAAGTGAAATCAGGGTGCCAATGGCTATCGAAAGTTCACCTTGAAAATTGTTGGTCGAAAGGAGGAGGAATTCAAGGCTAGTTAGATTATACAAGAATTCTGGCAAGGTAGAGTTAAAGTTGTTATAAGAAAGATCGAGGAATCTAAGAGCAGACATGTTTTGAAGAGTTATGGGAATTGGACCATGAAAATCGTTGCCGCTTAGATCAAGTTCAACAAGAGAGCCAAGACTAGAGAACCAGGACTCAAGTTTTGAGAAAATAATATTGTTCGCTGAAAGATCAAGGACGACAAGAGATGAAAAATTAACATGACAAAGGGGAGCAATGTAATGAATTCCACATTGAGACAAGTGTAACTCTGATAAAGAAGGGAGTGTGTTCATCACCTGTCGCCAATTATGTGCCTTACTAAGGTCAATTCCACTCATGTCAAGAAATTGTAGGTAGGGAAGATGAGAAATCCATCCCACATCCTCGACAGTCAGTTAATTCCATCCAATGTTAAGATGACGCAAGCTTGAGAGATTTCCCAGCTGAAGAGGGATGACACCAGAAAAACCTTCATCATTGAAGCTCAGGTCCAGATATCTTAAATTTGTGAGGGAACCAATGAATTTTGGAATATGACCTCCAAAATGGTTGTTGCTCAGGTCTATGTAGTGAAGATGTTTCAAATCCAGCAAGGAATCACTTACCTCACCGCCTAAGTCTGACCATGTTAAGTTGAGCTTGACAACATGCCCCGTTGTGTTGTCACAACCCACTCCTTTCCACGTGCAGCAGTCAGTAGCAGTCCAAGACGACAGCCGGTTCAAAGGATTGTCAAGGCCTTGTTTGAAGCTCAGAAGAGCTTTTCGTTCTTCTCCTCTGCATACTACATTTGGATTTCCATCACAAAAACAAAGCTTGGTGGTTGCCAAGGTGAAAAACCAAAGTAAAAGAACCACCAAAACTCCATCATCTCTGCCCATATCCTATCCCCCTAATAAGAAATTATAGAAAGGAAGTTTGTAAAGCTTTAATTATTGTCATAAGTAGCAGAGTCATAGGCTGTATATATAAACAAAATGAAAAGTACTTACCATGAGGTTTGCCGTTTCTGACAAGCAACCAGTAGACTGTAGACCTTTGGTGCACAAAACAACCATACAAATTCCATGGGACTGACACTTTTATTTGGTCATCCCTTGGAAGACTTGGAAGTGTTTCCACTCACATTTGCTTTATTTGACAAAGGAACTAGCACCTACATTATACCTTTCAAGTTTTTATTTTTATTTTTATTTTTTTTTTGTTGTTTTTTTTTTTTGAGAAGGTAAATGATTGTATTAGAAAAGAAAAGAAGGGACTAGAGCCTTGTACATGAGAGATATACAAGAGAATAAAAAGGAGCTCATTTGAGATGGTAGTTGCTTGGAAGTTCAATTGAGATGGTAGTTTCCTAGTAATTTAGGCTTTAGCTACTGCTGGGGTCTAAGTGTCTAGCTAGAGATTATAAAGGTCACTGGCTTAAGGGCTTTGCTGGGGTCTAAGTGTCTAACTAGAGATGATAAAGCTTTAATTATTGTCATAAGTAGCAGAGTCATAGGCTGTATATATAAATAAAATGAAAAGTACTTCATGAGGTTTACCATTTTTCAAGAGCAACCAGTAGACTCCAGACCTTTGGTGCACAAAACGACCATACTAATTGCATGGGACTGACACTCTTATCTGGTCAGAATTCCAACCAAATTCCATTCACATTTGCTTTATTTGACAAAGGAACTAGCACCTACTTTATACATTTGCTTCTTTCACATTAGCTACTGCTGGGGTCTAACTAGAGATGATAAAGGTCACTGGATTAATGGCTTTGCTGGGACTTATGAATCTTGCTGCAAGTAATCCACACAAAATCTGACATTAATCGTGATAAGGTCATAATTAGATGGAAAAAGTTGGTCCTTTTTGGATATTAATTTTAATTTATAGTAATCGGCACACGCATACACACACACACACATGTAGGGATTTGTTCAACCGCACTATGTCACGGAGACTGCAGCCACTAATCATGCACATGATGTCTTTGCATCAAGCATAAAAAGACTCATGCCACATCGCACAAATATACATACGAGTCAAGATTGGGGTTTGATACAAGTTTTTATAATTTTATTTGTGACTCATATTTTACAAAACCCACTAGATTAGATAGTCTTTGCAATTCTAATCTGATAAACTAGAATTCAAGTTGAATTCCAATTCTATGCAAGCAAACATATTCTAAGTTATTCACATATGTTGAAATTCTCAAATTAAACAGTGGCCTTTGATAAATGACTGTCAACTGCTATAAACTTTCTTTGTTTGCTACTGTATTAGCTTGGGAAGCACTCAGCAAAGTGCAATATTTTCCTTTATTTAATTATTTTTTTGATAAAAGGTTACTGTATTGCAAAAAATAGGCCAAAGCCATGCATACAGGGAGTATACCAAAAGAAAAGAAAAAGAAAAGAAAGAGCCTAAAGAATCAAACTATCCAAAAAATCTTCCAGAGGAATCCGGCTAAAAAAGCGGCCAGAATCACCCCACTCAAAAAGGAAGTCAAAAATGTAATATCTCTACACAATACAGTCATCTGGGACCAACACTTCTATTTTGTCCTCCCTCCAAGACTTTACTTTCTTTGCCGTGTTTGACAAGCTCAATTCAGATGGCAGTTTCATATGCAATCTAGGCTTAACTGGTGCCTGGGTCTAACTAGAGATGATAAGGCCAGGTGGCAAGACCATCAGATTGAGTCACAATATGTGAAAAGCCATCAAAGATCCTTAATCCACGCACTGACAATTTGACACTAATCGTGATAAGGTCGATAAAGAAGGGAGTGTGTTCATCACCTGTAGTCAATTAGGTGTCTTATCAACTCCACTCATTTCAAGAAATTCTAGGAAGGGAAGATGAAAAATCCATCCCAGATCCTAAAATTGCAAAAGAGCAGCAGAAGGGAAACTTCCAAGTTTAAGATAATGCAAGCTTGAGAGATTCCCAGCTGATGAGGAATGACACCAAAGAAAACCCGCACCCTTTAGGTCCAGGTATCTTAAATTGGTGAGGGAACCAAAGAATTTTGGAATAAGACCCTCAAAATGTTTCAACTCAAGCAAGGAATCACTAACCTCACCGAATAAGAGTGACCCTGTTAAGTTCCCTGTTATATTGTCACAACCCACCCCTTTCCACTTGCAACAGTCAAGACCAGTCCAAGACGACAGCTGCTTTGAAGCATCATCAAGGCCTTGTTTGAAGCTCAAGTGAACTTTTCTCTCTTTTTCTCTGCATTGCAAATTTGGGTTTCCATTACAAAAACTAAATTTGCCTTGACATTTGTCAGCAGATCATATCCAGTGCAATCTGTAACTACCATATTAACTTCCATAACTTGCAATAGCTAAAAAAAAAAAAAAAAATCAATAAATAACCCATGTATAGATCAATAAATTATCCAGAAAAAAAAAATGGATTGGGAATTTGAGAAAGAGAGTGAATGAATCATACTTGATCATGAATGTTTTGGATTGTCACGGGCAAGAAATAGGAAGGTATCGCTCATGGCACTCACTTCTCTAAAGCAGGTTGATTGGTTGGATGATATTAAGAATATAGAAGAAGAAGAAAGAAGTTATTCAGAAAATAGAGTTCTTTGGCTCTACAAGAGGTTTCCCTCCCCTCGAAGTGGGTGCTTCTCTCCAATTCTCACTTACAAGAGAGACAAGAGAGAGAAGAGAGAAGAGAAAGAGACGAGTGTTACCTGTTGACGGCGGAGGACGACAACGGCAGAGGGCGGAGACCGGCGAATCGGACACTGCGGAGGATTCGTGAGAACCCTAGCCTCTGGAGAGAGGGCCTGATGGTGTGGTTAACAGGCTTTTTCCGGGTTCGTAGTGGTAAAGATAATTATACTAAAAGCGGTGTTAACAACGCCGCTTTTAGACTTTAAATTTCTTTTTTTTTTTTTTGGTTTCTTTAATGGTTTCTTGTAACTCGAATTTCGAATCGTCTATGTCAAGTGAAAGCATATTTTGAAAAACACCTGAATTTTTTTAAAAAAAAATCTAGAAAACGCATGGGTTGGGTAAAAAAAAAGCCTTGAACTGTAGACTCCATTTTAAAATCGGCTTTTTTACTTGAACCAATTGCTTTTCTAACTTTTTTTCAAAATTGAGGCATTGTTTGAAAGAAAATATGCAACCATAGGGTTGATCATGCTGGTGTGTTTGATGAGCAACAAACAAGAATTTTTGTTTTTTGGTAAAGCATGTAATTTAAAATGACTTGGTTCCTCTCTTCCGTCCCATGGAATTTGGATCCTCCATAGGTTTTTTTTTTTTTATAGGGATCTTGTAAAACTTTTTATGATCACCGGATCATTTAGTTTGTAAATGAATAAATAACACAAAAAAAAAAAACTATTAAATCATCAAAACTTGTACGCAAAAAAGCCTTACAAGGAAAAATTTATAGAGAATCCAAGTCCCATCCCATGAGCTTGAAGGTGTCTAAAGTAGTGGGGGTAAGGTTGTAAAACAAGTCAAGCTACTCAGGCTCGACTTGATATAAACCTCGTTCAAGCTTGCTTGTGAGATAAATGAGGTCTACTTGAACATCATTTTAAAACTTATCAAAAGTACTATTTGAGCTCAGCTCGACAAAAGACTTGTTCGAACTCGTTCATGAGTTAAATGAGTCAAACTCAAGCTTTATTTTTAACTTTGTTAATTTAATGAGTTTTGTTTGAGCAGCCTATTATTCAGCTTCGCTCGACTCATTTATACCTCTAAATTTGGGGGTGAGAGCTTAGGCTCCCACTCGCTTAGCCAATTGCCACGTGGATTAACTTAGGGCGTGCCATGTGATTTGATGACTTGCGGGGACTTCCCTATTGTAAGGTGAGCCCAATGTACCAACACCAATCACAATGTACACCAGTATATTCAAGATACCAACACCAATCACATAGGAAGGGGAAGGTATGTCTAGAAAAAGGGTGAATCCTATGAGCGCATAAAGAGTGAATCCCATGTTCGCTGTAAGACAATTAAAACATATATAGGCTCTAATAAGATGGAACTAACTCAAAATGTAATTTACTGTGCACTTTTAGAGTGGTTGGTCAGGTTGTATGAAGACATATATCAATTAAGTACCTTTATAAATAAAAATAAAAATAAAAACCCCTTAAATGACAAAGGTTAAGAGTACATGTGCATGGAGATAGATTATGCAAAATGAAAATTAAATAAGTAAATTTGGAGGGCTGCAAAGGAAACAATAAGAAAACCAAGAAAATTAAAAAAGAAACCCACAAGGCCACAAGTAGATGTGTTTCTCACTTTCTCAAGTCACCTATAGGCCTTGGAAAAAAAAATAAAAAATCACCAATCTAAAATTATTCAATTATAGTAATTAATTATTCTGCAAGTAAAATTGTACTAGCTCTAGAAAGCCAGTAGTGAGCTATTTTATTTAAACCACAGCTTAAGGGAATACATTATGCATATGCCAAACATACTAAATACTTTTTCTATTACACCCAAACATGTTCTTACAGACACTTACATTTATAAAGGAGACCCCACATTTTGTATTCCATGTCATCCACGAATCGAAAATAAGCATATCTCCAAGCCTTGTTGAATGCCAAGGGACCAATAACACACCAAAAGCCCACCACAAATCCCAATGGTATGCTCACATAAAACCACTTCATATCAATCCATCCATGGTCTCCGTCGTTTTCTTCATTGGCTTTTGGTGTTTGATGTGGAGGTGCATCATTCCCAACGCAATGGTCTGAAAGTGGAGGCCCACAAAGCTCATGGTTGCCAATAAAACTAAGTGGGCTAAAGCTTTGCAACTGGGTGCTTGATGGAATTTTGCCAGAGAATTTGTTGTATGACAAGTTTAAATGACTCAAAAATGATAATTCTGCCATGCCTTGAGGTATTACACCTGAAAGTTGGTTCATTGAAAGATCGAGAGATTCCAATAATTTCATGGTGCTGATCTTCTCTGGAATCTTTCCATGGAGATGATTTTTGGAAAGGTTCAAGGATAGCAAACCATGGAGACTTGTTACTTCTTCAGGGATCTCTCCAGATAAACCGTTGCATGAGAGGTCAATGGCTAGGACCAGACGAAGAGTTTTTACTATATTCATATTCCATTCTTTTCATCACCAATTGCACGGATTCCATGAAATCATGATCATCAATGATATATGAGATGGCGCCCCTTGAATTTTGTTGTTTGGTCATGGCCGTGAGATTATTGAGGCATCGTGGAATTGTTCTGGAGAGATTGTTATCTGCAAGATCAAGGATTTGAAGAGAACTTAGGTTACAGAGCTCTTGGGGAATTCTGCCACTAAGCTTATTTGAACGAAGATCAAGGATGATGAGATTAGTTTTCCCTATCCACGTAGGTATGGTTCCAGAGAGATCATTTTCACCGATATCTAAATCCATTAAGCTTGTGCAACTTTGAAATGACAGTGGTAACTTTCCAGAGAGACTGTTGTTGCGCAAGTTCAACGACTGGAGAATCAGTAGCGAACCCATAGAACTTGGTATTTTTCCTGTCAGATTATTGTTCCTCAATGACAACAGTTCTAACTGTGTCCAATTCATCCAACAGTCAGGAAGTTCTCCTGATAGAAGATTAGTTGAGAGATCAAGAATAGCCAGCATATTAATTCTCTTCATCCAACCTTTCACAAAACATGGGAGAAAGAGATCCATTGAATGAATTATTGGAAAGATCTAAGACTTCTATGCCAGAAGAGACATGGGGAAGTGGGCCAGACAACTTGTTGGAGCCTAGACAAATAAAGCTTCCAAAAGGTAAACTTGGTATGTTGCCGTGGATCAGGTTGTGCGATAGATTTAGATGAGCAATTTTGGACAAGCTCCAGAACCAATTAGGAATGACATCTGAGATTTTTGCATTGGTTAAATCTAGAAACCAACAATCCTTCTGTGTTCTAAGCCATGCAGGAAATCGTGGCCCCAGCTGCCAGGATTCCATGTCTATAAATTCTAGTTGAAATGGAGAAATCCAGTTAGAGCTTACTTGCAAAGTCAGCATGTTTGAAGATGCTGAAAATGTCTTCAATCTCGTTAGATTGGCTAGGTGCACTTCGGAGACAACACCTTCCAATAAATTGTTAGAGATGCCTAATTCCTCTAGCTTCGAAAGATGTCCGAAACTTTCTGGTATGGTGCCATTCAATTGATTGTAAGAGATGTCCAATTTGTATAGCTTCGAAAGATGTCCAAAACTTTGAGGTATGGTGCCAGTTAATCAATTAGAAGAAAAATCTAACATTTGCAAGTTGCGAAGATCTCCCAAGGATTCTGGTATTTCCCCTTGAAGGCTGTTGCTTGACAGATCGAGTTCTGTAAGCAAAGTCAGGTTACCAATAGCAATTGAAACTTTGCCTTGAATATTGTTGGATGAAAAAAGAAGGCTTTCAAGGCTAGTTAAATCATACAACCATTCAGGCAAGGTAGAGTTAAAGTTGTTCTCAGAAAGATCGAGGAATCTAAGAGCCGTCATGTTTTGAAGAGTGACGGGAATTGGACCATGAAAATTGTTGAAGCATAGATCAAGTTTGACAAGAGAACTAAGACTAGTAAACCACTCAAACTTTGAAAAAGAAATATTGTTCCAACAGAGATCAAGAACGGCTAGAGACGAAAAATTGACATGAGGAAGAGGAGCAAGGTGATCAATTTTACAATCAAACAAGTATAACTCTGATAAAGAAGGGAGAGTGTTCATCACCTGTAGCCAATTAGGCTCCTTACTGAGATCGGTTCCATTCATGTTTAGAAATTCCAGGAATGAAAGATGAGAAATCCAACCAAGATCCTCAACCTCCAGCATTATATTTCCAAGGTTAAGATGACGCAAGCTCGAGAGATTTCCCAGCTGAGGAGGAATGACACCAGAAAAACCCGCACGACCGACATCCAGATATCTTAAATTGGTGAGGGAACCGAAGAATTTTGGAATAGATGAACCTCCAAAATCATTGGAGCTCAGGTCCAAGTAATGAAGATGTTTCAACAATTCAACTCCACCAAGGAATCGGTTACCTCACCGCTTAGTTGTGACTCTGTTAAGTCGAGTTGGACGACGTGCCCTGTCATGTTGTCACAACCTACTCCTTTCCACTTGCAACAGTCAAGACCGGTCCAAGATGATAGCTGTTTGAGGGGATCTTCAAGGCGTTGTTTGAAGCTGAGGAGAGCTTTTCTTTCATTTTCTCTGCAGATCACATTTGGATTTCCATTACAAAAACCAAGCCTTGTGGTTGCTAAGGTAAGTGACCAAAGCAAAAGAGCCACCAAAACTCCCTTATATCTGCCCATAATCCTATTCCTGATATATAGGATATTATGGAAAGAAATTTTGGGAAGATCAATTTTTGTAATAAGCACCACCACCACAGGCTTTATTATGTATAAAATGAAAACAAGTGTGCAACCATCAGGGGTTTGCCGTGCTTGACGAGCAACCAGCGAGGAGACCTTGTCTCGGTGCACAGAAGGACAATACAAATTGCAAAGATGTATTATTCCACACGACACCAAACTGGCGTGGGACCGCTGCTTTTATTTGGTCAACCCTTGAAGACTTGAAGACTTGGAAGTGTTTCCGATTCACATTTGCTTTATTGGACAAAAGTAAATATAGCAAATAACCTTCTAGTGTGACCATTAAGGAAATTCTCTCCCATGTCAAGGAACTTGCGCCTCCATTTTTACCTTTGTCATTGCTTGGAAGTTCAATTCATGATGGTAATTTGATTATCATGTGACATCGCGGAAGTCATGCCATGATCTAGGCTTTATATATATAAATGAAAGAAAATATGCTGCTACCACGAGCTTTAATTGCAGTGCTTGACGTGCAACCAGCAAGAATGGGGGCCATGGGGCTTTCGGTGGGGGCATAGAAGGACCAAACAAACTGCAAAGATTTAAAGGCTTAGGTCTATTATTCCACACGATACACAGGCAGTGCCGTGGGACCAATTCAATTTGCTCTGTTTGCCCTGTTCGACGAGATCAATTCAGATGGCAGTTTCGTATGCAATCTTGGCTTTGCTGGTGCTGGGGTCTCTAACTAGAGACCATAAAGCCCAGGTAAATGGAATAAGGGCCTCGCCTGCAATCTGGGCCTTACTACAAATAATACAACTAAGCTTTTTGTCTCCGTATGTGGGGTGTTGTTATTATTATTCAATGGTTTGACAAACCCCATGGGTCCAGTCGAATTTTCTTGAATGTTTAACTAACGTAGAGTGGATGCTGACCTTATCCGTGTTTGGGATTAGTTGAGCTATAAGTCTGGATATCTCGTCAGTAAAATAAACTACCATTCAATGACATTTTGTGCATTTTCCCCAATGTGAGTGTGAAAAGGGTCCTGGACACCACCCAACAATAATATTCTAACTAGTGTGGCTTGCAAAAATTCCCCAATTTTGAAGCTACGTGCAGCCATTCCTTTGTTTTCTGAATATTGCTTGAATTGCGTATCTGCAGAGCTCGTTCTTAGCCTACACGGACCTAAAGGTGCCCAGTGTGGGGAGACTGAGTTTTCAAGGCCAAGGTCACAAAACTGAATTGAATACTTGAATTATGTCGTCTTTGTTTTTTGTTGTTTTAATGGCTTGTGAGTTTTTAAAAATTTCTTGCTATGACATGAAGTCTCCTTCAAATAAACTAATATAATTCAATGTGTGGTCATGTGACTTTTCTCCCTCCTCATCTTACCTATAGCCCAAAAAAACGAAGAAAAAAAAAAGTGGGAATAGAAAGTGAAATGTAATTTGGATAGTTGAGTGAGCGGACCGTGAAAGGGAAGAATAGGAAATCTCATAGCTAGGAAACATCAAAGATTGTGTGTAATATACAGACTTCTTGGTTAAGAGTGGATTAGACAAAACTTCAAATGACTGGGTGAAGAATGCCATGATCCACTGTCCACTACTATAAAACAGAAATCAACGAGTTCAAAAATCTTATATTGCTCCATTTTTTTTGCAAGTAAAATTATACCACCTCTTTGGAGTCAATGATGGTAAAGCCTATTCTTACCTCTACAGCTAAGCGTTAGTACTGTCAGCTATGATAAATAGAAATGAAACTATTCAAAATTATACAATTATGCTAGTTTTTCAGCATGTAAGATTACATTCTCTTTAGATTCAGTGATGGTATGCCAATGGTGATTTATGAACTTAGTTTAAGCAAACAACAAGACAACGTACAAATTGTGCTTATGCCAAACAAACATGGTACTTACTGATAAAAATTATACTGAAACATGGTAAAATCATTTACATTTACAAACAACATCCCACAGTTTGTATTTCATGTCATCCAAGAACTGAAAATAAGCAATTCTCCATGCCCTGTTGAGGGCTAATGGACCCACAATGCCCCAAAAACCGATGACAAAACCCAGTGGTATGCTTATATAAAACCATTTCATATCGATCCATCCATGGTCTTCCTTGTCCTCATCACTGCCTTTTGTTGTTGGATGTTGAGGAACATCATCTCCTTTGCATTTATCAGTAAGTGGAGGTCCGCAGAGCTCACTGTTCCCAATAAAACTCAGTGCAGTAAGGCTTTGGAGCTGGGTGCTTGATGGAATTTTTCCTGAGAAGTTGTTGAAAGACAAGTTTAAATGACTTAGAAATGTTAATTCTGCCATGCCTCGAGGAATCACACCTGAAAGATGGTTCATTGACAAATCAAGTGACTCCAATGATTTCATGTTGCTGATGTTCTCAGGGATATCTCCTTGGAGATGATTTTCAGAAAGGTTCAAGGATATCAAACCATAGAGAAACGTTAGTTCTTCTGGAATCTGTCCTAATAAACTGTTGCACGAAAGGTCCATGCTCATTACAAGAGAGAGAGTAGTGCTATATGTGTACCCTATCCTTTTGATCACCACTATTGCTTCTTCTATGAGTCCTCCATAGCCTGAATAATAAATGCGGTTAGTCAAATTTTGCTGTCGGGCCATTGTAGTGAAATTACTGAAGCATTGTGGAATAGTTCCTGAAAAATTGTTATCTGCTAGGTCCAATATTTGAAGAGAATTGTGGCGACAGAGTTCGAGAGGGATATTACTACTGAACTTATTTGAACGGAGAGCAAGAACTGTTAGACTGTTTCCCATCCACGTTGGTATGCTTCCAGAGAATCCATTTTCACTGAGATCTACAAACTCCAATTTTGTGCAGTTTTGCAATGACGAGGGAAGATTTCCAAAGAGACTGTTGTTACGCAAGTGCAATGATTTAAGCAAGAGTAGAGAACCCAAGGAGCTCGGTATATTTCCTGTCAGATTATTGTTCCCCATATTCATCACTGTTAACTGTGTCCAGTTCACCCAACAATCAGGGAGTTCTCCCGACAAAAAATTTCTTGAAAGATCAAGAAGTCTCAAAGAACTAATGTAGTCCACCCTTCCACACAAGAGGGTAGAAAGAGATCCATCAAATGAATTATTTGAAAGGTCTAATTCTACTACACCAGACCAGATATGGGGCAGTGGACCAGTGAAGTTGTTAGAACCAAGATAGAACCGAGACCCAAAAGGTAAACTTGGAATATTGCCATGGATATGGTTGTGAGAGAGATCTGCAGCACCAATATGAGATAAGCTCCAGAACCAAGTAGGGATGGCATCTGAGATTCCGGCATCCGAAAAGTCTAGGTATTGCAAGTTTTTTTGAGTTTGAAGCCACACAGGAAATTGAGGTCCTAGCTTCCACGATCCCATTTCTAAATATTCGAGTTGAAAAGGAGGGATCCAGCTGTTGGAGCCCATTTGCAATGCCAACAAGTTTGATGATGCAGAAAACTGGATAAGTCTTGTCAGATTGGCAAGGTGCACTTCCGAGACAACACCCGTCAAGAAATTGTTAGAGATGTATAACATTTCTAGCTTGGAAAGATTTCCAAGACTTTCTGGAAGACTCCCATTTAATTTATTGCTTGAAATATCTAACTCTCTCAAAGACGACATTCCGCTGATGGACATGGGAATTTGACCAGAAAATGAGTTCCGGGAAATAAAATGATGAGATAAATATTTAAATTCCCCTAGTTGATCAGGCAAATGGCCTGAAAGTTGATTCTTTGAAAAATCTAAAAGCTGTAATTTTTTGGTTTCGCATGCAGATAAATGGCCGAAAACTCCAGATATGCCCCCATGAAATTTGTTGTCTTGCAATTGTAAACGTCGCAAATTACAAAGGTTTCCCAAGGATGTTGGTATTTCCCCTTCACAGCCATTGAAGGAAAGGTGAAGCTCAGTTAGTGAAGTAAGGTTACCAATAGCGCTAGAAAGTATACCTTGTAAATTATTGCTTAAAAGATCAAGAATTTCAAGGCCAGTTATATCATAAAGCCACTCAGGTATGGTAGTATTGCAGTGTGTTCCACAGAAAGGGAGAAGGGAAAAAGAGGGTAAAACCCTTATATTCGATGTGTCTCTTTCATGTACATGAGGGACCTATATATAGAGTTTAGGCTAGGAATAATCCTAGGTATAGCTGTACAATACAGGGGGAAATCCTACGCTATACATTATACAGTACAAGGTATACTGTAACACCCCCCCTCAAACTCAAGTAGGGTTTGTAGAGACCAACTTGAGTTTGGAAACTAAATTGAGATGGTATCCTGGGGGATGAGCTTTGGTGAAGATGTCTGCAGGCTGATCTGTGGAAGAGACGGAGAGGAGACGCACAGTGCCACTGGTAATGTGCTGATGAATGAAATGACAATCAATTTCGATATGTTTAGTGCGTTCGTGGAATACATCATTATGAGCAATCTGAAGAGCACTACGATTGTCACAGTAAAGAACAGTAGCTGTCGGAAGAGGAACCCCCATAATAGTAAGAAGCCAACGAAGCCAAAGAAGTTCTTGGGTGGTATCGGCGAGAGCACGATATTCAGCCTCAGTGCTGGAGCTGGCGGTGACAGTTTGCTTCTTGCTACGCCAGGAAATAAGGGAGGTGCCAAGAAAGAAACAGTAGCCAGTGGTAGAATGTCGGTCAGTCGGATCACCGGCCCAATCAGCGTCGGAGTAGGCACGCAAGTCAAGGGAAGAGGCGGCAGAAAAATGAAGACCATGATAAAGGGTACCTTTAATATATCGAAGGATCCGGAGAACAGCTGCATAATGAGAAGAGCGAGGAGCAGACATAAACTGACTGACAAGATGTACTGCATAGGCAAGATCGGGCCGAGTAACAGTGAGATAAACAAGGCTGCCAACTAACTGTCGGTACAAGGTAGCATCATGGAGAGGTGTACCATCTAGAGGAGTGAGGCGGACATTAGGCTCGAGAGGAGTTGAAGCAGTCTTGCTATCAGTAAGACCAGCACGGGTGAGGAGATCAGAAACATACTTGGCCTGAGAAAGATAGTATCCCCGAGAATCAGAAGAAATCTCAAGACCCAAAAAATAGCTAAGGGAACCAAGATCCTTCATCTCAAAGTGCTGGCTAAGAAACTGTTTCAGAGTAGAAATGCCAGTAGAATCATCACCAGTGATAATCATATCATCAACATAGAGAAGCAAAAGAATGGTGCCATGATCAGTCTGACGAACAAAAAGAGCAGAGTCATAGGGACTAGATGTAAAGCCGAAATCTCCAATAACAGAACTGAATTTGGCAAACCAGGCTCGAGGAGCTTGCTTGAGTCTATACAAAGCGCGACGGAGGTGACAGACCTGGTTAGGCAAATGATCATACCCAGGAGGTGGTTACATGTAGACTTCTTCATGAAGATCACCGTTAAGAAATGCATTCTTAACATCCATCTGAAATAATCCCCATTGGCGGACAGCAGCCACAGCTAGGAGACTCCGGACAGAAGTAAGACGGGCGACAGGAGCAAAGGTCTCTTCATAGTCAATCCCATACTCCTGAGTAAAGCCTTTGGCAACGAGGCGAGCCTTATAGTGTTCAATAACTCCATCAGAGCGAGTCTTGATCTTGTAAACCCATTTACATCCAATGGCATGTTTGCCCAAGGGAAGATCAACCAAGTCCCAAGTATGAGTTTTGTGTAAAGCCTGTAATTCATCATCCATTGCTTGCTGCCAAAGAGGGTTAGTACAAGCCTCGCGATAAGATTGAGGCTCATGTTGAGAAAGAATAGTGGAGAAACAATGAAAGTCACGAAGATGGGCTGGCAATTCTCTTACCCGAGTAGAACGGCGAAGAGATGGAGGAGGAGTGGGAACGGGATCGTCAGGATCGTCAGGCGGGACGGGCACTGCAGGAGGGGCCGTAGTTGGTGTGTCTGATCCTGTGTCAACATCATCAGAAAATAAAGAAATAGAGGGGTTAGTGAATAGAGAAAGGGTAGATGAGGGAGGGAGATGAAATTTGGAGAGAGAGGAGAACAGTTTGTGTTCCCAAAAGACCACATGACGGGAAATATGAAGACGTTTGGAAATAGGATCCCAACACCTATAGCCTTTGTGTTCTATCCAATAACCCAAGAAGCAGCAGAGACGGGCACGAGGTTGAAGCTTGGTACGTTCATGTGGTTGAAGTAACACAAAACAGGCACAGCCAAAAACACGGAGAGTACTGTAGTTAGGAGGTGTACCATAAAGCCGTTCATGGGGAGATTGATGATTAATGACAGGAGAGGGAATGTGGTTAATGGTGTAAACGGCGGTGAGAGCAGCTTCTCCCCAAAAATGCTCAGGACAGGAGGAAGAGAGAAGAAGAGAACGAACAGTGTCCAAAATGTGACAATGTTTGCGTTCGGTGCGACCATTTTGCTGAGAGGTGCCTGGGCAAGAACGATGAGGAAGGGTGCCTTGTTGTTGAAGAAATTGGAGGAAGTCAGTGTCGCGATACTCCATAGCATTATCTGCACGAAAGATTTTAATAGGACGCGAAAACTGAGTGGTAATCATGCGGGCAAAGTTATAGTAAATCTGTTTCAGTTCAGAGCGATGCTGCATAAGATAAATCCAAGTAAAGCGAGAATAATCATCAATGAAGATAACAAAATACTTGGATCCACCCATGGTGGTGGTAGGAGAGGGACCCCAAATATCAGAATGAACTAAATCAAATGGGGCATCAGAAACAGAATCACTACTTGAAAAAGGTAAAACAGGTTGTTTACCGAGCTGACAAGATAAACAATCATCATGTTTATTTATTACAGGGCCCAAAATACCACTAGAAGCCAATTTTTGTAAACGACTGAAAGAAACATGTCCTAAGCGAGCATGCCAAAGAGTTAAAGAGGGAGAAGTTGAGGCAGCAGCGGAGTGAGCGGGAGAGGTAAGGTGGGATGGAGTGTGGAAGTTGACCAGTTCAAATAAACGTCTAACTTTACGGCCGGTCCCAAGCGTCTGTCCCGTCTTTGGATCCTGTACAATACAACCAGTAGAAGAAAAGGTAACATTAAGACCAAGTTCACAAAGTTGGCCCACAGAAATAAGATTTAAAGTGAGTTGAGGAATGAAATAAGTATCAGGGAGAGTCACTTTTGAGTTAGAGATTTGTCCAATGTGATTAACATGCATGTGAGAGCCATCAGCAGTATGAATAGTAGGAAGATGGAAGGTATGAACTTGAGTAGTGAAAAGAGAGTGATCAGATGTCATATGATTACAACAGGCGGAGTCAAAATACCAAGAGGAAGTACCTGGTGTGACAGAGAGAGCAGTAGGAGGAGGGTTACCAGAAGTAGAGAGGACCTGTTTGAGAAGAGCAGTGAGATCGGCATTAGAGAGAGATAAAGTGGGAGAGGTAGGTGGAGAAATGTTCTCAGTAGCAGCAGCAGTAGTGGAACGATGGTGAGGCTTGAACCTGTTAGACCTGGATGAATTTCCTCTGGAATGATCATGTCGAGGTTGTGGGTTTGGATTGCGTGGACAGTCATTTAAGAAATGACCTGAACCGCGCTTGTGACAGTGCTTGCAGACTCGAATAGGACAGTGAAGCAGAGTATGATTCGGCTCATGACAAAACTTGCAACCTGATAGAGATGGACGCCCAGAAGGAGGAGTAGCCATAGCAGTGTGGGCCGGTGCTGAGAAGGGAGTTGCAAGAGCAGATTCAGTAGAAGGAGGAAGGCGAGTACAGTGTCGAGTCTCATATGCAACAAGTTCAGAAATAGCACTTTCCAAGGTCGCTAATGGAGTGCGATGAAGCAGAATGGCACGTGTAGGTTCGAATACATCATCCAAGGCCATCAGAAAATGGATTAGACGCTGCTGATTTCGGTAACTGAGAAACTTCGCCGCATCCTGAGAACAGGTCCAAGTAGGTTCTGAAGTGGCCAATTGATCCCAAAAGGCCTGCATGCGGGAGTGGAAACTGTCGATTGCTTCTCCAGGTTCTTGACGAATGCGGTGAAGTTGATCTAAAAGTTGGTACTGATGAGAGAGACCAGTAGTGGTGTAGCGGTCGGCAAGAAAATCCCAAGCAGCTTTGGCGGTTTCAAAACGGCCAAACTGCATACCAATGGATGGAATAGAGGTACTGCGAAAAGCAGAGATGATCTTCTGATTCTTACTGTCCCACTCTTCAAGACGATCCACAAATTTTTCTTCAAGTTCTTCTGTCCCTTTCTTTGGTTCAGTGATATCACCAGTAACAATTCGCCAGAGTTTGTGACCACGAAGGTAGCCAGACATGGCTTGAGCCCAGAGAACATAATTCTGGCCATTTAAGACCAAAGGGATGTTGATAGCAAGCTCTGGGTTACTCATAACTGCACACTCGGAGTAGAATTAGCCAAAAAGGAGCTAAAAAATGAGATCAGAGGGCTGAAAATACCTAAGAATGACTGTCTGTTTGCTGAAAATAGCCCAGAAATGGAGAAAATGAAGGAAAAACAGCAAACGGATGCAGTAGGGCTGACGTGGCAGGATGACGCGGCAGCTGACGTGGCGTGCTGACGTGGCAGGATGACGTGGCAGCTGACGTGGCGTGCTGACGGGGCGCTGGCGTGGCACTGACGGGGCGCTGACGGGGCGCTGACTGAGTGCTGACTGGGCGCTGACTGAGCGCTGACGGAGCGCTGACGGAGTGAGGATGCTTGCCGGCGCGTGATGGCGCGTGAGATCTACAGCGCGAGTAGATCTCACTCGCGTTTCTTCAGGCGGCGCGTGAGGGCGCGTGCGGCGGTTGCTGGCGACGCGGCTTTCGCCGTTCTTCGGATCGCGGTGAGGCGAAGGTTTTTGGAGGTGTTTTAGGCTGTGAGTGCTGACGGAGCGCTGCTGGAGTGAGGATGGTTGCCGGCGCGTGATGGCGCGTGAGATCTACAACGTGAGTAGATCTCACTCGCGTTTCTTCAGGCGGCGCGTGAGGGCGCGTGAGGCTGGTTCTGGCGACGCGGCTTTCGCCGTTCTGCGGATCGCGGTGAGGCGAAGGTTTTTGGAGGTGTTTCAAGTGGTAGAGGTTTGCGGAAGGCTTTCAACTGTGATGGACAGAGGTGGGGTGAAGGACGACAATGGCGTTGGTTGTCTTCGCCGGAAATAGAAGGCAGTGGGCGGTGATCAGCGGCGCGGTGAACAGCGGCTGTGGAAGAAGGCACTTGGCTCTGATACCATATTGCAGTGTGTTCCACAGAAAGGGAGAAGGGAAAAAGAGGGTAAAACCCTTATATTCGATGTGTCTCTTTCATGTACATGAGGGACCTATATATAGAGTTTAGGCTAGGAATAATCCTAGGTATAGCTGTACAATACAGGGGGAAATCCTACGCTATACATTATACAGTACAAGGTATACTGTAACAGGTAGAATTGAAATCATTAAAAGAAAGATCAAGGAATCTAAGAGTGGTTATGTTCTGAAGAGACACGGGAATTGGACCATGAAAATGGTTGCCGCTCAGATCAAGATCAACAAGAGAGCCAAGACCAGTGAACCACCACTCAAGTTTTGAGAAAATAATATCGTTCAACGAAAGATCAAGAATGACAAGAGACGAAAGATTAACATGAGGAAGGGGAGAAATGTTATTATGAATTCCACATTCAGACAAGTGTGACTCTGATAAAGAAGGGAGCGTGTTCATCACCTGCAGCCAATTGGGTGCGTTACTGAGATCGGTTCCACTCATGTCAAGAAATTCTAGGAGGGGAAGATGAGAAAGCCATCCAAGATCCTCGACATCCAGAAAATTCCATCTAATGCTAAGATGATGCAAGCTTGAGAGATTTCCAAGCTGATGAGGAATGACACCAGAAAAACCGGCATCATTGAGGTCCAAATATCTTAAATTCGTAAGGGAACCAAAGAATTTTGGAATTTGGCCTCCAAAAGAGTTGTGGCTTAGGTCCAAGTAATGAAGATGTTTCAAGTGCAACAAGGAATCACTTACCTCACCGCTTAAGCCTGACCCTGTGAAGTTGAGCTGGACGACATGCCCTGTTATGTTGTCACAACCCACTCCTTTCCACTTGCAACAGTCAAAACCACTCCAAGACGACAGGAGGCTTGCAGAATCATCAAGCAGGCCTTGTTTGAAGCTCAGGAGAGCTTTTCTTTCTTTTTCTCTGCATATCACATTTGCATTTCCATTACAAAAACGAAGCTTGGTGGTTGCCAAGGTAAGAAACCAAAGCAAAAGAACCACCAAAACTCCATTGTATCTGCCCATAATTCTATCTCCCAAAATAGAGAATTTTTGAAAGAAATTTTGTAAAGATTAATTGTTGTAATAAGAAGCACGATCATAGGCTGTATATATAACTCAAACCAGGTATGCTATCATCAGGGTTTGCCGTGTTTGACGAGGAACCAGCAAGAATTTATTAGACAAAATCATTATACAAATGGCAAATTATTATACTTGGTAGATAGCAATGCTATGGAGGTTTCCTTCTGCTTTTTCGTGGATTAATTAATTTTCAGGGTCAAGGTCATTAAACTGAATTGAATATTTGAATTTAGCAGTGTTTTAATTTTTATTTTTAATTTTAATTTTTGTCTCTGACATGAAGTCCTTTAAAATAAAAAAAAACTATCTTAGGAGTTAGGAGTACATAGGCATGGAGGTAGGAAGATAAAGTGAACTGAAAATTTCAGAGTTGGGTCAAGAAACTGCTATGGGAAAGGTAAGAAATCTCATGTTAGGCCTTAGGGAAAAAGGAATAAAACAAAAAAAAAGGCTCAGATACAACATCAATGATCGCATTAACTCTGTAGACGTGTCGCTTAATGAAGAATGGCTCCTGACCACGACTATATCTGTTCTCCAATGACCAAATAGACTTGGTGATGAAGGACGTCTTTGGAGTATTATTTTTTGTTGTGATGTACAACCTAATAAATTTAAACTGCGAGACCACATAAACTAAACTGGAGTCAATGGATGTAAGTCTTAGTAATTAAAAACAGGGAGAGAATTGACTGCAAAGATTTAGAAGAAAAGTTAGGGAGAGACAAACATCAAACAAGTATGTAACATAAATTTAAGACCATCCAGAGCATCTTCTTGATTAAAAAAACAGCCCTGCCATGACCTTCATCCCTGTTTGGCCGGCAAGCAGCGAAAGTGAACCCATTCACTTTGCTTTATTTGACAAAGTAAGATGTCTCCTCACTGTATGGCCATGTTTGTTTGGTTGGAATGGAATGGGTGGGAATGGAATCTGATTCCATACTCAAAATAATTTGGAATGGAATGAGATTAAAATTAACATTGTGGAATAAATATCATTATAATTCACTACTACTGTTTGATTCCATTCTCATTTAATTACCTCATCCAAACATGTCGTTTGGAAAAAATTAGAATGAGATTCTATTCCATCAATTCCATTCCAACCAAACAAACATGGCCTATGAGTAAGTCACCAGTCCATCAATATTTGCATCGAAATTAATAGAACAAAATATTGACTGTTATACTCACCATTTCATTGAAAAAAAAGTTGGTATTTTCTTCCTTTTGGGACCAAAGGTGGATTAGCTTAGAAATAGTGGGCCCACGAAGACTCGAAGTCTCAATGTGAACCCCCCTTTTTTGATTAAAGAAACGCCCCAAAGACTCCAAGTCTCAAATGACAAATGTTGAGATGTGCGAGTCTGGGAGGTTTCCGAAAATTCTTGGTAGCTATTATGAGGTACGTTCATCAGTCATATGAATTCAATCGGCCAAATGCTCCTCGAAATTAAACCTTGAAAAATGATGCAACTCAGATATGCTAAGAGTTAAAATTGTTAGTATGAAGGCTTGGAAGAGCAGCTGCATATCAAGATTGAATGTTGTGGAGCATTGGTCGATTGAATGCCAAGGGGCCACAAACACCCCAAAAGCCCACCACAAATCCAAATGGTATGGCTCGTATGCTTTTTATTACCCATTGTCTTTAGGAGGAGGCCCATTAAAGGTCATGGTTGCCAATAAAACTGAGTGGAATAGAGCTTTGGAGCTTTGGAGCTGGGTGCTAGATTGAATGCCAAAGGGCTACAAACACCCCAAAACCTGGGCAAAAACTTCCATGTAACTGTGATACGGTCAGATGGTATCACAAGCTAATCACATTCAAGCAAAGTGGGAAAGTGGGACCAACAAGTACACTGACATTCCCACTCTGCTTGAATGTGATTGGCTTATAATATCACCTGGCCATATCACAGTTACATGAAAGTTCTACTCCAAAATCTGTCAAGTTGAGCTAGACGACACGCCCTGTTATGTTGTTACAACCAATCCTTTTCACGTGCGACAGTCGATAATAATATATATATTTTTTTTGTTGGGTGTAAAAAAAAAAAAGAAAAAAACTAATAAAGATCAATAAATGATCCTAGTAAAGATAAAAAATAAAATGGATTGGGAATTTGTGAAAGAGAGTGAATGAATCATACATGATCATGAATGTTTTGGATTGTCACGGGCAACGAATAGGTAGGTAATTAGGTATCGCTCATGGCATTTGTTCGCACTAAAAATGGTCTTTTCTACGGTTTATGGATTTTGCGCGGCATGCCAGGGCCAAGTTCGACCTAAAGTCGTGCACACACGACCCCTAACACCTTTTAGGCCGAGAGATTATAGTCGTGGACTATAACCGCCTAGTCGGTCGCTTTATAAGAAATTCCGGCGATTGAAAAGGATAGGGGTAGTTCCTTATGGGTTCTAGCATGAATGTCTAGAGAGAAATAAACTTGAAGAACTTGTTAACAATAAAGCAAAATGAAAATGGAAACAAAGTGAGAAACACATTACCAAAGCATGAGAGTGACATGAAGAAGTGATGACGGTGATAGATTTGTGGAGGGAGTGTTGAGATACACCAAAAGTGATTTGGTTTGGTGTATCTTAATCCCATTCTTTGAGATTGGGTAGGTGTGATTTGATTAGGAGGATAAATATTTGATTAAGCTTAAATTATGTCATTTCCATGTTTATGTTATGTTTAATTAAACTTCTATTTAAGCCCTAGTAAGGGTGGTTTGTAATTAAGCAATCTATTATGAATGAAATTCAATTCTTTCGTAAGTCCAAGAGGTGTTTAATGAAATGATTGAAGAAAAGCTTGTGCTATTAATTAAAGAATATTTGGGTGTCTAGAGTTTTTCTATAAACAAGGGAGGACGTTGCACACTCTGACGATGGAGATGGAGGTTTGGTTAAAAGGAGATTACAAAGTCCCCTAGTAGGACAGGTTCATTAACCGGTGCGCAGCAGAACACATTCTATTTTGTCCTGCTTTTCCTCTCTTCACTGATCCAACAAGAATTGTCATATGTGGTGGACAACACATATTTTGGAAAACGCTTCGATTTTGAAGTAAGTCGGGTAAAAAAGTATTGAAATGTAGGCTTAGGTTTCTTTAATTGAACCAGTTGATTCTCTAACATATATTTTTAGTGGTCAGTTAGAATTTCTAATATTTAATCTATTTTTTAGTTAGACATTTTTAAATTCTACATACAGGTCATCTTGCCCACTAACAAGGGGTCGGCCTCACACCATGTGAGTCCTGCCTTAGTCCCTTTTTATTAAAGGACCGGCGTGTTATTTTTGTAAGTAAAATCGTACTAGCTCTAGAAAGCCAATGGTGAGTCATTTTATTTAAACCAAATATAGCCTAAGGGAATACTCTATGCATATGTCTAACATACTCACTACTTTTCTATTACACCCAAACATGGTCTTAGCGACACTTACAATTAAAAAGGAGACCCCACAGTTTGCATTCCATGTCATCCAAGAATCGAAAATAAGCATATCTCCAAGCCTTGTTGAATGCTAAGGGACCACAAACACCCCAAAATCCCACCACAAATCCCAATGGTATGCCCACATAAAACCACTTCATATCAATCCATCCATGGTCTCCGTCGTTTTCTTCATTGGCTTTAGGTGTTTGATGTGGTGGTGCATCATTCCCAACGCAATGGTCTGTAAGTGGGGGCCCACAAAGCTCATGGTTGCCAATAAAACTGAATGGACTAAAGCTTTGCAACTGGGTGCCTGATGGGATTTGGCCGGAGAATTTGTTGTATGACAAGTTTAAATAACCCAAAAATGTTAAATTCGCCATGCTTTGAGGAATAACGCCTGAAAGTTGGTTCATCGAGAGATCGAGAGACTCCATTGATTTCATGGTGCCGATCTTCTTTGGAATCTTTCCGTGGAGATAATTTTTAGAAAGATTCAAAGATAGCAAACCAAAGAGACTTGTTAGTTCTTCTGGGATCCCTCCAGATAAACTATTGCTTGAAAGGTCAATGTTTGTCACCAGTCCAAGAGTATTCCCATATTCATACTCCATTCCTTTGGTCACCAACATTGCTGTTTCCATGAATTCACCGCCCAAAATGCCATAAGAAATGTAAGAAGTGCGGTCACTTGAATTGCGTTGTTTGGTCATGGCGCTGAAATTTCTGAGGCATGGTGGAATTGTTCCTGAGAGATTATTATTTGCAAGGTCAAAGATTTGAAGAGAATTGAGCTTACAGAGTTCTTGGGGAATGCTGCCACCAAACTTATTTGAACGAAGAGCAAGTACTACGAGAGCAACCATACTTTTCCCCATCCACATAGGTATGGTTCCAGAGAACTCATTGTCACTGAGATCTAAAATCATCAACTGGCTGCAGTTTTGCAATGACAGTGGTATATTTCCAGAGAGACTGTTGTTGCGCAAGTTCAATGAAATGAGCTGTTGCATAGAACCCATAGAACTTGGTATATTCCCTGTCAGATTATTGTTCCCCAATTTCAACACTTTCAAATGTGTCCAATTCTTCCAACAGTTTGGAATTTCTTTTGACAGAAGATTAGTTGAGAGATCAAGAAAGTTCAACATCTTCTCTTCATCCAACCTTGCACAGAAGGTGGGAGAAAGAGACCCAGTGAATGAATTATGGGAAAGATCCAAGTCAAATACGCCAGAAGAGACTTGGGGAAGTGGGCCAGAGAGATTGTTGAAGCCTAGAAAAATTGAGGTTCCAAAAGTTATACTTTGAATGTTGCCGCGGATCTGGTTGTGCGACAGGTTTAGATGGTATAAATCGAGGTTCCAAAACCAGGTGGGAATGACATCCGAGATTTTTGCATTGGAGAAATCAAGAAACCAACAATCCTTCTGCGTTCTAAGCCATGTAGGAAATCCAGGCCCTAGCTGCCAGGACCCCATTCCGATAATTTCAAGTTGAAATGAAGGAAACCAGTTAGAGCTCACTTGCAAAGACAACTTGCTTGAAGATGCTGAAAGTGTTTTCAATCTCGTTAGATTGGCTAGGTGCACTTCGGAGAGAACACCTTTGAAGAAATTGTAAGAGATTTCCAGTACTGTTAGCTTCAAAAGATGCCCTAAACTATTGGGTATGGTGCCATATAATTGATTGTAAGAGAGGTCCAATTCTTCTAGCTCCAAAAGACGTCCAAAACTTTCTGGTATTGTGCCATTTAATTGATTGTGAGAAACATATAACGCTTGCAAGTTGTGAAGATCTCCCAAGGATCTTGGTATTTCTCCCTGAAGGCCATTGTATGACAGATCAAGTTCTGTAAGTGAAGTCAGATTGCCAAGAGCTATTGAAAGTTTGCCTTGAAAATTGTTGAAAGGGAGAAAGAGGCTTTTAAGGCTAGTTAAATCATACAACCATTCAGGCATGGTAGAGTCAATTTTGTTTTCAGTAAGATCAAGGAATCTAAGAGAAGTCATGTTACGAAGAGTGATGGGCATTGGACCATGAAAATTGTCATGGCTTAGATCAAGTTTAACAAGAGAACTAAGACTACTAAACCATTCGAATTTTGAAAAATCAATATTGTTCCATGAGAGATCAAGGACAACAAGAGACGAAAAATTAACACGAGGAAGAGGGGCATGACTATTGATTTGACAGTCAGACAAGTGTAACTCTGATAAAGAAGGGAGTGTGTTCATGACTTGTAGCCAATTTGGTTCCTTACTAAGATCTATTCCACTCATGCCAATAAATTCTAGGTGGGAAAGATTGGAAATCCATCCAAGATCCTCAACATTCAGAAGATCACTTTGAATGTTAAGATGATGCAAGCTGGAAAGATTTCCAAGCTGATGAGGAATGACACCAGAAAAACCCGCACCACTTAGGTCCAGATATCTTAAACTCGCGAGGGAACCAAAGAATTTTGGAATATGACCTCCAAAATCATTGGAACTCAGATCCATGCTATGAAGATGTTTCAAACTCAGCAATGAATCACTTACCTCGCCGCTTAAGCCTAGCCACGTTAGGTTGAGCTGGACGACACGCCCTGTCATGTTGTTGCAACCCACGCCTTCCCACATGCAACAGTCAAGACCAGTCCAAGATGGCAGCTGGTTTAAAGGATCATCAAGGCCTTGTTTGAAGCTTAGGAGAGCTTTTCTTTCTTTTTCTCTGCATATCATAGTTGGACTAGACTTAGGGATCGCTAAGGTAAGAAACCAAAGCAAAAGAAGCACCAAAATCCCATTATATCTGCCCATAATACTATGCTTAATTCTTAGGAAATTTTGGAAAGAAAGTTTGTAGAGATTAATTGGTTATTAGTGGCACGAGCGTAGGCTTAATTTATAGAGGAATGAAACGAAGTGTGGTACCATGTAGTTTGCCGTGCTTGACCAAGAATTCAACCAACACTTTTATTTGATTATCCCTCAGAAGACTCGAAGTAAACCTATGCGCTTTGCATTATTTGTCAAACTAGTGTTGGTCCACCATTTGTGTTGTGCGGAAGGCTAGGAATTCCACCATTTTCACAAATCACTCCCCACCTATTTGGTCATAGCTCTTGCCCAATACCGACAGGGAGGGCAATATGCGTGCTGATATTCTTGCCAAGAAAAGATCCTTCCACAAACTGACCATCTGACATTATATTGAGAAAAAAGTCATAATTAAATACAAAAAGTCTGTCCTTTTTTGGTATTAAGAATAAATTTCTAGTATTTGATGTGTGTGTAGATATATATATATACTAGATATGGGCACACGTGCGTTGCACATGAATATTATTTAAATAAAAAAATTTATAAATATTTAAAATTTAAAATAAAGATGTAATGATCAATCAAAAGTGTTTCTAAAATATAAACTTTTATAGGTAGTATAGATATAATATAATTTAATATGTGATACAAGAGCATCTTTGAGGGAGGTAGCAAAAAAAAAAAAAAAAAAAAGAAGTAACAAATTTGTCTTTTGCTACCTTACGTGGGCTGTGACAATTTGCTACTTCAATTTGAGATGTGCATTCCAAAGGGAAGTAGCAAACATAATTATTTTATTTTTATTTTCTATATTTTATATTTTTGATGCTTTCAAATATTATTTAATTTATTTTTTTAATAAGTGAAATTGATCTCTCATAATATAGTTTTTCTTACTTTTTCTATAAAAAAATTCTCAATTTTATTTTTATATGGTATCATCATCTACATTTTTTTTTGTTCACTTAGAGATTGAAAAGAGAGTGGAGATCGAGATTTTCATTTTATTTTTTTCCTTTTTCTTTTCCCCCCTCCCTTCCCATCAACAACCAAATTCAAGCAAAATAATAATAATTATTATCACATATCATATACATATATGACCCATTCCAACAATTTCCACGTTACAATCAAAACACATTCAAGGGTTTTCCTAGTCTACCCAAAATCCTCGAAAACAACCACCCCCAACCACAAACAAATTCAGTATTATATGAATTCTTACAAAATTTCAAAAAATACATAATAAAAGTATAAAACACTCACGCAATAGCCCCTTAAGATCCTGTATCATTTCCATATATTGTCTCTATGATGTGGATATTTGGTTTGTGACTACGCTGAGAAGTAGGTGTGCCTCTAACAGGTTATTCTCGTTTGCTAGAGAATGAGAGGAAGAGGGAGATACGAAGTCAACGTGTTTTAGGATTATATGTATAGTATTAAATGGAGTATTTGATTTACGGTTTCCTTTGAATTCCTATTTGTGTTTTATATATTAAGGTATGTATTTTAGAATATATTAAGTTATGTGTTTTAGAATTATAGTTTCCATATTGCTATATTTCCTATATAAAGGGTGGGTAGTTGTGTAATTAAAAATTAAAATAAGGATATATTAGTCAATCAAAAGTTTTTTTTACATTCATCTTTTTATAGGTAGTATAGATATATAGGGGAAATTATAGTTTCACCCCATTAACTTACATTCAAAAACACTTTGCTCCCCTCTAGTTTGTTTTCCAATACTTTGACCCTCTCGTTTATGAAAAATGTTACTTTAAACTATTTTGTCAATTAAGTGCTTAGGTTTTTTTTTTTTCTTTTATTTTTTTATTTTTTATTTATTTTTTTATAATGGAGAATGGCTGCACTAATAATATTTTTAGAATGAAAATGTCCCAGTCATGAGGAAATTTTCATTATTTTATCAATTTATGGTAAGGTTATACTCATAAAATTTTCTTTTCCGTTATTGCTGTAGGAGTTAAATTTATTTTCTAAACATGAGAGGATCAAAGTATTTTTAAGTGAAAATTGAGGGGATGAAACTATAATTTTCCCATATATATAAGACACTATCTGCACTCTTGAAAAAAACCTCATGCACTCCTCAAGTGTGAGAGTGACAATCGACAAAGAAAGTGCAAGGCATTTTTTGGAGTGTAAATAGCATATCCTACATTTAATCTAATATATATACCTATACAATAAAGCCATGTTTGTAAAACCATATATGAACATATGTATACGGGCCATTAGGGGAATAGTCTAGACCGAAACTTTGGTGGGAATAAAGTCTGGGATACCCCTAATACTTAAACCAAAAAAAAAAAAAAAAACACACATGTTAACATACCATTTTACTGGTAATATTTAAAATCAGACATTATAGTTACGTTGATGATTGTAAAAGCTTTTCATTTATATTGGTCGTGTGATGTATAATCATATATGTTAACATGGTCAAAAAATAGTATTAAAAAAAAATTATATATCTTTGTTATTCAATTTTGTTTTTTTCATTTTTGTTACAATTTAATTTCTTTTTATAATATAATTTCTATAAACATTACCCGTGTATCGTACAGGTTAGAAACTAATTATATTATCCATAATGTAGTGGGAGGAGACTAGAAGAATGGAGAGTAACTGAGGGGGCAGGAATCTAAATGATAATCTGTCAAAGTAATGGAAGTCGTCGTCATTGTGGTTTTCTTTTTTTTTTTTCTTTTTTTTAATAATATAATTTTTATAAACGTCACCCACTCACCCGCGCAATATCCATAATGTGGTGGGAGAAGACTAGAGGAATGGAGAGTAACTGAGGAAATAGGAATCTAATGATAATCTGGCTAAGTAATGGAAGTCGTTTTCTTTTTCTTTTTTAATTTTTTTTCTGATATATATATATATATTTTATAGTATAACTTCTGTAAACATCACCCGTGGTTAGAAATTAATTATATTATTCAAAATGTAGTTGGGGTAGACTAGAAGAATGTAGAGTAGCTAGACGAGTGGGCAGAAATGGAGCAAAATAGAGATTTGGATTTTTTTTTTTTTAAACATTAATTATTCGCAAGTAGAGATTATTAGGGTTATGAAGGACATGCACTGATTTTCTAATACGTTTTAGATCATTGTTTGTGTGTCGTTTTCATTCATCATACGAATTGCAAAGATTTTTAAGCTTAGGTCTATTATTCCTCAGTCCTCAGTCCTCACCATACACAGCCGCCTGGGACCAACAGTTTTATCTAGGCATTCCACGAAGGCCCCCCCCCCCTCTCTCGCTCTTTGTTTTTTGAAAAAAAAAAAAAAACCAAGGAAATTGAACCCATTCACTTTACTTTATTTGACAAAGTAAATAAACCAGAAAAAAAGTGTTGGTCTACCAATTTTTGTTTTATGGTAACTAGGAAATCAACCCTGGGTGCAAACAAGACACTCACATGAGCCACCAGTCTCAAGACCTATGAGAATTTTGAAATGTTACGCAAGCGGTTTTTAAGGTGTGATCCCTTTCTAACCGGGCTAACCCATGTATGAGGTTTGTTGGTCCAACATTTGTGCTATGTGGAAGCCCATGACCTTCTAGGGTGACCATTAAGGAAATTCTCTCCAATAGTATCATCATTAATTGTTCTTCATGAAATTAGATAGAAAAATGTCAATCGACCATTGTTAATTTCATAAACGACGTTTAACAGTAGCACTAAGGGGTGTTTGGCAATCCTCATGACCAGGTTTTCTGGATATAAAGTTGGCCCAAATGCATAGGCCCAGTGTTTGGGAAGTGCAATCCAACGAGATATCTGGTTAATTCTTAAGTATTCTATATTTTTGCCCCACAGTAGGTCAGTGTTTGGGAAGTGCAATCCATCTTGCTTCCGTCCCTCTTCTTGCCCTTTCTCTTAATTTCTCAAACTTCATCAAAAGATTATCGAAACATCAACGTCATCTTGATCATCTTCTTCTTCAAGGCGGAGCAAACCATACCAACGTGTTTTAGATCATCACCGTTATCTAGATCTTCTTCCTCTTCAAGATCAAGGAAAGCTTGTCATGGAATTTAGACCGTCACCCTCACCTCTATCTTCATCTTCTTCTTCTTCTTCTTATATGATTTAGATTTTATGAAGGGGAGACATTGAAATTTTCTAGGTCCGGTCTTGAAAATAAAATTTTTTATTTGATGCAAGTTTCAAAATTAAGATTTTGAGTTCGGAAATTTCTTGATTAAAAAGTCAAAAGAGGAGATTGGTTTTGGGGGTTAGAGATAGGGTTTTATTTTGAGATTTGATTAGGCAAGATGCCAAGACCTATGATTTACAGGATGGTGTTAACCAAACAAGCTATACAAATAAGAATCAGTTCGAATCAAAATTAGCTAGGATCTGAACTAGGTAGCTTGACTTGGCTATGAACTAGTCTGCTCCAAATCCCAGGTTTGCCAAACAGGCCCTAATTGCTCTAAAAAACCAAAAAAAAAAACAGAAAAAAAACAAAAACAAAAGCGAATTCCTAAATAACCAAGGCGGTGCACCACGTTCTTGTTCTTCAACATAACCACTCTTTATTAATTCATGAACAAGTATGTAAACCGCTAAAGCAGTCAATTTTTAAGAATATTGGAAATAGCAGAAACGATCTCACAAAGGCTTTTAGAATCATGATTCTCTTTGGAAATTGGGGATGGTTAAGGTGGTTCAAACTTGAACCTATTTTCACAGAGTCGAGCATTTGTGGCGCAGTCCGTCACCTGACCATCCGCATCATTATATCGGCCGGCTTTAAAGAAATCGCTTGCGTTTTTAACATCGTCAACCGATAGAAGATAATCGTGGGCGCAAACTTGGAGGCGAGGCTTCAACAGAGGGTCAGTCGCTCTTTCGAAGAGTGCTTCGACTTCAATACGGGCGTTGGTGACAGTGGTGTTCGCCAAATCGATTGATATTAAACCCAGGCCAACGAGGTCTGCTGCTTGGGCTGTTCGATCGAGGGTCTGATTTTAGAGTGTTCATGCAGAAGGGAGGATCTTCGACTAGAGAGCAAACATCGTTGAGGGTTGTCTTGGATACCTGTCTGGCTAGGCTTGCAAATGAAAGGATTATGAGCAGTGCAAGCAGAGATGCCAAGGGGCAGAAAGAATTAGGGAGGCGAGAGGACATATTTGTTTTCTTCTTTCCCTTCATTTTTTTTGCCCCCTCTCCCTTCTAGATTTTATCATATTAGAATTGAATGATAAAACTGTTTAATAGGAACAGTAATACTATACAACTCAACTCATTTATTTAAATTTATTTTCCAATTAATTTGGTGTGCTTGCTTCACAGGCCAATTAATGAAAAAGTTCATTAAAAGAATACTGCTCATAATGGCATGAGGCTGCTATATTTTGTTTTGTAAGTAGAATTGAGACAAAAAAAAGGCTGGGTGATTTAACATTTTCCTTATATGCATTCAAATGAAGAAGAAACAATTGATCTGGTAGAGAGGAATATCTTAGGACTTTATTTTAGAATTGCAAATTGCCTAAATAAGAATAAAATCTAACAAAATAAAAAGGAAATGCTATAAAGTTTAAACAGCACCTAATTACAACACCTAGCATCACATGAGTTAATTGACAAAAATGCCCTCTAAGTTATTTAATATCGCCATAAGAGATCCATTGTCATATCTCGTGCTATAGCATTGCCCAAACAAAATACACAAATGAAGAGTGCTACAAGAGAAATGGGATTTTGTTGTAAAACCAAGAATTTAGAACAAGTTATGAGGAGAATAAAATTTCTCATTCATCTTCTTTCTCTTCTTTCTCTCCAAATACACATTTCTTCATTCTCTCCAAAAATACACTTCTTCATTCTCTCCAAAAATACACTTCACATCCTCTTCTTTCTCCCCTCCCCCTTTTATCTTTGTTTGCATTAGGTCCACATAATGGGATTACCTAACCCACTAATGAAGTGGTGTTCCCATTATCACAAAGTGGAGGGGGTGTGGACATCCACTCAATTTCCACTCAATGTTTAATATTTATAACACTCCCCATTGGATGTCCAGCACACTAAGATAATGTGCCTCATTAAAACCTTACTAGAAAAACCCAATGGGAAAAAACTAGTGAAGGAAAAAGAGTATAACATTTTTGTAAATCTTAGAGTGGTGTTGGACGCACTAAAGAAAACTGCCTCATTAAAACCTTGCCAGGAAAACCCAATGGGACAAAACCTAGGCGAAGGAAAAAGAGTACAGCATGCATATGTCCAAAAATGAATACTCCCCCTGATAAGAAGATAATTATCAACTTAAATGATCGCAAACCCGACGCATTCCAATGCCATATACCAATTTCTTGAATGTTGACGATGGTAAGGCCTTGGTGAATAAATCCGCAAGATTATCAGTGGAACGTATTTGCTTCACATCAATTTCATGCCTCTGCTGGAGTTCATGAGTGTAGAAGAACTTTGGTGAAATGTGTTTGGTTCTATCACCTTTGATGTACCCTCCTTGAATTTGTGCAATACATGCAGCATTATCTTCATAAATTGTTGTTGGCATACCTTTAATCAAAGGTAACCCACATGTGTCTCGAATGTGATGGACTACAGATCTTAACCATACACATTCACGACTTGCTTCATGGAGTGCAAGTATCTCAGAGTGATTAGAAGATGTAGCAATTAAAGTCTGCTTTGTAGATCGCCAAGAGATCGCTGTATTGCCACATGTAAATACATACCCTGTTTGTGAGCGAGCTTTGTGAGGATCAGAAAGGTATCCAGAATCTGCATATCCTTCTAAACAAGGACCATGGGCTAATTCCTTTGAGTAAAACAAACCCATATCTGTAGTTCCACGAAGGTAGCGTAAAATATGTTTAATACCATTCCAGTGTCGTCGAGTTGGAGCAGAACTGAATCTTGCTAATAAGTTGACTGAAAATGCTATATCAGGCCTAGTGCATTGTGCTAAATATAATAAAGCACCTATTGCACTAAGATATGGTACTTCAGGACCAAGTAGCATTTCATTATCTTCTTTGGGACGAAATGGATCTTTCTTAATATCAAGAGATCGAACCACCATGGGAGAACTTAGTGGATGCGCTTTATCCATATTAAAACGTTTCAATACCTTTTCAATATAAGCTGATTGATGGATAAGAATTCCATTTGATTTATGCTCGATCTGCAGGCCGAGACAATATTTTGTTCTCCCTAAATTTTTCATCTCAAATTCTTTTTTCAAATATTCAGCAGCTTTCATGAGCTCTTCAAGAGTCCCAATTAAATTTATATCATCAACATAGACTGCAATGATGGCGAATCTAGATTCTGATTTCTTTATAAATACACAAGGGCATATAGGATTATTAATATATCCTTCTTTAACTAAGTACTCACTGAGATGATTATACCACATTCTTCCAGATTGTTTTAATCCATACAAGGATCGTCTCAGTTTAATTGAGTACATATTTCGTGGTTGTGATGTATTTGCTTCAGGCAATTTGAATCATTCAGGGATCTTTATATATATATCTGCATCTAACTTTCCATATAAATATGCAGTAACTACGTCCATAAGATGCATATCAAGTCCTTCTGAGACTGACAGACTAATTAAATATCGAAATGTAATGGCATCCATTACAGGTGAATATGTTTCTTCATAATCAATCCCAGGTCTCTGCAGGAAACCTTGTGCTACTAAACGAGCTTTATATCTGACGATCTCATTTTTATCATTACGCTTTCTTACAAACACCCATTTGTAACCCACGGGTTTCACATCATTGGGTGTTAGGACTACAGGTCCAAATACTTTACGTTTTTCTAGCGAATCCAATTCTGCTTGGATTGCTTCTTTCCACTTTAACCAATCAGGTCTACTGTGACATTCGTCTACAGTGCGTGGTTCGAGATCATCATCATCTTTCGAAATTTCAGTAGCTACTGCGAAAGAAAATACATCATTAATAACCACTTCTGAGCGATCCCACAATTCTTTTGTACATGTATAGTTTATGGAAATTTCTTCATTTCCATGTACATATGCCTTTTTATTGTTTTCTGTCTCTTCAGGGACATTTTCCTCTTCAGGAGTTATTAAATCAGAATTTGTGGGAATATTTATTTCTTGTTCAATAGCCTCTTCCGGAGTACTATTTTTTATATTTTGTTGCCCTTTTATTTTCCTCTTCCGGGGAACTAAATCTTTTGAGCCCAATGGTCTACCACGCTTCAGGCGTGTAGTAGATGATTCATTTGCTGCAATAATAGTAGACTTACCAATTGGTACATTGATCTTTGCTGGTGTGTTTGCAGCCGGTATATAAGACTTAGTTATTTTTGCTGTGTCTGTAAATGCATCAGGCATTTGATTAGCAATCTTCTGAAGATGAGTGATCCTCTGTACTTCAGTTTCACATTGAGCAGTACGTGGATCAAGATGGGACAAAGATGGTACATTTCAAGAAAGTTCACATCGTTCTTCTATCAGTGGATTTCCTCCTCCTAACAACGGGAACTGTGTTTCATCAAAATGACAATCTGCAAATCTTACTGTAAAAACATCACTTTGTGAGTTTGGGTGTGTGAATTCTTACCATACTGTGATTACCATCCCTTACCATCATTGTGATTATGTTAAAGTATAATGATCTTTATGTTAGAGCACTTCTGGTGCGCTACCACATGTGTTTCAATTGTGCTTATAATCGTATAGAAGAGAAAATATTTAATATGAGCTTCTACCCCAAAATCATAGAGGTAATATAAAGATATTCCTCATTTCCATTGTTAATGGTTTCAATATGATAACTATTTACGATGTAAATTTTAAAAACTCGATAAATTTCTTCTACTTCTGGTAGAATATAAAGAATTGTCAATATAAATTTTTGTTCTTTTTGGCAATATTATATTTGCTCTTCTGAAACCTTCAATTAGGTTAGATGAACCTCATATGGTATTGACAATAGTTTTGAATAATGATAAATATTGGAAATTTAATGATTGTATGAGTTATAGCACTGTCTTCCAAACATCTATTTTTAACAATCATCTTGAAATTAGATCTGCAATATCATATTGCAATTCATATTTGATTTCCCGTATACTAGTTTATAAATTATGCTTGTTTTCAGGTGAGTATATAGGGGAACATATATTCACTAGATATAGATGTGAAGTAATTAGTACACCTACAATAGTACTTACAAGGCAAGAAATATTAAAATATTTTCACAATCTTGCCACTCTGTTCAGTGTATTGTCACATTTTGGTATCTTGAAAATATTTATCTATATAAGATTTTGCAATAAATCGATCATTTTCAAAAGAATCAAATATCAAAAGAATTATGGTCACAAATATTTAATTTCAATGGTCATCAAATTTAATGATGAAATGGTTTTGATAATAATCAAAAAATTGGCCAACAAATAATTTCAAACTCATAAATCAAAATTGATTGTTATCACGTAGTAAGTAAAACCAATTTACTTGTTTTATAAAGCTTTATGACCATTTTTTTTTTCTTTCATATGATAGAGAAAATAATTCCATATTGATACATATGCCAAGGTATCTTTACCACGGTTAGAGTAACTTACCCAAAGCACTAGTACTTCTCCAATGGCAGAATAGAATTAATAGATAGCCTCTCATCAATTCCTCAAGGTTTGCTTAGGCAATTGGCACTATTGGGAGTGCCTTTAATTAAACTAACGCATGCCAAAATGGGGCTAGGATTCTTAATGGGCTACAGAGACAATCTCTAGTTGGTCTCTCTAGTTCTCAAAATGCTACTAATAAGTAGCAAAAAATCTGTAATCTGCTCCAAGTATAATGACCAAATCTGAAATTTTAGTGAAAACAATTTGTGATGCGTATAAATGAATTTTTATATGTTCAATCCAAAAAGAAATGGGCTTTGGGGTTTATATCACTTAAAAGTATATCAAATGTACTTTGTAACCTCAAATTTTGGTAGAGAAATACCTAGCAAAACCCATTCAAAAATATTTTTCAATATTGAGTTAGTGCTGTCTAGCAAAAATCCCAGATTCAGGTGTACCACGAAATAATTATGCAAAAAAATATCAAATGGTCACCCAATGACACGAAAATTGGTAGGATGTTAGCCCAACAAGTCAGTGACAAAATCCAATTCGTTTCATCTCAAAATCATAACTAGAACTAAAGTTATGAATTAAATGGTAAAATGGGTTCGTGCTGTCAACACAGTATAACACACAAAACCTCAACCATGTATTTACTTAAAACACTTATCTCGTAGGTTTATTCTATAAACCGATGCTTATTTCTTTAGTGTCATTCCACTTCTAGTGGTTTGGTATTTTATTTTTCCACACCAAATATATTCATTCCACTTCTGGTGGTTTGATATTTTATTGCTCCACTTCTAGTGGTTTGGTATTTCATTAATCCACTTCTAGTGGTTTGGTATTTTATTACTCCTCTTCTAATGGTTTAGTATTCCACTTCTAGTGGTTTAGTATTTCATTGCTCCACTTCTAATGGTTTGATATGTCATTAATCCACTTCTGGTGGTTTGGTATTCCATTATTCCACTTCTGGTGATTTTTATTATAAAATGACATACTTTAAGCTGACACAGTGAAGTTACCAGTAAATCTGAGAGAAATTGACTGACAATAGAGGTGACGTTGACAGTCAATTCGTAGTAAAACAAGAGCAGATTTTTGTGTGTTCTTCTATGCTAACTAAAGCAAAAGTTAAAGTGCACCCACGAATTTTCACCAAAATTTTACAAGCATCTAAAGAAGTTGCATAACACATAATAGAGAAATATATTACTCAATTTAATTTGGTCATCATTGACCATCACTTTATTCAATTAAATTGAGACTTTATTCATTATTTCTAAAACTTCAGGTTTTGAAATTTGTCTCTTGCTTCAGGAAGAGAACAGATGAATAATAACCTTTTTTTTTTTTTTATAGAAAACTTCTGGTTTTCAGATCTTTCTCTTACTTCAGGAAGAGAAGATGAATTGTTACCCTTTTTCCTTTTTAATTATAAAACTTCAGGTTTTATTTTAAATCTTCTCTTGCTTCAGGAAGAGAATATATGAACAACAACTTTTCTTATAGAAAATTTTGGAGATTGAAATTTGTTTCTTCCTTCATGAAGATAACATGTAAATAATAACTTTTCATATAGAAAACTTCAAGTTTTCAAATCTTTCTCTTACTTCAAGAAGAGAAAATGAATCATCACTCCTTTTATTTATTTCTAAAACTTCAAGTTTTATTTTTAAATCTTCTATTGCTTCAGGAAGAGAAGATGGATTCATCCATTCAAGTATATAATTTAGAGTAAAAACCAATCCACAACCAAATTGATTAAAAGCATACCAACTTATCACAATCAAATTGGTTTAGAACGTACCAACTTACCAACTTACCACAACCAAATTGGTTAAGAAAGAAGATGGTGGTAGTATGATATTGCTCCCAAATTCCTTGAGCAATTCGTGCTGATAACGTGTTGTAAAACCAAGAATTTAGAACAAGTTATGAGGAGAATAAAATTTCTCATTCATCTTCTTTCTCTTCTTTCTCTCCAAATACACATTTCTTCATTCTCTCCAAAAATATACCTCACATCCTCTTCTTTCTCCCCTCCCCCTTTTATTTTTGTTTGCATTAGGTCCACATAATGGGATTACCTAACCCACTAATGAAGTGGTGTTCCCATTATCACAAAGTGGAGGGGGTGTGGACATCCACTCAATTTCCACTCAATGTTTAATATTTATAACAAATGGTCACCCAACCGATAACGTGTTGTAAAACCAAGAATTTAGAACAAGTTATGAGGAGAATAAAATTTCTCATTCATCTTCTTTCTCTTCTTTCTCTCCAAATACACATTTCTTCATTCTCTCCAAAAATACATTTCTTCATTCTCTCCAAAAATACACTTCTTCATTCTCTCCAAAAATACACTTCACATCCTCTTCTTTCTCCCCTCCCCCTTTTATCTTTGTTTGCATTAGATCCACATAATGGGATTACCTAACCCACTAATGAAGTGGTGTTCCCATTATCACAAAGTGGAGGGGGTGTGGACATCCACTCAATTTCCACTCAATGTTTAATATTTATAACAGATTTGGCTCTTTTTTTTTCCCCACAAATTTTAATTTGAAATGGGATTCGAATAAGGGTTGCATGCAGATGTCGTAATGATGTTTCTATCAACGTGGCACTCATCTTTAAGGAAAAAAAACACCAAAATATTCATGTGGTGATGTGGCCACCTCATAAAAGAATAATATTAAGGATAAAAATTAAAGATAAATAGTATTTTTCAAAAAAAAAAAAAAAAAATCAGAAAGTAATGGGAATTACTTATAAATTAATAACCACCATCTTCTCTATTCATACTTCATAGTGATCAATCCATGCACATAACTGATAATAGATTCAACAAAACCACTGCTTATTTATTCATGAACAGGTGTGTAAACCGCTAGTACATGCTGTCAACCTTCAAGGAAAATAGAAATAGTAGAAACAATTTCACAAAGGATGGTAGAATCATGGTTTCCTTTGGTAATTGGGGATGGGTAAGGTGGTACAGTCTGGAATCTATTTTCACAAAGTATAGCATTTGCTGAACAGTCCGACGATGCACCTTCCGCACTGTGAAACTGACCAGCTTTAAAGAAATTGCCTGCGTTTTTCACCTCATTCACCACTTGAAGATAATCTTTGGCGCAATCTTGGAGGTGAATTTTCAATGGAGTTTCAGTTGCGTTTTGGAGGAGCGACAGGACTTGGTCGTGAGTATTGGTGACAGTGGTGTTGGCCAAGTCGATTGATATCAAGCCAAGGCCATTAAGGTCAGAGGCTTTGGCGGTTCGAGGGTCGGATTTTAGAGTGTCATGGCAGAAGGAGGGATCTTCGGTGCCAATGCAAACATGGTTGAGTGTTGCATCGTCTACTTGCATGCTTGGGCTTGCAAACGAAAGGCAAATAAGAAGGGCTACAAGAAAAGCCAATGGGAAAGAATTAGAGAGATAAGAGGCCATTGTTTGTTCCATGACTTTATTTTTTAAATGCATCTTTTAGATTTGGATTGAACGAAGAAACTCCTTGATAGGAAGAGTAATGCTGTAAAACTCTACTTGTTTGTCCAAATTTATTTGCCAATTAAATTGATGGGTTAGCTTTACCCCCACATAACAAAAAGTTCAGTAAAAATTTAGTATTTATAATTGGCTGACAAGGCGGCGGTTGGTTCCATCTGGCAAGTAGATTTTTGGGAAAAAAAGGAAAAAAATTTGGGCTATTAAACAATTTCCTTTGTGGAATTCAAATGAAGAAGAATTAATTGATTTGGTAGAGAGAAATTTTTAGGACTTTGCTTGCATACTGCCTGAGTAAGAAAAAAAAAACTGACACCGTACTTAGTATTTTTTTAATTAATAATTACCAAAATCTGTCTAGATTTAATGCACCAAGAAAAGAGAGGCACTATCAGGACTCCGAATGTGTATTGATGAACTTTATCTTTTGTTTAAGGTGATATAAAAGATGAAGAGTTAATTGATTTGGTAGGTGGATTACTTGATTACCAAATCAATTATTTCATAAAATTCAAATTAGCAACAAAATAATTCTCATGGGTACATTTGTGGGTACTAGTTGGTGCATACGTGCGTTGCACACGAATTTTTTTGAACAGAGATAGGAATTGGACTAGGAATTTGATTAGAGCTTAAATAAAGTTTCACAAGAGAACTGAGACAAGTAAACCACTCAAAATAGGGAAAACTAAATTTGTTCAATGAAGGATCAAGAACAACAAGAGATGAAAAATTGACATAAGGAAGAGGAGCAGGGTTCAATTCTACAGCCACGTGTTGGGAAAAATCACGCAAACAACAACAATACAAGTGGAAGCAAATTTATAATTTTTCCCTCTATGTGTGATCAAAAGATGGGATTGCACAAGATAAAAAAATCACAACTTAAAAAAAACGAGAAAATCAACAGTAAGAAATAGCAACCACAAGACACCGAATTTACGTGGAAAACCCTCTAATGTGGAGGGAAAAACCACAGGATTGAAGTCCAGCTAAATCTTCCACTATGTCAAAAATAATGGGATTACAAGTATTCCTTTCTAGCCAAACTAGAGGCACTAACAATCATCAAGAGTGTATGGCTTTGCACCCTCCATCTTTGTTCGATGAAGCAAATCCAGAATGTATTTTCGTTGAGATAGAAAAAGGCCACAGGAAAGAGATTGAGCTTCCATCCCAAGAAAGAAATGAAGAGGACCAAGATATTTTAGTGCAAATTTAGATCCAAGTTGTTGTATGAGAGATGTAATTGCAAAATCATCTGTACCAATCACAATTATATCATCAACATAGATGAGTAAGAAAAGAATGGAAGTCGATGATTGTTGAATGAAGAGTGAAGTATTTGCTTTGGAACTAATAAACCCAAGTTGAAGAAGATGAGAACTGAGCCTATGGTACCAAGCACGGGGAGCTTGCTTAAGGCCATAGATGGCTTTCCGAAGCTTGCAAACATAATCTAGAAAATTCGTTTCACAAAACCCAGGAGGTTGTTTCATATAGACATCTTCTTGTAAGTGACCATGTAAAAATGCATTTCGAACATTAAGTTGACGAATGGACCACCCTTTTGATACCTTAATAGATAGAACAACATGCATTGTGGTAGGCTTAGTAACCGGACTAAATGTCTCACCATAATCAAGGCCGGCCTGTTGATTGAATCCTTTTGCAATGAGGCGAGCCTTATAACGGTCAATACAACCATCAGATATCTTTTTGATACGAGAACCCATTTACATCCAACTAAATTTTGATGAGCTTGAGGGGGAACCAAAGTCCAAGTACCATTTTGCATTAGGGCAGTAAATTCTTCTGCCATGGCTGAGCACCACTGTGGATCTTTGTTGGCTATAGTGAAACATGTGGGCTCAACAGGTTCAGCTTCGAAGTGGCTAGCAAAGCAACATTTAAGGGATGACGGGTAGCACAAAAAACCTTTGGTTTGTGTATGCCATCTTTTAACCTGGTAACCATGGAATGAATAGGTCGAGGGGGAACAATAGGAGGATCTGAACCAGGGGTAGTAGTGGACAAAGGGACAGGCACATCACTGTGTAGGGGTTGGGAAGAGACACAGGCCAGGTAGAGGTGGAAAGGCAACAATAGGTGAGAGAGAGAGGAATATAGTAGTAGGATTTTGTGGTAAGGATGGACTTTGTTGAAAGAGAGAACAGGGGACAAGTGCAGGTGGGGGCCCTAAAATGGATGGACAATGATGAGCAGGTGGAAGGGTTTAAACCTTTGCGAATGGAAATTCATGTTCATTAAAAATAACATGACGAAATATGTAGAGAAAGCCAGTGGAAGGATTCAAACATTTATAGCCACGATGTGATGCACTATAACCCAGAAATACACAGCGAGCTGATCAATAAGCAAACTATCTAAAGTTGTAAAGCCGTAAATATGGGTAACACTTGTAGCCAAACACTTTTAGCAGAGAATAATCAAGCTTAGTGTGAAAAAGTTTTTCATATGGAGACTGATTTTGAATAACTGTGGAAGGAAGACGATTAATAAGAAACACAACCATTTGAAAAGCATCATCCCAATAGTGCATCGGTACAGAAGCATGAACGAGGAGAGTAAGTCCTGTGTCCACAATATGTCAATGTTTACGTTCGGTAGAGCCATTTTGCTCATGAGTGTGAGGACATGATAGGTGATGAGTGATGCCATGGTGACTAAAGAGAGACTGAAGTTTCTCATATTCTTTTCCTCCATCAGTTTGAAAACATATAATTTTACAGCCAAAAAGATTTTCAACAGTAGCTTTAAACTTCACAAAAATATCATATTCATCAGATTTGCGAACCATGGGATAAATCCATGTAAATTTACTGAAATCATCAACAAAGTGAATATAATATCTGAACCCATTTACAGAGCTGACTGGAGCTGGTCCCCAAATATCGGAAAACACTAAATCTAATGGACTGAAAGATACTGAAGAAGAAGATTGAAAAGGCCATTTATGTAATTTGCCTAACTGACATGCAGAACAAAAAGACAACTCTAACAGGTTGCACCGGTAACTTATTCTCATTAAGAATACGATGAACAGTACGCCTAGTTGGGTGTCCAAAGCGAGAGTGCCAATCATTCATAGTAGCTCTTTCCCCCACAAAAGCATATGAACCCAGATTTTTATTTGTAGGCCTACGACTAAGCTCCAGTTGATAAAGACCACCTCTATTCCGGCTTTGGAGTAGAGTTTTCCCCGATTGACGATCCTTAACAAAACAAATATCCGGATGAAATTCAAAAAAGACATTATTGTCAGATGCAAATTGGTGCACAGATAACAAATTCTTTGTAATTTGTGGAACATGGAGAATATTGCATAGTAAAAATGTGGCACGGGGAATGTGTAAATAAGAGGAACCTGCATGTCGAATGGCCAAACCTGCCCCATTGCCAACTCGAATTTGGTCAGGCCCTTGATATTCAGAATTGATGCAAAGATTGTTGAGTTCAGAAGTTAAATGATTGGTGGCACTAGAGTCAGGATACCAATTGGGATCAGCTAGTGGAGAAGAAGTGGCCATCATAGCAGCAAAATTAGGAGAGGTGTCCCCATTATATGCATGATCAAAACGACAATAGCATCGAAGTGCTGTATGACCATTGTGATGGTAGATTTGGCACTGAGGGCGATTTGAAGAAGCATGTTGCTGAGAAAAATTGGATGAAGTGGTGGAATTAAAACCATAACCACGGCCATGACCTCGTCCATGTAGTTGCTGGTGTGGTGCTCGAGTTCCTCGTCCATGATTAGGAGAGTTGAAAAAGTGAGTAGCAACATTAGCAGATAGAGGAGAAGAGTCATTAGGAAGGGAATGATGTTGTTCTAAACGAAGTTCTTGATTTAAAAGTGTGTGGAAATATCTCTGAACTGAGGTTTCAGCTCGGGATGGAAGGTTCGGACCTGAAACACTGACACGTGGCGAAGACTAATCAACCAGGCTAACCACAACGTATGTGATTCACCTCCCACGATTCAACTCGGGCCAAGGAGTTAAGTCACGTCATTTGACATGTGGTTAATACCACAAGGTAGGACCTGCTGGAAAGCACGTGATCTCTCAGCTCGGGACCTGACTTTCATTTCGGGACACCTGTCCTATGACTCACACTATGATCCAAATCCTACTACAGTCCAAAACTGTCACAGCAGCTGTAATTCCTAACACAGCGGTTACTAGAAACCCTGATTCCATGACTAACCATGATCAGCAAACCATGGTCAGACGGTTATGGGTACACCATGGTCAGATCTGACCTAACCATGGCAGTTACCTGACCTCGCATGGTCAGTCCGTACAGGTGGGTATAAAAAGAATACGATACAGCCTAATTTGGTAAGCTATAAAACCCTAATCCTCTGAGATTCATCTTCTTCCTTGCCTCATTCTCCCCATTATAGATTTCTGACTTAAGCTTTGGAGAGGGCACGGCCAAAACCCACCTTGGACTACCCTCTGACCTATTTTCCAGGCTTGTGATTGCAGGTCTAGGCGAGGGAGCAAGCTCCATCATCAACACGTAGTTCGGGGAACAGATTTTACCCCATACAATTTGGCGCCGTCTGTGGGAACCATAGCAATAAGATGGCTACACCACCTCCGCCCACTTATGGGCGAACCAAATCAGGAGCGAACTTTACTCACATAGACCAAGCCATTACAGGCGATGCTGGGAAACGAGCAGAAACCTAGCCTTCGCAGACAAACCCACCATTACCTGCGGTGGGAACTAGTTAGCTTCTTCCGATTCAGCAGCATCAAATCTCCCCGGAAATGTCTGCTGTTCTACATTCTCTTGATGACCAGCTTGTTCTCAAAGCTGCGTTTGACAGGGCTGTGACCAACAACCCCAACCTACCGGCGGTGGTGGAACTCATTGCAACAATGCAATCGGAGATTCAATTGGCGCAGCTCGCAAAGTTAACCGCAGAGCAAAATTACCACCGCTACCTCCAGTGAACTTTTGCCCCCCGGGGAGTCAATGTTGTCATTGAGGAGGCTAGCCAAACTAGTCCACTCCGTCGCACTAGGCACCAGGAGAGCTCACCCAGGCTTGGGGCCTCGCACCATCACCACCGTAGCAGACGCGACGAAGAGCCACGATTAACTGGTCTAGAACCGAGGCATTCAGGAAGGGGAGATGAACAACATCATGCGTTGATTCAGAGATCCCCTGAGTGCAGTTTAAGGCGTTCAGATCATGCACGAAGGTGGAATGAGGACCACCCAAGGCCTCGTTCTCACGTGCGTTCTGAAGACGAAGCTCACAGAGATGAGAGACGCTATCACAGGTCTCGATCTCTTGAAAGAAAAGGGGAGAGAAGTACGGGGACGACGAGTAGAAAGCATTCTCGGTCACCCAGGCGTGAAAAAAACGAGGAAGAAGCCTCCAAGAGACATCGGGGTAACCAGAGTAGAGGGGGAGAAAGACCAGAGAGCGTTGCTGTGGTTCGTAGTCCATTTACACGATGGATTCAACGGGTCCCAATCCCACGAGGGTATTTCGTGATAACTTTTACTCTTTACTCTCTTTCAATAGACCCCGATCATCATTTGAATTATTACTTGCAACGTATGTCATTATATGCTGGAAATGAGGGTTTTCTCTGCAAAATATTTCCTATGAGTTTGGGGGAAGTGGCTCTTAAGTGGTGGGCCAAGATTCCAGATGAATCTATTGACAGCTGGCACGAACTGAGCAAGCTGTTCAAGAAAAGGTTCATCACTAGCTGCAAATTCCCGAGGACCATGCAGAACCTATACGAGTTGAAACAGAAAGATGGGGAAGGACTTCGAGAATATTCTCAAAGGTTCTGGGAGGTTCATAACGAGATCGACGACCCGATTGAAAAGAATGCCATGGATCTCTTTCGCCTTGGGCTGAGGAAGCCATCACCTCTGTTTAAGGAGCTCACTGTTAATCCCCCCAGAAACCTAGCCAAGCTACTCTCCACTGTAGCTAATTATTCGAAGTTGGATGATTTCTACACCCCGCAGTCTGCCAAAGCCAGCGAAAAAGATGACAAAAAGAAGGACTCTAGGCCACAAAGAGACAATCCCCGGGGAGAAAAATCAAGGCCGCCTACCAATCCGAATCAGGCCATTTTCACTGCATTCACTCTCCCCATCTACAAGTTGATGAAGGCACTAGAGAACAAGGACTTCTTCCAGAAACCTCGACCTATGTTCGCGGAGCCCGAGAAGAGAAATAAAAAGCTGTTTTGCAGTTACCACAAGGATCACGGCCATAGGACAGAGGACTGCAAGGTTCTGAAATACAACCTCGAGGCCTGGGCCAAGGAAGGAAAGCTCGATGAATTTATAGCTCGAAAAGACAAAGGACAGCCATCCGAACAGAAAAAACCCGAAAACAGGGCTCCTCAATCCACACAACCGAAGATCCTTGGGAGGATTGATATAATCACCGGAGGATATGAGGAAACCGCTCTGTCAACCAGCCAGCTTAGAGCGCAATATAGGATGGCTTGTCAAAACGCCGAAATCAGTGATATTGGAGATGAGCCAATATTGCTACCTCAGAGTGAGGGAGAAAATGGAGAGAAACTGCTTTTCTTCGGGGATGCCGAGACTGATGGGATGGTGCGCTGCCCGCACAACAATGCTCTGGTTGTTCGCATGCTCATAGGGAACTACGATGTGGGCAAAGTCTATGTGGATAATGGGGCATCTGTGAATGTCATGTTCCAAAAATTGTTTAGCCAACTCGAGCTTAAGGACTCCGACCTAAAGCCCTGTCACGTCAGCTTGAAAGCTTTTAATGGCAACATGACTTTCCCATTGGGACAGATAACGCTCCCAGTTCGGGCAGGGCCAGTGCAGTCCATGGAAACATTTGTGGTAATCTAGGAGAGGTCAGCTTATAATGTGATACTCGGGCGACCCTGGATTCATGCGATAAAAGCTGTCCCATCCTCCTACCACCAATCCATCAGGTTCCGAAGCCCAGAAGGAATCATGGAGATAAAAGGAAATCAAGCAGCAGCTAGGGAATGTTTTCTGGCAGAGTACGCGGGCCACTCAGCACCCTCAGAGGACAAACTGAAGTCAAGGGTCCCACGCCTTCCCAGTTCGGGAACTGGCAAAGCTAAAGCCCCGAGGCAAGAGCCAGAGCAAAGGAAAAAAGCTAAGATTGATGAGGTTCCCTTGTAGCAACGAAAGGGAGAGCGGCCCGGAGTAGAAGAAACGGCTCTGGAACCCGCAGACAGGACAGGGGAGGAGCTAGAGAAGAGGATAATTAATACTGATGATCCAGAGAGGTTTTTCTGGATTGGAAAGTCATTGAATGAAGCCGACGCAGCAGAGCTGTTTGAATTTTTGAAAAATAACATTGATGTATTTGCTTGGTCACCCCATGAGATGCCAGGAATTGATCCCAGAATTATCACTCATGAGTTGCAGGTTAATCTGAATTACAAGCCAGTGGTTCAGAAGCAACGAAGATTGTCAGACGATCGAGCCGAAACAGTTTCTGCCGAGGTCGATAAGCTTTTGAAAGCAGGGTTCATCAGAGAGGTAAAGTACCCGAGTTGGTTGGCCAACCCCGTATGTGTAAGAAAAAAGATAAGGGACTGGCGTGTCTGTATTGATTTCACAGACCTCAATAAAGCGTGCCCTAAGGACAGTTTCCCCTTGCCTAAGATTGACCAACTCATAAACTCTATTTCGGGGTATGAGAGACTGAGTATATTCGATACCTACTCGGGTTACCATCAAATTCCTATGGCAGAACATGATCAAGATAAGACGGGGTTCATTACTCCTAGAGGAACGTACTGCTACAAGGTAATGCCATTTGGGTTGAAGAATGCAGGGGCCACCTATCAACGTCTTGTTAGCAAGATGTTTGAAGGACTAATTGGCAAAAACCTTGAGGTGTACGTTGATGACACTATTGTTAAGAGCAACTCAGAGAAAGACCACCTGGCAGACCTAACTGAGGCTTTCGCACGACTCAGGGAGTACGGGATGAAGTTAAACGCGAAGAAAAGCTCATTTGGAATAGGCTCGGGAAAATTCCTGGGTCACTTAGTCTCAAGAAGGGGGATTAAGGCAAATCTAAGTAAGATTGAGGCGATAAGAACCCTACGTACACCAACAACGGTCAGGGACGTTCAACAGTTGAACGGGATGGTGGCAGTACTCAGTAGATTTATCTCGAGGTCATCAGACAAATGCCACCCATTCTTTCAGATACTGAAGAAGAGCACTAACTCGGGATGGAACACGGAGTGCCAGGAAGCTTATCAGAAGTTAGTCGCTCATTTAGAAACACTCCCCACCCTAACCCACCCTTACCACGGGGAAACTCTTTACCTATATTTTGCTGTTTCAGCTCATGCACTCAGTGGCGTTCTCCTAGCCCAGCGCGACCTTACTCAAGCGCCAATTTATTATATTAGCAAGACACTATTAGATGCTAAAACCCACTATCTGCCCCTTAAAAAACTAATCCTAGCCCTTGTCACAGCCTCCAGAAAACTCCAACACTACTTTCAGTCTCATCTTATCATCGTCCTCACAAACTATCCACTCAAAGATGTGCTCCGCAGAGCTGACTTGTCAGGACGGGTCTCCAAGTGGGGGGTAGAACTCAACGCTTACGACATTCACTTCCAGCCCCGACCTGCCATTAAGGGGCAAATATTAGCTGATTTTCTTGCCAAATTCGCAGATCCTACTTCCAGTTCGGAACAGACAGCATTCAAATCCTTTCTGCCCGAACTGGAAGGAAAGACAATATAAACACAGAGAAGAGGAAGAGATGGGAGCTCAAAGTGGATGGTGCATCTAATGTAAAAGGGGCAGGTCTGGGAATTGTGCTGACAGATCCCGAGGGAGAAATCATCGAGCAAGCAGTTAGACTTATGTTCCCAGCCTCAAACAATGAAGCAGAATATGAGGCAGTTGTGGCAACTTGGGATGGCCAGAGCAATGGGGGTAAAGGAGCTGACAGTATACAGTGACTCTAGGCTCGTGGTTAACCAGCTAAACAAAGAATATGAAGCCAAAGATGAAAGAATGGCTGCGTACATGCACAAGGTATGGGAGTTAGCTGTGGGGTTCACCAGTGTTGAGTTCAAGCGCTTCGTAAGGGATCAGAATAGACATGCAGATGGGTTGGCTGCCCTGGCTGCAGCGTTGGAAACTGACATCCCTCGAACTATAAATGTCGAAGTCCTGCAAGAGCCCAGTATCGGGACTGAAGAGCTTATCTCGGACGTTCAGTTCTCGACACCGAGCTGGATGGACGAGATAGTTGCCTACCTACAGAGGGATGAACTACTCGAGGATCGCAATCAGAGTCACCGAATTCACGCTAAGTCAGCTCGTTTTTGGTTATCTTCGTCAGGCTCTCTCTATAAAAGATCCTATACGGGACCATACCTGAAGTGCGTACACCCAGACCAAGTATTAGACCTACTAGCTGAACTCCACGAGGGGTCATGTGGAGGTCACGCAGGAGGAAGATCATTAGCCCATAGGGCAAACACACAGGGCTACTGGTGGCCGTACATGCAAAAGGACGCTATCAAGTATGTGAGAAAATGCTCAAAGTGTCAGATGTTTGCTGACAAGATACACCATCCTGCTCAAGAATTGCATCCTATATCTAGTCCGTGGCCTTTCGCACAGTGGGGGTTAGATCTCGTGGGGTCATTGCCCACAGCCTCAGGGAATAGGAAGTACTTGTTCATTGCGACTGACTATTTTACCAAATGGGTAGAGGCCATCGCGCTTGCGTCGATTAAAGATTCAGATATTATCAAGTTCCTTTAGGAAAATATTATCACACGCTTCGGGATCCCGAGAGCCTTCGTATCGGATAACGGAACTCAGTTCGACAGCAAAAAAACTCGGGAATTCAGTGCAGAACAGGGAATTCAGTGGTGGTATTCTAATCCGAGTTACCCGCAGTGCAATGGTCAGGCAGAGGCAACCAATAAGATTATAGTCGCAGGGATAAAAAGGAGGCTAGACAATGTGAAAGGGTCTTGGCCTGACGAGCTGCATTCTGTACTGTGGGCATATCGAACTACTCCGAGGAGGTCCACTGGAGAAACTCCATTTTCCATGACCTATGGAATGGAAGCAGTTATACCAACAGAGTTGGGTCTACCAGGTCTTAGAACCGAATCTTATGACGCGGCAACAAATGATCAGGTTCTGTCTCAAGATCTGGATTTAGCAGAAGAAAGAAGAGAAAGGGCTCGAATTAAAATGGCATCTTACCAACAAGAGCTGAAAAAATATTACAACCGAAGAATAAAGTCAAGGGAGTTCAATGTTGGAGAGTTGGTACTCAGACAAGTCAACGCCAGAACCAGAAATCCTGCAGATGGGAAGATCGGGGCAACATGGGAAGGTCCTTACGAGGTCATCCATGTCGGGGGTACAGGTTCGTACAAACTAAAGAGTTTGGAGACCGGACAAGAGCTCCCGAGATCAGTTAATATAGCTAACCTAAGATTGTTTTACCGATAGCGAAAGTTGTAATTACATTCAATGACTACACAATACAAGTTCAGAGGTTATTCAGAGATGTTACCGTTTATTTATCATTCGAGCTAAAGGCACTTTCCCCAACAACGGGTCGAAGTTAAAAACTGCCTAAGAATGGGCACAAGTCTCACCTAATAAATGGCTTGAGCACGCTGAACCTAAGAATGGGTTAAAAACAAAGTCTTGCCCAAGAACGGGTCCAAGCAAAAATTGCCTAAGAATGGGCACAAGTCTCACCTAATAAATGGCTTGAGCACGCTGAACCTAAGAATGGGTTAAAAACAAAGTCTTGCCCAAGAACGGGTCCAAGCAAAATTGCCTAAGAATGGGCATAAGTCTCACCTAATAAATGGCTTGAGCACACTGAACCTAAGAATGGGTTCACAACGAAGTCTCGCCTAAGACAGGCTCAACAACGACATACCTAGGGATGGGTCTGTACACAAGGACCAACAGATGTTCAGGTCTATCACTCCGCAAATTGGAGCCCGTGGTCAGATTGGGTCTAATTATTTTCGCCGATCAACAGTGCACACACATCAACAAGGGACTTTATCCCGAGAGCACATTCAAACAGACAGCCGCATAAAAAAGGACACATGCACACGATAAAGAAAAATGTGTATTTCATTCTAAAAGAAAGGTATTACAGAATCTGTACAAGTTATGGCACTCAGCCAAGAATAAGAAAAAAGAAAAAAAGAAAAATAGCTACTTCTCCCCCGAGTCCCCAGCAGCTGGACGAACCACCTCGGGAGTCGGGACAGGATCAGCGGAGGCAGGAGGGGCCACTGGAGGCAGAGGCAGATCAGGGGTAGCCTCCGTGTGCTTCCCGTTGGATTTACAGGTTGATCCCCATTGGCAGTGGCTGAAGTGTCATTGGTGGCGTCAACGACCCTCTCGGCTTCAATGGTGGCATTAGGCTGGGACGTGACCTCGGATCGTTCTCCCCGGCCTCATCGCCGCCTGCAACCTCCATCTCAGCTTCCCCGACATCACTCCCTCGGGGTTGTAATCCGGGGAATATCCCTCCTTTCGAAGGGAATATCGGCAATGCCAGGGAATTGGGCAGATGCCAACTCGACCAAGGTCTCCCACGCAAATTTGTAGGTGACCTCGAGCTCGGTGGTCAACTGCCCAACGAGGGAAGCCTTCACGCTTTCCCTCTCCTCAGCCACCGCCTTCTCCACGGAGGCCTTCTCCTTCTCTACCTCAGCCTCGAGAGCCCGGACCTTCCTCGCCAGCTCGCGCTTCTCCCGGCTAGCTCGTCCTGGGCGTCCTTCGTCTTCCTCAGCTCGGCCTCCAAATCTGCATAGTCCTTCCTCGTGAGTTCCAGTTTGCTGACGGCGCTCTCGGCTGTGGACTTGAAAGTCTCGCATTCAGACTTTACTTTCTGAAGCTGAGACATAGCCCGCAACAGTTGGCCTCAGCATCCTCTAGCTTCTTGTCGTACTCACTCTACTTTGGCGAGCTCGAGCTGTAACTTGTTTATCTTCCGCCTCGAAGCGGTCGCCCGCCAGCAGGATTTGTTGGCAGCCCTATACAAACATCAGCAAGTCAGAGATCGGGTTGAACAGCAAGTAATGGAAACCACAAGGAATGAACTTACTCGGTAAAGACTGTAAACCCGAAGCGGAGGTTGTCGAGGGCGGACTTCCTCCCGAAGTGCTCCATGTCCGCCGGGAGCCTCATGGGGTTCCCCAGCTGCTTGAAGTTGTACTCCGCAGAGAAGGAGCTGGTAACATCCTTATCTTTGGGTACGGGAACTGCACACATGTGATGAAACATAAAGTTAGTCAGAATCTGTCATAGATTTTCAAGTATGGGACAATTATGAAATCGAAAAAGCGAAGACATACCTCGGGGAATTTAGCTATCATCTCAGCGCGGGAAAGACGCTCCCACCTCCCCGCCGGGGCATTGGCACCCCCCTGCCCAGGCCCTTGCACAGCGAGTTGCTGCTTGGGGACTGTAGAGGGTTTCCGGGGCTTCGAAGGAGGAATCAAGGGAGCCTTCCCTTCCCGGTAACCTCGGGCGCCTGGGGCCTGCCCACGTCCTGCCCCCTCATGGCGCTTGACATGAGTTTGCCACTGTTGGGGTCAGTGGACTTCTTGCCGCCATCCCGACCAGACCCAGGAGCAGCAACAGCAGCAGCCTTGTTAGTCTTCTGCTGCTGCTGATTCTGCCGCTGTTGCTGCTGCTGCTGATTTTGCTGCTGTTGCTTCTGCTCAGCAGTCTTCTTTTCCTGGGCCTCTTTTCCGCGCCCTTCTCTCAGCAACCAGAGCCCTCAAATTCATCCCAGAGTCCTTCTTGGTCCTCTGGCTGCCGGAGTCTGTTCTTTGTCTCTTGGCGGGGGGGATTGGAGCCTCTCTCTCCATGGCTTGGGAGACGGTCTCCTCAGAGCTGGAGCTCTCAATGACAAGGGGGCGCGGCGAGCCGTCTTGTCGAGGGCCTAATCTCCTCAGCTCCCTCCCCTTCAGGTCGGAGGCGGATCCCCTCTTCCTCCTCTCCCTCTGCTCTCCTCTTCCACCTCTTCTTCCACCACGCGGGTCAGCTCGTCGTCAGGCTGCTCCCAATGGGGGTAACTCGCCTTCCCCCAAGTCTGGTACCTCGCGTGGTAGTTGAGCAAGGTTTCAGCCGAACGGCAGCGCTGGCTGACTTGATATCCGAGCAGTTCTCGATATCCTCCTCGTTCAGCTGTCAGCGGGCTCGTTGGCGTGAGGAGCTGCTAGAAGGAAACATGACATAATCAGTGAGATCCAATATACTATCGAATCATATAAATCAGAAAGAAGCAAATGACATCGCTGATTTCTTACAGCTAGAGCCTCTCTCTCGGGGAATGATGGGAGGATCAGGGGGGAGAGTCCCATCCACGGCCCGTACACGAAACCACAATGTCGTGAGCTCCTGGGTTGGAGTCCGGGATGTGAGTGACAAAGGGTTTCTTCCTGGGCTTGAGGGAGAGGTAAACATCGCGTTTGTTTTTAAGGGTGCAGATTTTGTAGTGGTGGAGTATCTCCCGCACTCCAACAGAAGTCCCTAACAGCTGGTTAAGGACATGAACCCCCAAGATGATCCTAAAGGAGTTCAGCCCTAGCTGGTTGGGACTATCCCACAGTAGAGGAGGAAGTCATTAAGGAGGTCAGGGAAGGGGACGCGAACTCCACCCTCCATGAAGGCAGCAATGGGAACAGGGAGGCCATCCTTGGCGTCTGACCTAAAGACGTCCTCCCCAGGCTCAGCAAAGCGGAAGCTAAACTTCCCGTCTTCAAAGCCGTATAGGGCTCTAAACTCAGCTATCTTTGCAGGGTTTTCCCTAATATTGTAAAAGGAAGACATCTGCCAAGACGAAAGGCAAAGATTAAATCCAGGGATAACTCAACCCTGCCAACATGCCCCGACCTAAAACTTCAAGGTCAAGTCCTAACAGGTATGTTACCCTGCCCTGACAGACCCGAAATTTTTCTAAGTGTCAGCTCGGGGAACACTAAACTCGGTGTTGGGAAAAGACAAAAGAGGACACCAAAAAACCTTTTTCTCAAATTTACCCCGAGATGGAGTTTTTCAAACCCTAAAAGGCGGGAAAAACCAGTATCTTGGTGGTTTGCCCCAAAAACCAGAAGAAAACCCTAGGATTACGAAGCAAACCCCAAGAACTTCTCCAACAACCGCAAAAAGGAAAATACACCGAACAAATTGAAGAATACAGAACAAAAACGAGTTATACCTTTACGAAGATCAAGCGGTGGTCACGAAAGCTGTTTTGCCGGAAAAGCTGTACGACTTGGTGCTGAAAACCTCCGAAGGTTGTTCTTGGAGAGGTAAATCTAACAGGAAGAGTGCCAACGAAGAATAACGCCGGAGAAACGATTCACAAGGGCAGCAAAGAAGAGCAGAACGGATCTTCTCCCACAAGCGAGCGGCGTGACAGTGGATTCCGGTGGAAAAGACGGAGTTTTCTTGGTGAAGACAGAAAGCAGAGACAGTAGAGAGAAAACGGAGAACAGAATGCAGAGAAAAGCAAAGAGTAGAGAGAGAATGCAGGAGATAAAGTAAGCTGTGATTTGTTTCCCTCCAAAGACATAATGCTTCTGGAGCATTAAATGCAGATCGTACGGTTCCAAGGCACATGACGTCAGCACCTTGGAATACGGAAAGGCTTAACCGCCTCTTTGCCAGATAAGCCCTAGAATGCCAAGCGGCATAGGAGCACAGGGAAAACACTTAGCAAAATAAAATTATGACAAGTCCCAACTCGGGAATGTCATAATTTGGGGCAAATTGTGTGGAAATATCTCTGAACCGAGGTTCCAGCTCGGGATGTAAGGTCCAGACCTGAAACGCTGACACGTGGCAAAGACTGTTCAACTAACCTAACCACAACGTACGTAATTCACCTCCTAAGATCCAGCTCGGGGCAAGAGGTTAAATCACTTCACTTGACACGTGGTAGGTCCGCATGGTAGGACCTGCTGCAAAGCACGTGATCTTCCAGCTCGGGACACCTGTCCTATGACTCACACTACGATCCAAATCCTACTACAGTCCAAAACTGTCCCCGCAGCTGTAATTCCTGACATGACGGTTACTAGCAACCATGGTCCCTTGGCCACCATGATCAGCAAACTATGGTCAGACGGTTATGGGTAAACTATGGTCAGATCTGACCTAACCAAAGCAGTTACCTGACCTCACATGGTCAGTCCGTACAGGTGGGTATAAAAAGAATACGATACAGCCTTGTACGGGGTAAAATCTTTCTCCCCGAACTACGTGTTGATGGAGCTTGCTCCCTCGCCTGGACCTGCAATCACAAGCTTGGAAAAATGGGTCAGAGGGTAGGCCAAGGTGGGTTTTGGCCGTGCCCTCTCCAAAGCTTAAGTCAGAAAGCTGTACTGGGAGAATGAGGCAAGGAAGAAGATGAATCTCAGAGAATTAGGGTACTGTAGCTTACCAAATTAGGCTGTATCGTATTCTTTTTATACCCACCTGTACGGACTGACCATGTGAGGTCAGATAACTACTTGGGTTAGGTCAGATCTGACCATGGTTTGCCCATAACCGTCTGACCATAGTTAGTGACCATGGTTGGCCAGAGAATCGTGGTTTCTTGTAACCGCTGTGTCAGGAATTACAGCTGCTAGTACAGTTTTGGACTGTAGTAGGATTTGGACTGTAGTATGAGTCATAAGATAGGTCCCGAGGTGAAAGCCAGGAACCGAGTTGGGAGATCACGTGCCTTGTAGCGGGTCCTACCGTGCAGGCCTCCCACGTGTCAAGTGAAGTGTTTTAACTCCTTGCCTCGAGCTGGATCTTGGAGGTGAATCACGTGCGTTGTGGTTGGCCTGGTTGAGCAATCTTCGCCACGTGTCAGCGTTTCAGACTTGAACCTTCCATCCCGAGTTGAGACCTCAATTCAGATATATTTCCACACAATTTGCCCTAAATTATGACATTCCCGAGCTGGGACTTGTCATAATTTTGTTTTGCTGAGTGTTTTTCCCTGTGCCCCTATGCCGCTTGGCATTCTAGGGCTTACCTGGCAAAGAGGCGGTTAAGCCTTTCCGTATTCCAAGGCGCTGACGTCATGTGTCTTGGAACCGTACGATCTGCATTTAATGCTCCAGAAGCATTATGTCTTTGGAGGGAAGCAAATTACTGCTCATTTTATCTTCTGCACTCTCTCTACTTTCTGCCTTTTCTCTCTGCATCCTGTTCTCCGTTTTTCTCTCTACTTTCTCTGCTCTTGCTTTCTGTTTTTCCAGGAAAATACCGTATTTTCCACCGGAATCCACTGTCTACACCGTTCGCTTGTGGGAGAAGATCCGTTCTGCTCTCCTTCGTTGCCTTTGCGAACCGTTTCTTCGGTGTTATTTTCTGCTGGTGCTCTTCTTGCTCGCTTCATCCTTCCAAGAACAACTTTTGAAGGTTTCAGCGCCGTGCCGTACAGTTTCCCCGGCGAAACAGCTTTTTTGACCACCGTTTGATCTTCTGTGAAGGTATAACTGGTTTTTGTTCTTTATTCTTCAATTTGTTCGGTGTATTTTTCTCTTTGCGGTTGTTGGAGATGTTCTTGGGGTTTGCTTCGTAATCCTAGGGTTTTCCTCTGGTTTTTTGGGGCAAATCACCAAGATACTGATTTTCCCGCCCTTTAGGTTTGAAAAACTCCATCTCGGGTAAACTTGAGAAAAAAGTTTTGGGTGTCCTTTTTAGTCTTTTCCCAACACCGAGTTGAGTGTCCCCGAGCTGACACTTAGAAAAATTTAGGGTCTGTCAAGGCAGGGGTAACATACCTGTTAGAACATGGAGTTTTAGGTCGGGACATGTTGTCATGGGTTGAGTTATCCTGGATTTAACCTTCCCCTTTCATCTTGGCAGATGTCTTCTTTTTATGATATTAGGGGGAACCCTGCAAAGGTAGCAGAGTTTAAGGCCTTATACGGCTTTGAAGACGGGAAGTTTAGCTTCCGCTTTGCTGAGCCTGGGGAGGATGTCTTTAGGTCAGACGCCAAGGATGGCCTCCCCGTTCCCATTGCTGCTTTCATGGAGGGTGGAGTTCGTGTCCCCTTCCCAGACCTTCTCAATGACTTCCTCCTCTACTGTGGAATAGTCCCAACCCAGCTAGGGCTGAACTCCTTTAGGGTCATCATGGGGGTTCATGTCCTTAACCAGCTTCTAGGGACTTCTGTCGGGTGCGGGAGATCCTCCACCACTACAAAATCTGCGCCCTTAAAAACAAACCCGATGTTTACCTCTCCCTCAAGCGCAGGATGAAGCCCTTTGTCACTCACATCCCAGACTCCAACCCGGGAGCTCATGACATTGTGGTCTTCGTTTATGGGCCTGTAGATGGGACTCTTCCCCCTGATCCTCCCATCATTCCCCGAGAGAGAGGCTCTAGCTGTAAGAGATCAGCGATGTCACTTTGCTTATTTTTGTTTTATATGACCTCGAATTGAATCCTGGATTAATATTGATACTCATGTTGTGTTTCTTTCTAGTAGCTCCTCACGCCAACGAGCCCGCTGACCAGTTGAATAAGGAGGATATCCAGACTGCTTGGATATCAAGTCAGCCAGCGCTGCCGTGCGGCAGAGACTTTGCTCAACTACCACGCGCGGTACCAGACTTGGGGAAGGCGAGTTACCCCCATTGGGAGCAGCCTGACGACGAGCTGACCTTGGTGGTGGTAGGACGTGGAGAGAGAGAGCGAGAGGAAGGAGGAAGAAGGGATCCGCCTCCGACCTGAAGGGGAGGGAGCTGAGGAGATTAGGCCCTCCGCAAGACGGCTCGCCGCGCCCCCTTCGTCATTGAGAGCTCAAGCTCTGAGGAGACTGTCTCCCAAGCCATGGAGAGGAGAGGCTCCAACCCCCCCCCCCCCCCGCCAAGAGACAAAGGACAGACTCGGGTAGCCAGAGGACCAAGAAGGACCTGGGATGAATTTGAGGGCTCTGGTTGCTGAGAGAAGGTCGGCGGAGAAGGAGGCCCAGGAGAAGAAGACTGCTGAGCAGAAGCAGCAGCAGCAGAATCAGCAGCAGCAGCACAACAGCGGCAGAGTCAGCAGCAGCGTCAACAGCTGCAAGACTAACAAGGCTGCTGCTGTTACTGCTCTGGTCAGGTCGGGACGCTGGGAAAAGTCCACTGACCCAACAGCGGCAAACTCATGTCCAGCGCCATGAGGGGGCAGGACGTGGGCAGGCCCCAAGCGCCGAGGTTACCGGGAAGGGGAAGGCTCCTCTGGTTCCCCCTACGAAGCCCGGAAGCCCTCCACAGTCCCTGAACAGCAACCCACTGCGCAAGGGTCTGGACAGGGGGAACCAATGCTTCGGGGGCCGGAGATGGGAGCGCCCCTGCCCGTGCTGATGTGATATAGTTTTCAGTTCCCACTTCATAGAATCATAGCACAGTGCCCCCCTTGGAGGTAAATCCTGGCTCCGCCCCTCTTTCCAAGGTTAAGATGACGCAAGCTCGAGAGATTTCCCAGCTGAGGAGGAATGACACCAGAAAAACCCGCATGACCGACTTCCAGATATCTTAAATTGGTGAGGGAACCGAAGAATTTTGGAATAGATGAACCCCCAAAATCATTGGAGCTCAGGTCCAAGTAATGAAGATGTTTCAACTCCACCAAGGAATCGGTTACCTCACCGCTTAGTTGCAACCCTGTTAAGTCGAGTTGGACGACGCGCCCTGTGATGTTGTCACAACCTACTCCTTTCCACTTGCAACAGTCAAGACCAGTCCAAGATGATAGCTGTTTGAGGGGATCTTCAAGGCGTTGTTTGAAACTGAGGAGAGCTTTTCTTTCATTTTCTCTGCAGATCACATTTGGATTTCCATTACAAAAACCAAGCCTTGTGGTTGCTAAGGTAAGTGACCAAAGCAAAAGCGCCACCAAAACTCCCTCATATCTGCCCATAATCCTATTCCTGATATATAGGATATTACGGAAAGAAATTTTGGGAAGATCAATTTTTGTAATAAGAAGCACCACCACAGGCTTTATTATGTATAAAATGAAAACAAGTGTGCAACCATCGGGGGTTTGCCGTGCTTAACGAGCAACCAGCGAGGAGACCTCTCGGTGCACAGAAGGACAATACAAATTGCAAAGATGTATTATTCCACACGACACCAAAGTGGCGTGGGACCGATGCTTTTATTTGGTCATCCGAATGGGGCATTCGGTGGGGGCATAGAAGGACCAAACAAACTACAAAGATTTTAAGGCTTAGGTCTATTATTCCACACGATATACATGCAGTGCCGTGGGACCAATTCAATTTGCTCTGTTTGCCGTGTTCGATGAGATCAATTCAGATGGCAGTTTCTTATGCAATCTAGGCTTTGCTGGTGCAGCGGTCTCTAACTAGGGACCATAAAGCCCAGGTAAATGGAATAAGGGCCTCGCCTGCAATCTGGGCCTCACTACAAATAATACAACTAAGCTTTTTGTCTCCGCATGTAGGGTGCTGTTATTATTATTCAATGGTTTGACAAACCCCATGGGTCCAGTCGAATTTTCTTGAATGTTTAACTAACGTAGAGTGGATGGTGACTTTATCCGTGTTTGGGATTAGTTGAGCTATAAGTCTGGATATCTCATCAGTAAAATAAACTACTATTCAATGACATTTTGTGCATTTTACCCAACGAGTGTGAAAGGGTCCTGGACACCACCCAACAATAATATTCTAACTAAGAGTGTGCCTTGCAAAAATTCCCCAATTTTGAAGCTACGTGCAGCCATTCCTTTGTTTTCTGAATATTGCTAGAATTGCGTATCTGCAGAGCTCGTTCTTAGCCTACATGGACCGTACCTAAAGGTGCCCAGTGTGGGGAGATTATGCGTTTTCAAGGCCAAGGTCACAAAACTGAATTGAATACTTGAATTATGTCGTCTTTGTTTTTTTGTTGTTTTAATGGCTTGTGAGTTTTTAAAAATTTCTTGCTGTGACACGAATTCTCCTTCAAATAAACCAAAACAAGTCAATGTGTGATCATGTGACTTTTCCCCCTCCTCATCTTACCCATAGCCCAAAAAAACGAAGAAAAAAAAAAGTGGGAATAGAAAGTGAAATGTAATTTGGATAGTTGAGTGAGCGGACCGTGAGAGGGAAGAATAGAAAATCTCATAGCTAGGGAAACATCAAAGATTGTGTGTAATATACAGACTTCTTGGTTAAGAGTGGATTAGACAAAACTTCAAATGACTGGGTGAAGAATGCCATGATCTACTGTCCAATACTATAAAACAGAAATCAACGAGTTCAAAAATCAGATATCGCTCCATTTTTTTTGCAAGTAAAATTATACCACCTCTTTGGAGTCAATGATGGTAAAGCCAATTCTTACGTCTACAGCTAAGCGTTAGTACTGTCAGCTATGATAAATAGAAATGAAACTATTCAAAATTATACAATTATGCTAGTTTTTCAGCATGTAAGATTACATTCTCTTTAGATTTAGTGATGGTACGCCAATGGTGATTTATGAACTTAGTCTAAGCTAACAACAAGATCGATGACGTACAAATTGTGCTTATGCCAAACATACATGGTACTTACTGATAAAAATTATACTGAAACATGGTAAAATCATTTTCATTTACAAACAACATCCCACAGTTTGTATTTCATGTCATCCAAGAACTGAAAATAAGCAATTCTCCATGCCCTGTTGAAGGCTAATGGACCCACAATGCCCCAAAAACCGACCACGAAACCCAGTGGTATGCTTATATAAAACCATTTCATATCGATCCATCCATGGTCTTCCTTGTCCTCATCACTGCCTTTTGGTGTTGGATGTTGAGGAACATCATCTCCTTTGCATTTATCAGTAAGTGGAGGTCCGCAGAGCTCACTGTTCCCAATAAAACTCAGTGCAGTAAGGCTTTGGAGCTGGGTGCTTGATGGAATTTTTCCTGAGAAGTTGTTGAAAGACAAGTTTAAATGACTTAGAAATGTTAATTCTGCCATGCCTCGAGGAATCACACCTGAAAGATGGTTCATTGACAAATCAAGTGACTCCAATGATTTCATGTTGCTGATGTTCTCAGGGATATCTCCTTGGAGATGATTTTCAGAAAGGTTCAAGGATATCAAACCATAGAGAAACGTTAGTTCTTCTGGAATCTGTCCTAATAAACTGTTGCACGAAAGGTCCATGCTCATTACAAGAGAGAGAGTAGTGCTATATGTGTACCCTATCCTTTTGATCACCACTATTGCTTCTTCTATGAGTCCTCCATAGCCTGAATAATAAATGCGGTTAGTCAAATTTTGCTGTCGGGCCATTGTAGTGAAATTACTGAAGCATTGTGGAATAGTTCCTGAAAAATTGTTATCTGCTAGGTCCAATATTTGAAGAGAATTGTGGCGACAGAGTTCGAGAGGGATGTTACTACTGAACTTATTTGAACGGAGAGCAAGAACTGTTAGACTGTTTCCCATCCACGTTGGTATGCTTCCAGAGAATCCATTTTCACTGAGATCTACAAACTCCAATTTTGTGCAGTTTTGCAATGACGAGGGAAGATTTCCAAAGAGACTGTTGTTACGCAAGTGCAATGATTTAAGCAGGAGTAGAGAACCCAAGGAGCTCGGTATATTTCCTGTCAGATTATTGTTCCCCATATTCATCACTGTTAACTGTGTCCAGTTCACCCAACAATCAGGGCTCATTTCCCTAAATGGTAGATTTTTTAGACTTTATTCCAACTTTGGTGTGTTTTTGAACTTTATTCCCAAACAGCGATAAATCGTGGTTGCTAACCACGATTTTAATAAAATCGTGGTTAGAAACCACGATTTTATCTTTGGGTGTACAACTACGATTTTGAACTTAATTCCCAAACAATGATAAATCGTGATTGCTAACCACGATTTTAATAAAATCGTGGTTAGCAACCACGATTTATCGCTGTTTGGGAATAAAGTTTAAAATCACACCAAAGTTGGAATAAAGCTTAAAAAACCTACCATTTAGGGAAAAGAGCCCAACAGAATTGAATGATAAAACTGTTTAATAGCAACATTAATACTATACAGCACAACGCATTTGTCGAAATTTCTTTGCCAATTAAATTGATGTGCTTGCTTCACAGGCCAATTAATGAAAAAGTTCATTAAAAGAATACTGCTCATTATGTCCTGAGGGTGAGGCTGCTATGTTTAGTTTAGCAAGTAGAATTGATCGAGGAAAAAAAAAGGTTGGGTTATTTAAAATTTTCCTTATAGGCATTCAAATGAAGAAGAAACAATTTATTTAATTTGGTAAAGAGGAATATCCCCTAGGACTTTATTTTAGAATTGTAAATTGCCTAAATAAGAATAAAATCTACTCCCTCCTTTTCTAATTGATTGTCATTTTTTAAAAAACATATTTTTTTTAAGAAGTCTTATTAAAGACTTTCACATCAATATATTTATTATATCATTTCAATTTTGCCTTCAAGTTTACAAAACATTGGAAATAAATAAAACATGATAAAGGCTAGGGTATTATAAGAAATTTAATGAAAAGAATCATTGAATTTTTGAATTAGACAATAATTTTGGAACATCCCAAAAAGGGAAGGCCAATAAAATACGAATTGAGAGAGATTAACAAAAAAACATAAAAAGAAATGCTATAAAGTACAAACAGTGCACACTTATTTACAACACTTGACGTGATAAAAATACTCTTCAAACCATCTAATATCTTCACAAGAGGTTTATTACGCATTAAGTCTTATCTATATGATGTTGTATTACAGTACTACGTATACGTATAGCATTGCCCAAACAAAAAACACATATGAAAAGTGCTACAAGAGAAGCCAAAGGGAGAGGATTTTTTTGCCTCTTTTTTTTTTTTCCTCTACTTTAATTTGATATGTATTTTGAAAAAGGGTTGTAGATGTCCGGTCTATTGATGTGACACTCATCTAAAAAAAATATTAAAATATTCATGCAGTGATATGGTTGTTGTCACATCATTAAAGAATAAAATTGAGGGTAAAAATTAAATATGAATAGCACTAAATTAAATAAATAAATAAAATCAGAAAAAAAAGAGGGCAAAACGACATATTTTTTCATGAACAGGTGTGTAAACCGCTAGTTGCATGTAGTCAACCTTCAAGGAAAATAGAAATAGTAGAAACGATTTCACAAAGGATCGTTGAATCATGGTTTCCTTTGGTAATTGACAATGGCCGGGTAAGGCAGTACAGACTAGAATCTGTTTTCACAAAGTATAGCATTTGCTGAACAGTCCGACGATGCGTTTTCACCTCATTCACCACTTGAAGATAATCCTTCAGTTGTCAGACAGATTGGGACGATATTCGATCATAAATTCAGAATAATTGGGCGAAAAAGTGAGGAAATTAATTAAAAAATTCGGTTAAAATTTGGCCAATAAATGGAAATAATAACAATAATAATAATAATACAACAACAAAAACAACAACAAATAAAAATGAAAAACAAAGGAACAGGACATATAGACCTGGAGAAACAAAATACTCTCTGTTTGGTTGCTGAGAAACCTATGATTTTCAAACCATTATTTAGTTGAATTTCAGAAACAGGAGAGTAGAAAACATTAAAATTCATTGCCTAATTTCTACAAACCTACCTTTTCTCATTAACCAAACGGCGCAAAAAGTGAACGGTGAAGAAGAAAACATGAAGTGTCCTGTTTGTTTTCAACTCTCACATATCCTTCGATCCCTTGCTTCTCTTTCCCAAGCCTTTCGCCTTCTTCCCACCCCTATAACAACATCAGCACAAAATCAACCACCAAAAATCAAACTCTAAGGGCCCGTTTGGTAAATCTCACCTCATAGCAGAAAATCAGAGCACAAAACTAAGTCAAAATCGTTCAAACATAGCAGAAAATCTCACCTCAAGCTTTACCAGATGAGCTTCATCATCGCTGTGAGAGATGTGCGATTTAGAGTCTGAAGCAAAACACCTTCGATTTCTAACACTTCCGAGATGAGATCGAGGGTGAGAGAGAAGAGAGATCAGATCTGAGAGGTGAGATCTAACCCATTTCTAATCTGATTGAAGGTGAGAGAGAAGAGAGAACAGATCCGATCAGATCAGATCAGAGCTGAGGGAGAAGAGCTGTTGGCATAAATTGCTTTCACTTTCCCGTGTTTTTTTTTTTGTAAGTAAATGAAATCACATGTACCCATGTGCCGGCTGTAAAACAAGCCGGGAAACAACCCCCCCCCCCTTTTTTTTTTTTTGGTAAGCAGATGAAATCACGTGTACCCATGTGCCGGCTGTAAAACAAGCCGGGAAACAACCCCCCCCCCCCCTTTTTTTTTTTTGGTAAGCAGATGAAATCACGTGTACCCATGTGCCGGCTGTAAAACAAACCGGGAAACCCCTTTTTTGCCGGCCAGACAAAAGCAGCCGGGGAAACATAGCCGGCAATATTTGATATTTTTGTAGTGCAAGAGAACTAAGACTAGTAAACCATTCAAACTTTGAAAAAGAAATATTGTTCCAACAGAGATCAAGAACGGCTAGAGACGAAAAATTGACATGAGGAAGAGGAGCAAGGTGATCAATATTACAATCAAACAAGTATAACTCTGATAAAGAAGGGAGAGTGTTCATCACCTGTAGCCAATTAGGCTCCTTACTGAGATCGGTTCCATTCATGTTTAGAAATTCCAGGAATGAAAGATGAGAAATCCAACCAAGATCCTCAACCTCCAGCATTATATTTCCAAGGTTAAGATGACGCGAGCTCGAGAGATTTCCCAGCTGAGGGGGAATGACACCAGAAAAACCCGCATGACCGACGTCCAGATATCTTAAATTGGTGAGGGAACCGAAGAATTTTGGAATAGATGAACCTCCAAAATCATTGGAGCTCAGGTCCAAGTAACGAAGATGTTTCAACTCCACCAAGGAATCGGTTACCTCACCGCTTAGTTGCGACCCTGTTAAGTCGAGTTGGACAACGCGCCCTGTGATGTTGTCACAACCTACTCCTTTCCACTTGCAACAGTCAAGACTAGTCCAATATGATAGCTGTTTGAGGGGATCTTCAAGGCGTTGTTTGAAGCTGAGGAGAGCTTTTCTTTCATTTTCTCTGCAGATCACATTTGGATTTCCATACAAAAACCAAGCCTTGTGGTTGCTAAGGTAAGTGACCAAAGCAAAAGCGCCACCAAAACTCCCTCATATCTGCCCATAATCCTATTCCTGATATATAGGATATTATGGAAAGAAATTTTGGGAAGATCAATTTTTGTAATAAGAAGCACTACCACAGGCTTTATTATGTATAAAATGAAAACAAGTGTGCAACCATCAGGGGCTTGCCGTGCTTAACGAGCAACCAGCGAGGAGACCTCTCGGTGCACAGAAGGACAATACAAATTGCAAAGATGTATTATTCCACACAACACCAAAGTGGCGTGGGGCCGATGCTTTTATTTGGTCATCCGAATGGGGCATTCGGTGGGGGCATAGAAGGGCCAAACAAACTGCAAAGATTTTAAGGCTTAGGTCTATTATTCCACACGATATGCATGCAGTGCCGTGGGACCAATTCAATTTGCTCTGCTTGCCGTGTTCGACGAGATCAATTCAGATGGCAGTTTCCTATGCAATCTAGGCTTTGCTGGTGCTGCGGTCTCTAACTAGAGACCATAAAGCCCAGGTAAATGGAATAAGGGCCTCGCCTGCAATCTAGGCCTCACTACAAATAATACAACTAAGCTTTTTGTCTCCGTATGTAGGGTGCTGTTATTATTATTCAATGGTTTGACAAACCCCATGGGTCCCGTTGAATTTTCTTGAATGTTTAACTAACACAGAGTGGATGGTGATCTTATCCGTGTTTGGGATTAGTTGAGCTATAATTCTGGATATCTCATCAGTAAAATAAACTACTATTCAATGACATTTTGTGCATTTTACCCAACGTGAGTGTGAAAGGGTCCTGGACACCACCCAACAATAATATCTAACTAAGAGTGTGGCTTGCAAAAATTCCCCAATTTTGAAGCTACGTGCAGCCATTCCTTTGTTTTCTGAATATTGCTAGAATTGCGTATCTGCAGAGCTCGTTCTTAGCCTACATGGACCTAAGGGTGCCCAGTGTGGGGACATTATGAGTTTTCAAGGCCAAGGTCACAAAACTGAATTGAATACTTGAATTATGTCGTCTTTGTTTTTTTTGTTGTTTTAATGGCTTGTGAGTTTTTAAAAATTTCTTGCTGTGACACGAAGTCTCCTTCAAATAAACTAAAACAATTCAATGTGTGGTCATGTGACTTTTCCCCCTCCTCATCTTACCCATAGCCCAAAAAAACGAAGAAAAAAAAAGTGTGAATAGAAAGTGAAATGTAATTTGGATAGTTGAGTGAGCGGACCGTGAGAGGGAAGAATGGGAAATCTCATAGCTAGGGAAACATCAAAGATTGTGTGTAATATACAGACTTCTTGGTTAAGAGTGGATTAGACAAAACTTCAAATGACTGGGTGAAGAATGCCATGATCTACTGTCCAATACTATAAAACAGAAATCAACGAGTTCAAAAATCAGATATTGCTCCATTTTTTTTTTGCAAGTAAAATTATACCACCTCTTTGGAGTCAATGACGGTAAAGCCAATTCTTACGTCTACAGCTAAGCGTTAGTACTGTCAGCTATGATAAATAGAAATGAAACTATTCAAAATTATACAATTATGCTAGTTTTTCAGCATGTAAGATTACATTCTCTTTAGATCTAGTGATGGTATGCCAATGGTGATTTATGAACTCAGTCTAAGCTAACAACAAGATGACGTACAAATTGTGCTTATGCCAAACATACACGGTACTTGCTGATAAAAATTATACTGAAACATGGTAAAATCATTTACATTTACAAACAACATCCCACAGTTTGTATTTCATGTCATCCAAGAACTGAAAATAAGCAATTCTCCATGCCCTGTTGAAGGCTAATGGACCCACAATGCCCCAAAAACCGACGACAAAACCCAGTGGTATGCTTATATAAAACCATTTCATATCGATCCATCCATGGTCTTCCTTGTCCTCATCACTGCCTTTTGGTGTCGGATGTTGAGGAACATCATCTCCTTTGCATTTATCAGTAAGTGGAGGTCCGCAGAGCTCACTGTTCCCAATAAAACTCAGTGCAGTAAGGCTTTGGAGCTGGGTGCTTGATGGAATTTTTCCTGAGAAGTTGTTGAAAGACAAGTTTAAATGACTTAGAAATGTTAATTCTGCCATGCCTCGAGGAATCACACCTGAAAGATGGTTCATTGACAAATCAAGTGACTCCAATGATTTCATGTTGCTGATGTTCTCAGGGATATCTCCTTGGAGATGATTTTCAGAAAGGTTCAAGGATATCAAACCATAGAGAAACGTTAGTTCTTCTGGAATCTGTCCTAATAAACTGTTGCACGAAAGGTCCATGCTCATTACAAGAGAGAGAGTAGTGCTGTATGTGTACCCTATCCTTTTGATCACCACTATTGCTTCTTCTATGAGTCCTCCGTAGCCTGAATAATAAATGCGGTTAGTCAAATTTTGCTGTCGGGCCATTGTAGTGAAATTACTGAAGCATTGTGGAATAGTTCCTGAAAAATTGTTATCTGCTAGGTCCAATATTTGAAGAGAATTGTGGCGACAGAGTTCGAGAGGGATGTTACTACTGAACTTATTTGAACGGAGAGCAAGAACTGTTAGACTGTTTCCCATCCACGTTGGTATGCTTCCAGAGAATCCATTTTCACTGAGATCTACAAACTCCAATTTTGTGCAGTTTTGCAATGACGAGGGAAGATTTCCAAAGAGACTGTTGTTACGCAAGTGCAATGATTTAAGCAGGAGTAGAGAACCCAAGGAGCTCGGTATATTTCCTGTCAGATTATTGTTCCCCATATTCATCACTGTTAACTGTGTCCAGTTCACCCAACAATCAGGGAGTTCTCCCGACAAAAAATTTCCTGAAAGATCAAGAAGTCTCAAAGAACTAATGTAGTCCACCCTTCCACACAAGAGGGTAGAAAGAGATCCATCAAATGAATTATTTGAAAGGTCTAATTCTACTACACCAGACCAGATATGGGGCAGTGGACCAGTGAAGTTGTTAGAACCAAGATAGAACCGAGATCCAAAAGGTAAACTTGGAATATTGCCATGGACATGGTTGTGAGAGAGATCTGCAGCACCAATATGAGATAAGCTCCAGAACCAAGTAGGGATGGCATCTGAGATTCCCGCATCCGAAAAGTCTAGGTATTGCAAGTTTTTTTGAGTTTGAAGCCACACAGGAAATTGAGGTCCTAGCTTCCACGATCCCATTTCTAAATATTCGAGTTGAAAAGGAGGGATCCAGCTGTTGGAGCCCATTTGCAATGCCAACAAGTTTGATGATGCAGAAAACTGGATAAGTCTTGTCAGATTGGCAAGGTGCACTTCCGAGACAACACCCGTCAAGAAATTGTTAGAGATGTCTAACATTTCTAGCTTGGAAAGATTTCCAAGACTTTCTGGAAGACTCCCATTTAATTTATTGCTTGAAATATCTAACTCTCTCAAAGACGACATTCCGCTGATGGACATGGGAATTTGACCAGAAAATGAGTTCCGGGAAATAAAAAGATGAGATAAATATTTAAATTCCCCTAGTTGATCAGGCAAATGGCCTGAAAGTTGATTCTTTGACAAATCTAAAAGCTGTAATTTTTTGGTTTTGCATGCAGATGAATGGCCGAAAACTCCAGATATGCCCCCATGAAATTTGTTGTCTTGCAATTGTAATCGTCGCAAATTACAAAGGTTTCCCAAGGATGTTGGTATTTCCCCTTCACAGCCATTGAAGGAAAGGTGAAGCTCAGTTAGTGAAGTAAGGTTACCAATAGCGCTTGAAAGTATACCTTGTAAATTATTGCTTAAAAGATCAAGAATTTCAAGGCCAGTTATATCATAAAGCCACTCAGGTATGGTAGAATTGAAATCATTAAAAGAAAGATCAAGGAATCTAAGAGTGGTCATGTTCTGAAGAGACACGGGAATTGGACCATGAAAATGGTTGCCGCTTAGATCAAGATCAACAAGAGAGCCAAGACCAGTGAACCACCACTCAAGTTTTGAGAAAATAATATCGTTCAACGAAAGATCAAGAATGACAAGAGACGAAAGATTAACATGAGGAAGGGGAGCAATGTTATTATGAATTCCACATTCAGACAAGTGTGACTCTGATAAAGAAGGGAGCGTGTTCATCACCTGCAGCCAATTGGGTGCGTTACTGAGATCGGTTCCACTCATGTCAAGAAATTCTAGGAGGGGAAGATGAGAAAGCCATCCAAGATCCTCGACATCCAGAAAATTCCATCTAATGCTAAGATGACGCAAGCTTGAGAGATTTCCAAGCTGATGAGGAATGACACCAGAAAAACCGGCATCATTGAGGTCCAAATATCTTAAATTCGTGAGGGAACCAAAGAATTTTGGAATTTGGCCTCCAAAAGAGTTGTGGCTTAGGTCCAAGTAATGAAGATGTTTCAAGTGCAACAAGGAATCACTTACCTCACCGCTTAAGCCTGACCCTGTGAAGTTGAGCTGGACGACATGCCCTGTTATGTTGTCGCAACCCACTCCTTTCCACTTGCAACAGTCAAAACCACTCCAAGACGACAGCAGGCTTGCAGAATCATCAAGCAGGCCTTGTTTGAAGCTCAGGAGAGCTTTTCTTTCTTTTTCTCTGCATATCACATTTGCATTTCCATTACAAAAACGAAGCTTGGTGGTTGCCAAGGTAAGAAACCAAAGCAAAAGAACCACCAAAACTCCATTGTATCTGCCCATAATTCTATCTCCCAAAATAGAGAATTTTTGAAAGAAATTTTGTAAAGATTAATTGTTGTAATAAGAAGCACGATCATAGGCTGTATATATAACTGAAACCAGGTATGCTATCATCAGGGTTTGCCGTGTTTGACGAGGAACCAGCAAGAATTTATTAGACAAAATCATTATACAAATGGCAAATTATTATACTTGGTTGGTAGCAATGCTATGGAGGTTTCCTTCTGCTTTTTCGTGGATTAATTAATTTTCAGGGTCAAGGTCATTAAACTGAATTGAATATTTGAATTTAGCAGTGTTTTAAATTTATTTATTTATTTATTTTTTGTCTCTGACATGAAGTCCTTTAAAAAAAAAAAAAAAAAACTGTCTTAGGAGTTATGAGTACATAGGCATGGAGGTAGGAAGAGAAAGTGAACTGAAAATTTCAGAGTTGGGTCAAGAAACTGCTATGGGAAAGGTAAGAAATCTCATGTTAGGCCTTTGGGAAAAAAAAGGAAAAAAAAAAACCTCATATACAACATCAATGATCGCATTAACTCTGTAGACGTGTCGCTTAATGAAGAATGGCTCCTGACCACGACTATATCTGTTCCCCAATGACCAAATAGACTTGGTGATGAAGGACGTCTTTGGAGTATTATTTTTTGTTGTGATGTACAGCCTAATAAATTTAAACTGCGAGACCACATAAACTAAACTGGGGTCAATGGATGTAAGTCTTAGTAATTAAAAACAGGGAGAGAATTGACTGCAAAGACTTAGAAGAAAAGTTAGGGAGAGACAAACATCAAACAAGTATGTAACATAAATTTAAGACCATCCAGAGCATTTTCTTGATTAAAAAAACAGCCCTGCCATGACCTTCATCCCTGTTTGGCCGGCAAGCAGCGAAAGTGAACCCATTCACTTTGCTTTATTTGACAAAGTAAGATGTCTCCTCACTGTTTGAGTGAGTCACCAGTCCATCGATCAATATTTGCATCGAAATTAATAGAACAAAATATTGACTCTTATACTCACCGTTTCATTGAAAAAAAAGTTGGTATTTTCTTCCTGTTGGGACCAAAGGTGGCTTAGCTTAGAAATAGTGGGCCCACGAAGACTCGAAGTCTCAATGTGAACCCTCTTTTTTGATTAAAGATATGCCCCAAAGACTCCCAAGTCTCAAATGACAAATGTTGAGATGTGCGAGTCTGGGAGGTTTCCGAAAATTCTTGGTGGCTATTATGAGGTACGTTCATCAGTCATATGAATTCAATCGGCCAAATGCTCCTCGAAATTAAACCTTGAAAAATGATGCAACTCAAATATGCTAAGAGTTAAAATTGTTAGTATGAAGGCTTGGAAGAGCCGCTGCATATCAAGATTGAATGTTGTGGAGCATTGGTTGATTGAATGCCAAGGGGCCACAAAGTCACAAACAACCCAAAAGCCCACCACAAATCCAAATGGTATGGCTGGTATGCTTTTTATTACCCATTGTCTATAAGAGGAGGCCCATTAAAGGTCATAGTTGCCAATAAAACTGAGTTAGATATAGCGTTTTATTTTGAGATTTGATTAGGCAAGATGCTAAGACCTATGATTTACAGGATGGTATTAACCAAACAAGCTATACAAATAAGAATCAGTTCGAATCAAAATTAGTTAGGATCTGAACTAGGTAGCTTGACTTGGCTATGAACTAGTCTGCTCCAAATCCCAGGTTTGCCAAACAGGCCCTAATTGCTATAAAAAACAAAACAAAAAACAAAAGGGAATTCCTAAATAACCAAGGCGGTGCACCACGTTCTTATTCTTCAACATAACCACTCTTTATTAATTCATGAACAAGTATGTAAACCGCTAAAGCAGTCCAACTTTTAAGAATATTGGAAATAGCAGAAACGATCTCACAAAGGCTTTTAGAATCATGATTCTCTTTGGAAATTGGGGATGGGTAAGGTGGTTCAAACTTGAACCTATTTTCAGAGAGTCGAGCATTTGTGGCGCAATCCGTCGCCTGACCATCCGCATCATTATATCGGCCGGCTTTAAAGAAATCGCTTGCGTTTTTAACATTGTCAACCGATAGAAGATAATCGTGGGCGCAAACTTGGAGGCGAGGCTTCAACAGAGGGTCAGTCGCTCTTTCGAAGAGTGCCTCGACTTGAATACGGGTGTTGGTGAGAGTGGTGTTCGCCAAATCGATTGATATTAAACCGAGGCCAACGAGGTCTGCTGCTTGGGCAGTTCGAGAGTCTGATTTTAGAGTGTTCATGCAGAAGGAAGGATCTTCGACTAGAGAGCAAACATCGTTGAGTGTTGTCTCGGATACCTGTATGAGGCTTGCAGATGAAAGGATAATGAGCAGTGCAAGCAGAGATGCCAAGGGGCAGAAAGAAATAGGGAGGTGATCAGAGGACATATTTGTTTTCCTCTTTCCCTTCATTTTTTTCCCCTCTCTATTCTAGATTTTATCATGTTAGAATTGAATGATAAAACTGTTCAATAGCAACATTAATACTATACAGCTCAACGCATTTGTTGAAATTTCTTTGCCAACTAAATTGATGTGCTTGCTTCACAGGCCAATTAATGAAAAAGTTCATTAAAAGAATACTGCTCATTATGTCCTGAGGGTGAGGCTGCTATGTTTAGTTTAGCAAGTAGAATTGATCGAGCGAAAAAAAGGTTGGGTTATTTAACATTTTCCTTATAGGCATTCAAATGAAGAAGAAACAATTTATTTAATTTGGTAGAGAGGAATATCCCCTAGCCCCTAGGACTTTATTTTAGAATTGTAGATTGCCTAAATAAGCATAAAATCTACTCCCTCCTTTTCTAATTGATTGTCATTTTTTAAAAAACATATTTTTTTTAAGAAGTCTTATTAAAGACTTTCACATCAATATATTTATTATAACATTTCAATTTTGCCTTCAAGTTTACAAAACATTGGAAATAAATAAAACATGATAAAGGCTAGGGTATTATAAGAAATTTAACGAAAAGAATCATTGAATTTTTGAATTAGACAATAATTTTGGAACATCCCAAAAAGGGAAGGCCAATAAAATAAGAATGGAGAGAGATTAACAAAAAAACATAAAAGGAAATGCTATAAAGTACAAATAGCGCACACTTATTTACAACACTTGACGTGATAAAAATACTCTCCAAACTATCTAATATCTTCACAAGAGGTTTATTGCGCATTAAGTCCTATCTATATGATGTTGTATTACAGTACTACGTATAGCATTGCCCAAACAAAAAACACATATGAAAAGTGCTACAAGAGAAGCCAAAGGGAGAGGATTTTTTGGCCTCTTTTTTTTTTTTCCTCTACTTTAATTTGATATGTATTTTGAATAAGGGTTGTAGATGTCCTGTCTATTGATGTGACACTCATCTAAAAAAAATACTAAAGTATTCATGCAGTGATATGGTTGTTGTCACATCATTAAAGAATAAAATTGAGGGTAAAAATTAAATATGAATAGTACTAAATTAAATAAATAAATAAAATCAGAAAAAAAAGAGGGCAAAACCACTTATTTATTCATGAACAGGTGTGTAAACCGCTAGTTGCATGTAGTCAACCTCCAAGGAAAATAGAAATAGTAGAAACAATTTCACAAAGGATCGTTGAATCATGGTTTCCTTTGGTAATTGACAATGGCCGGGTAAGGCAGTATAGACTGGAATCTGTTTTCACAAAATATAGCATTTGCTGAACAGTTCGACGATGCGTTTTTCACCTCATTCACCACTTGAAGATAATCTTTGGCGCAATCTTGGAGGTGAATTTTCAATAGAGTTATAGTTGTGTTTTGGAGGAGTGAAATCAAGCCGAGGCCATTAATGTCGGTGGCTTTGGCGGTTCAAGGGTCGGATTTTAGAGTGTCATGGTAAAAGGAGGGATCTCCGGCAGGGATGGATCCAGAATTTTCATTCAGGGGAAGCGAACTTTGGTTGATTGTTAGTATTTTATTCTCATTTTAAAAATTGAAAAAACTCTAGTTAAAAAATTTTCTTCTATTTTGTGATTTTGAAGTATAAAAAATTTAAAAAATTTAAAATTTATTGATAAATCATATTTCAATGGAAGACAATGGAAAAAGTATTAGGTCTCTCTTAATGAAATGAAAGATTGTGAGGATTAAGATTTTTATAAAGAGGAAAAAGTAAAAAATAAGAGAGGTAAGAGAAAAAATGAAGGGGGTTAACAAAATTTAGGTGAGGCAAATGTAAAATATTAAAAAGTTTAAAGTAATAAAATTTTTAATTTAACAAAAGCAAGAAGGCAGTTGCCCCCTCAACAAGGCTGCCTCCGTCCTTGATCTCCGGTGCCAATGCAAACATGGTTGAGTGTTGCACCGTCTACTTGCATGCTTGGGCTTGCAAACGAAAGGCAAATGAGAAGGGCTACAAGAGAAGCCAATGGAAAGGAATTAGATGTTAGAGATATTGGCTATTTATTAATGTGGGTCCCATGTATAATTTGAGGTGAGTCCATATTGGAATTAGTTAATCTCTATGTGGAGATTTAATTCAAATATTTAATTGGCCAAAATCATTAATGGGTGAATGAGAAATTGTTCTCTAAAGTCACCTTTGAATAGTTGGTTGAAGAATGGTAATAAGGCTTGTCCCACATTGAATAACTATGAAATTCTGAGTGAATTCATAACCCAAGTTTTGTGAGGAGGGAGGACCTAGCCAACATTGGGTTTGGACCCAAAAACACACGCGCGCCCGCTCGCACCGAGCCAGGCCGGGCCGGGTGGGGTGGGGTCAAGAAGACTAACCCATGTATGTTATTTTTTAAGCAAAATTTATTTTTGCTAATTAAATTAATTACCGTTAAGTCATGTCTGTCTATTCTGGAGAATCTCTTCTGGGTTGTTTATATAAAATACATTTTCGCAGTCAATTAGAGGTTAATCAAGAAATTAATTTTCGTACTGTTTAAGAGAGAGAGTAAGGACACAGTGGGTTCGCCAGACGCAGAGATTGCAGTGCTTCTTCTGTGCGTACAGATCATTGTATCCTGGGTGGCAAACGTCTGTGAGACTCAAAGCACCAAGTGAGGGGCGAAATCTGTCTTAAGGACATAGCGTCAAACGCTAGTCTTGATCAATCCAGTTCTTTTTTATTATCTTCTGTATTCTGTAAGTTTGTGAATTTCCAGAATTTATTTCGGTTTCTATTATATTCTGTGTTCTGTATATTAATGTAATTCAGAATAATTCGCGTATTATATGCATACTGGTTTGACAGAATTATAAATAAGTAATACAAGACAATATTTTTCCAACATTAGAGAGGTAAGAGGCCATAATTTGCTCCTCTCTTTCTTCTTCTTCTTCTTCTTTTTTTTTTTTTTTGGGGGGGGATTAGAATTGAACGAAGAAACCCTTTTATAGGAAGAGCAATGTTATACAGCTCAACTGATTTGTCAAAATTTATTTGCCAATTAAATTTGATTGGTTAGTTTCATCCCCTTGACAATTTTAGAGTATTTTTATAAAGAAAAATTAACAGTTTCTAATAGACTGACACGATAGATTAAGGAAAAAAAGTTGGGTTATGTAGCATTTTTTTTAAGGTACTTAAATGAAGAATTAATTGATTTGGCGGAGAGATAATGTCTCAATGCTTTATACTGAATAATCTCACTACAAAGATGTACTCTTTTATAGAAAGAGTAATGCGGTTGAATTCTACTTGTTTGTCGAAATTTATTTACCAATTAAATTGATGGGTTACCTTCACCTGTAGCTTAATAAAAAGTTCACTAAAAGGTTTAGTGTTCATAATGAATTGATATGGCAATTGCTACATCAAGCAAGTAAATTTTGGCAAAAAAATTGGGCTATTTAATATTTCCCTTAGACGAATTCAAATGAAGAAGAATTAATTGATTTGGTAGTGAGAATTTTTTAGGACTTTGCTTGCACACTGCCTGAGTAAGAAAAAAAACTAACACTTACCAGTAATTTGTCATTATTAATTATCAAATCTGTCTAGAGTTAATGCACTGAGAAAAGAGACGCAAAATTAGGACTCCTCCATAGTATGGCTACAATATTTGCATTTTTAAAAAAAAAAAAAATGGGATACAGTGGAGTAAGAACTACCATTAAAAAAACGACGTCGTACTTATGGCATGGAAGCATTGAAATTTATTTATTTATTTATTTATTTTAACTAAAACCATGGAGTCGAACTCAGGTGGAACAATCCCTCCACTTTCAGATCGAGTTTTCTGGTCTACAACCTACTGCTTCTCTCCGATCAATGCTCTCCAGGTATCTCTATCTCTGCTCCCTTCTCTGTGATTGCTATTACCCTCCGTTCGGCTGCTGAGAAAGCTGGGAAAGAGAAAAGAAAGGAAAAGAAGATGAAGATTGGAATCCTATGTTCTATTTTCTTTCGATTTCCCAAAATAAAATTTAAAAGCTGTACTCCGTTAAAGTGAAAGTTTCCGTTTTCTCAGATCCCAAATAATGATAGAATGAAACTTAAGATCTGGATTTTTTTTTTCTCAACAACCAAACAGACTAATGAATGGAAAACAGATGTGGAATTCTGAATCCCTTAAAATAAAAAGCCCCTTGTTCGTTTTCTTTCTACATTTCTCTGAAAACCCTTTTGATCTCAATTTCTAATCTCCTTAAATGCTTAAACTTAGCAAAATAGTTTAATTAGGCTTATGTTCTCGGTTACCAAACTATGGAAATCCCAAAATTCAATTTGTAAGTTCTTTTCTTCTACATTTTCTCAGCAACCAAAGCATTTGTATGAAATTATTGCATTTTACATTCTATAGCATTTGTAAGCGCAAGTGCATCATTTCGAACAGAGTTGGTGCGCAACACAAAAAAAGAGTGGGTGTGTGTTTGTGTGCATATTTGTAGACAGATAAATAGATTGGTGCAAATGAGAACATCAAATTATTGGAACATTGAACTTACACAAGCCCCTTCCCACCCAAAGCAGGGGATGAAGTTCACATCTCTTGCTTATGATTTCTTCAGGACGCCTTTTGGTAACCAATTGGGTTACAGCTTGTAGTTGTCATTAAACAAGACAACTTTAAGATGGACATGATCATATTTTTTGAAATCTGAAATCTATAAATTGGTTCCTCACTGAAGGGAATACGGATATTGTTCTAAAGCTGTGAAAAAACATCATGAACTCATTACAGATTGTATGTAAAATACAATTAATTGATTTCTTCTCCATTGAGTTTTAATGTTGATCAAATGTTGAAATTAATTAAATTCGATATTGTTCTTGCTACATAGATGACCAATTCCATACTTAAAAACTTTGATAGAGGTCACAATTATTTGGATTTGGCCAGGGAGCCTCCTTTTTTTTTTTTTTTCTTTTTTTTTTCTCAATTAATATTTTATACTTTTTGGGCAGTTTGGAGAAAAGAAACTTAGGAGTGCCTCAGTTACCTGGCCAAGGTTGTTCATTTCACAGCTTTCATACTAATACATACAAACTTAGTTTCATGGAAACTCCCTCTGGAATAAAGGTCAGTTAAAATATCCTCCATGTTGATACTCTAATTAGCATCTACTAATGCATTTTTTTGGGAAAGTACATATAAGGCAAAATGTTTCCATATTAATTGGAACTATAATATGCTTAGGACACATTGGATTTCAATTGTGTGGTATAAACGAATGGAATCTTGTTATGTCTTAGTGTCTGCTTCCAAAGTTGGAGCATGATATTCCTTGTTAAAAGGAAAAAAACAAAATGTAAAGACCCTTCATTTCATGGATCTCATTTGTTGATTTAACACAATTTGGGATTGCTTGTCATGAATATTTTGGAATCAAAATTATTGTACGTAAATGTTCCAATCCCAATGTCATGAACTTTAAAAAACTGATGCAGTCTGCTTCCTTATACAGGCAAATAATATGCTGGTACACTTCAAAAAAGCAAAATACAAAAGTAAACATTGGTTGAACATGCCTCAAAATTGGTTAAAAATTTCTTCAACTATCAAATTTTTAAGATGGATTTATTTAATAATCAAATCATTTAAAAATTTAGATTGACATGTCTACGGTTCATATTAGGCTTATTGAAATATGTACATAAATAGAAATTTAAGTTTTATTACTAGACATCTAACTCCTAATGCTACAAAGAGTCAGAAAATTACATCATAAATAAGAAATTATAAAATTCTCTTAGGTCTCTTGCAGGTTGGTGGACTAGGTTCGTTCTTGGTGTCCTTATGCTTAGCAATCTAGTAATTTTATGCTGCAGTCTCGCTCATATGGACATATGGTTCAATTAGAATCTGATTGAAGATTTACTATTTTCAACTCGTACAATTGTAAGTACTTGGACTGACCCTTGTCAACAATTAGATTGTACTACAGTTAATGAAGCATCACAATCTTTTTGCCACATATTTTGTATTGACTTTCTGCGTATGAAATTTTGGGTTATTAATTGACGAATATGATAGTGTTTCTTGTCTTTGTGAGATTATACGGTTGAACATCCTTATAGTCATACTAGAAAGACCTTAGCACTTGCTATTGCCACACAATTCTGACCGTGCCATGGTATGAATCTTTATCTGCAGATTATCTTGGTCACTCATCCTAGGACTGGTGATCTACGGGATCCTCTAAAATACATTTACAACCTGTATGTTGAATATGTTGTCAAGAATCCGCTCTATACTCCAGGAACTCCAATCAGGTGATTCATTAACTTTTTCTCATAGCAAATGATAAATCTTTCAATAGAATATTAAGGTCTGATATTACCAGCAGTAGTCATTTTTGTGAATGAATGCCATCTTGAAGATTTTCTTTTTTAAACATTGATTTGCTTGGGCTGTCATTGCAAACAAGTGCTTTTGTTCATCACATTGAAGTTGATAAACGATTGAGTGCAAAAGCTATTTATTTTTTCTTAGATACACTTAAACTGCTTTGTGTAGGTTTGAGCTATTCAATACAGCTCTCGACCAATATGTAAGGAGCCTTTCATAGTATTTCAAGGTACTCAACAAAATAGAACATTGAAATTAATGCTTTTTGATGAAGCTACTCAACAAAATAGAATTAAGCTTTGGTTACATATTTGGTAAAGAAGTAAGCGTTGGTTGTTTATTTTTGACTCCTGTCATATGGGCAGGGGATTTTTCTCCGATAACTATTTCTTGATCAATAGAAGAGAAGAAAGTTTCTTTGACGGATTTTAGTTTGGCAGCTGAAGATAAGTTTTTGTGTGTTCAGCAGAACGCAGATTATGTAATTAACCACGCTTGTGAAAATTATTGCTTCTTTCTTATATTAGCATTTTTTGTTTCCCGAGATAATACTTATGTTTTGGCTTTTTTGGAGATGGCTCTTGGATATTGGACCGGATGTTTGAACCATGATTGTATTAGGGTCTTTTGGGTCCTTGTAATGGCCATGATGACAATTGACAACCATATTAGTAAAAACAAAAATTGGTAATTGGAGAAAAAGCTGTGTGATAACTTTGCTCAATTTCAAATTGCATTGTTTTGTACTGGAGAGTTGCCGCTTCACTAGGCGCTTCCAAGAAATTGTTCGATTCGCCAACACCCACCCACGTGGATATAAGCTGAATACAAGCACCACCTCTAATAGGGTTTATGCGATCCAGAACCTTGACACAGATTGACCTAGGCTTTTGGCATAAAAAGGCTAAACATTGCCCTATCCGAAAAAAAAAAAAAAAAAAAAAAAGAGGCTAAACATGGCATGTGCATCTCATGCAAGTGGGGGTTAGCATAAAGATACCACATGAGTAAAGTGATCTACATTATTGTCTTTCATTTTGGCTATGGGTGCCAACGAGGAGAAAAAATGGGTTTGCTCCCACAACTACGGGCAACAATTCCCTTCTCCTTTCATGATTAATTGTGGGGTACATATTTTGGACAATGTAGATGTGGACGAGCATTTCATAAACCCCTCAAGTTTTCTCTCGCGTTTTGAGGTGCTGGGTTTGTATGTGTCCACCATGGGGCCGGGATGCCAAAATTCTGTACCCATCACTGCCATTGACCACTTATGATGTCTATAGAACTTGGAAAGCTCATACTCACTCACCACCCTTCACTCTCCATCAACATTCTCATCACCACCGGCTCCATCACTCCCTAGGCCATGTTTGTTTAGTTGGAATGGAATGGAATGGATGGAATGAAATCACATCCCAATTCATTCCATACAAGGTGTTTGGATGAGATAATTTAAATGGGAATGAAATCAATCGTGTATTTAGACAACCATTTTAAATCTCTTTCCATTTCAGGTTACATTAAGTATGGAATCAAATTCCATTCCTGTCCATTCCATTCCAACTAAACAAACATGACCTTACATCAATCACGTCTCCACCACTACTCATTCCATCAACTTCCACCTCCTGCCCATCATCTCTTTAATTTCACCCTGAACTCTCCTTCATCATGATCCTCTTCCCAGCATGGAACCCTAGCCTTCGAAGTCCTTTGGCTAAATAACCCTAATGTACACCAAGCCCTCCTATCCGTCTCCAAATACTCATGGACATTTTCTGCACCTCATTGTAGTGGTGGTTGTGGAGCTTACTGCTGAGTGTTTAACGTGGCTCGACTGTGACTATTGTTGGCCGACTTCTCACACGCCACAACACTTTTCACCAAATATGATAGCCTCCATTCTAAGCCTTACAAAAAAAAAATCTCGTTACAGTTATAATTCTTTGGATGATACTTGACTCCTCACAGTGGAGGAGCAATTGCTCTTCCCTCCCACTCATATTATGCCACGTGTATAACAAACAAATGACAATTAATTATATACATGTATCTCTATATTATGTTATTATAGACATGCATTTATGTATTCATATATATATGTTTATGTGTCCAAATGAATATGATTATATGTCTATATATTTATATTCATGTGTCTACGTATTTATATTTACATATTCATATTTTTTAAAATTAATTATTACATGTGGCGTAATGTAAGTGAGAAAGAGGAGGAGTTGCTCCTTCACTTTGAGGAGTCAAATATTATCCTAATTCTTTTAACGTCAAATTGGATTGGATTCGATCAGACACAACACTAGGTTCTACGTACAAAGTCTAACAAAAATTAATAAAATTGATTGCACATTCGAGGAATTTTATTTTAATTTTAATTTTTTTTATTTGTGGGTTCGTTTGGTGGGTGGGAGTGAGGGTTTTCTTTGTTGGATGGTTGAAAAAGGTGAACGACATTTAAGGTAGTAACTTTAAATGCAAGCCTTAGCTGTTGCCTCATCTACCAATCATAATCATAATAAACACGTCTCTTCTGAGATTTGAGTTGAATACAGGTAGGCTGCTTTGAATCATTGAAAACTGAAGGCCATGGGAAGTAAAAATATGAAAACATGTTTAGAAATGAGAAAAATAGATTAAGTCAATATTAGTAAGCCCAACCCTTGCTTAATCCACCGACAACCATGTTTACCATCATGACCAAGTTGTTTTCAATCATGGCCCCTCAATGTTAAAGAATGGAAGATGCTTATAAAACTTTGTATTGTAGTTTTTGCTGTTCTCATTAGGAACGTTCCTAATGCTAATGAGAACATCAAAAACTACACGTTTCGGAGGAAGAAATTTGTATTAACACTCTTGTCCAGTATAGGGTTGAATACAATCTGAATACTTACGTATGTCAGTTTGCTAGTCAAGTTGTCATATTATGTGGGCAAATAGATTTCCATTGTAGGGAAACATAGGAGTACTAATGTAGTATCGCTCCTTCTAGGCTTCTAGCTATCAAGACATTTGGACAATTTAGTATTTTGCCCAAAGGCAAAAATCCAAAAATCCTAATTTAATAAATAAATAAATAAATAAAAGTCCCAGCTAGCTTGGAATTCTTTGGCCTATAAGATGACACTTTTGATTGGACATGAAGGAGCATCTCTGTCTCTCTCTCACATTGTGTGACTGAAATTATGGAGGATGCCATAGTTTTGTACCCATCACCGGCAATTGGCCACCTGATCTCCATGGTAGAGCTCGGAAAACTCCTACTCACTCACCACCCTTCACTCTCCATCAACATCCTCATCACCACAGCACCTTACACCGGCGCCGGCTCCACCACTCCTTACATCAACCACGTCTCAGCCACCACCCCTTCCATCACCTTCCACCACCTCCCTACCATCTCTCTCCCTCCAAACTTCACCTCTTCTCCCCACCACGAAACCCTCACCTTCGAAGTCCTCCGCCTCAACAACCCTAACATCCACCAAGCCCTCCAATCCATATCCAAAAACTACACAGTTCGTGCCCTAATATTCGACTTCTTCTGCGCCCCAGCACTTACCGTTGCCGCCGAATTCGGCATCCCCGGCTACTACTTCTTCACTTCCGGCGCCGCTTGCCTCGGGGGGTTCCTTTACTTCCCCACTACCCATCGAAATACAACAAAAAGTTTCAAAGATCTTAATACCAACCTCTATATTCCTAGCTTGCCACCTATACCGGCCGCTGATATGCCTAAGCCGATGCTCGAACGTACCGATAAAGTTTACGATTGCTTCCTAGATGCCTCAATCGAAATGCCGAAATCAGCTGGGATTATAGTAAACACGTTTGAATCGCTCGAAAAAAGAGCTATCGAGGTTATAACGGACGGGCTTTGTGTGCCAGACGGCCCAACGCCGCCGCTTTATTGCATCGGACCATTGATAGCGGCAGACGATCAAAGAGGCGGCGGCGGCGGTGGTGATAGTGGTAGTGGTGGCGGCGTAGCTGAGTGTTTGACGTGGCTGGACTCGCAACCGAGTCGAAGCGTCGTGTTTTTGTGTTTTGGTAGCTTGGGCTTGTTTTCAACGGAACAGTTGAAGGAAATAGCTGATGGGTTGGAGAGAAGTGGGCAGAGGTTTTTGTGGGTGGTGCGTAGCCCACCACCCGGGGACCCGAACAAGCTCTTTTTATCAACACCGGACCCGGATTTGGATTTATTGTTACCGGAAGGTTTCTTGGATCGGACCAAGGAGAGGGGACTCGTGGTCAAGAGATGGGCCCCACAGGTGGCGGTGTTGAATCATGACTCGGTGGGCGGGTTTGTGACTCACTGCGGGTGGAACTCGGTGCTTGAAGCTGTTTTTGCTGGCATGCCGATGGTGGCGTGGCCGCTTTACGCGGAGCAAAGGCTTAATAGGGCGCTGTTGGTGGAGGAATTGAAGCTGGCTTTGCCGATGGAAGAATCGAAGGATGGGTTTGTGAGTGCAGCGGAGGTGGAGAAGCGAGTTAGAGAGTTGATGGACTCGGAGGGGGGAGACTCGGTTAGAAAACGGACCATGGCAATGAAAGATGGTGCAAAGGATGCATTGAGTGAGGGTGGGTCGTCTCGTGTTGCATTGACGAGATTGGTTGAGTCGTGGAAGCGGGTATAAGATGAGTTTGACAAGGTCCATGACTTGGTATGATTGTTAGTATTTTTTACACTGTTATTATCTTATGAAGTTAAATTGATCTGTCACGCATTGAAGGTATATGGTTGCTAATTGCCCTGTGGCCGCCCAATGGCATTTCTGCCCTCTTGTGTGAAGAGAGGTTTTGGGTTGAAGTCTTGGTATAAACATATGTTGATGTATTGAATTTCTTATCCATGCATATTACCACAAAAAAAAAAGGTGTGTAGGTTGGTTAAAACCCACCCATGCATAGAATACAATTCCCTTAAGCATGGCTTTGCACTGTATATATATATATATATATATATATACATATTTAATTAGGTAGACATTAATTAGTTATATATGAAAAGAAGGTGAAGATAGCTTCACTAGATAAATTCATCAAATTCACTCATCAATGGGAGAAGAACTTATGTATGACGGTTATGCTATGTCATCCATATGTATAAGCAGGAATTTTATAGTGTGGTACAAATTTTCTTAAAAAATACTAAAGGAACTCAACAAGTTCACTGACTCTTTTTACTGTATATGGACACAATACTGATAAATTAAAAATTAAAAAAATAAATAAATTTTCTTGTGAACTCATAAAACAAAAGCAAAAACAAATAAAATAAAATAAAATTTGTGAGAACTATATTAGCTAGTGATTGAATCCCTACATTTATTTAGAATACTTACCATCATTCTGAGAAAATGAATTTAACTTTATCATTACATCAACCACTAAGGGAAGTGGATAAAACTTATGTGACATCCTTATATTTTTTATATAAAATCTAGGAAGGAAATATGAACTATATATGGTGATGTAGAGACGTAGAATCCAAGAATTAGCTTAACCCCCCCCCCAAAAAAAAAAAAGGGAAGAGGGTAGGAAGCAAAAAGAATTATTTATATATTAAGACAGTAAGAAAGATCCAAGTAATCCAACTAGAGTGATGATCACTCCAAGAATATTCGTCTCAGCATGAAAAGGAAAGATCCATCTAAGGTCATGTTTGTTTGGTTGGAATGGAATGGATGGAATGAAATCTCATTCCAATTCATTTCAAACAACATGTTTGGATGAGGTAATTAAATGGGAATGGAATCAAACAGTAGTAATGAATTATAATGATATTTATTCCGCAATGTTTATTTCAATCTCATTCCATTCCAAACTATTTTGAGTAAGGAATCAAATTCCATTCTCACTCATTCCATTCCAACCAAACAAACATAGCCTAAATGCAATGCCGACCAAAAAAGAAAAAAAAACAAGAAATCTGTCTGTAGTGTTGTAGAGAGTTCTTGAATTATCTGTAATCGTCTGGTGGCATCTGCAATTAGCTTAGAAACGCCCATTCCACAAGTTTGACGAGTAGCTCCACTGCCAAATTGGTGAAAGCGATATTGAAAGCGAAGTTGCAAATATCCCGATGGTACCGAATTGTCATTTTTTTCCCTTCCCAATCCTTCACTCTGACCCCCTCATGTCAATATATATATATACTTGCTTAGGAAAGAGTCTTAGTATGATACGTTCAGCTTGATGACTTGGTACTATGATAAATAGGTTAAACATATGAGTCAAATGTCAAGGGAAAGAAAGGGTTCAAATCCCTCCAAATGTACTCAAAGGATATTATAAAAACAAAAACTAGGGCCGGATAAAGCCTTTAACTCGAGGTAGAGGCCAGTATGAGGACATTCAATTTCAAAGAGTAGAGGATCGCCACGTGGGTCCAAACTTCAAGCAATCCACCAAAATCTTGTAGTCAAATTTAATTTGAAGGGCCAAAAACCTGTAATATTATTCATCATGTCTAGCAGTGCTTCTACCTTATTTGTCCACAAAAGACTAAAACCTCCATCCACATTAGACACCAGGTTAAGATGGGATGTTGAAAATCCCTCTTTTCTCACACCAGCTTCAACATTGAAATGCCACCTCAGAAGAAGCATGCACTGATTCTTTTTTAAAAAAATTAAATTATGTTATACGCATTTAGTTAAAAATTAAAAATAAAAATTATAAGCTAATTAGCAACCCCATTTACATTGGAGCAATCCTGCAAGTCAATTGATTATACGGTGACGCTTTGGTCTGTTGACTGGCAGCTTCGCACACGTTGTTGTCACAATTTGACTCTCCGGCCACTTGCTCTCGCTCTCTCTCTCTCTGAGGCAGCAATGGAAGCCATAGTTCTGTACCCCTCACCAGGCATGGGCCACCTGATCTCCATGGTAGAGTTGGCAAAACTCGTACTCACTCACCACCCTTCATTCTCCATCACCATCCTCATCACCACTTCATCTTTCAACACCGGCTCTGAATACAGTCCAAATTGCTACTACAGTTCAAGACTCTGAATACAGCTGTTATCCCTAGCACAACGATTACAAGAAACCATAGTTATCTGCTTAACCATGATCAGCAAACCATGGTCAGACGGTTATTGGCAAATCATGGTTAAATCTGACCTAACCAAGGCAATTACCTGACCTCACATGGTCAGTCCGTACAGGTGGGTATAAGTAGAATACAATGCAGCCAAATAAGGTAAGCTACAGTACCCTAATCCTCTGAGATTCATCTTCTTTCTTGCTTTTACCTCCAAAAATAGCTTCTAACTTAAGCTTTGGAGAGGGCTTAGCCAAAACCTACCTTGGCCTACCCTCTAACATTTTTCTCAAGCTTGTGAATGTAGGTCCACTTGTGAGATTCAACTCCTTCATCACTAGCAGTTCTCAGGGAACAAATTTAAACCTCGTACAATATATATATATATATATATATATATATATATATATATATATATATATATATATATATATATATTTGTTTAATTAGGATACACATTAATTAGTTATATATGAAAAGGAGGTGAAGACAGCTTCACTAGATAAATTCATCAAATTCATTCATCAATGGGAGAAGAAATGGTGTATAAACGGTTAGTGCCATGTCATCCATATGTATAAGCAGGAATTTTATAGTGTGGTACAAATTTTCTTAAAGAATAATATAGGTACTCAACAAGTTTACTGACTCTTTTTACTATATATGGACACAATACTGATAAATTAAAAATTAAAAAAATAAATAAATTTTCTTGTGAACTCATAAAACAAAAACAATAAAATAAAATTTGTGAGAACTATATTAGCAAGTGATTGAATCCCTACATTTATTTAGAATACTTACCATCATTCTGAGAAAATGAATTTTACTTTACTTAAATTTCTATTTTTTGGTTAAAAAATGACCTATTTATCATTACATCAACCACTAAGGGAAGTGGATACACACACCACACTATGCCACACTTTTATACACACTAGAAACACCCATACTACACTACTTACACTTTGAAAACATTCAACTCAAGGGACTACATGCACACTCACACACTAGCTTTGTGCACTCTACACTAGAGACACCATAAAAGACATCACTCACACATTTGCTTTGCACTTCACGGCTTGCACCAAATGGGGACTCTACCTCCCATTTTATGAACTGGTTTCACAGATTTAAGTCGATCTCTCGATTGTTGACTTTGCCAAAGCTCCAAGAATGGCGGTAATGGAAGATGCAACATCAAGACAAAGAAAAAGATAAGGAGAGAAAAAGAGAGAATGATGGAGTTGGATTTTTCTAGAGAGAGAAACGTACAAGGGAAGATGAAGGATCAAGAAGGAGAAGAGTGGGTGGTGAAGGTGACTCTTCTTCAACAATTGGTTATCTTAGAAAAAAAAACAAAAACAAAGATTTGAGTGGTTGCACGTGCCCTCATAGGCACCTGTGTGCACCCACCCTTGCCGACATAATATATGGTCATTATTTAAAAATTTTCAATCTCGATCACTCCAAATGGGCCCAATTGTCAATGAAAATTGGGTGATTACATATCAGTTAGTAGTCATACTTAGTTAACTACGCTAATAGTCATCTCTTATAAAGTTAGTAATTATTTGTATTGATATGTAATTATTTGGTAGTCAGACCAATCTATAATTCCCCCGACATAATATATGGTCATTATTTAAAAATTTTCAATCTCGATCACTCCAAATGGGCCCAATTGTCAATGAAAATTGGGTGATTACATATCAGTTAGTAGTCATACTTAGTTAACTACGCTAATAGTCATCTCTTATAAAGTTAGTAATTATTTGTATTGATATGTAATTATTTGTTAGTCAGACCAATCTATAATTCCCCTATAATAGTATTGTGTTCTTCTCACCAAGAGAGCTATTGGAGCCTAGACTATCGAAGTTGATCTTGATCTATATAAGTTTTCCATCAACTCCAATTAATTAAGCAACGAGTTCCAAAATTGGTTCATGTATTCACTACAAGAATATAGGGCTTTCACAACATTACATTAACAACATTTTCGGCAAAATGTTGTTAAAGGGTATTTTCAACAACATTTATTTAGAAAATGTTGTTAATGTGCCTTGTATGTGCACATTTAACAACGTTGGCTAGCAATGTGGTAAAAAAACACAATGACAACATGTCTATAAATGTTGTTATTTTTCACCACGTTCCCAGAAATGTTGTTGATAACAGGGCTTTAGACAACATCCCTCAAATGTTGTTAAAAATAATAATAATAATAATACTAGCAAGGATAAAACTGAGCGGGCCACTTTTCTATTTTTTTTGGGTGTTCCCGCGCTGGTGAGAAACCTTTTATTTTATTTCATTGCCATACCCCCTTTCTCCCTCCTCTCTCTTTCTCTGACAACCACTCACCATTCCAGCCCCTCGCCGTTCCAGCCCTTCGCCGTTCCAGCCGATATCAGATCTACTCCCCGATCGTCGTCACCACTTCCCGTCGTCGGCAGCCGTCGTCGGCAGCCCTCTTTCTCCCTCCTCTTTCTTTCTCTGACAGCCAGTCGCCATTCTAGCCACTCGCCGTTCCAGCTGGTATCAGATCTACTCCCCGATCGTCGTCGGCACTTCTCGTCGTCAGCAGCCGTCGTCGGTAGCCCTCTTTCTCCCTCCTCTTTCTTTCTCTGACAGCCACTCGCCATTCCAGCCACTCGCCGTTCCAGCAGGTATCAGATCTACTCCCCGATTGTCGTCGGCACTTCTCGTCGTCAGCAGCCATCGTCGGTAGCCCTCGTCGCTGCTTATGTGAGGTACGTCTCACCTTCTCTATGTATATATATATAATTTATGTCGTCGGCACTTCTCCTTGCTCTGTTTCATCTCCTCTCTTGCTCTCTTTCTCTCTCCATCTGCAGATCGAGTCCATGTCGAAGCTGCTCCAAATGTGAACTCCTCTGACCTCGCGGAAGAAACCCTAGGTTTGTTTTCTCCTTAATCCTGAAAAATAATAAAAAATTAGGGTTTTTTTCCCATTATTCCTTAGCCGATTTTAGGGGTTTTTTTTGCATTATTCCTTTCACGGTTTTAGAAGGTTTTTCCATTATTTCTTATATGATTTTAGGATTTTTTTTCCATTATTCCTTAGACAATTTTAGGGGGTTTTGTTCCATTATCTATTCTTCTCACACGGAACAAGAGGAATTTTAATGAGAAAGAGCTGACTTGAAAATATTGTTCTTTTTTAGGAACTCCTTGTGCTTGCTCTGGAACCGTCAAGGTGAATATCGAGAAGATTTTTCCCTATTCCGTTCTCTTCTTTTTCTTGCAGCTGTAATTTCTGACCCTGTGTGGCGTTTTTTGTTTGAAACTTTGAATTTGTGACCATTTGGGTTTTTCCTTTCTTACTTTCAGTTTGCAAACAGAGATTGTATACAGAGGTGGTGCAATGAAATATGAAACAGGACTTGTGAAATCTGTCTTCAGGTTTGGATTTTTTTAGCTGATTAGAAGAAGGAGATGATCTTATATTCTTTTTGTGTTGGATGTTTTGGTTTTCTACTGTGGAATGGAATGGGTGTGTTTTGTGTTTTGTGTTTGTAATTGTGAAGAAGAAATTTCAGCACAAACCTCCACTAAAGTAGTTCGTCTTTAATAACTTGACAGCTTCTGTGGTATAGCAATAGTGAAAAGCAGAATTAGGGAATAAAATATTGTTTTCTAAAATGAGTTGGAGTAGTTCAAGGGCTTGATTTGGGTTTTTGGTGTATAGTATGCCCTCCATTTTATTGTTTATTGTTAATTCCTTGCCAATTTTAGGCAGGTTAACAATCCTAAACTCCTAATAAACTAAAGAATTTCTAACAATAATTTTGTTTGTTACTTATAACCCCACTAGAATTTTGATCATCATTTTGAAAAGCATAAGCCCCTGTCAGTTTCAGATTCACTGCAAAACCACTATCCTATGAATGATTATGCATTAAGGAGTGTGTCCAATGCTCCTGTTGTTGGTGGAGGATGGCCTGCCATCATGCTCCGTTTACTAGATTTTGAGTTAGGTCATCCGCTCATGGCACCAGGCAGTTCACAGTTTCAGCACATATCTTTTATCAGAGACTGTCTTAAGCAATTTTACAAAATAAATGGTGACTGACATTTCTACAAAGTTGGTAAATTTTGTACTTCCCTATACATCTGTTACAGGCTATAAAATTTCCATATGAACCCTATACATTGCCGAACATTGCATTAATGGACTTAAATAGCATGGTTTTATTGTAATAGAATGCTAATAATTGCAAGATTGATGTTGCAAAAGAATGTGAATACCTTTCTTTCTCTCTCTCTTTCTCTATTTTTTTTTAATTTAAAATTTATGCATAACCAAGGCCAGTGTTTTATGCTTAACCAAGGCTAGTACTAAGTTAAAGTTTTTACAAAGCAGGGTGCTTTGCAGTTTTACAGTGTTGCTTTATCGATTTTTGTTTCTTGGACCTCCATTTCATGGTCTACATGTAATCCCTTTTGATTTATTTTGCAGGCTTCTATGCTTTTAAGGATACCTGCTTTTGTAAGTGTCCTCTGTTCCCATTGTTACTGGATGAGTACCTTCTAGCATGTAATTTTAATGAGGTACTTATTAAAAGAAGGGAAAGATTGTCCCTAGATTACTCACATCCCCTTCCTTATGATTGATGATAAAGTGTTCTAATATATTATTTCAGTTTTCAGCCACACAATTGAAGTAGTGATGGCACCAATCTTCAATGAGGTAGTTATTTAGCATTCATTAAGTGAAATATATCAATCAATCATCTATATACAACTACTGCATAGGAGGTGCTTTAAAAAAAAAAAAAAAAGTTAGGATATGATGATCATACCATAGATTAGGTTAATTTCAAGGTTTAATATTATGAATTTTAGCCCATGGTATCAATAATCAACTATCAATGCTGGGTATGGGACATTATGATTTGAATATTGGATATCTTAAATTATTTTTAGCAGGTTTAACAAACTTTGGTTTGAAATGGCATTGCTATGTGCCCCAAAGGTCTAGTGTTAACATTTTGGCATTTTAGTTTGAAATTGAGCTGTCCAACTCCTTGTTTCATATTGAAACTTGAAAGTATTGGAGAGTAGTAAGCACTCTCCATTTCACAGGTTATTGACATTTCGTATTGAAAATTGAAAATACTCTTGATTTATGTTTAAAGGTTCTCATCTCTTTACAAAAAGGATATAAAAGGGGGAAATTTTTTTTGATTTTCATAAATAGCTGGCGGTGTTTGTTATGGGCCATGAGGATTTCCAATGGAACATGACCAAGTTGGTTGTGTTATTATTGGGAATTTGAACTGTCTTCTCTAATTTTTATATGACCTTAATTTTTCTTAACACTTGTTTAGGTAAGGAAGTTGGTAAATTTTATAGTTTCTACGTTTGTGTGTACATTGTTGTCTCTTGACATTTCAATGTCAAAAATTCATTGTGAAGCATAGTGGACTTGTTTCTATTTTTGGAGGACGTCCAAATGTCCGCTCAGTAAACTACTTTAGCTATTTTCACTCCTGGTTGATGCAGCTGAGAATTTGAAGTATAATTTTCTGGGAGAGATAAAGCCCATAGGTTAGATTAGTATGTACAAAAAGGAGATAGTACCAGTTTAGAAGGCAAAAGAAAAACAAACTGGAACCCATTCTTATAATGCATATAAAATGGTTTTTATTAAGGTCAAGTGTCATGTTTGCCAGAATAGGGAAATACCTACTGTTTTCATATGTTCCTTCCAATTTAATTTTATTTATTTCAATGATCCATGCATGGTTCATTGAAATAGATATTCTCTGGCCCAAGAGGGTAATGCTTTACTAATGGGCTATAGGCATCCGGTTGAGAGATTATAGGAGTTCAAGCTTGCTGAGATAGAATAAAGTTCAAGTAATGCTTAACTTTTTTATCATTTCTTGTGTACAAAAGCTCTAGAGTTTTGTATTTATTGCCACCATCACAAACAGATTTAGGAGCACCTTAAAAGAGCTATACAAATAGCCATTGGAGCTGTCCTCTTCTTGTTCTCCTTCTTTTTTCCACTCTCTAGTCTTTGATATACGTTATTTATGTTTTGTTTATACTTCTTTAGCTTAGAATTTATTTGTCTTCTTGAATCACAAAGTGCACCTTTGACGAGTACTCTCTATAAGTTTTGGTAGTGTTTAATAAATTCTCTCTATTGTTTGCATACAGAGGCTATTCTTGTATGTTTGTTTCCTTTTTTTTTTTTTTTTTTTTTTTTTTTTTGGGTACTCTAGGCTATTCTTGTTTCAATAATTGATGCCGTCCGCCATTGGAGAATATATTAGTACAAAAAATTGATGGCGTTGCTAATACTAAGGTGTCTAATAAAGATGCAAGTGGGGAAATCCACCAACCATTTTAGTATAAATAACTTAAAGAAAAAAATTATCTTGATTGAGCAATCAATTGTATAAGCAAATGGTACTTGTCCAGAATTTATATGCTTTGTTTCTAGCCCAGTGTACTTTATCATCTTACTAATCCCTTTGCTTGATCAATAATTATCTCCAAGTGAGAGCTCATCTTGTTCTTGGCTCTCGTGGCCATGTTTATGTCCTAGTATTTTAGTGGTCTTTGGTCCCCATGGTATGCTAAAAAGTGAGGATGTTACTGATTCAAACATGCTCTATATATTTGAAGATGTGTCTTTTAGCACAACACACATGTATAATATGTATTTTTGGCTACAGGGGAGGATGCAGCTTGGGTCAGATTAGGAATTGGCAGCTACTTGTCGAGGAGCTTCAGGAAGAGGATATGGATGCTTTTCTACAAGGTTTAATTCTACAAAGTTCTTTTTTTTTTTCCCCCTCAAATTATTATTATTATTATCCCTTAATCCAATGGTAAAGGGAATGTATATAAAATAGAGGTATTGATTATAAAATCTATGTTAAAATATGATTCTTTTCTGGGTTATAGGGCTTATCTACTTGAATTCTTTTGTGTTTCCAAACCCATGGGAATACCCTTTCGTTAGTGAAAAATAGACTTTAACCTTACTAATGGCCTCACATTATTGGTTGTGCTGATTTTATTTTTTCCTTCTTCTTGTTCAGTGGTACTACGGACTAAGATTGCCAAGGATCTCAAAAACTGAAAAAAGATTACAGTGAAGAAACATCCACAAGTTTACTTTTACTCTTGTAATTTAGTTTCTGCATGTAATTATTTCGTCTAACTTGAGAGAAACACAAATCAATTCATGTTGAAAAAAGAGAGAGAAATAGCAAATTAAATCAAACAATACATTTTGTAGTCATGGGCAAGATCTTTGGTTCAAGTCTAGGATAGTAGTGACAACAGCTGCCTTGAACCTCAAGCAGTAGGAGTTTCATTAGTTTTGGCCTTTCATCAAAAATCAAAAATCAAAAGGCATACATAATGATAACAATGTATGAGAAAAAATCAATGTCCTTATGTGGGAGTCCCTTATCCTGCAATGAGCCTTTATCCATTATTGCTGATAAAAATAAATATATAAGTAACAAGTCTATTATTTCCATTCAATAAAATTAACTTTTTGCGGATACCACAAAAAAAAAAAAAAAAAAAAAGATTTATAAAATACTCTGCATAGAACAACAAGAGGGATCATGAACATTTCATACGAGTTAGTAATTATCAATCTTAATTAAGTGCCCCTTTGAAATGATGATATTGTTGTGCTTTTTTATTCACATCTATTCATTGTATGTTTATTGTTGTTTTTGGTTTCTTCACCTATGTCCTACACTATGGTATATGGTAGTATATTATATATTTGATCACTTAACCTTTTCTTTTTTCTTATCAATCAATAAATGGATTAGGAGAATTTTTTTAGGGTCAAGTGGAGGTTTTGTCAAGTAAATTGCTCAAGATGGATAAAGAATGGGTGCGGCTTCCAAGGTTTTTATCCTTAAGCATTGTGATTTATGGCTAAATGATAATATATTATACACCCATGTTAGTTGGATTAGTTAAATTTGGAGTTTTGACTTGTAGAAATACGGAGGAGTATAGAATAGCAGCACGTAAATTTGTTGATATGGCTAAGAAGAATGGTGGGAATTCAGATATGATCGTATGCCCCTGTAGAGATTGTGGAAACCTACGGCACGAACATTGTGATATAGTGTTTGATCATTTGGTCATGAGAGGGATGGATCGTACATACACTACCTGGGTCCTTCATGGGGAACATCGGAGTGCATCTGTACAATGTGATGAAGTTGAAATGCTAGAGTCATATCAGATGTACAAAGATGTGTATTTTCAAGATGATAATGTAGTAGAACCCACACACGAAGGACAGGAGGCTGATTTTGCAAATTTAGTGCAAGATGCTGAAACTCCTTTATATCCAGGTTGTAAAAAGTATACAAAGATGTCAGCAACTGTTACTTTATTCAAGCATAAAGCGGCAAATGGTTTATCTGAGAAGAGTTTTAATGAACTTCTTGAGATTATTCGTGATATGCTACCACAGGATAACACACTTCCTGATTCTTTGTATTCGACGAAAAAATTTCTTAAGACATTTGATTTGGGGTATGAGAAGATTCATGCTTGTGTCAATGATTGCTGTTTATTTAGGAAAGAGTTTGAGCATATGGATTCATGTCCAAAATGTGGGTCCTCGCGATGGAAAGTTAACCAACGTACTGGAAAGGTTTATGATGGAGTTCCTGCAAAGGTGTTGCGTTATTTTCCCATAATCCCAAGACTTCAGAGGATGTTTGGATCACCTGAGAAGGCGGAGCAATTAACATGGCATTCTACTCACCAAAGTCAGGATAACAAGATGCGACACCCAGTTGATTCGTTGGTATGGAGTACAATCAATAACAAGTGGCCTTGTTTCGCATCAGATCCTCGAAATCTGAGATTTGGTCTTGCAAGTGATGGGTTTAATCCTTTCCAAAATCTTAGTTCAAGATACAGTTGTTGGCCAGTAATTTTGGTCACATATAACTTGTCCCCATGGCTATGTATGTCAAAGGAAAACTTAATGTTGACATTACTAATCCCAGGGCCAAAGCAACCAGGCAACGACATAGATGTTTATCTGCAACCACTTGTAGATGACTTAAAAGAGTTATGGAGTAATGGGGTGAGGATCTATGATGCATGTAGTAAGTCCATGTTCAACTTGAAGGCTATTTTGATGTGGACAATAAATGATTTTCCAGCATATGGTAACCTATCTGGATATAGTACGAAAGGAAAATTTGCATGTCCTGTATGTGGTGCTGGCACGTCTTCACAATGGTTAGCACATAGTAAGAAGTGTGTATATATGGGTCATAGGAGGTTTCTCGCTCCCGATCATCCATTTCGGATGAAAAAAAGATGGTTTGATGGACATAATGAGAATGGCGAGAGGCCAAAAATATGTACTGGTGAAGATGTCTTCCTTGAACTAAAAGATGTTGTTAATGATTGGGGGAAAAAAAAGAAGAATGAAAGGACGGGAAAAAAAGGAAAGAAGAGAAAGAAGGGAAAGAAGAGTAAGGAAAGTGACAAAGATTCCATCCAAATGTGGAAAAAGAAGTCAATATTTTTCGATTTGCCATATTGGAAAGTAAGTAAAATTATTATTTTGTTATATTTATTAACTTTTTTATTTTTTAAAAAATAAATTGTGTAGTCCATAATGTCTAATAGCTTGTATAATAAATATTTTGTTGATGTTACAGGCATTACTTTTGCGTCATAACTTGGATGTGATGCATATTGAAAAGAACATTTGTGAGAGCATTATTGGTACACTATTGCATGTGAAGGGAAAATCAAAGGATGGGCTTAAGTCACGTAAAGACTTGAAAGACATGGGTATTAGAAATGAACTGCATCCACAAGAGAGAGGGAATAATGTGAATTACTTACCGCCAGCACCACATATGCTATCAAAGGCAGAGAAGCAAATATTTTGTAAAAGGCTTGCTAATTTAAAATTACCTGATGGTTATAGTTCTAACATTAGTAATTGCATTTCATTGGAAGAATGCAAAATTGTAGGCCTCAAGTCCCACGACTGTCATGTTCTATTGCACCAATTGTTATCAGTAGCATTGAGAGGACTTCTACCAAAAGGGCCAAGGAATGCAATTTTTCGACTTTGTGCCTTTTATAATGAAGTATGTCAAAGAGTCATTGATAGAAATAGATTGGAACAACATGAGGAAGATGTTATTGAAACTATGTGCATGTTTGAAAGGTTTTTTCCCCCTTCTTTCTTCGACATTATGGTTCATTTGACAATTCACATAGGTCGGGAAGTTCGTCTAGGTGGGCCAGTGCAATATCGTTGGATGTACCCATTTGAGAGGTATCTCACTATGAATTGTTCTTTAAGTTTTATGTAATTTTACATGTTCATAACAAATTATATTTATCAAAACAGAAAATGTATTCTTTAGGAAAATATTCATTTCATTTTATTTTGTGTTATAGATATATGAAGGTACTAAAAGGATATGTTATGAATCATGCTCGACCTGAGGGATGTATAGCAGAACGCTACATAGATGAAGAGTGTATGATGTTTTGTAGTGGGTATGTGAAGAACGCAGCTGAATTAGGTGTTCGACATTCACGCAATGAAGATTTTCAGAATGAAACAATATTAGAAGGTCGTCCAATTTCTGGGGGCAAATCAATGCAACTTCCCAATGGCATGTTACAGATTGCTCATCTTTATGTGTTGTTTAATAGTGTGGAAGTTGAACCATTTATAGAGTAAGTCCGCTGACAATGATATGTGATTAGTGTGCAATTATTGATATCATACACTTGGCTTAACATCTTACATGTGAATTAGAATGCATCTGGATGAACTTAAGCGCATGGATAGACGTCTCTCAAATAGTGACAGCTTGTTGCAAAAGAGGCATAGGGAAACATTCAGTGCATGGTTAGAAGAAAAGGTTGTAACATATATATTTTAATTGTATAGACGTTATAATTTATGAAAATAATAATTGATATACCTATCTTTAATTTTGTTCAAATTGTTAACAGGTTAAAACCCAGGCAAGTACTATTAGTGTCTCAAACACATTGAAGTGGCTTGCACGTGGACCTAGAGAGGAGTCAATGTCGTATTCTGGTTATGTTATAAACGGTATTCGATTTCACACCAAGGATGCTGAGAAGTCTAGACAAAATAGTGGTGTTTCAATCAAAGCAGAAACTATGTGTAGATCAAGTGCGAGGGACAATACACAAGTCATTGGAAAAATCTCTTACTATGGGATTATAAGAGACATTATTTTGTTGGATTACAACACATTTCGAGTTCCCATATTTAGGTGTGATTGGGCAAATATAGTAAATGGTGTCAAAGTTGATGATGGATTTACGTTGGTTAACCTTCATGAAGGACTAAGTCAATTTGAAAAAGATCCATTCATTTTAGCATCCCATGCTGAGCAAGTGTTTTACTCTAGGGATAGTGATACATCAAATTGGTATGTCGTCTTACAAGCACCACCAAAAGGATTTCATGAGTTAGAAATATATGATGAGACTATTTGTACGCCATTAACACCATTAGATGTCTCTAGACTTGATATTGATGCTGATGTTGAAGATGAAAGTTATGTGAGAATGGGTTGTGAAGGCCTGTTGGTGTAGCTTAAATATTCAAAGTTGCGATGATACCACTTTGTTATGAACTTAGTTAGTGTTAAATGGCTTTTCTTGTAAAATATTATATGTACTTTATGTTCTGGTTTTGGCTATGCTAATGAATATGTTGGTGATGCTTATCTAAGATGCACTTGATGTGATTTGTTTATATTAATTTATGTAAGACTTTTTTGTACAATGACTTGCTTATAAAATATTAGGTTAAGTGGGTTATCTATGATATGTGTGATATCTTTCAAGCTTCAAGTATATATATTAGCGCAAGATGTCTCATGCAGAAGTAAGTTTTATTTTAATTTATTCTCTCATTTTTTAAGAGTTAAAGTGGTAGAGTTGTCTTTACAACCTTCTAATTTATTCTTCTTTTTTTGCATGTACTATAAAGAGTTCTAAAAAGGCACAGAAGAGAGCAAAGAAGGACCGTTTAGCTGCAGTTGCTGCCACAATCCAGGAGGGGAATGAAAATATACGTATATCAGATGAAGGATCAAATTCTTCTCGCTCTTTTCACCCAAATGCTGAAGCAAGCCAACGGTCCTCTACACCTAATGCTGATGCTGGAACAGAAAAGAAAAAAAGGGGGAAAAATAAATTGCATTCAATTCCCGTTGGTGGATGTGGGCGTTTTGAAGTGGAGTTCAATGAAAGGGGTCAACCGGTTGGTGAAAATTCTGCTAAGTATGCATCTCATCTTGGGAGTTTAGCTCGGGAACATGTGCCAATTATAATCAGAGATTGGAGGCTAGTAGATTCACAGACTAGAGATGATTTGTGGACATTAGTTCAGGTTTATAAACATATTTATATAATGTGTTATCATGAAATATGTTTTCTTACTTTTTTTTTATTAGACTTAATTACTTTTTATATGTGCCAATTATACACAGCAAAAATTTTTGGTGGATGAATGCCGTAAGGACTTGGCCATACGAATGATGGGTTCCTATTGGAGACAATTCAAGTCAGAAATTACGTCTCAACTTGTAGATGCTGCTAAAAAAAATGGATTCAAACGTCGTCTCTCCTTAATGAAGCCAACAAACATAAAATCTGATCGAGAGTGGGATGCATTTGTGAAATACAGGCTTTCTCCTAACTTTCAAGTAAGTAAACCAATTTTGTTGAATCTTAGAATAGGTTGCATTATTTGTTTATAACTAGAGACAAGTTGGGTTGCAAAACTGTTAATCTAAATATGTTGAAATGTTTAATTTTTATGTAGGCTAAAAGTTTCCAATTTAGCTCAATGAGAAAAAAACAAACACTCCCACATACGATGAGTCGCAAAGGATATGCTCGATTAGAACATGACATGGTATGATTTTTTCTTAATTTGATTTGCTTTTCACAATTTCAAGAATATAGTAATCTCGTGCTGCACATTTGTTTTGCAGAGAAAAGCGAATCCAAGGCTATCAAGAGCAGATGTTTGGACTAAAGGGCATTTAAAGAAAAATAATGAGCCTTATAATGATGCAGTTGCTGATACTTTGGTAACCAAAAGAAAAAAAAAAGAAAAACAATTTCTACAACTACAGTTTTTTATTGTATTAGCTTAATTTTATATCCTTATTAATGAAAATAATGGCTTTTTATTTTTAGAAAAAAATGGAAGAATATACCCAATCAGCTACTGCTCAATCGTCAAATAATGGTATAAGGGGAGATGCTGTAGCTCATGTACTTGGACCTGAACGTGGAGGTCGTGTACGGGGACTTGGATTCGGGGCTACTATCACTCGAGTGGATGCCCAGTTACAAAGTTGTGTGAAGGTTAAACAACTTGAGTTGCAGTTACAAAAGCAAGATGAAGAAGTGAAAAAACATGAAGATCAAATGAACAAACTAACCCAACAAGTCGAGGAAATGAAAGCTATTATGTTAGGACAAGCACAACAGGTAGAACTCCAATAAATAATATGTGTGTTGTGCAGCTATATATACATGTTTTTGGCCTATATTTATTGAAGTCTACATTTGACATTTGTTTTTTATGAAGCAGGGTTTAAATAGAGGTTCTACAAATTATGATGACATGATGCAATCTCCAGCAAATACTCCTCGGGTACAAACTTTAATAGGTTTATTGTATTTTCATATAAATCTGTTATGTTGGGAAAAGAGTATATGCATCTCTTCGTAATTCATTGTGTAGTTCTAGGTTTATTAAGTGCATCATCTATTTTACTTATTAGTAGGTAATTGAATAGTTTATCCTATAAAAATTCAGACTTATGCATTTGTTGGAATTTAGACTTATCTTATGTTGTGGAGTATTTGCCTTAGTTTGGTTTGTGGAGTTTTTAGTTGATGTTGTGTAATTCTGGGATTATAAGCATATCTCGTGTGTTTGGGTGGATGTGCATATGCATTGTAGTCACCCAAATAGACAGGATAAGCATTTTTTGAGTTGAACTTCATTAACCTGAGTATATGATTGCATTAGTGATTATTTTTGGACTTTCAGTATTACTCTATTAATGGGGTTAGGGTTTGGTGCCTTCCGTTGATGCCATGCTTAAACTGCTGTCACACTTAAGCTTTTAATTTTTAATTTTCATATTCTATTGCTGTGTTCTTGGTCTAGTCTATAGATGAGTGGATTGAGTAGCTAATAGTATATTTGGATTTCCTTAGCTTGGAAATGTATTGGGTTAGAATTGGCTTAAAATATTGTCAGATGTGTGAGACTATACTTCCATCTCATTCTACATATTTCCTAATGTAACAAATAATTCATTGAATGGTGACAATCGCAGCAAAGCAATGGTACATATGGTGCAGCTAATCTTGGAAATGAGAGGGGCAATGGTATACATGGTGCAACTAACCTTGAAAATGCGAGATGCCAACTCTTAAATTGGTGTTCATTCGACATTGAAGAAATAGTTGCAGAAGGAAAAGTTGCATCAACTGATCCTTATGCAAAAGTTCATCATGTTCCTCTCGGGTTAGATTGTTGGAAGGTTTGGGTAGACCATGTAACAAATCCAACATTGCCCTTGTACCGTTGTTCACAAGAAATGTCCACGCTTGAGCAAGCTATTGGGAGTACAACTGCTTGGCCTACCAAATTTATTAGGCTATTGTAGTAGAGGTGATACTTTTAAATCCTTTGTTAGTATAGCATAATAACTATTGGCTCACTTTTGAAGTCACACTTTGTTTACAATGTTTTGTAGGAGTAGATGATTGATGACTTACTAGTTTTTTTTGGTGGATGCATGCTCCTAACTTTTCTATTAGTAAAAGGCCTTTCTTGGTATAGTGGAGGTAATATTTCTAAGTCTTTTGTTAGTATAGCATAATAACTATTGGCTCACTTTTGAAGTTACACTTTGTTTACAATGTTTTGTAGGAGTAGATGATTGATGACTTACTAGTTTTTTGTGGTGGATGCATGCTCCTAACTTTTCTATTAGTAAAAGGCCATTTTTGGTGTAAAGGAGGTAATACTTCTAAGTCTTTTGTTAGTTTAGCATGATAACTATTGACTCATTTTTGAAGTCACACTTTGTTTCCAATGTTTTGCAGGAGTAGATGATTGATGACCAATTTTTTGTGGTGGATATGCACTCCTAACTTCTCTATTTTTGTCTTTTTGGCCACTTTTGAAGTCATATTGCAATGTATTGACACTTAATGACATGTAATGACAATTGATGTTAATGAAACTTTTGAAGTCATAGTGCAATGTATTGACACTTAATGACATGTAATGACAATTGATGTTAATGAAACTTTTGAAGTCATACTTTGTTTGCAATGTATTGCATGTAATATTATGCTTTATTTAATGAATTTGATTTGTTAGGTGTTTGAAGTTTGGGATCAAATCAATTATGGTTTTACACTTTTAATAATGGTGTGTTTGGTTTTCATTTTATATGAACAGGGAATAGGTATACAAACAACCATAAATGAAAGCACATGCAAACCAAAAAAAAAAAAAAAAAAGGGGGAAACGACAACGTTTACAAAATGTTGTCATAAAATTACCGAAAATTTACGACAACATTTTGGAAATGTTGTTGATGTGTGTATCTAAGACAACATTTTCTGAAATGTTGTTAATGTGTCTATATAAGACAACATTTTGTAAATGTTGTTGATGTAAGTCACTTAATTATCAACAACAACATTTCTGAAATGTTGTTAATGTGTTTATAGAATACAACATTTTGAAAACGTTGTTGATGTGTCAACTAACCATTTACGACAACATTTCTGAAATGTTGGTAATGTGTTTATAGAATACAACATTTTGAAAACGTTGTTGATGTGTCAACTAACTATTTACGACAACATTTCTGAAATGTTGTTAATGTGTTTGATCTAAGACAACGTTTCTGTAAATGTTGTCGATACGTCTAACACAACGTTTATTCAACGTGGTAAGATGGAATTAACAACATTTTGTTTTTCCTTTCAACAACATTTGTTTAACGTTGTAAAAAGTCCCACATCAACCACAACAGGGGCTGACACAACATATATGAAAATGTTGTGGAAAGTCTTTAACAACATTTTTTGAATGTTGTAAAAGGCCTTTTTTGGTGTAGTGATTGTTGATCATATGCGGTTTGCTAGCTTGTGTTATAATTCTTTTGAGTTTGGCGTCAAGATCATGCAACTCATGCCTCCGCACATCCAACTCATGAACAAGTTTTTGTTGCTGGCACTATCCAAGAAGAGCTCGATCCATCAATGGACTTGTTAAAAATTTAACATTAATAAACTCTTCACATATGCATTTTTTCCAAACATATGGTGAGCAAAGTCATGCATACTCAAAAAAGAATATTGCTTATGCTTAAAAAAAAAGAAAAAAAAGAAGAAGAAGAAGAAGAAGAAGAAGAAGAAGAAGAAGAGGGAGAAGAAGAAGAAGAAGAAGAAGAAGATGCCATATATAGCTAAAGGAGTATTGTCAGTCTTGCTGTAACAGGACCATTTCCTCAGGGCCATTTACTAGGGATGTGCAAAAAACCGCCCAATCTGCCAAACCAAACCAATCTGCTCCATTCCGCACCAACCCAAGCGGTTTGAGAAAATAGGCGGATTGGTTTGGGTGGGTTGAGTAATAAATTTGGCGGTTCGGTTTGGTTGGTGGGTTGAACTTTGTCAAACCGCCAATAAACCAACCCAACCCGCTTTCAATTTTATATATATATATATATATATATATATATATACAATATATACACTTTCTACAAGAACATGTCAAGTCATTATAATTTTTTTTCAAAACTTCTTGTTGCTTGATCTATAATTATTTTGTGAGATTTGATATTATAGAATGTTAAATGATTTGTCTCTTTTTACCAACAAAAAAAAAATAGTTTGTCTCTAAACATTTTTGCTAAGAAATCAACAAACCATCATCATAAAGATTATAAAAGTACACATTTTGGCCATTTGACAATTCTCATAAAAAAATTTATGAAAGGGAATAATACAATCCGCCCAATCCGCCCAAACCGTTGGTTCAAAACTGCCAAAAGAAATCAATCAATTCATTGGTTTTTAGGACCAACAGTTTGGCAATGGGTTGAAAATTTTACAAACCGCTCTTGACGGGTTAGTTGGTAATTTCTCTCCTAACCGCCCCAAACGGATCTACGCACACCCCTACCATTTACCATTATCAAATCAATATGGGCCGCATAAAGATACCCCGTATAAATAAATACAACGTGGACACCCAAGTGATACGTCTTTATCCCTAGTTTTGTGAATTTAATGGAGTTGCTTTATTAACACTTACATGGAGGGGTCTGAGAGGTGCCCCATTTGCTGCGTGAGAGGGCCACAGCCTGTGGCCCACAGGGGAGGTTGCATGTCTTTCAATTAGGAAACCACTTCATGTGCCAACCTGCTTTTCATACAATTAATGATTATTTTCATCCATTGATGGTCTACTTATAGATCTAAGGCCCCAAATATGTTGGAACTGCACTCTTTCTCCGTCTCTCGCTGTGAGCCAGAGATCAATGGAAGCCATAGTTCTGTACCCCGTACCAGCCATGGGACACCTGATATCCATGGTAGAGTTAGGAAAGCTCATACTCACTCACCACCCCTCATTCACCATCAACATCCTCATCACCACTCCACCTTTCAACACCGGCTGCACCGCTCAATACATCACCGACGTGTCCTCCACCACCCCTTCCATCACCTTCCACCACCTCCCCACCATCTCTCTCCTTCTAAGCTCTTACGCCACCATCGAAGCCCTCACCTTCGAGCTCCTCCAACTCAACAACCCCAATGTCCACCGTGCCCTCCAATCCATCTCTCAAACTTGTACGGTCCGTACACTCATCATTGACGGCTTTTGCACCCCAGCTGTTGCCGTCGCCACTGAGCTCAATATCCCCACCTACTATTTCTACACTTCCGGCGCCAGCTCCCTCGCTTCCTTCCTTTACTTCCCTATCATCCATGAAAACACCACAGAAAGTTTCAAAGATCTCAATAGGCTTCTTTATATTCCGGGCATACCGCCAATACCGTCGTCCGATATGCCACAGCCGTTGCTCGACAGATCCACTAAGGTTTATGAATACTTCCTATACTGCTCGACCCATATGAGGAAATCAGCTGGGATCATCGTAAACTCGTTCGATTCGCTGGAACCAAGGGCCGTCAAAGCAATTTCGGACGGACTTTGTGTACCGGATGGTCTAACACCACCAATTTTTTCCATTGGACCATTGATAGCCAAGGATCAAATAGGTGGTGTGCCTGTGCCCGAGTGTTTAACGTGGCTCGACTCGCAGCCGAGTCGAAGCGTTGTGTTTTTATGTTTTGGCAGCTTAGGTAGGTTTTCAGTGGAGCAGTTGAAGGAAATAGGAGATGGGTTGGAGAGAAGTCGGCAGAGGTTCTTGTGGGTGGTGCGTAGTCCACCACCACCACCAGAGAACCGTGACATGCGCTTTCTAGCACCACCCGACCCGGATTTGGATTCGTTGTTACCCGAAGGTTTCTTGGGTCGGACCAAGGAAAGGGGATTCGTGGTGAAGCAATGGACCCCACAGGTGGCGGTGTTGAATCACGACTCGGTGGGTGGGTTTGTGACTCACTGCGGGTGGAACTCGGTGCTCGAAGCGGTATGCGCCGGCGTGCCAATGGTGGCATGGCCGCTTTTCGCGGAGCAAAGGCTTAATAGGGTGGTGTTAGTGGAGGAAATGAAGCTGGCTTTGTCAATGGAGGAGTCAAAAGACGGGTTTGTGCAGTCAGCAGAGATAGAGAAGCGAGTTAGAGGATTGATGGAGTCGGAGGAAGGGAAATGGATAAGGGAGCGGGCCATGGCAACCAGAGAAGAGGCAGCGGTCGCACTGAGTGGGGGTGGGTCGTCTCGTGTTGCATTGGCCGAAGTGGTCCAATCGTGGAAGCACGGATGAGTCCAATTTGGCTTCGAAATATTGTAAAAGTAGCACTCCGTCCCTCCGTTTCTAAATGAGAGGTTAATTTTTTTTTTTTTGCAATATTATAAAATTATTATCACATTTAAAAAGTCGTTGGTTTTTTTTATTCATTTCTTTAAATACCTTTAAAAATGTATAATCTTCTTTTTCTAATGTTTTGCACACTTGAGAGCAAAATTAGAATCTCAAAACATATGCATTGATGTAAAATCATTTAATAGGGTATCCTTAAAAAACGTGTTTTTTCAAGGGAAAATTAACCTAAAGTACAATTTTAGTGAACTTGTAAAGGCAAAAGTCCATATAAAAATCTTGTATAGGCATAAGTTCAATTTTAAGTAAAACGTGAGTATTTTATTAGAGTGTTAATTGCATAAAGTCTATATTAACCTTAAGTTATTATTTTTTGTTTTTAAACATTAAAATGACATAACTTTTAATTTATTTGTCGGTTTTTTATAAAATTTATATTTTTGTAATTTACTCGTCAAAAGCTTCAAAATAAGACCCATGATAATTATAAAATTAGGAAAAAAAAGTAAACTGTTACATTGACTAAATGTACTGTTTTAAAACAGTTACACGTAACTATTTTTAAAAATTTTAAATTAAATTGTTTTTTGTAGACTTTAAATTAAAATTAATTGTTTTGGGAGTAATTTTAACAATTACATTATGAATAAAACAATTAAATTTGGTATTAATGATTTAAATTTTTTTGAATTTAAGGGAACATAGTGCTTCTAAAACAGTTACATGCCATGTGTAGCTATCATTTTTTAGTCACGATGAAGAGGAGGACAAGAAAAAAAAAAGAATATATATATAGGTATGCTTGTTTCAATCAGTAGGTTTGATAAAAAAAAAATGGTTGGATCTGAATAAATGGTAAAGGTAAGGTCCATTTTCAACGCTTTTTGAAGGGTATTTGTGTCTATGACTATATTTATGGACTTAAGGTTTTATAAGTTTTTTTTCATAAACTTATGGCTGTACAAGTATAATAATATAGACTTGTGGCCAAAGTCCCCTTTTTTCAAAGGGGACGGTTAATTTGAAACAGAGGGAGTACTCCGTATATTATTCTGGGAAATGCTAGTTAGCCCGACACTTTGCCTTACAAATCTTAACCTATTGAGAGAATAGGAGGTAAAGTTGTGGAACCCATTAATATGGTTAAACCCTAAAACTTGAAACAAAACTCAATTCACATAGTAGGGCAAGATTTATAGGACAAAGTGTGAGGCTAACTAACATTTCTCTATTATTATTCCTTTACCACTTAAGCTACATTTGGTTTGAGGGAATGTAATGGAATGAGAGTGAGAATGGAATGAGAATCGGAATAGTCATTCCATGCCTAATGTATGGAAAGGGGTGGAAAATAGAATGGAAAATAATAGGTGGGACCCACTTTTAATGATTTTCACTCCTTAAAAGAATGGAATAACCATTCTTTTTTGTTTGAGAAGGAATAGCTATTCCCTCCTTGGAATGAATAGATTATCACAAAAGAATGGTCATTTGCCCATTCCATTCCTTTGTGATACCAGACATTCACTATTTTTTTTTTTTTTTTTCTTTCTAGGAATGGAATCATCATTTCATTCTCTCCCTTATTCTCTCAAACCAAACACAATCTTAGCGTAAGGGAAATTTCGTTTCTTAAAAAAATTTAAGGTGTGAAATGGCTTTAAATTATCAATTTTATTTTGGATGAAATTAAACCATAGAACAATGCTATTTATCTCAATCTTTTTTTTTTCGAATTTAAGATCTCAATTTTTTTTCTTTTCCGTGGTGACAAAATTTCCATTTCACATTTTTTTATTCTTCTATGTAAATTTGATAGGGAAATACTCTATATGCCGAGTGCATTTTGACAATCTCGTTAGTCATGACTGTGTAATTCCATAAATACCCTTTATATTGGAAGAAATGAAAAGGCAAATCTCCTTCGTAGAAAATCTCCACACCTCGTGAGAAGCTAATCTTCTCAAATAAAGCCAAAAACCATACCCCATCAATAACTCTCGTGTCAATTCTCCTTCACTTCAATAACTCTCTCCCGTCAATTCTCTTTCACTCTCACTTTCTCTCTCTACCTTTATTAATTATAATATATCTCTCTTGTCAGATTCTCATTCACTATCTCTCTCTCTCTCTCTCTCTTCCTTTATTAATTATATAAGGGTAAAATACATTTACACCCCATGTGTTTAATTTTTGACTATTACACTGACATCCCCTATCCTTTCTGAAATTACACTGCCCTCTCCTATTTTAGAAAATAATATACATATTCCTCCGTCCGTTAACCAGCCGTTTAGAGGGTTAATGGCTATTGCTGACGTCATGTAAAAAATGGGCTAAAATACCCATTTTACCCTTATTGAAACCAAAACGCTGCGTTTGGCGTGGAGGCTACTCTCCCAAATCTGAACGAAGCCAAACCTCTCACCCTCAAACCCTCTCACCCTCAAGCCCTAGAACCCAATCTCGCAGCCATGGCATGGACGAAACTCTGCATTGACGGTGGCCAACACGGATGGCAATAATGGAGTTACAGCGGCGGCGGAGCGAGTGCTGCTACTGCTTCTTCTCTTCTTCTTCTTCGTGAGAATGGGGGTGATGAGGACGGTGGTGATGGATCTGGTTCACCCAAAAATGGAGTCTTTAACACCGGAAAAAATGGAGTCGGTTTGGAGAGAAAAAAAAAAAAAGAAAAAAAGAAAGAGATGAAAAAAGAGGGGAGACGAGAGGGAGAAGGAGCTCGTGGCGGGCTTCTTGCAGTGTGGGGAGGCACGAGGGTTTGGAGAGAAAAAAAAAATGAAAACAGAGGGGAGACGAGAGAGAGAAGGAGCTGCCGTGGCGATCGGCGAGCTGTGACGGCCGGCTTTGGGTTTTTCTCAGAAAATGGGTTTGGGTTTGGTGTCGAGGGAGAGTGACAAGAAATGCTCGTCGGAAAAAATGGAGTCTTTGATGCTCGTCGGAAAAAATGGAGTCGGTTTGGAGAGCAAAAAAAGAAAAAAAGAAAGAGATGAAAGCAGAGGGGAGACGAGAGGGAGAAGGAGCTCGCGGCGGGCTTTTGGCAGTATGGGGAGGCACAAGGGTTTGGAGAGGAAAAAAAAAAATGAAAACAGAGGGGAGACGAGAGGGATAAGGAGCTGCCGTGGGGACTGGCGAGCTGTGGCGGCGGGCTTTGGGTTTTTCTCAGAAAATGGGTTTAAGTTTGGTGTCGAGGGAGAGTGACAAGAAATGCTCGTCGGAAAAAATGGAGTCTTTGACGCATGGATTTTTTTTTTTTTTTTTTCCTATTGCTGCATCTTCTTCCTCATCCTCCCTTTCTCTGTTTTTTTCCCCCATTGGTTTGCTTTTTTTTTTTTTTTTTTTTTTTTGGAGTAGATCTGATTATGGGGTGCTCCGGCAGCAAACCCCTATCCCATGCCCACTCTCCCTCTGCACCATGATGCCGACCATACCAAACGCCATCATTTTGGCTTCACTAAGGCTAAAATGGGTATCATGCTTCTTCGCCAGAAAAAATGGAGTTGGCCGGCATTCAAGGCTGCTCCATCGACCCCTGTTCTTCTTCTTTCTTCCTCACCGTCGACGCATTCCCTCCCGTCGGCGACCCCCATTCTTCTTCTTTCTTCCTCTTCCCTCGTCTTTCTTTCTTTTTTTTCTTTTTTTTTTTTCTTTCTCTTTGCAGACCAACTCCCCACTTCGTCTCCAGCGAAACGACGCTGTTTTAAAGGAGGGGCAATTCGGTTATTTCACCATTCCGTCTACTCCGTTAGTTAAGCCGTTCTGACAAGGGGAAGTCAGTATAATTTCAAAAAGTATAGGAGAGGTCAGTGTAATAGTCAGTAAATAGAGGGGGTGCAAATGTATTTTACCTTTATATTAATTATATTTATATATCATACGGATTCACTTTATTAATAACTCTACTCTTCTATTTTTGTGCACTTTCTGTCTATTTTTCTTCACTCCCTCTTTTCTCTCTCTTTCCTCTTCAATGCAAAGTCTTCATAACCGACACAGCCATTCTACGGCCATCAATGGGTGCTCCCTCTCTCTCTAGCCTATCCGCAGATTTACACAAACAGCATTAAAACACAATCAATGGTGGCATAAAAGTCGCAAATCTGTGCATCTTCCAGCACCGCTGTACATCTGGAAGGTTTTTGTAAGTTAACTAAGTTTTTTTTGTAAAGTTAGCTAAGTTTGTTTGTAAAGTTAACTAGGTTTTTGTAAACTTAGCTAAGTTTGTTTGTAAACTTAACTAGATTTTTGTAAATTTACCTAGATTTTTTTGTAAATTGAACTAGATTTTCATTAAAAGGAAACTAGATTTTTCTAGTTAAAATCCCATTAAGTAAGTTTCTCTGTCGTTGTCTTCTTTTTCTTCATTCTCCTTCTTTTTTTTTTTTCTTCTTTTTTGTGTGTGTTGCTGGTCGGACTAGACTAGTTTTTCTCACAAAAATATGTGGTTGTCTCCTACTTTGTAGAGGAAGATGCGGAGGGAGAAGGACTGTGAGTTTGTTTGGGGCTGGATATAGAAAGAGAAAGGGTGGAGTTACAGAAAGATGAGAAAAAGGAGATTGATGGTTTGAAAGTAGAAGACAAATGGGTAATTTCGTCAAATCATTGTTTTGAATTCCGTTAGTTTTGACGGAAACTATTTAAAAAAACAATCCACATCAGTCGCCCAACGATTTCGTTAGAAGGCCTGATCTTGTGTAACAGCATTCAATTTGATATCCCATTTTTGATATTTTTATTTGATGGACAAGACAATTACGATTTGAGTAGCTCTCCTCTCGTTTTGAGAGCTATAACATACATCCGAAGGGGAAAACGCTATTGAACCCGCCTTAAAAGTCCACTAAAACAATCTTGACTATGTGTCATGAAAACAGATTAGGACTAGTAATATTAGACCCCACTACTCCACTTTTGTTTTCATGACACATTATGAGAGATTGTTTTGGAGGGCTGTTAAGGAGATCTGTAGCATTACCGCATCTTAATTGAGACACATAATCTGACAGTGGATGAATATCATGACATGATGCGAATCTTGAATTTTGTATTGGTTCATTGATTAAGGCATTTGAATTGGGCGAGAAATATAATTCAGTAGGACTTATTTTCAGAATTCCACACCCTTTTTCATTATATCCATACTGCTCATGACTTATTTTTCATGATCTTACAAAGAATTATTTGAGTCACAATTATTTTCAGGCCATCATATCATTGTTTCTTGACTTCATCTACACCGTCAATGAAAAACAATGACGTTTAAAAAAAAAATTATACAAAGGTTTAAAAATGATTTTCCCTCTTTTTTTGGGTAAACTTAAAAATATCGACATCTCGCGTGTTCACCGCATTGTTTTGGGCCTCTAACATTCACTTGTCATGTGATCACATTTTTTTTTTTTTTTAAAAGGGACATTCACCTATTGCATGCTAATTCCTTGTGAGGTTGGTCATATGTGAGAGTCGTGTAGTGCATTGGCCTGAGTGAACAAGCAAAAGAATAGGACAGCGCCTCTTCAATTTTTAAAATAATGCAAAATATATAAAATATGTTTAATGAATAATTAGATTAAAGAGGGTAATCTTTTAAAAAAGAATATGATAAATATAGATAAGCAATACTAAATAGATGGGTGAAATAGCATAGTTCATACTAAAATTATATGGGGTAGTGTTTTGTTGAAGAAGTTACATTTCGTAATTTACTCACAAAGTTCTCTAAAATAAATTGAAGTCAAAGGGAAATCAAACCAAGTCACGACCATGCAAGTCTTTTTGTGCCTTTTTTTTTTTTTTTTTTTTTTTTTTTTTTTGGGGTAAGTATGACCAATTCATTTGAGTAAGCAATCCGCAATACTAAAATTATTGTAGTGCTTTGCTGATTTTTTTTTTTTTTTTGGGTAAATATGACCAAGTCATTTGCACTTTACTTTCTAAGCGGACTCTAGTTTAATTGTATGTTATTTCAACTTTCAATTAAATAAAATTTTATGGTAGCAGCAATCTATATACCAACCATTTTCCATTAGAAAAAGTATGGTACTACCAATCCATATATATACCTACCGTTTTCCAATCGAAAATGCTTTTTGGGTGATCTACTATAGTAAAAGTAATGGTTTTTTTTATTTTTTATTTTTTATTTTTTTATTGATTGATATGATCAAGAGGTTCAAGATGTTTTACACATAATGACCGGTATATATATATATCTTATATATATATGGGACACTTGGATACATAAGCAAAACATGAAACCCGTATATTAGACATTCGGATACATTTGCATTACATAACGCCCAAATGTCGGGTATGTCATATTGGACCGTCGCGATGATCAGATTATTTTATTTTATTATTTCTTTCTATGTGCAGACCCTTCTACATTTAGGCATTAATATTGTAAAAGGCCGGTATTAATTTCCATGGATGCTTCCATGGTCATTAATTTGAAGCAACGAAACCAATATGCATGGCTGGTGTGTTAGCAAAACCTAACAAAAAATAAATTTCATGTCTGAAATCAAATGGATTTTAAAAATAAAAAGATGGTCAAATATGAAATTTGTATTAATAATATTCTCTTCTCTACTAACTTGATCACAAACGCTCCACGTAGCCTTATTCACCTCCCCCTAGCCTTCTTCTTCTCTCTACTAATTAACTTGATTACAAACGGCCCACGAAGCCTAGCTTATTTCACCTCCCCTGCTTCTTTTTCTTCTTCTCTCTAAAGTTATTTGAACATGCATTATTGTACTTTTTTATCCACTGAGTCCATCATATTGATATAAATTCAAAAAAGAAAAAAAAAAAAAAACGGTCCATTATATAAATTCAAATAAAAAATTTTAAAATAGACAACTTGTGTTCGTCAGAATTAACAAAAATTTTGTTGATACATTATTCACGCAACATATATTTTTTTCTTATTACAAATGAAAAGTATGTAGAATCCTGAGGATATATACTCCAATTCACGCAATCTCGTCTAAACATAAGAATTACATCTTTACTACGTACCATTTGTGTATTGTGTGTTTTCTATGTGTGTATAGCTAAAAAAGATATGTTTGGAGGTGTAAGGTTTTTTGTATTTTTTCCCAATTTTATACATATTTTACTCAGCAAAAAAAAAAAAAAAAAAAAAAATATCAGATTCCATATCTTTTTTTGAGCTAGTTAAACCCTTTTAAAGATTGAGTGTCGTTTAACTTTATAAACTCTTGGACTTTTCTTTTTATCTCACACATGCGATCCAATTCCTCATTTTCAATCCATGGACCAATAGTTAGCCACATCATCTAGCTACTTAATATAATGCAACCTTTTGACATTTCTTAAAAGGGTAATACACTTGCATAATGCTATTTTGCCTATTTATTTCAACAACATTATCCACGCATTCATATGTGGTAGGTTTTCCTTATTTCATGGTGGGTTTTATATGTTTATTTTCACTTATTTACTTTTGATATATAAAGTGGATAAAAATGAGTGACAAAAAGGACAATGCTTGGCTCCTTAAGCTTGAGGAGGAACTCTTTCTCAAAAGTGATGTGGCGCAATTAATGATCAACACATGTCCTACAACAATAAAAAAAAGTATGCTGCTTGCGTTTCTATTAGAATGCCCTTCTTCCCTTATTTTATTAGGACCCAAATACCCTTTTTCTTAGACGAAAGGGAGATAGTTCGAACTCCATCATCGGAGCCTCGGTGGCTACCACTGTCGACAACTACTCCAATGCCGATAACCTTCCCTTTTTGTCATAGCGGAGCCATCTTCATCTTTTACAACTCAACTAACACCCAACAACAAACAACCCCTACAACCCTCACCCCTAGCCTCACTGTTTTATCTATTTTAGACCAGATTTGACCAAAAAAAAAAACCACATTTTCCGGCGACTTTCCGATGCGCAATACCGGCAATCACACCCCTCTTCTAGGACAATCTCATCGATTTCTTGCCGGATTCTAACAGATTTATAAAAATCACTTGCATAAAGATTTATTTGTAAATTGAAGGTTTGTATTAAAGCTTGAATTAGCTTATGTAGGACCTCAAATCAAAACACTCCTTTTCTTTTATTTTTTTCTGTTTTTTTTTTCTTTGCAATTGCCTTAAATCTTCTAAAAGATTTGGGGAGAGAGATATTTGAGATTTTGGTTGTTTGAGGTAGTCACCAATGGAGGGGTTGTGTACAGAGGAGAAGAGAAGAGGGAGGTGAAGCAGAGAGATGAAACATTTGGATTGAGAAATGTACAAAGTGTATGGTGATACCGTTGTGGAAAGTGGGGTTATTCTGGTCCTTACAAAAAAATGAGAATGAGGCAAATAAAAGTCACTTGAAGAGAAACCTTTTATACAATTACTGGACATGTAGTGATCATAGATTGGACCACATCACTTTTTAAGAGGAGTTCCTTCTCAAGCTTCAGTAACCAAGCATTGTCCTGACAAAAGGACAAATAGGTGAAATACTATTTTCTAAGCAAAATAAGGTAGCTTGTCGAGACAAGGTCGTTCCAATTAAGAACATCTCCAACCATGTGAGCTAAATTAGGGGTGCTATTGCTATTTTAGCACATGCTATAGTGCCAAATGCTATGATTTAGCACAATGTGCTCCAATGATGCAAATAAACGTTATATGTTATTTTTTTCCATAACTTTAGTTATTTCCATAGACTTAAGGTCTCGTAAGATAGTGAATGAGGTATATCGTGGATCAAATGCAATGTTGTTGGAGTAGGATGAATGAGTAAAAAAAATGGTATGTTTTCTGATTTTTTTTTTAATTTTTAATTTTTTTATATATAAGATTTTAATATTATTTTTGAAAATATTGTATTGATTTATGGGTTGCTTGGTTATTGAGAAAATTTTGGAAGAAAAATGGAAGAAAATAAGTTGCTAGTGTGTTTGGTTGTTGAGAAAGGAAGGAAAAACTGACATGGCAAATATAGTAATAGCTCACCCTTGTGCCAAATATAGCACAAGAGTGAGCCATTGCTATTATTTGACACAAGGGTGAACTATTGCTATATTTAGCACATGCATTTAGCACCCCATTGGAGTATCCCAACTTATGCTAAATGCTATATGTACGGGGTAAAATCTTTCTCCCCGAACTACGTGTTGATGATGGAGCTTGTTCCCTCGCCTGGACCTGCAATCACAAGCTTGGAAAATGGGTCAGAGGGTAGGCCAAGGTGGGTTTTGGCCGTGCCCTCTCCGAAGCTTAAGTCAGAAAGCTGCACTGTGGAGAATGAGGCAAGGAAGAAGATGAATCTCAGAGAATTAGGGTACTGTAGCTTACCAAATTAGGCTGTATCGTATTCTTTTTATACCCACCTGTACGGACTGACCATGTGAGGTCAGATAACTGCTTGGGTTAGGTCAGATCTGACCATGGTTTGCCCATAACCGTCTGACCATAGTTTAGTGACCATGGTTGGCCAGAGAATCGTGGTTTCTTGTAACCGCTGTGTCAGGAATTACAGCTGCTAGGACAGTTTTGGACTGTAGTAGGATTTGGACTGTAGTATGAGTCATAAGACAGGTGTCCCGAGGTGAAAGCCAGGAACCGAGTTGGGAGATCACGCGCCTTGTAGCGGGTCCTACCGTGCAGGCCTCCCACGTGTCAAGTGAAGTGTTTTAACTCCTTGCCCCGAGCTGGATCTTCGGAGGTGAATCACGTGCGTTGTGGTTGGCCTGATTGAGCAATCTTCGCCACGCGTCAGCGTTTCAGACTTGAACCTTCCATCCCGAGTTGAGACCTCAGTTCAGATATATTTCCACACAATTTGCCCCAAATTATGACATTCCCGAGCTGGGACTTGTCATAATTTTGTTTTGCTGAGTGTTTTTCCCTGTGCCCCTATGCCGCTTGGCATTCTAGGGCTTACCTGGCAAAGAGGCGGTTAAGCCTTTCCGTATTCCAAGGCGCTGACGTCATGTGTCTTGGAACCGTACGATCTGCATTTAATGCTTCAGAAGCATTATGTCTTTGGAGGGAAGCAAATTACTGCTCATTTTATCTTCTGCACTCTCTCTCTACTTTCTGCCTTTTCTCTCTGCATCCTGTTCTCCGTTTTCTCTCTCTACTTTCTCTGCTCTTGCTTTCTGTTTTTTCCAGGAAAATACCGTATTTTCCACCGGAATCCACTGTCTACACCGTTCGCTTGTGGGAGAAGATCCGTTCTGCTCTCCTTCGTTGCCTTTGCGAACCGTTTCTTCGGTGTTATTTTCTGCTGGTGCTCTTCTTACTCGCTTCATCCTTCCAAGAACAACTTTTGAAGGTTTCAGCGCCGTGCCGTACAGTTTCCCCGGCGAAACAGCTTTTTTGACCACCGTTTGATCTTTTGTGAAGGTATAACTGGTTTTTGTTCTTTATTCTTCAATTTGTTCGGTGTATTTTTCTCTTTGCGGTTGTTGGAGATGTTCTTGGGGTTTGCTTCGTAATCCTAGGGTTTTCCTCTGGTTTTTGGGGCAAATCACCAAGATACTGATTTTCCCGCCCTTTAGGGTTTGAAAAAACTCCATCTCGGGGTAAACTTGAGAAAAAAGTTTTGGGTGTCCTTTTTAGTCTTTTCCCAACACCGAGTTGAGTGTTCCCCGAGCTGACACTTAGAAAAATTTTAGGGTCTGTCAAGGCAGGGGTAACATACCTGTTAGAACATGGAGTTTTAGGTCGGGACATGTTGTCATGGGTTGAGTTATCCCTGGATTTAACCTTCCCCTTTCATCTTGGCAGATGTCTTCTTTTTATGATATTAGGGGGAACCCTGCAAAGGTAGCAGAGTTTAAGGCCTTATACGGCTTTGAAGACGGGAAGTTTAGCTTCCGCTTTGCTGAGCCTGGGGAGGATGTCTTTAGGTCAGACGCCAAGGATGGCCTCCCCGTTCCCATTGCTGCTTTCATGGAGGGTGGAGTTCGTGTCCCCTTCCCAGACCTTCTCAATGACTTCCTCCTCTACTGTGGAATAGTCCCAACCCAGCTAGGACTGAACTCCTTTAGGGTCATCATGGGGGTTCATGTCCTTAACCAGCTTCTAGGGACTTCTGTCGGGGTGCGGGAGATCCTCCACCACTACAAAATCTGCGCCCTTAAAAACAAACCCGATGTTTACCTCTCCCTCAAGCGCAGGATGAAGCCCTTTGTCACTCACATCCCAGACTCCAACCCGGGAGCTCATGACATTGTGGTCTTCGTTTATGGGCCTGTAGATGGGACTCTTCCCCCTGATCCTCCCATCATTCCCCGAGAGAGAGGCTCTAGCTGTAAGAGATCAGCGATGTCACTTTGCTTCTTTTTGTTTTATATGACCTCGAATTGAATCCTGGATTTAATATTGATACTCATGTTGTGTTTCTTTCTAGCAGCTCCTCACGCCAACTAGCCCGCTGACAAGCTGAACAAGGAGGATATCCAGAGACTGCTTGGATATCAAGTCAGCCAGCGCTGCCGTGCGGCAGAGACTTTGCTCAACTACCACGCGCGGTACCAGACTTGGGGGAAGGCGAGTTACCCCCATTGGGAGCAGCCTGACGACGAGCTGACCCGTGTGGTGGAAGAGGACGTGGAAAGAGGAGAACGAGAGGAAGAGGAGGAAGAAGGGATCCGCCTCCGACCTGAAGGGGAGGGAGCTGAGGAGATTAGGCCCTCCGGCAAGACGGCTCGCCGCGCCCCCTTCGTCATTGAGAGCTCCAGCTCTGAGGAGACTGTCTCCCAAGCCATGGAGAGGAGAGGCTCCAATCCCCCCCCCCCACCAAGAGACAAAGAACAGACTCGGGCAGCCAGAGGACCAAGAAGGACTCTGGGATGAATTTGAGGGCTCTGGTTGCTGAGAGAAGGTCGGCGGAGAAGGAGGCCCAGGAGAAGAAGACTGCTGAGCAGAAGCAGCAGCAGCAGAATCAGCAGCAGCGTCAACAGCTGCAGAAGACTAACAAGGCTGCTGCTGTTACTGCTCCTGGGTCAGGTCGGGACGCTGGGAAAAAGCCCACTGACCCCAACAGCGGCAAACTCATGTCCAGCGCCATGAGGGGGCAGGACGTGGGCAGGCCCCAAGCGCCCGAGGTTACCGGGAAGGGGAAGGCTCCTCTGGTTCCCCCTACGAAGCCCCGGAAGCCCTCCACAGTCCCTGAACAGCAACCCACTGTGCAAGGGTCTGGACAGGGGGGAACCAATGCTTCGGGGGCCGGAGATGGGAGCGCCCCTGCCCGTGCTGATGTGATAGCACAATACCCCGAGGTAAAACTTCACTTCCTTCTGTGCCTTTTATCCGGAAGCCTATTACGAATTCTGACTGACTTTATGTCTCTGTTCGCGTGTGCAGTTCCCCGTACCCACAGATAAGGGCGTTACCAGCTCCTTCTCTGCGAAGTACAACTTCAGGCAGCTGGGGAATCCCATGAGGTTGCCGGCAGACATGGCGCACTTCAGGAAGAGGTCCGCCCTCGACAACCTCCGCTTCGGGTTTACCAGCCTTTACCGAGTAAGTTCCGTTCTTTTGTGGTTTCATTACTTGGTGTTCAACCCTGTTTTTGACTTGATGATGTCTGTATAGGGCTGCCAACAAATCTTGCTGGCGGGCGATCGCCTCGAGGAGGAAGACAATAAGTTGCAACTCGAGCTCGCCAAAGTCCGGAGTGAGTACGATCAGAAGCTAGCGGAGGCTGAGGCCAACTGTGCTGCGGCTATGTCTCAACTTCAGAAGGTAAAGTCTGAATGCGAGACTCTCAAGTCTACAGCCGAAAGTGCCATCAGCAAACTCGAGCTCACGAGGAAGGACTACGCAGATTTGGAGGCTGAGCTGAGGAAGGCAAAAGATGCCCAGGATGGGTTGGCCCGGGAGAAGCGCGAGCTGGCGAGTAAGGTCCGGGCCCTTGAGGCTGAGGTAGAGAAGGAGAAGGCCTCCGTGAAGAAGGCCGTGACTGACGAGAGGGAGAGCGTGACGGCTTCCCTCGTTGGGCAGTTGACCACCGAGCTCGAGGTCACCTATAGATTTGCGTGGGAGACCTTGGTCGAGTTGGCATCTGCCCAATTTCCTGGCATTGCCGATATTCCCTTTGAAAGGAGGGATATTCCCCCGGATTACGATCCCGAGGGAGGTGATGTCGGGGAAGCTGAGATGGAGGTTGCTGGCGGCGATGAGGCCGGGGAGAATAATCCCGAGGTCACGTCCCTGCCTAATGCCACCATTGAAGCCGAGAGGACCGTTGACGTCCCCGATGACACTTCAGTCGCTGCCAACGGGGACCCAACCGTAAATGCAACGGAAAGCACCACGGAGGCTATCCCTGATCTTCCTCAGACTCCCGTGGTTCCGCCTGTCTCTACTGATCCCGTCGCGGCTCCCGAGGTCATTGCTCCAGCTGCCGGGAACTCGGGGGAGAATGTAGCTACTTAGGTTTTTTTTTTTTTTTCCTTTGTTTTTTCTTTTTCATTTCTTCTGGCTGAATGCCCCAACTTTGTACAGAACATTGTAATACTCCTTCTATTGGAATGAAATACAGAATTTTTCTTTCTCGTGTGCATGTGTCTTTTATTTTCGTACTGGTTGTATGTTTGAATGTACTATCGGGATAAGATCCCTTGCTGCTGTGGTGAAAATAATTAGACCCAATCTGACTATGGGCTTTAGTTTGTTGAGTGAGAGACCTGAACACCTGTTGGTCCTTGTTCACTTAGACCCATCTCTTGGTTATGTTGTTGCGTTGAACCTGTTCTTAGGTGAGAATTCGTTGTGAACCCATTCTTAGGTTCGATGTGCTCAAGCCATTTATTAGGTGAGACTTATGCCCATTCTTAGGCAGCTTTGCTTGGACCCTCTCTTGGGCAAGACTTCGTGTTTAACCCATTCTTAGGTTCAGCGTGCTCAAGCCATTTATTAGGTGAGACTTGTGCCCATTCTTAGGCAATTTTGCTTGGACCCGTTCTTGGGCAAGACTTTGTTGTGAACCCATTCTTAGGTTCGGTGTGCTCAAGCCATTTATTAGGTGAGACTTGTGCCCATTCTTGGGCAGTTTTTGACTTCGACCCGTTGTTGGGGAAAATGCCTTTAGCTCGACTAATAAACAAGCGATGACGTTCTTGAATAACCTCTGAACTTGTATTGAATAATCATTGAATGTAATTACAACTTTGGCTATCGGTAAAACAATCTTAGGTTAGCTATGTTAACTGATCTCGGGAGCTCTTGTCCGGTCTCCAAGCTCTTCAGTTTGTAAGAACCTGTACCCCCGACGTGGATGACCTCGTAAGGACCTTCCCATGTTGCCCCGAGCTTCCCGTCTGCAGGATTTCTGGTTCCAGCGTTGACTTGTCTGAGTACCAACTCTCCGACATTGAACTCCCTTGATTTTATTCTTCGGTTGTAATATTTTTTCAGTTCTTGTTGGTAAGATGCCATTTTAATTCGAGCCATTTCCCTTCTTTCTTCTGCTAAATCCAGATCTTGAGACAGAGTTTGATCATTCGTTGCCGCGTCATAAGATTCGGTTCTGAGACCTGGTAGACCCATCTCTATTGGTATAACTGCTTCCATGCCATAGGTCATAGAAAACGGAGTTTCTCCAGTGGACCTCCGCGGGGTAGTTCGATATGCCCATAGTACAGAATGCAGCTCGTCGGGCCAAGACCCTTTCACGTTGTCTAGCCTCCTTTTTATCCCCGCGACTATAATCTTGTTGGTTGCCTCTGCCTGACCATTGCACTGCGGGTAACTTGGATTAGAATACCACCACTGAATTCCCTGTTCTGCACTGAATTCCCGAGTTCTCTTACTGTCGAACTGAGTCCCATTATCCGATACGAAGGCTCTCGGGATCCCGAAGCGAGTGATAATATTTTCCCAAAGGAACTTAATAATATCAGAATCTTTAATTGAAGCAAGCGCGATAGCCTCTACCCATTTGGTAAAATAATCAGTTGCGATGAACAAGTACTTCCTGTTCCCTGAGGCTGTGGGCAATGAACCAACGAGATCTAACCCCCACTGTGCGAAAGGCCACGGACTAGATATAGGATGTAACTCCTGAGCAGGCTGGTGTATTTTGTCAGCAAACATCTGGCACTTCGGGCATTTCCTCACATATCTGATAGCATCCTTCTGCATGTATGGCCACCAGTAGCCCTGAGTGTTTGCCCTATGGGCTAGTGATCTTCCTCCTGCATGACCTCCGCATGATCCCTCGTGGAGTTCAGCCAGCAGGTCCAGCACTTGGTCTGGATGTACGCACTTCAGGTATGGTCCCGTGTAGGATCTTTTGTAGAGAGAGCCCGACGGAGATAACCAAAAACGAGCTGACTTAGCGCGAATTCGGTGACCCTGATTGCGATCCTCGGGTAGTTCATCTCTTTGTAGATAGGCAACTATCTCATCCATCCAGCTCGGGGTCGAAGGCTGGATGTCCGAGATGAGCTCCTCTGTCCCAATACTGGGTTCTTGCAAGATTTCGACATTTATGGCTCGGGGGGTGTCTGTTTCCAACGCTGCAGCCAGGGCAGCCAACCCATCTGCATGTCTGTTTTGATCCCTGGCAAAGCATTTGAACTCCACACTGGTGAATTTCGCAGCTAATTCCCATACCTTGTGCGTGTACGCAGCCATCCTTTCATCTTTGGCTTCATATTCTTTGTTCAGCTGGTTAACCACTAGCCTGGAGTCACTGTATACTGTCAGCTCTTTCACCCCCATTGCTTGGGCCATTGCTAGTCCTGCCACCACTGCCTCATACTCTACTTCATTGTTTGAGGCTGGGAACATAAGTCTCACTGCTTGCTCGATGATCTCTCCTTCGGGATCTGTCAGCACAATTCCCAAACCTGCACCTTTCGCATTAGATGCACCATCCACTTTGAGCTCCCATCTCTTCCTCTTTTCAGTGTTTATATTGTCTCTCCCCCCCAGTTCGGGCAGAGAGGATTTGAATGCTGTCTGTCCCGAACTGGAAGTAGGATCTGCGAACTCAGCCAAAAAATCAGCCAATATTTGCCCCTTTATGGCAGGTCGAGGCTGGAAGTGAATGTCGTAAGCATTGAGTTCTACCCCCCACTTCGAGACGCGTCCTGACAAATCAGCTCTGCGTAGCACATCTTTCAGTGGGTAGTTGGTGAGGACGATGATAGGATGAGACTGGAAGTAGTGTTGGAGTTTTCTGGAGGCTGTGACAAGGGCTAGGATCAATTTTTCAAGGGGCAGATAGCGGGTTTCAGCGTCTAATAGTGTCTTGCTAATATAATAGATTGGGGCTTGAGTAAGGTTGCGTTGGGCTAAAAGAATGCCACTGAGTGCATGAGCTGAAACAGCAAGATAGAGGTAAAGAGGTTCCCCGTGGTAAGGGTGGGTCAGGGTGGGCAGTTTTTCTAAATGAGCAACTAACTTTTGATAAGCCTCCTGGCATTCCGTGTTCCATCCCGAGTTAGTGCTCTTCTTTAGTATTTGAAAGAATGGGTGGCATTTGTCTGATGACCTCGAGATGAATCTACTGAGTGCTGCCACCATCCCGTTCAACTGTTGAACATCCCTGACCGTTGTTGGAGTACGTAAGGTTCTTATCGCCTCAATCTTACTTGGATTTGCTTCGATCCCCCTTCTTGAAACTAAGTGACCCAGGAATTTTCCCGAGCCTATGCCAAATGAGCTTTTCTTCGCATTTAACTTCATCCCATACTCCCTGAGTCGGGCAAAAGCCTCAGTTAGGTCTGCCAGATGATCTTTCTCTGAGCTGCTCTTAACAATAGTGTCATCAACGTACGCCTCAAGGTTTTTGCCAATCAGTCCTTCAAACATCCTGCTAACAAGACGTTGGTAGGTGGCCCCTGCATTCTTTAACCCGAACGGCATCACCTTGTAGCAGTACGTTCCTCTAGGAGTAACGAACCCTGTCTTGTCTTGGTCGTGTTCTGCCATAGGAATCTGATGGTAACCCGAGTAGGCATCAAATATACTCAGTCTCTCATACCCCGAGATAGAGTCTATAAGTTGGTCAATCTTAGGCAAGGGGAAACTGTCCTTTGGGCACGCTTTATTGAGGTCTGTGAAATCGATACAGACTCGCCAGTCCCCTGTCTTCTTTCTTACACATACGGGATTGGCCAGCCAACTCGGGTACTTTACTTCTCTGATGAACCCTGCTTTCAAAAGCTTATCAACCTCGGCAGAAACTGTTTCGGCTCTATCATCTGACAACCTTCGTTGCTTCTGAACCACTGGCTTGTAATTCGGGTTAACTTGTAACTCATGAGTAATAATTCTGGGATCAATTCCTGGCATTTCATGGGGTGACTAAGCAAATACATCGATGTTTTTCTTCAAAAACTCGAACAGCTCTGCTGCGTGGGTTTCACTTAATGACTTTCCTATCCAGAAAAACCTCTCTGGATCATCAGGGTTGATTATCTTCTTCACTAGCTCCTCCCCCGTTCTATCTGCGGGTTCCAGAGCTGTCTCTTCTACTCCGGGCCGTTCTCCCTTTCATTGCTACAAGGGGACCTCATCAATCTTGGCTTTTTTCTTCTGCTCAGGCTCTTGCCTCGGGGCTTTGAGTTTGCCAGTTCCCGAGCTGGGAAGGCGTGGGACCTTGGACTTCAGTTTGTCCTCAGAAGGTGCTGAGTGGCCTGCATACTCTGCCAGAAAACACTCCCTGGCCGCCGCCTGATTTCCCTTTATCTCCATGATCCCTTCTGGGCTCGGGAACCTGATGGATTGGTGGTAGGAGGATGGGACAGCCTTTATAGCATGAATCCAGGGTCGCCCGAGTATCACATTGTAAGCTGACCTTTCCTGGATTACCACAAACGTCTCCATGGATTGCACTGGCCCGACCCGAACTGGGAGCGTTATCTGCCCCAATGGGAAAGTCATGTTGCCATTAAAAGCTTTCAAGCTGACGTGGCAGGGCTTCAGGTCGGAGTCCTTGAGCCCGAGTTGACTGAACAACTTCTGAAACATGACGTTCACAGATGCCCCGTTATCCACATAGACTTTGCCCACGTCGTAGTTCCCTATGAGCATGCAGACAACTAGAGCATCGTTGTGCGGGCAGCGTACCGTCCCATCAGTCTCGGCATCCCCGAAGAAAAGCAGTTTCTCACCATTTTCTCCCTCACTTTGAGGTAACAGTATTGGCTCATCTCCAATATCACTGACTTCAGCATCTTAACACGCCATCCTATATTGTGCCCTAAGCTGGCTGGTTGACAGAGCGGTTTCCTCATATCCTCCGGTGATCATATCAATCCTCCCGAGGATCTTTGGTTGAGTGGATTGAGGAGCCCTGTTCTCGGGTTTTTTCTGCTTGGATGGCTGTCCCTTGTCCTTTCGGGCTATAAACTCATCGAGTTTCCCTTCCTTGGCCCAAGCCTCGAGGTTGTACTTCAAAACCTTACAGTCCTCTGTCCTGTGACCCTGATCTTTGTGGTAACTGCAAAACAGCTTCTTATTTCTCTTCTCGGGCTCCGCGAACATAGGTCGAGGTTTCTGGAAGAAGTCCTTGTTCTCCAGTGCCTTCATTAACTTGTAGATGGGGAGAGTAAATACAGTGAAGATGGCCTGGTTTGGATTGATGGGTGGCCTAGATTTCTCTCCTCGGGGATTGTCTCTTTGTGACCTAGAGTCCTTTTTCTTGTCATCTTTTTCGCCAGTTTTGGCAGACTGTGGGGTGTAAAAATCATCCAACTTGGAATAATTGGCTACAGTGGAGAGTAGCTTGGCTAGGTTTCTGGGGGGATTAACAGTGAGCTCCTTAAACAGAGGTGACGGTTTCCTCAACCCGAGACGAAACAGATCCATTGCATTCTTCTCAATGGGCTCGTCAATCTCATTGTAGACCTCCCAGAACCTCTGAGAGAATTCCCGAAGTCCCTCCCCATCTTTCTGTTTCAGCTCGTATAGGTTCTGCATGGTCCTCGGGAATTTACAGCTGGTGATGAACCTTTTCTTGAACAGCTTGCTCAGTTCGTGCCAGCTGTCAATAGATTCGTCTGGGATCTTGGCCCACCACTTAAGAGCCACTTCCCCCAAACTCATAGGGAATATTTTGCAGAGAAAACCCTCGTTTCCAGCATATAACGACATACGTTGCAAGTAATAATTCAAATGATGATCGGGGTCTATTGAAAGAGAGTAAAGAGTAAAAGTTATCTCGGAATACCCTCGTGGGATTGGGACCCGTTGAATCCATCGTGTGAATGGGCTCCGAGCTACAGCATGGCTTTCAGGTCTATATCCCCCTCTACTCTGGTTACCCCGGTGTCTCTTGGAGGCTTCTTCCTCGTTTCTTTCACGCCTGGGTGATCGAGAGTGCTTTCTGCTCATCCCCCCAGTACTTCTCTCCCCCCTTCTTTCAAGAGACCGAGACCTGTGATAGCGTCTCTCTTCTCTGTGAACTTCGTGCCCAGAACGCACCTGAGAACGAGGTCTTGGGTGGTCCTCATTCCACCTTCGCGCATGTTCTGAACGCCTTGAACTGCGTTCTGGGGACCTCTGAATCAGCGCATGATGTTGTTCATCTCCCCCTCCCAGATGTCTCTGTTCTGGATCAGTTAATCGTGGCTGATCGTCATGTCTGCTGCGGTGGTGGTGGTGTGAGGCCCCTGGCCTGGGTGAGCTCTCCTGATGCCTGGTGAGACGGAGGGGACTGGTTTGGCTAGCCTCCTCAGCGACAATATTAACTCCGCGAGGAGCAAAAGTTCGCTGGAGGTAGCGGTGGTAATTTTGCTCCGCATTTAGCTTTGCGAGCTGCGCCGATTGAATCTCCGATTGCATGGTTGCAATAAGTTCCACTACCGCCGCTAGGTTGGGGTTGTTTGTTACAGCCTTATCGAAGGCGGCTTTCAGAACAGGCTGGTCATCGAGAGAATGTAGAACAGCAGACATTTCAGGGGAGATATGATGTTGTTGAATCGGAGGAAGCTGACTGGTTCCCGCCGCAAGCAATGGCGGGTTGGTCTGTGGAGGCTGGGTTTCTGCTCGTTTCCCAGCATCGCCTGTAATGGCTTGGTCTACGCGAGTAAAGTTCACTCCAGATCTGGTTCGCCCAAAGGTGGGCGGAGGTGGTGTAGCCATCTTATCGCGATGGTTCCCACAGACGGCGCCAAATTGTACGAGGTAAAATCTTTCTCCCCGAACTACGTGTTGATGATGGAGCTTGTTCCCTCGCCTGGACCTGCAATCACAAGCTTGGAAAATGGGTCAGAGGGTAGGCCAAGGTGGGTTTTGGCCGTGCCCTCTCCGAAGCTTAAGTCAGAAAGTTGCACTGTGGAGAATGAGGCAAGGAAGAAGATGAATCTCAGAGAATTAGGGTACTGTAGCTTACCAAATTAGGCTGTATCGTATTCTTTTTATACCCACCTGTACGGACTGACCATGTGAGGTCAGATAACTGCTTGGGTTAGGTCAGATCTGACCATGGTTTGCCCATAACCGTCTGACCATAGTTTAGTGACCATGGTTGGCCAGAGAATCGTGGTTTCTTGTAACCGCTGTGTCAGGAATTACAGCTGCTAGGACAGTTTTGGACTGTAGTAGGATTTGGACTGTAGTATGAGTCATAAGACAGGTGTCCCGAGGTGAAAGCCAGGAACCGAGTTGGGAGATCACGCGCCTTGTAGCGGGTCCTACCGTGCAGGCCTCCCACGTGTCAAGTGAAGTGTTTTAACTCCTTGCCCCGAGCTGGATCTTCGGAGGTGAATCACGTGCGTTGTGGTTGGCCTGATTGAGCAATCTTCGCCACGCGTCAGCGTTTCAGACTTGAACCTTCCATCCCGAGTTGAGACCTCAGTTCAGATATATTTCCACACACTATAATATAGTAATAGTACACCATATAGCTCACCCTTAGAGTTCATTAAGCACATGCAGTGCACCCAAGTTCCACAAACCCCCACGCTGGCAGAAGCAGATCTGGAAAATTTTCTCAGTGGTTGCACTTTTTAAATTTTATATATATATATATATTGCTTCTAAGAATTAAATAAGGAAGCGAGAAAGGTAAGACCACATATCGGCATGATTGGCTTGAAGTGCTGAAATAACATAAAACGATAGGTATGCCATACTTTAAAATGCGTAGGTGACTTTTAGAAACGCGGAACCTTATATACTACTCTTAACATTCCCATCCTTATTTACTTTATATGGGACAAGGTCTTAATAAGATGAGAAAAGAGGAAAAGTCGTAAGACCACACATTGACATGACTGAATAAAAACTATGAAATAATACATAAAACTAACAAGCACGTCATAAAAACCAATTCACAAATTAAACCCAATATTATATAATCTACAAAAATGGTGTACATTAGTAAATTTAACCAAAAATAATCAAAATTTTACAAAATTTAAACTATTTTTTCTTGATGAGAGCTAAAGCACTTAAATAAATTTAAATAAAATTACTTATTCATTTTTTTTTTTTTTTTTTTTTTTTTCAAATTTGAGTGGTTGCACATGAGGGAAGATGCACCTGCCCCTGCACCCCCACCTAGAAAAACCAACGGTCTCGGCCTCTCTCTCTCTCTCTCTCTCTATATATATATATGTCTGTACGTATCTGGATATCAATGCGGTTGAGTGAAAACTGAAGAGTATATTATGGACACCATTGTTCTATATCCCTCTCCTGGAAGAGGTCACCTGGTTTCCATGGTAGAGCTAGGAAAATTAATCCTCAAGCACCACCCTTCCTTCTCCGTCACAGTTATCATCACAACCACCGCAGGAGACACCGGCTACGCCACCACTCCCTACATCAACTCTGTCACCGCCACCACCCCATCCATCACCTTCCACCACCTCCCCACCCTCTCTTCCCCTCTAGCCCACGCCTCTGCCGCTAACCTACCAAACCTCTCCTTCGAAATCCCTCGCCTCAACAATCCCAACCTCCACCAAGCACTCCTCGCCATTTCCCAATCCTCCAACCTCAAAGCATTCGTCATCGACTTTTTTTGTAACGCCGCCTTCGAAGTGTCAACCA